>CM070820.1:21199735-21822235 GCA_036326025.1 Chrosomus eos | reverse complement strand
GTTTTCGACGACTGAGTTAACAGTGTCGCCGAAGAGGCCAGAAGGTGACAGGGGAGCTTCCACAAGGAAATTTATATCCTTCTCCTTAATGGCACTAAGATTAAGCCACAGATATCTTTCAGTGGCCACCAGGGCTGCCATAGAACGGCCAATGGTTTTAGCCGTCTCCTTGATGGCTTTGAGCGACAAATCTGTGGCTCGAAGCAGTTCACTAACCCCCCCCACAGATGACAAAGACACTGACAGGTTATGATGTATTGGTTTATGTCAAGGTGTCATAACAAAGACATCTCAAACAATGCCATTTTTGCATTAAAAATGTCATAATTGAGCGAATGACACTTAATGACAGTTGTAATAAACATGCATAAAACTTCCTTCATATTCATAACATGTGTCATGTCATGATTATAAAGGTGTCATGTTAGTGTTACCAAACGTCCATCCAGTTTGCTTTTTGTGCGAACGTCCAGCTGGCCAGTTAATGCTTATCCTGGCGACAGCCTGCCTCACAACCTCAAATAGCTCCTCATAAGCATGAGACTGAGGTGGCGAGTCTCCTGCCTCGACACTAACAACATCTAATTCCTCAGAACTAGATAGCTCCAGCGTCTGTGCCTCAACCAGGGCGGAAGAAACCGCAGCGTGTGCTTCCAAACCCTGAGAAAAGGCACTAGATCTATCAGGTGAAGGCAGAGATAAGGTTGGGCCCGTCTCTAACCCCTCTGATAGATCCATTTGTGAACCCCATGACTGCGAGCCTGAGCGCCCTCGTCAAAGAGCACCAGGAGGGATCGAAGTGTTCGCATAGGAAGCACCTCACAGTGCTCACAGCCAGTGTCCTCGAGCGCTGACCGTGAATACTCCTCACCAAAACAAACAACAGGGGGCAGGGGGGTTACACACACTCTAAAATGCTACTTGCTCGCCATATTGTACTTTTTTGATAGAAAGACAACACCAAATAAGACACACGGTTTCACAGAGAGTGCTTACTGAAGACACAGAAGCTAGTGCTGCTTGGTTTGGCCAGGCTTTATAGTTTCTTGGTTTGGGAAGTCCCTTGAAAAGGAACGCCTCAGTTATGACTGTAATGCCTCTGACGTTCCGCCACACCATTGGACTGATTATAAATGTGCTTCAAGACGTAATCAGGCAGAGTGTTCTCACAGCATCAATCGACGCAGCGCAAGTTCCCTTGAAAGGGAACTAGAACTACATTTCCTCTAAAAGCAAATTATTCACATCACATTAATTGAGTTTTGATAACAGTAGCATTTACATAATCTCTCTATTTATCAATCAATGAGCGCCAAAGAGTCAAACATGGTATTATGAGTCATACCAGTAAATGATCATTGGTCCCATCATTCCTGGGCAAAAAGGTTAACTCCCCACATGTAGTAGATGTTAACTTCCAAGACCTCTCCAACTTCACCATCAAGATGTACCTAACCCAAGCATAATATCCTTCAAAAGAAGCAGGTATATTTCTGAAATTAAGGTCTGTTGTAGAAATTTTAAAAGTCATTTATTCCTAATCTATTCAATGTGTAAAAGTATATGTGTGTACGTGCTTGTGCGTGACGTTTCAGGAATATATGGGACAGGACATCTTGACCTTAGGAATGGTCAGATTTGGCTGGTTTATTCCAGTACCAGTTTGTGTCCTTAAGTAGAAACTGAACAGCAGTGGGGACCTTATCTGAGTGGGGGAAAAGTACAGCGAGTGAGAAGGAACCTTGAAAAGAGTATAAAAGCTGTCTCATGTCTTCCTGGTGCGCGCCACTCACTTCACAGAATGTAACGGCTGTGATGGCGACTGGGCCTTCTTGCAAGAATAAATATTTCTCTTTTTATTAATTTGACTCTGAGTGTCTCTTACGCAGTGATGATGTTTAACAGAAGTTTTTGCCACAACAATTTGGTGTCAGAGTGGGATTCCTTGGCAGTGCCTTCTGGACCTGAGAGCGGACGGTGTTTGGCCACCTGGACTGAGCAGTTCCAGCTCTACCTCGTAAGTTTCAGAGAGAGGGGCCGACCGCTATCAGGGCCAGGAGAGGCTCCACTGGAATCAGATGAAAACAAACCCGTGGCAACTCAAGACATCTCTGGTAAGAGACGGCTAAAATATTTTTCTTTTGGGCTAAAATATTTTTCAAAGAGTGAAACTGAACCATATTGGCTGAGGGCTGTTTCTGTGGTACGTAATCTGAGATTAATTGAGATCTGTATAGATCAAGAAATTTCAAACAGATAAGAGGGAAAATAATCTGAGATTAATTGAGGTCTGTGACAGATCAAGAAATTTCAAGCAGATAAATAATCTGGGATTAATTGAGAACTGTGACAGATCAAGAAATTTCATACAGATAGGTAACCTGAAAATTAGTTGCTCCACCACTGAGCAAATTGTTTTTAGGTGCTGAGGCTAATTGGGGGGAACCAAAAACAGTCATAACAGATTTTTTTGGTGAACCATAATTAGGAGGGCACTGATAGTGCAACCCGACCGATTTGGGTTAAAAGAAAAGAATCGGATTTGTTGGGGACGCCTAACAGATTAAGAAAACGCGCGTTGAAGAGAAATCCACAGAGAACAGAGAAGCAGCCAGTATGGGGATGTCTCAAAAGCAAGCTTGCGAAATTTGGTACACCGGTTTTCTGTCAAATTAGATCAAATTAAGGGCAGAAATGTATGATATTGAGCGCCACAAGATTAAAGGTGGTGCGGGAATCAGTTGAACAGGGCAGTGAGAAACAAAAGTTGTTGTGTCTGCGTTCAACATGTGTGTAAAAAATGTGAACAGATAATGGATTGTTGGCTTGAAGATAAAATGTCGAACTGCCAGGAGTATAAAGCAAATAAAGTTTTACTTCTTCATCCGGTAAATGGATGCATGACATTAGATGTCTTAAGAACTTAAATTTATATGATATGGATTGAAGTAGCAAGCAGCAAAAAGGCTGTCTGTGTGAAATAGAGTGATAGAGTGATAGAAAGGTGATAGTAAGTGAGATTTGATGGAAGAGGGAAAAGGGAAAAACAAGAAGGTTGGTGTGTGAGATATGTTTGTGTGGGGATTATGCAAACAATCATGTACTGGTTAGATAATGAAGGAACTGGCATGTTTGAGAAAAGAAAGGAGAGGGGACAGAATGAAATGGCATGTAGGGGAAGATTGAGATGAAATATAGTAGGAAAAAACTATATGTGATGAAAATAAAATGTCAGACAGAATTTATGGAAGTCAAATTAACTGTTTAATTGGTATGAGAATTCAGTTTTAGAATAAAATAAGGCATTGTATGATTAACATGATATGAAGAATGTTTTAAGCAGAATGGGGAACAATTCTATATTTTTAATGGTAAAACAATGATTGAAATTAGGTTTAGTGTTAGTTTGACAATCATTGTGTTTTGAATTTGAAGGGTCTATTATGGGGTAGTGAAAGGAATGTATTTACCATCCATCTTCGTTTATTATGAAAGGAATTGGAAATTATAGTAAAGAAAGCTATGTCCAAAGATTCTAGAAATCAATAATGTATAATGTCGGATATTTTGTTGATATTAAGTCATTGAAGCGAAAGATATTGAAAACAAATTTGAGTATAATGAGCATTTCCATACAGCTTATGAAAATTAATGTTGTAATAATGATGAAGATTATGATTCGGCTATTGTGATTGAATCCGCCACTGGTGGACTGTAAAGGACACAGAGAACTGCTTATCAGTGGCTCTGTTTGCATTCCTAAATGGAACACACTGGGTATGCAGGGTGTGCAGTAAGTTAGAGCAGACGGAGAGTGTTTTAATTGTGGTCAGCAGGACCATTTTAACACGTAACTGTAAATGCCCACTAAGAAGGTGTTTGAAAATGTGATAGTGACACATTTCTGGTAATAATGTGGGATTGAATGTAGATCAGTGTTTAAATGATGATATTAACATTTTCGTCTGAGAAAGAATAAGAG
This sequence comes from Chrosomus eos, assembly GCA_036326025.1. Taxonomy (NCBI): domain Eukaryota; kingdom Metazoa; phylum Chordata; class Actinopteri; order Cypriniformes; family Leuciscidae; genus Chrosomus; species Chrosomus eos. The sequence continues at coordinate 21,818,253 of CM070820.1, read as the reverse complement.
ATAAAAAAACAAGGTCAAAAGATTGAAGTCTTAAAGTGAATCCTTTGAAAATATCTATAATAGTAATTTTTATAAGTGAATTGATGAATACAGTTGGATGTAAAATTATGGATATTGACAACAAATGTGAGTTGCAGAAAGGAAAAAGTAACTAAAAGGATGATTGTGTTTGAATTAAACATTTTAAAAAGGGTTTAGATTATATAGAGAGACTAATCTCACAGATGTTTTATAATAACTACAAAAGATGTATCACAAGCAGAGAGTACTAGCCTCGTCAAAGTTAGTGTGAATCCTGATTGGAGATTGATAAACTCCTAGAAAAAAACTTTGAAGTCAGATATTAAACTATGGTAATTGAGAACTTGACAACTAAAATTGAGATGAAAGGTGAAACGTTATTGAGAACTAGAATAATTATTTAAGATCAAATAAGCAGAAGCAGTTGGTTACTGAATTAACAATTGCTAAATATAAAATGTGTAGAAAGGCATCTGATTAAACAAACAGCTTGAAAAGTGTTGACCATGAAAGAACTAGACGCTGATGTTTTGCTTTCAAAAGATAAGTTTGTTATTGGCTATAATGAAACAGCTCGCTTATCTGAATCTGATGTGTGCTGTGGCTGAAAACTGCCAGTACGACAGAGACTTAATCTGAGTGGAAATTTGTAATGTCTAAATAAAGACAACTATAAAATTATGTTTATTTGGAAACAAATGTCATTTCTGGCAAAGATGCCTTAAGCTGGGATAGTTAAAAGATGGTAGATAAAAGTTTGATGTTAGAAGTATTTGAGAGAACAGTTTACTGGCCCTGAATGTCGCAGAGTCTCTCTCATTCTCTCTCTGCTAACAGGCTGTTATCTGAGTCTGTGTCATAAGTAATAATAAGCTATTTATAGTAAAGCACAGTGTTTCAGTTGAAAAATCAGACACAGAGATGTAAAAGAAATCATTGCCATTAAGAGGGCAATTTGTATTTGTGAATGTTTTAAATGTAAAACTGAATGACTTTAAAGAAGTCTTTAAAATAATGCAGATCTTAAATGATAGAAGACATTTTATTTTATTTTATTTTAGGACCAGTAACTTCTTTGTCTAATCTTAAGTCTCCACCATTGAAACAGGCCCGATGGCTCCGGCTACAGATGTACAGCTAGGTTGATGATTTTAAGATGGTTAATGGATTTAAGATTAAATAATGCCGTTATTAACCTGTCTCCCTGTGTGAACACTATTAGGCAATCGGAATGGCTCTGGTGACTCTTGAACGTGCCTTTCCTAAGCTCCAGAAAACAGCTGAGTTGTTGAAGAAAACGGATTTGGTATTGGAGAAGGGCGGTTACCAGTGTTCACGAGATGGCTACTCGACGACGGGTAAGACTCTCTTTGGCCAGACAGAGGGCAACCTAAGGCAGATGGTCATTGGCGACGCTGGGCTTCCTGAATGGAGGTGTGTAATGTGAGAAAGGTATGAGAGTTGAGCAGGAGCTGTGAGGCCAGCAGCGTCCTTATACCGTTAAGGGGAGATGAAGCTGTGACGAGTTACGGCAGTCTGCCCTATAAATGCAAAGCTCCTCTATGCCACTCACCAGAAGAAACCGCATTAATGGTATGACTTGTTTTTCATTGTGACAAGTATCTGCAACTATGCCAGGGGACAACACCCTGAAGAGAAAATTATAGATAAGGAGCTAAGGGGGCTTTCAAGAGCCAGCTGACTCAATGAGGGGTTTGCCATTATTTGTTGTGGAGACAGGAGCAAAACTTTTTATGTATTGGCTGCCTCATGGGCAAGAATAAGAAAATTTATAGAAGTGTTGATTTTGAACTAATATGTTTATAACATAGTTTTAACTCCTGAAGGTCGTTTGACAGTGGTGGTGGTGGGGGGGTGGGTGGGGGGGGGGTGGGGTGGGGGGGGGGGGTGGGGGCTAAAGATGAAGACAGCTTTTGATTTAAGAAAAGTCTGGATAACAAAATTTAATGGTAAAAGGTTAGTGATGAATTTAATATTACATTCTGAGAGCTTGAGTGGAGGAAGGGATGGTAAACTGTGTCTGTCTTTCTGTTATCGGCCTGCTAGAGCAAGCTGAAGCAAAATAATGATAAGGAACCAAAACAACCCAGCTGACTTGTCTAAAAAATCTAATGAAAAATGAACAGAAATGCTTTGGAACTGGTTAAGAGACCATGTAAAATTAGGTAAAAGCTACAGAAAATGTGAAGTTTAAAATCTTACTTAAAATTTAAATCTTTTTAGCAATAATATAAAGAAAGGCGAACATTGAGAATAAGTAGTTAAGATATGTGTGTCTAGTATGAGTGTGTGATGGTGACAGCACTTTAGGTCTTGTATGTATTAGTTTAGGGTACTAATATTCCGCCTGAATAGTGAGTATATTGTTTCATCATTACAGATGGGTTGAGGCAAATGACAAATTTTAAAGAAGGCGATAATTGTGAGTGGATCCGATGAAAGATGATACAGAACATAGGACGAGCTTTAGATTGATTGGTCATCAAGCTCTGTCTGGTATTAATTACTTTTGTCTTTTATGATGTTGATTTGAATTACGTTCTGGATCAGTTTAAGTATTTGTGTAAATTGGAATTGTGGAGTTGTAGATCACCATCTGGCATGGGCTGAGATAAATGAAAATGTTATAGATTTGATGGCAACAACAAAGTGACATATTGGCTAAGTCAAACATGAAATTATCAAGAGAGCCCTAAAAATGTAGGATTATTGTGGGCAGAAGGATGAGAATGTTATTTGACTGACATTGACCAAGTGACCAAGTCTGTACACCACAACCTGACTTGATAGAAACAATTGATGACTTTGAAAATGCTTGTAGATGACTGAATTAAGAGACCAAACAACAGACCTGAAAAGCGGGATAAGCGGTGAGACTCAGGGCCTTTGCCCTTCAAATACTTCGAAAAGAAGATGAGATTGTGGCTTTAAGTGAAGAATGTAATATTTTTGTTTCAGAGGCAGATAAAGATGTCTGGAGGAAATTTGTCTGAAGGACAACATTTGGGTTAGTGTTGATGCAAACCTTATCAAAACACTATGTTAAATGTTATGTTAAATTGATGCACGAGTTGAGTCGTGCATCAAAAGGGAGGACAAAATATGGGTTTACTAAGGGACAATATATGTTGGGAGGACACTGGTTCTAATTGGGTAAAGGCCATCCCAAACAAAATTTGCTTTCTGTAAATGTATTTGCAGGACTTGTTTCAACAGGAAACGCCAGGGTATCGAAGGCCCCGGGAGAACAGACAAAAGAAACTACGTGTATTTTACTATCTGAAAATAACCTCGACATTTTGTTTTCTTTACAGAGAATGGAGCAGAGCATAACTTAAAATTTTCCTTTCACAGAATGTCTGATTGGATTGCAGAAAACAGGACTGATTCTGTTCCAAAATGTATTAATATTGTGTTGTTGACATGAGCAAAGTGGGTTGAATGTTAATATAATAGTTGAATGAGTTTCAGGTTGTTGGAGTGGCCAGATGTTGAGAATAAATTTGGAACTAATAATGTATATAATCAGTAAACAAATGGTGAAAATTCCACAGGTCACACCAGAAGGACGAGCGGCTAGACAAGCGGTCACTAACAAAATACTTAAGGTCTCCATTCACAGGTGACAGCAGTTAGGAAATGGTCCACTCCACAAACGAGGTTGCAAGGATGGAGATTGCAACACCACCGTCCAAACATCTCACCTTAAACAACGCCAACAAGATTTGATTGGTCACTGATTCATTAGAAAGTATTTTAGGTAGATAGATGGATTGTTTGATTAATCTCTGGGGGTTGGGGTTTCAGGGGTAGGATTGTCGATATTGTGTTTCCAGCTCAGTACAGAGACTGGTCAGAGCAGGGATGTTTGTTAAATTGGTAAAAATTACAGTAGTGGGAGCTACAGTGAAATTAAATTAATTAATGGGGTATGTTTTCTTTTTCTTTTTCTTCCTTTGAATGTTTTTAATATGAACAGAGGGTAAAAAACTGTGCTTATCCGCTATGAGATGAGGTACAAGGAGAGGGTTTGAAATGAGATGATGGATTTTATTCTACTTTTATTCTTTGTATTTTGATGACCTGTTGAAATAGCCAGTGTGAATTGATGATTTTGTTTTATTTTTCCTAACTAATCTGTACACTATTTCTTATTTAACTAAGGTGACTGAGGGTTCGATCAAGGTCGAGAGTGCAATAGCAGTGTCTATTCATTCAGCCCGGCTTTAGTTGAATTCTTTACTTGCTTGCTAATATTTAAGGGACTATCCTTACAAAAAACAGCCTAAGCTTTTTCTTTTCAAATGTTATTTTCACAAATGTTTAAGAAGAGTGATCAGTTATGTAAAAACTAGAGATGAAGAGTAGTGTGATGATATGACTTAAAATTTGTCTTTTTGTTTATTATTGTGATTATGGGTAATCTGAATGATAAAAAGTGGGAAATTGTTGTAGAAATTTTAATAGTCATTTATTCCTAATCTATTCAATGTGTAAAAGTATATGTGTGTACGTGCTTGTGCGTGACGTTTCAGGAATATATGGGACAGGACATCTTGACCTTAGGAATGGTCAGATTTGGCTGGTTTATTCCAGTACCAGTTTGTGTCCTTAAGTAGAAACTGAACAGCAGTGGGGACCTTATCTGAGTGGGTGAAAAGTACAGCGAGTGAGAAGGAACCTTGAAAAGAGTATAAAAGCTGTCTCATGTCTTCCTGGTGCGCGCCACTCACTTCACAGAATGTAATGGCTGTGATGGCGACTGGGCCTTCTTGCAAGAATAAATATTTCTCTTTTTATTAATTTGACTCTGAGTGTCTCTTACGCAGTGATGATGTTTAACAGAAGTTTTGCCACAACAGGTCAAATAAAAATCTTTAGTTTCTCACAAGTATATAGTGCATAATATGGTAATGTATGCGATACATATGCATTAGCAAGTAAAACCATTGTCACTTGCATGACTATAGGTTTTTAACATAACCAGAATAACAGTTATCTGTTCATATTTTACTATTAGCACATTAAAGCAAACATTCTAGAATAATAAGCAAATTTATTTAAGCAAATATTGTCTAATATGCCATCAATATGACTAGCATCTTCTTTTTCCGAGGATGAGGATTTGGAGGTCAGTTTTGCTTTTACTAGGGAATGTATTCTGTATATAATGGGCTGTGAATCACACGTGCCAAATATTGTTATTATTTCACGGTGTGCACATATTTGAAGATTGTATTGTATCACTCACTGTTGAGGCAGTTGAAGTCTGAATGGAAAAACATGACTTCCTGGTCTAATCACTGGTCCATCTGAGAAACATAAGGCATAATAAAAAAGAGAGTTGCGATATTGTGACTTTTTCAACAAGCTTTTTAGTCTACTGCCACTATATACACTCTTTTCTGTTGTCATGTAACTTATATTTTTGTATGTTGTTGTGTTCATGAGAATAATTGTGTTGTGGACTACTATTTTGATAAGGAAGCGTGAACTTGAACTGTTGTGTTCTGACATAATGTGTGTGAGAATGGAAGTGAATGAGTTAACAAGGATGCTTCATTGTTTAACAACACTCCTGATGGATACTACTTATTTATTCTAATTACATTTCAATAAATCAATATGTAACTTATTAAATAACAGAAATTGTTGAAATCTGTATGAAAAACCTCTTACTTACAAGTTTCTCCACTTACAATTTTGACATTCATTTCTTGTCCTGTAGACAGCAAGAAATACTAGTAGTCAGATATTATTTCCATTCTTATTACATACTTTCCTTATTCTTTAATGCTCTTTTTTTCAAGCATCTGTCCCTACTTTGGCTTGTAAGTTCGCTATGAGGATTTATTATTTCCTGTTTATGAATGCACACATAAATGAATCATATTTCATAATAAAAATTGATAATTATAGTTAATGTTTCTTGAGCAGCAAATCAGCATATAAGAATGATTTCAGAATGATCATGTGACACCGAAGCCTGGAGTAATGATGCTGAAAATTCAGCTTTATCACATGACTAAATTACATTTTTAAATGTATTAAAATAGAAAAAAAGTAATAATATTTCACAATATTACTGTTTTTACTGTACTTTTGATTAAATAAATACAGCCTTGGTAAACATAAAAGACTTCTTTCAAAAAGATGTAAAATTGCAATGTTTCCAAACTTTTGACAGGTACATAGCCAATTCTATAGTCATTATTTATGCATAATTCTTTTTATATTGTGCAATCTCACCTTTCTTCTCTTGAATTTAGTAATGCTTTAGTTTGAAGTATCTGTCATGGTCACGGTAGGTTGTTTCGTCAAAACCTGTTTTTTCAGTCCAGCTTACCTTAGCATCTCCCGTGAGCTTCACAAAAAGACTGTCCACGTTTTTTCGAGTTTTTCCTTTGGTCACTTCCAAAACAACTTTTCCCTCCACAATGTCCCCACTAGTAAAAGTATTGCTTTCATTAATCTTGTTGCAATGAAGACTGAGCACTTTGATGGATCCTGACATTTTTTTGTTTCTGTGAACGTATATAGGCCTAATACATTCAAAGACAGCTACAGCCGGCTTGCTCTATAGGTGAAGCTGGAGTGACAAAGTCCATGCTTTGAAAAAAAAAAAAAAAAACATGTTTTGAGGGTGAGGCACTTCTTACACCTGGTCAGCACAGATCTTTCAGTTCAGAGTTCACTTATTGAAGGAGACCCGAGTGAATGGGGGACTTAATTGTTTACCACAACAGAAGATGAATCTTGTTTTTAATAAGTGTTATTCCCATAGGGGTAAAGGACGCAATAGGAAAAATGAAAGGAATGGATAACGAAACTGCAAAGATAATAATAATAATAATGAATGTTTTAATTTAATGATATTGAGAAATAGACATACAAATTGGGGTTCTCTTACGAGAGTATCTCTCGTACTGCGTAATATCTTACGCTATGGGGAATACTCTTTCCTCGAGATATTGAAGCCAAAAATTATCCTTAATTTTTTAAACATGCAAAACGCTTTTGCAGCAGCAAGCAGACAAGGGCGAGACAGCTCGCACGCCCATTGGCTGCCTTGCTGGAAAAGCTGCAGCCTATCGAGTGAGGCACTGCGTGACGTAATGACGAATGGGGACGCTTCGCGCTCATTTCGTCATGTCCCGCCAGTAGAGGCGTGGTCTCGCCCTATAAATACCCCCTCGATAGCTGTATTTCCTCTGATTTTTCTACTCTTCACGCGAAGCTCACGCATCGCTGGATCCAGAGTGAGAAGCCACGCCGTTGACTTGTAGCCTTATCAGCGGGACGTGCCATCTTCTGAAGTCGCTGGCCCAGCCGCCTTCAACCGCCGTACCTGCTGCGCTTTCCGGCGTACTATATCCTTTTACTCTGCTAAGTGTGTGTGTGTTTGCTTACGTGACGCAACACCCATTTATCTGTTCTAAAAGAGCTGCGTCTTTTTAAAGATGCCTTTCTGTGGCTCGTGCCGCGCCCAACTAAGTGATGAGGACCGTCACGTCATCTGTGTGTCCTGCCTGGGTCATGAGCACGCGGCTATCGCGCTCGCGGATGGTGGATGCCCGCACTGCGAACTTCTGCCTATGGTGACTCTGAGGACTCGCCTGGCGTCGTTCTCTGAGCCCGCGTCCCAGCCTTCTGTGCCGCGCCGTAAGAAGCGTCGCGCCCAGCGCGCTCCCGAGCCTTCTCCAGCCCGCCAAAGCTCGCCGGTTCGCCCGCCTGCTTCGCCGGCTTCACTTGAGTCGCTCCCGGACGGACAGCGCCCGCCGTCTGCCGCCGCTTCCGCTCCCGAGCTGGACGAACCTGCTGAGGTATGCTCTCTTGTGGCTTCTGATAGCAAGGATTGGGCGAGCTCTGTGGACCTCCCCCCCGCTCACGTGTCTAGCCAACCCTCTCGAAAGAGACCCGGCATTGAGGCTGAGCTGATGCGTCTGCTCACCCAGGCCGTGGAGTGCATCGGCCTCGAGTGGGAGGCGCCTGCCTTGCCGCCGCGCAACAGACTCGACGGGCGCTTTCTCAAGAAGGACGAAGCCCCGTCTAAGTCTAGGGCCGCCCCCTTCCTCCCTGAGCTCCACGACGAAGTCGCCAAGTCATGGACCGCCCCGTTCTCCGCCAGGCTGCGCACTTCCACCTCTGCGGCTTTTTCTTCTGTCACCGGCGCGGGAGATAAAGGATATCTCTCCATTCCTCCTGTGGAGGCGGCGGTCGCGTTGCATCTCTGCCCGCCCTCTGCGGGACGGCGCGCGCAGACGACGCTTCCTTCTAAAGCCTGCCGGGTGACTTCATCGCTGCACGGGCGCGCTTACACAGCCGCTGGACAGGCGGTCTCAGCGCTGCATACTATGGCGGTCTTGCAGATTTACCAGGCTGACCTTCTCCTTAAATTGGACGAGGAAGGGCCGGGTGCTGTCAGTGTGGCGGATTTACGAGGCGCTACGGACCTTGCTCTACGCGCCGCTAAAGCCGCTGCTCAGGCCATGGGGCGGAATATGGCCTCTCTCACCGTTGCCGAGAGACATCTGTGGTTGACGCTGTCTGAGATGACGGAAGCTGAGCGCTCTGTATTCCTCGACGCGCCCATTTCCCCTGCGGGCCTCTTCGGATCTGCCGTCAAAGATTTCGCGGACTGATTTTCTGAGGTGCAGAAGACTTCGCAGGCCATGAAGCACTTCCTCCCGAAGCGCTCGAGCTCCGCTGCAGGTCGCTCTAAGCAGCCATCTGCTCGCAGCTCGCAGCCTCGGCCTGCATCGCCCGCAGCCGCCGCTACACAGCGCCGCCAGGCCCGGGATCAGAGACCGCGCTCTCGCTCTGCTGGACGCCGCCCCGCTCAGCCCGGGCCCCGGCCGAAGATTGAGCTCAAGCCCGAGGCCTCGAAGCTTTCCTAGCCACTCTAGGAAAGCGACGGTGTTCGGATCCCGCTGCGGCCGGTTCCCCACCGAAACGATTCGCTCGTTCAGTTCCTTGCGATGTGACTGTGCCAGTGTATTTAGCAGTGAAGCAGCCGGTGTCTCAGCCCGCTTGCCTGCACACAAAAGCCTTTTTTATGGCTACCCAGATAAATCCAATAAAGAGTGTATTTTCTGGTATACCGGCCACGGCCGATGGTGTTATGAGTGTTGTAAGAATGCCCACGCCCCAGTGCCCATTCCCACACCCAGACACAGCCCGCCACGGTGCGAGGCTAGCACACATAAATCTGACTCAGGTCGATTGTGCAGACAATGTAGTGAATGCGCCCACACAATGCCCGCTCACGCTACATGCCGCGTGTCCCTTGGTTTCTGTAAAAACGAAACCAACACACAATCTATCGGCTCCGGCCGAAAGCGTGTACAGTGCAGTAGATGTGCCCGTAAGTTTGCGCCCACATCCTCCCGCAAGCACGCCGAATCCCACGGGATTCGCCCCGCTCACTCTCGCTGTGCGTCCCGCCATAGAGAATTTGAGCGCGGCCAGGCTGCCCGCTGTGTTCAGCGCGCCCCCCGCCTCGAACGCTGTAAACACGGCGTTGTGTTCCCAGGGTACCGGGGCTCTCGAGCCGTTGCCTGGTCACGGCCAGAGCCCGGTCTGCATTCTACCTCTAGCTATTCACGCAGAAGCGTGGTCAAAGCTACCCGGGGTATCAGACTGGGTGCTGAACACTATAACGAGAGGCTACTCGCTACAATTCGCACGACGTCCCCGCCGTTATACGGCGCGCGTCGAGACTACGGTGAGAAACGAAGTATCTCATCTACTTCGAGCCGAGATAGCGAAACTGCTGAGCAAGGGGGCCATAGAGCCCCTTTCTCAGGCTCAGAGCGAAGGGGGCTTATACAGCAGATATTTTCTGGTACCGAAAAAAGATGGGGGCTTCAGACCCATTCTAGATCTGAGACAGCTGAACAAAGCGCTTGTGAAGCGCCAGTTCAGGATGCTTACGACCAGGGGAATCCTCGCGCAAGTGCGCCAAGGGGACTGGTTTATGTCAATAGATCTGAAAGACGCCTATTTCCAAATACAAATAGCGTCCCATCACAGGCGATTCTTGAGATTCGCGTTCGAGGGCCAGGCATATCAATACACAGTCCTGCCGTTCGGCCTGTCCTTGGCACCCCGTACATTTACGAAGTGCATGGACGCGGCTCTCGCACCCCTGAGACTTCAGGGCATGCGAGTTATGAACTACTTGGACGATTGGCTGATTCTAGCTCGATCACGGTCAGAGCTCATAGAACACAGGGCCACACTGCTCGAGCACCTCGAGAAACTGGGCCTGACAGTCAACTGGGAAAAGAGCTCGCTGTGTCCCAGCCAGAGAATTTCTTTCCTGGGAACAGTGTTAGACTCGCTATCCATGACGGCACGCCTGTCACCGGAGCGCGTACTAAGTATTCAGCGCGTCGCGGAATCCTTCCGCCACGGCTCTATAGTCCCGCTCAGACGGTTTCAGAAAATGCTGGGCCTGATGGCCTCAGCATCCTCTGTACTCCAGCTGGGCCTGCTTCGCATGCGCCCACTGCAGAGGTGGCTGAAAGCACGGGTCCCGCCCCGGGCATGGACCACGGGCCGGTGTCGTCTCAGGGTCGACCAATGGTGCGTTTCGGCTCTGAAACCCTGGAAAGTAACCAGCTGGTATCAGTCTGGTGTGAGTCTGGGGACCGCCTCAAGGGTGAAAGTGGTGTCTACGGACACCTCCACCACGGGGTGGGGAGCGCTGCTCGAGGGCAGACCGCTGGCTGGCCTATGGTCAGAGCGGGAGAAGCTCCTTCACATAAACTGCTTGGAAATGATAGCAGTCGACAAAGCGCTACGGCGCTTCCGTCCCCTGATAAAGGGCCACCACGTCTTGGTCCGGTCGGACAACAGGTCAGTGGTGGCCTACATAAATCGCCAGGGCGGCATCGGGTCCACACGCCTTTGCAGGCTGACGGAACCCCTCTTGGTCTGGGCCCAGTGCAACCTCCTTTCTCTGAAAGCGGCGCACGTGCCTGGGCACCTGAATACGGGTCCAGACAAGCTGTCCAGAGACAACGTCCCGACAGGAGAATGGTCGCTGCATCCGCAGACGGTCCAGCTGCTGTGGGAAACGTTTGGCAGAGCGCAGGTGGACCTGTTCGCGTCCCGCGAGAACGCTCACTGCCCAGTATTCTTCTCGAAAAGCAGGGACGCGCTGGCCCATGCTTGGCCCAGCGGTCCCCTGTATGCTTTTCCCCCCGTCTCGCTCCTGCCTCAGGTGTTGGAGCGGATCAGGGAAAATGGATGCCCAGTGCTGCTTGTAGCTCCGCTCTGGACGAACCAGGCTTGGTTTCCGGTCCTGATGCGGCTGGCCAGCACTGCCCCGTGGCCTGTACCATGGAGGAAAGATCTCCTCTCTCAGGCGGAGGGCTCGATTTGGCATCCTCGCCCGGAACTGTGGTCCCTGCACGCATGGGCCATCAACGGGTACCCGCTAGCCTCCCGGAAGGAGTGCTAAACACGATCGCGCAGGCTAGAGCTCCGTCTACCAGACGGCTCTATGCCTCGAAATGGTCGGTGTTCTCTACTTGGTGTCGAGCCCGTGGCTTTTCACCTGTGGGCTGCGAGGTTAAGGAAGTGCTTGCCTTCCTTCAGGAGCTGATGGATAAGGGTAGGACCCCATCCACGCTCAAAGTTTATGTGGCGGCCATAGCAACGTTTGCTAAACCGGTGTCTGGCCAGTCACTGGGGAAAAACGACTTAGTCGTGCGTTTCCTACGAGGAGCTCGGAGGTTAAACCCTCCCAGGCCCCCTTCAGTCCCGGCTTGGGACCTTTCCACGGTCTTGGAGGCCATGAAAGGCGTCCCGTTTGAGCCGATCCAGCTGTCGGACATGAAGCACCTGTCCCTTAAGACGGTGCTTCTATTGGCTCTCGCTTCAGTGAAGCGTGTAGGGGACTTACAGGCGCTTTCTGTAAGCGCATCATGTCTGGAGTTTGGGCCTAACGACTCAAAGGTCGTACTCAAACCGAGGCACGGCTACGTGCCGAAATCCCTCAATACACCGTTTAGGGCCCAGGTAATTTCCCTGTCTGCCCTTCCGGTTCTCAATGAGGAGAGGGACGCGAGTCTCCTTTGCCCTGTCAGGGCGTTAAGGGCTTATGTGTCCCGCTCGTCTGAGTTCAGACAGACCGAGCAGCTTTTCGTGTTGTTTGGCGGCCGTTCTAAGGGACTTGCCGCTTCAAAACAGAGCCTATCCAGATGGATAGTGGATGCCATAGCGCTGGCCTACACTTCCAAGGGCCTGCAGTGCCCATTGGGTGTCAAAGCGCACTCCACGAGAGGCGTGGCCTCGTCGTGGGCATGGTACAGCGGGGTCTCCCTGCAGGATATCTGTACGGCTGCGGGCTGGGCCTCGCCGTCTACATTTATCAAGTACTATAACCTGGAGGTGCCCGCCTTACAAGCTAAGCTTCTGGCGGTCTGAACTTCGGGCTTATCGGCCGCCATGCGGCTTATGTGTACCCCTACGGGTCTGTTACCCCTACGGGACTTTTATGAAGGAGTGATGCTTCTAGCCTCTCCTCCTCTACTCTGTGTGAGTTGTGGTGATTGTGCACTAGATGCGCCCCGGGCTTGGCCCCGGGACTCTGGTGTTGGATCCCTGTCCGCACGGCGTGTTGCATGGGGTTCCCCATAGCGTAAGATATTACGCAGTACGAGAGATACTCTCGTAAGAGAACGTACTCGGTTACTAACGTAACCTCGGTTCTCTCTAGAGAGGGAACGAGTACTGCGTATCTTGCCGTGCTTGGAATACGCTCTGGTTCGCTTCGGCGTTGAAAAATCAGAGGAAATACAGCTATCGAGGGGGTATTTATAGGGCGAGACCACGCCTCTACTGGCGGGACATGACGAAATGAGCGCGAAGCGTCCCCATTCGTCATTACGTCACGCAGTGCCTCACTCGATAGGCTGCAGCTTTTCCAGCAAGGCAGCCAATGGGCGCGCGAGCTGTCTCGCCCTTGTCTGCTTCCTGCTGCAAAAGCGTTTTGCATGTTTAAAAAATTAAGGATAATTTTTGGCTTCAATATCTCGAGGAAAGAGTATTCCCCATAGCGTAAGATATTACGCAGTACTCGTTCCCTCTCTAGAGAGAACCGAGGTTACGTTAGTAACCGAGTACGTTTTGACTTCAAGAGCCGACAAGACTTATTTCTGTCTAACCAAACTTCTCACAAGAAAAGAAAATACAATTTCCCTAAGCATAAACAATAAAAAACTCTCTATTTCCTAAATATTATATAGCCTACAAATGGAATATTAACAAAGAAGCAAACAAATCAGTATAGGGCAATACTAAAATCAGGACAGTAAACAGGCATTAGTTGTAATCGCAAATGTCCAAACTAGTCAATCACACAAAATATCTTTCAAAGAAGCAATCACACAAAACACTTTCTCAAATCACTCAAAATGACTACTCCAAATACTAACAAATAAGATCAATGGCAAACACAGCAAGCGAGCAACCAGCAACAACTCTGACAAGTGTTACGTCCAAGGACGTACTCAATTATTTATTATTATTATAATTATTTTCTCCTGAATCTCTTTGATTTACTTTATTTCTGAAAGTGTGCGTGTGGTTGTGTGCCCATTGTTTTTGTTTGCTTGCTGTCTCTCTTTCTCTACTTGCTCTCAGGCCTAATCATCAGCAACTGTAACTTGTTTGTAAGGCACTTCTCCCCTGCTCCAGATTGAACTGTTGTGGAAATGTTGTTAGCAGTGCAGTGGATAGAGGAAATAAGACCATTGACAGTTATTATTTATTCAGATTCGACTTCATCACTAATCAGTTTACAGAGCAGTCACTCAGACAGCAGAGCAGGCATTTTTTTTATAGAAATACAGCAAACATTATAGAATTACAATGATGGGTATTGCAGTCATATTTTTGTGGGTGCCAGTACATATTGGAGTCAAAGGAAATTAAATGGCAGATAAGGCTGCAAACGAGGCCACAAAAAGAGAACACATCGATGTGGCAGTTAACAGTATGGAAATAAAGAGCATTGTTAAACAGAGGGAGGAAGCAAAAACAAGGAAGAGAGAAAAAACGTTTTTTTTTTTTTTTTTTACAAAATTCAGAGGAGAGTGGGAGAAATGAGATGTGCAGGAAGGAACAGGAGAGAAGAGACAATTATATCAAGACTTAGATTTGGGCATACAGGATTAAACAGCACTTTACTCAAAATAGGTAAACATAACTGGTAGGTGTGAATACTGTGAGCAACAAGAGACAATTGAACACGCCATGATACACTGTAAGTAGTATGAGGGAAAAAGGAGGGTAATGATCCAAAACCTTAGATTGGAAAGAATACATTTTGATTTAATAGAAATAACTCAAGAGATAAGTGCTATGGAATTTTTTTTCATTATCTTAGAGTAATCAATATGATTGAGAGGATCTGAGTCTTATTTTTGTTTTGTTGATTTGGTTTTGTTTTGTTGATTTGGTTTTGAATAAAATAGAAGTCATTCAGATCCACCCTCCAAACCAGTTGGTGGTGGTAATGCGCCATTTCGTTGTGTGCCAACCGCCAAATAAAATTCAAAAAAACTGTTGTGAAATATGATCCTGTCCCAATAGCCGCACTTCCGCCTTTGTGCCCCTCAATGCACGTTCTCGCTAAGGGGTGCAAGACCAGGGGTGATCATCAGCGCACTTAATGCACCCCTTTCGCAAGTGTGCATGAGACCTCACTTTGCTATAGCCTATTACCCAGAATCCTTGTAGTGTCGTGACATTTTGAAAAGCTAACCAATGGGGGAGCAAAATGGTTGCTATGGTGCTGGTCGGCAGCGGGAAAACTCAGAAGAAAAAGGAAGCCGCCAAGAGGACAAACAAATGGAGAAGAATCTTTTTTTAAGTGTAAGTGAAAATAGTTTTTGATCAGAATATGAGCGGTAAATAACTTAATACATGATTATACAATGATTTCATTTTCTTTTGTCAGGGTCCGACGAGCTGACTTTCAATTTTATAAAGTTCAGGGCAGAGAATGAGCGACTATTCATGGGGCACAGAAATGCAGGGCAGAGTCCCTCCAGGAGCTGACCCACCGCTCTTCACATTTTGTAGCCTATGTCTCTCTTGTGTATCCGTTTGGAATCTGATCTAAAATTATTGATGTCCACATTGTGTATCGCAATTGTTCAGATCTGATTTGTGTGTCCATGCCACTCTTTCGTTTTCCAGAATATCTGCATTGGTTTCTGGCAATGACGTTGCATTGTATACGCCAAAAACAACAACAGCAACAACCGCATGGAGGGGTTTTCAATACATATTTTGTCTTATTTAAAATATGACGATGTGCAGCCGGATTGCAGTACTACTGCATCTTCTGAGATAGCAGCAGAAATGTAGGAAGCTGTATGATGTAGCTTCATCAGGCGCTGTTGTCTCCGCCGGTTTCAAAACATGTCTCCATTATATTGTTGTTATCTGCTCGTCCGGCACTTTGCAACCACACAACCTTGCTTCTGCAGTGACTTTCAGCATGTTTCCTATACGGAAGTGACGGGTATATTAAGCCACGCTCAATGTTTTGTACGTGAGTGGTCAGTAGTTGCTGAAGTACTCAGAAAAGTAGGCTAAGTGAACATGCAAAGCGAGTGTCTGTCGTTCTTCCCGAGTCAGCCTCCTATCAAAATATATTACAGGTGATGAGGATTAAAAGTTATTTTAGAGACTGTTAGTTGTAGAGAAACACTGTTGCACTTGCCATAAAATAAACTAAAGTAAAGGAAAAAGGCACGAGTGAAACGCTGCTAACAGACGGATCTAACATGGCAGCGATGCAGTTTGGCCGTGTAGATGAATACAAGGAATCAAGGGAGGATTTTGAATCGTATGGAGCGTTTTGAACAGTGGCTGCTGGCGAATGACATTGCAAGTGAGAAAAAGGTAAGTGTGTTTCTCTCCGTGATCAGGGCAGAGACATATGGACTATTAAAGAATCTAGTCACGCCGATGAAGCCAAGTGAAATGTCCTATAACGAGCTGAAAGCAGCGCTGTTGGCGCATTACAGGCCGTAACCATTAGTGATCGTGGATCGAATAACCAATATGAAGACAGGGTTCTACAGCCCCTACTTCATTGTACCCAAGAAAGGTGTTGGGTTATGGCCAATCTTGGACTTGCAAACCTTGAGTCGGGCCCTGCACAAGCTCCCGTTCAAGATGTTAAAGGGGTCCTATAATGGTACATGCACTTTTACAAGCTGATTGTACTGAAATGTGTGTTGGCAGTGCCTGTACACAACCATCATATAATGATAGAAATCCACCTAGTGTTTTTGTTTTAATCTCCTTATATGTTTTCCCCTGCCTCAAATCGAGCCGTTCGACCAAGCCCCTCCCACGATTGTTGATTGACAGCAGCGTTTCAACACAGACCCGCCCTGAGCGCGCTGTCCTCATAGTCCGTCATTGTTTAGACTGGAGCAGAATAGCGGCCGTCTAATCGATTGTATTGTTCTGTTTTTGGGTGTAATAAGGAACACAGCAGTCATTTAAATGTTCCTAAATCCGAACCGCTGAAGATGCAGTGGCTGAGTTTTGTTTACGATGGGAATATTCCACACGATCAACGTCAATGCGTTCGTTCGGTTCATGTTTGCGCAAATCATTTCACACCAGACTGCTTTATAAACAAGGAGGGTCATAAAGCTGTTTTTTCTAAGAAGCTGCTCCTGAAAAAGGAATCGGTACCAACTATACGTGTTCCTGCTGCACGTCCAGAAGAACTGAAGTGAGTGTAACGTTTTATTAACCTTTAAATATTAGTCTTTGCAAATCGCTTGCACGCTTCACGATGAATGTGGCTAATGTTTACACTCAGGGTACATTACGGCATGTGTTTTATGTAACGTTACGATGTTCTTAATATAATTAATAATCCCACGTTTATAATGAACAACGCGTTATGGTTATTATTGTGTTATTAAAAACTGTGTACGCAGAGGGGCGGGGTGAGCAAAGCTCATTATCATTTAAAGCCACATGCACTGAAACGGCGTGCTGAAAACAGAGCTGTTTCTGAGCAGGTAAAATGAGTGTTTTCTTAAAATACTAATGAGAATTTTTAATAAAAGTATATTACAAAGTTTTTATTTAGACCCTAAAGATTCATATTAACTTGTACAAAAATGGCATTATATGACCCCTTTAACGCAGAAACCCATTTTCAAATGCATCCGTCTCCGAGATTGGTTTGCATCGATCGACCTGAAGGACGCATACTTTCATGTCTTGATTCTCCCTTGACACAGACCGTTCCTGCACTTTGCGTTCAATAGATGGGCATATCAGTACAAAGTCCTACCCTTTGGGCTGTCCCTGTCACCCTAGTTAGAAACAACCCGAGCGGCGTTACTGTGGCTGCGGATGCCATATGCCCCAGGAGCCTCTGAAAAAGTTTCAGTGGGACCGCTGTCGTGCTCTTGATCATACTCAAGCAGTTCACGTCCTTATGAAGGTCGCGGAGGCAGCCATTGTTCCACTCAGAGAACGTGGCTTTCGCATTCTCAACTATCTTGACGACTGGCTGATTCTGGCTCAGTCCCCGGGTCAGTTGGGTGAACATAAGGACATGGTGCTCAGTCACCTCAGCCTGTTGGGACTAAGGGTCAACTGGGAAAAGAGCAAACTCTCCCCGGTGCAGAGGATCTCTTTTCTCAGAATGGAGTTGGACTCGGTCAACCAGACAGCGTTGAACTGCTTGAGTATGATCAAGAGCAGGACAGCTGTCCCACTGAAACTTTTTCAGAGGCTCCTGGGACATATGGCATCCGCAGCCACAGTAACGCCGCTCGGGTTGCTTCATATGAGACCGCTTCAGCACTGGCTTCACGGCCGAGTCCCGAGATGGGCGTGGCAGAGCGGCAGGTACCGGGTGCCCGTCACCCCGCCAAATTTTCAGCCCATGGTCGGACCCTTCATTTCTAGGGGCAGGTGTTCCCCTAGAACAAGTGACCAGGCATGCTGTGGTCTTCACAGATGCCTCTGCCACCAGGTGGGGAGCCACGAACAATGGGCATGCAGTCTCAGGACTGTGGACGGGGCCTCAACTGCATTGGCATATCAATTGCCTCAAGATGCTTCCAAAAATCGTTTGAAGGGGAAATATTAAGCTCTGATTGCGATGTGTCTGGACATTACATTCTACTTGCTCTTGAAATTTCAAATTTAAAACAAAGTTCACTACATTAAGAAATCCGTAATATTAAATTTAAATAATAAAGGTGATCTAAATTTGACAAACTTTAGCTCTCTATACTTTTAAAAATAAAATACCATAGACGATAATTTCAAAACCCATGGTCTGTTTGAAATATAGTCCCTCGATATATTTTCTCTCATCTGAGTGGGGTAGAATTTCTTTTAATGTGCAATCATAGAATAAAATAAAAATTCCAATTAAACTATCAAAATTCTATCAACAAGCACTTGCTGCTTGGAGTCTCATTTACTAGCACAACTTTATCTGGAATAACGGCAATATTTTGTAACTCACAATTGGTTTAGCAATCTGTTATTAGCAAGTCAGTTATTTAATAATGAAGGAACTTTCTTTGAGTTTGGAGACTTTATCTCAAAATACAACATACCTATTACGTTAAAATAATTTAGTGAGGTTAAAAAGGATATGAACCTTCTGGGATGGATATGCTTTTTAGAAATGGTGTATACATGTCTGCCCTCTCTGTCTGTCCTCCTAGACCTGAAAATACCCCAGTTGGTTTGATTTGCTTTTCCATGTTAAAATCTAACAATTATAAAATTAGATCCCTATTTCTAAAAGAGAATATCTCTACTCCTTCTGTTATTTTCTATTGGAACAATCTCTTTAATAATGTAAATTGGACACACGTTTGGTCGTTGCCCCAAAAATTCCTTCTTAAAAATAAGGTTAAGGAAATCAAAAATAATCTATCCTACCAAGCAATTTTGACACAAATTTAAAAGGTGAATTGAAACAAAATGTTCTTTCTGTGAAAGTTCCACTGAAACCATTTATATGTTTTAGTCCTGCCAAGAGACACAGTGTTTCTGGAAAGATGTTGAGAGATTCATTGCTGTTATTTTAAATAACTTTCTCTTATCCTGTAAATGTGATATTAGGTTATTGCATTAAGGACCATTGCTTAAAGGATGCTGGTTTCATTCTGAATTTTATTTGTATGTAAATTTCATATTCACTAATGTCAAACCAAATTTTACAGTGCTTAGGGAGATTAAAATGTGCATAGATGTGATGTCAAAATGTAAAAGTAACAAAGCAATTAAAACAACTGCAATATGCTCTTCATTTAACATTTTCATATGAAAAGTAATAAAGTATATGTATGCTTAATCAACAATAGGGCCTACATAATGTACCCTCTGTTCTTTTTTTGTAATTTATATTGTATTGTTAAGCATGCGATGTGTTCTTGATATAATATAAAAGTTGCCCTTGTACATGCAATTTGTTGAAAAAAAGCACAAAAAAGAAGAGTAATGGGATGACAGATCATAGAAAGTGGACATTGACAGCATTAGCGGCCCACTCTGTCTTCCTTGCTAGAACAGTAGGAAGTAGGAACAGTGGTCAGAGACATTTTTTAAAATGTTTTTGTACTGCAATAAAGGATTGAAGGGGGTTTAGACCTGCATTTTTGGAGCACATTAGAACTGAAAAGTTGAACTAAAGGCCAAATAAACCTGACATCTCAAAAACTGCAGCTTATACTGTACATTCCTTGTACAATTAAGAACATTCCTAAGTTTAAAGAGGCACAATAATAGGCACCAAACTTGAATTCATGCAGATAAAACCATGGAGATATTGACAGAAGTGGTAGTCAGAAGTTTTCCTGGTGAAGAAGACTAAGGCACATAAGGAGAGGATTCTTTAGTGCTCTGATTTAGATCATAAACTGGTGCAGATTGAGGCGGATAGAAAACGGGCAGCATGGCATTTGGATTTGGGTAAAGCCCTGCAGCAGCTCCTGGATAGGGCAGCGCTGAAGGGTCATTCAGATTAGGGTAAATTTCTGCATATGAAGGTGGTTGTTCACCAGGATAGGGCACAAGGTTAGGCTGAGGTGGCGGATATGGCTGGAATCCCCCAGATGGGCCTTGCCAGGGAGGACATTGTTGGTTAGCTTGAAGAATAACCACAGGGAACATGACTTCTGGATCTGAGGCAAAAGACACATCCAGATAGACCTGAAAAACAATCGTGTACAGAATAGTTCAAGCGAACTGTGAAACCACTTTAAATATAGTATTACTAAGGAGGATAAAATAGCACCTTGAGATCGTACTGCACTTTTATAAGTCTGCAGTTGTCAATGGTGACAATCAGGTCACGTGGAAGGTTTATGTCCACTAAGAATTTAGTCTTTTCTCCAGATGGGATGCGATCTTTAGTTTCTTTGACTATATACATAAGTGCTTTATTAGTGTTGCTGCCAGCAATGAAGGTCTGCATCTGCTTGAGGCTGTATTTTAACTTGACATCACGAGATGAAGAGTTGTCAATATCAACAGAAACTCTGATTGTTTCACCTGCAGCAATGTAAGGAATTAGAGACAACATTTATCAACAATGGAAAACAAATACAAAATGACTATGGCAGGGTTTTCCATCCAAGTTGCACATTTTATTTATGTAAAAACTATTTGCAGATAAAGCAGTGCTTTCATTTAGTGTGTTTAGGAGAACAAAGTAGTCACATTCAGAGAAACCGGAGATAAATATCAATAGAAATGGAAGTTACATACATTTTATGTGCATGTTGCTGTTTAGATCCAGGATTTTTATGCAATATCTCAAAATGTGCATAAAAACATGTTGATGGAAACCCGGCCATTGGCATTACAGGCTAGTGTCTTCAGTTTATGCTTAAGAGCTACACAGGTTACCTTGCATATAGCCAGTTTTGTCAGCTGTTACTGTCATTGACATTTTTCCTGAGCCAAATATTTTCATCTTTTTGTCTTCTGTGCCAGATTGTGGTTGCTGTATATGTATACAAAAAAACCCATTGAAATCAGTAAACTAAAATTACATGCAATTTTCTTTAAGCTCTAGGTCACAAGCAAATGGTTTAAATCACATTACATAAGTTCTGATAACAGCATAAGCAGTTACATAATCTCTGTATTTATCAAAAGATGAACGTCAAAGAGTCAAACATTATAATTCATACCAGTAAATGATCATTGGTCCCATCATTCCTGGGCAAAAATGATATTTCCGTACACTTAGTAGATGTTGACTTCCAAGACCTCTTCAGCTTTACCGTCAACACATACTTAACCGAGCCATGCTGTCCTTTAAAAGATGGAGGCATATTTCTGAAATAAGGTAAAATAAACATATTTGGGTTTTCAGAAAAGACTGACAAGCATTATTATAGTGCATAATATGGTCCTATGCACTTTAGCAATTGCTACTGTACGATACGTTTTAATTTATTCCAAATAAATGTTAACATACCTGCATATAATATACTTCAAATATTTGATTTTTTCCTGTTGAAAGGAATACATAAATGATGAAGAAAGCCAAAATAATACATTTGACGAATGTATATTTACGGAGTAATCCGCTGTTTTGTATAAGGGGGTCAAAATGACAATTTTCACCTTTGAAATTATGAAAAATAGCAGCATCATTATTTTATTTTTTACACATAGATTAGTAGATCTATTTGTAAAATCTGTTTACTTCAGCAATCTTTGTGATATTATATGCCAACAGTGGCAGTTCAAAAATGGGAAAAGGCACTTCTTGTTTTTTTTTCACAAGTTTGCATGCCTGTAACTCAAGAAGTATTTCATATATTAATATCCTTCTGGTTCTTATCAAACTTTTCTGTTGGTATTTTTATTTGAAAGTTAAAGGCCCTATCTGGTTCAATTCAGAGATATGGGGATCTTAATGTGGTTCCATGAGAAAATTGGTCAATTGAAAACCAAATGTGGATCTCTTTGCATACAGCTGATACTTTTTCCCTTTAAAGAGGATTATCTGAACAACAAATAAAGTTGAAACTAGAAATGCATCTCGTTTCAACATAATTACATGGAACATACCGGTCTAGAGTGCCATAAAACTACTTATTTTAGTTTATTACAGTTGATTAGTTGTCAATATACATCCATATATTTAATATTTTGACTTTCAACACTATTTACAGGGTTCCCACTCTTTCATGAACACCAGATTCAAGGACTTTTTCAAGCACATTTTATTTTGTATCAAGCACAATCAAGACAATAAAGCTGGGTTTGTTACTGCCAATCTTGACAGTATCAGGTCCAAAGACCTACTGTACATTGTATATCATTACTGCAATAAAATACAATTAGGAGAGAGGGCTAGTACAATGTACGAGAGAGAGAGTGGGTTTGAACCAGAGATGCAGTTTGTAGCTTTCTCATTCCTGCTTTTAATATTTATTTAACACTGGTTTTGTTGATAACAATAATTAAATATTTTGCTGAGTGTGTTTTTGTGCATATAGCTGGTTTAGGTTAAGTTAATTAAACTGATTTTCAGGGGCATTTTTTTATACCTTATTTAAGGGCATTTTTTTTTTTATCGTTGTAGCCTTTTGTAGCCTTATATGTCAAATTCTAACTTTCAAATTATATTCAATTGTAATAATAACAGTATAGGGCAGTTCCCAATCAAATTAAATCAATATTAACAAAACCCTCTTTGCAGTGTAGAGGTGACACAAAAGCGGCATCAGACGTGGCATTAATATATTTACAATTGCATAAATAATGCAATTATTCAATACTTAAATATGAAATGATTTCTAATTTTAACTTGAATTAAATGGTACTTTGAATATGAAACTATAAAACCGTCTCGAATATGAAACATATTCAGAGAGTCATTCATTCAATCGATTCGTTAAAACGGCTGATTAATTCAGGAACAAATCTGATTCGTTCAAAACGCGGATACAGTCAGTACAAAATCATCACTGTCTGTGGCATGGAGACTTGGTTCTCCTGTGGTTTCATTTAGACATTTTCTTTGACGAAATAAAGGAAAAAGAATATTGTGTCAAAACTGTACTGTATGCGTTGGAACTTTGATTAGCCAATTTTTATGTAGCTCAATACTGAGCCAAGCATAATTGAATTTGCATTTTCCTGGCACTGACTGAGTTAAACAGCTCCAGAGCTCGTATCACGATCCATGCACACTTTCCTTCATCAATAGCGTCGTTTAATTCTTGCTTTTGCAGCGCATAAAGGCCAATTTATTTAATAACACCATGTTACTCAAACAAAATTTTAAGTTTAATTCTAGGACTTTCAGTGACCTGTGTTAGTTTTCAAAGACTTTCCAGAACCAGAAAAAGTCCAGATGTAACTGAGAGTGGGTCCGGGGAAGGTTCATTCACAGCCCATTTCCAAAGGGGTGTCATCAACGGACGTCGCTCAAATGTCTCTGGCCACAATTGGATAGACCTAAAACCAATCAGAGCGATGAAGCAGATGACGCTTCAACGTCGCTGTGCTATCGTCATTGTGTAAAGCCCACCTCAACGTTTATGATTGGTGCCTCAGTTTGGAAATGGGCTTGAATGGGCTCTTGGCCAGACAGACTTGGAGAGCAAAACTCAAATTTGCAGGAAGTTCATCAGGGTTTTCCCAGGCTGACATGTGTCTGAAATTCAAGTACTTTCAAGAAGCATGTGAACCCTGTATTTGTTTGTCAAAAGTTTAAGCAGAGAAAGTTTCCGAAATTTGGTTGATTTGGCACGGAATGACCCTTAAAGGAGAACTCATTTTTTTGTAAATTTGGAGTGCTGTCAGTACAGAGAACAACGACAAAAATCGGTGTTTCCTACACCGTGTTATCCTCTTTTTAAAATTCGCACCCTGTTGACTTAAACGGGGCAAGTTTTAAACCTGCTTTTAGCCTCTTAACATCCTTGATGTGTCATTTTAAGTGAACAGCCATGTGAGTGGTTTTATTAAGAGTGACCACGGTCAATCTGACTGCAGTAGATGTGAAAGATATGAATAAAAATTATGTTTATTCAGCCAGCTCACATACCTGTGTTTTCTTCCTGTTTTCGGTCGAAGTTGTTTTTGTCTGTACTGACAGCACTCCAAATGTACAAAAAAATGAGCTCAATGTTAAAATTGACTGGAGTTCTCCTTTAATATTTATATTCTTTATGTTCTTCTTTATATTGTGTTTATCGGCTATTATTTTTAACTGTTCACATATTTACACAATAAAGAACAACTACCATTGAAGTGCCATAGATTGTGTTTTATCACTCACTGTTGAGGAAGCTGAAATCTGAATGGAAAAACATGACTTCCTGGTCTAATCAATGGTCCATCTGAGAAACATAAGGTATGTTAATAATGGATTAAAAGAGAGTTGTGTGTGTTCCTTTTTCAACAAGCATAATTAGTCTAATGTCAGCTAACAATCTTTTCTGGTTTCCTGGAACTTTTTATCTCATTTATTTATTAGTGCAAGGTATATGAAAACTCATCACTTACACGTCTCTCCACTTACAAGAGTGGTCTTCTTTTCGCTTTGTCCTTTAGACATCACAGTAAGAAATAGAAGAAGTCAGTTATTATTTCCCAATCTTATCACCCCCCCCCCCCCCCACACACACACAGAGAGGGCAACTTATCTTATTTTTTATTTAGAAGCATGATCAACTACTTTGATTTGTAAGTTCACTATGAACATTTATTTTGCCATTAAATTATTATATAATTAAATGATGCACACATTCTACAAGTAGCCTACTACTACTACTACTAATAATAATAATAATCATTTAATATTTTGTGCATCTTACGTTACCTTTTTTCGAGCTCTCTTGAATGAAGTATTGCTTTAGTTTAAAGTATCTCTCATGGTCGCTGTAGGTTTTTTCGTCATCGCCTGATCCTTCAGTCCAGCGCACGTTCGCATCTCCCGTGAACTTCACAAAAAGATTTTCCACCTTTATTTCTTTGGTCACTTCCAAAACAACTCGCCCCTCCACAACGTCCCCACTAGTAAAATTGTTGCTTTCATTAATGGGGTCGTAATGGAGAATAAGCTCTTTAATGGATCTTGACATTGTAAGTTCTCTTACGAGAGTATCTCTCGTACTGCGTAATATCTTACGCTATGGGGAAAACTCTTTTCCACGAGATATTGAAGCCAAAAATTATCCTTAATTTTTTATTAATGTAAAACGCTTTGCAGCAGCAAGCAGACATAGGCGAGACAGCTCGCGCGCCTATTGGCTGCCCTGCGGCAATAGCAGCAGCCTATCGAGAGAGGCTCTGCGTGACGTCACGACGAATGGGGGCCTTTCGTGCCCATTTCGTCACGTCCCGCCAGAAAGGGCGTGGTCTCGCCCCATATCTAGGCTCGATAGCTGCTCTTACGTTGATTTTCATCTCTTCAGCGAAGCCTCCCGCATCGCTGGATCCAGAGTGAGAAGCCGCGCTGTCGACCTGTAGCCTTCAGCGGGACGTGCCATCGAGCCTGGAGTCGCTGGCCTCGCCGCCTTCAGCCGCCGTACCTGCTGCGCTTTCCGGCGTACATATCCTTTCCTCTGCTTAGAGTGTGTGTGATTGCATTATCTGCCTTTTTTTCCCACCCCTCTAAAAGAGCGGCGTCTTTTTAAAGATGCCTTCCTGTGGTTCTTGCCGAGCCCCACTCAGCGATGAGGACCGCCATGTCATCTGCGTGTCCTGCCTGGGTGAGGATCACGCGGCCATCGCGCTCGCTGACGGCGGATGCCATCATTGTGAACGTTTGCCTATGGTGACTCTGCGGACTCGCCTAGCTGCGTTATCCGAGCCCGCATCCCAGCCTGCCGTGACGCCGCGCCGCAAGAAGCGCCGCGCCCAGCGCGCGCGCCGAGCTATTTCCAGCCCGCCAAAGCTCGCCGGTTCGCCCGCCAGCTTCGCCGGCTTCGCTCGAGTCGCCCACGGACGGACAGTGGCCGCCGTCTGCCGCCGCGTCCGCACTTGAGCTCGACGAACTTACCGGAGACGGCATTGAAACTGAGCCGATGCGTCCGCTCTCTCAAGCCGTGGATTACATCGGCCTCGACTGAAAGGCGCTCGCGCAACTAACGCGCAATAGGCTGGACGGACGCTTTCTCGGGAAAGACGAAGCTCCGTCACAGTCGAGACCCGCGCCTTTCCCCCCTGAATGGTGAGAAACATTTGTGGCTAACTATCCGAGATGACGGAAGCTGAGCGCTCCGTGTTCCTCGACGTTCTCGCTCTGCTGGACGCCGCCCCCCTCAGCGCGGGCCCCGGCCGAGGATTGAGATAAAGCCCGAGGTCTCAAGGCCTTCCTAGTCTCTCTAGGAAAGCGACGGTGTTCAGTTCCCGCTGCGGCCGGATTTCCACCAAAACTTCTCGCTCGTTCAGTTCCAAGCAATGTGACTGTTCCAGTGTATTTCGCAGTGAGCAAGCTGGTTCCACAGCCCGCTTGCCTGCGCACAAAGGCCGTCGTTTCGGCTAACTAGCAGCGCCGCCAGGCCCGAGATCAAACACCGCGCTCTCGCTCTGCTGGACGCCGCCCCCCTCAGCGCGGGCCCCGGCCGAGGATTGAGGTAAAGCCCGAGGTCTCAAGGCCTTCCTAGTCTCTCTAGGAAAGTGACGGTGTTCAGATCCCGCTGCGGCCGGATTTCCACCAAAACTTCTCGCTCGTTCAGTTCCATGCGTTGTGACTGTCCCAGTGTATTTCGCAGTGAAGCAGCCGGTGTCTCAGCCCGCTTGCCTGCGCACAAAAGCCGTTTCTATGGCTACCCAGATAAATCCAATAAAGAGTGCATTTTCTGGTGTCCCGGCCACGGCCGATGGTGTTACGAGTGTTGTAAGAATGCCCACGTCCCAGTGCCCATTCCCACACCCAGACACAGCCCGCCATGGTGCAGGGCTAGCACAAATAAAACCAACTCATGTTGGTTGTGCAGAAAATGTAGTGAATCGCGCCCATACAATGCCCGCTTACACTACATGATGCGTGTCCCTTGGTTTCTTTAAAAACGAAACTAACACACATTTAGTCGGCGCGAGCCGACAGTGTTCTCAGTGCAGTAAATGTGCCCGCTGTCCCGCATTTCCTCACTGACACGCCGAATCCCACGGGATTCACCCCCGCTCGCTTTCTATGCACAACCCGTCACAGAGAAGCTGAGCGCGGCCAGGCTGCCCGCTGTGATTAGCGCGCACCTCGCACGCTGTGAACACAGCGTCGATTCAGTCGGCGCGAGCCGAGTGTTCTCCGTGCTGAAAATGTGCCCGCTGTCTCGCGCCCGCATTTCTCACAGACACTCCGAATCTCACGGGATTCGCCCTCGCTCGTTTTCTCTGCACAACCCGTCACAGAGAAGCTGAGCGCGGCCAGGCTGCCAGCTGTGATCAGCGCGCGCCTCGCACGCTGTAAACACAGCAGTGATTTAGTCGGCGCGAGCTGACAGTATTCTCAGTGTAGTAAATGTGCCCGCATGTAGTAAATGTGCCCACATTCCCTCACACGCGCCGAATCCCACGGGATTCGCCCCGCTCGCTTTCTCTGCGCGTCCCGCCATAGAGAAGCTGAGCGCGGCCAGGCTGCCCGCTGTGATCAGCGCGCCCCCCGCCTCGAACGCTGTAAACACGGTGTTGTGTTCCCAGTACACAGGGGCTCTCGAGCCGCCGTCCTGCCGCGGCCAGAGCCCAGATTTCATTCTACCCCTAGCTATTCACGCAGATGCGTGGTCAAGGCTTCCCGGGGTATCAGAATGGGTGTTGAACACTATAACGAGAGGCTGTTCGCTACAGTTCGCTCGACGCCCCCGCCGTTATACGGCGCGAGTCGAAACTACGGTGTAAAGCGAAGTGTTTCATCTACTTCGAGCCGAGATAGCGAAACTACTGAGAGAAGGGGCTATAAAACCTCTATCTCAGGGCGAAGGGGGCTTATACAGCAGATATTTTCTGGTACCGAAAAAAGATGGTGGGCTCAGACCCATTCTAGATCTGCGACTGCTGAACAGAACGCTTGTGAAGCGCCAGTTCAGAATGCTTACGACCAGGAAAATCCTCGCGCAAGTGCGCCAAGGAGACTGGTTCATGTCAATAGATCTGAAAGACGCCTATTTTCAAATACAAATAGCGTCCCATCACAGGCGATTCTTGAGATTCGCCTTCGAGGGCCAGGCATATCAATACACAGTCCTGCCGTTCAGCCTGTCCCTAGCACCCCGTACGTTCACGAAGTGCATGGACGCGGCCCTCGCCCCCCCTGAGACTTCGGGGCATGCGAGTTTTTGAACTACTTGGACGATTGGCTGATTCTAGCTCGTTCACGAACGGAGCTCATAGAACACAGGGCCGCATTACTCGAGCACCTCGAGGAGCTGGGCCTTACAGTCAGTTGGGCGAAAAGCTCACTGCTCCCCAGTCGGAGAATTTCCTTTCTGGGAACAGTGTTAGACTCGCTATCCATGACAGCACGCCTGTCACCGGAGCGCGGATTGAATATTCAGCACGTCGCGAGATCCTTCCGCCACGGCTCTATAGTCCCGCTCAGAAGGTTTCAGAAAATGCTGGGTCTGATGGCCTCAGCAGCCTCCGTACTCCAGTTGGGCCTGCTCCGCATGCGCCCACTGCAGCTATGGCTAAAAGCACGAGTTCCCCCCAGGGCGTGGACCGCAGGTCTATTTCGCCTCAGGGTCGACCTTCAGTGCATTTCGGCTCTGAAACCATGGAAAGCAACCGACTGGTATCAGTCAGGTGTGAGTCTGGGGATCCCCTCGAGTGTGAAGGTGGTGTCTACGGACGCCTCCACTTCGGGGCAGGGAGCGCTGCTCGAAGGCAGACCGCTAGCTGGCCTATGGTCAGTACGGGAGAAGCTCCTTCACATAAACTGCTTGGAATTAATAGCAGTCGACAAAGCGCTACGGCGCTTCTGTCCCCAGATAAAAGGCCACCACGTATTGGTCCGGTCGGACAACATGTCAGTGGTGGCGTACATAAATCACCAGGGCGGCGTCAGGTCCCGAAACCTTTACAGGCTGACGGGACGCCTCCTGGTCTGGGCTCAGCACAACCTGCTCTCGCTGAGAGCGGCGCATGTGCCTGGTCACCTAAATGTGTGGCCAGACAGGCTGTCCAGGAACAACGTCCCAGCAGGAGAATGGTCTCTGCACCCGCAGACGATCCAGCTGCTGTGGGAAACGTTTGGCAAAGCGCAGGTGGACCTGTTCGCGTCCCAAGAAAACGCTCACTGCCCGAGATTCTTCTCGAAATGCCGGGAGGCGCTGGCCCATGTTTGGCCCCGCCGCCCCCTATATGCTTTTCCCCCTGTCTCACTCCTGCCTCAGGTGTTGGAGCGAATCAGGAGGGAGGGATGCCCAGTGCTACTCATAGCTCCGCTCTGGACAAACCAGTCGTGGTTCCCTGTCCTGATGCAGCTGACCAGCGCTGCCCCATGGCCTTTACCGTTGAGGAGAGACCTCCTCTCTCAGGCGGGAGGCTCGATTTGGCATCCTCGCCCGGATTTGTGGTCCCTGCACGCAGGGGCCATCAACGGGTACCCGCTGACCTCCCAGAGGGAGTGTTAAACACGATCGCGCAGGCTAGAGCCCCGTCTACCAGACGGCTCTACACCTCGAAGTGGTCTGTGTTCTCTGCTTGGTGTCAAGCGCAGAGCTTTTCACCTGTAGACTGCGGGGTTACGGAAGTGCTTTCCTTCCTTCAGGAGCTACTGGATAAGGGCAGGACCCCTTCCACGCTCAAAGTATACGTGGCGGCCATAGCAACGTTTGTAAAACCGGTGTCTGGCCAGTCACTAGGAAAGAACGACTTAGTCGTGCGTTTCCTTGGAGGAGCTCGGAGGCTAAACCCTCCCAGGCCCCCTTCAGTCCCGACATGGGACCTTTCCACGGTCTTGGAGGCCATGAAAGGTGCCCCATTCGAGCCAATCCAGTCGTCAGACATGAAACACTTGTCTTCAAGACAGCGTTTCTTATGGCTCTCGCTTCAGTGAAGCGCGTAGGGGACTTGCAAGCGCTCTCAGTGAGCGCGTCATGCATGGAGTTTGGACCTAATGACTCAAAGGTCATACTCAAACCGAAGCACGGCTACGTGCCAAAATCCCTCAAACACACCGTTCAGGGCCCAGGTGATTTCCCTGTCTGCCCTTCCGGTTCTCAATGAGGAGAAGGACGCGAGTCTCCTTTGCCCTGTTAGGGCACTAAGGGCTTATGTGTCCCGCTCGTCTGGTTTCAGACAGACTGAGCAGCTTTTTGTTTCGTTTGGCGGCCGTGCTAAGGGACTTGCCGCTTCGAAACAGAGCCTATCCAGATGGATAGTTGGTGCCATAGCGCTGGCTCACACTTCTAAGGGCCTACAGTGCCCTTTGGGTGTTGGAGCGCACTCCACAGGAGGCATGGCCTCCTCGTGGGCATGGTCTAGCGGGGTTACCCTGCAAGATATTGTATGGCCGCGGGCTGGGCCTCGCCGTCTACATTTATAAAATACTATAACCTGGAGGTTCCCGCCTTGCAAGCTAAGCTTTTGGCGGTATAAAGTCCAGTGCTATCTGCCGCTGTGCGGCTCAGATACTGAGTTTGACCTGCGTATTGCTCACTGACCGGTACAGCAGCTCATTAAAATGTCGACACACTTGTGGCCACCCAGTTCAGGCTGAATGTTCACCCTGACGGTATGGTCTATTTGTCACATGATCAGCTCCTTCGGATGCTATTTACAGGGAATGATGCTTCTAGCCTCTCTTCCCTCACTCTCTGTGAGTTTATGGTGATTATGCACTATATGCGCCCCGGGCTTCGGCCCCTGGGACTTTGGTGTTGGATCCCTACCAGCACGGCGTGTTGCATTGTGTTCCCCATAGCGTAAGATATTACGCAGTACGAGAGATACTCTCGTAAGAGAACGTACTCGGTTACTAACGTAACCTCGGTTCTCTCTAGAGAGGGAACGAGTACTGCGTATCTTGCCGTGCTTGGAATACGCTCTGGTTCGCTTCGGCGATGAAAACCAACGTAAGAGCAGCTATCGAGCCTAGATATGGGGCGAGACCACGCCCTTTCTGGCGGGACGTGACGATATGGGCGCGAAAGGCCCCCATTCGTCGTGACGTCACGCAGAGCCTCTCTCGATAGGCTGCTGCTATTGCCGCAGGGCAGCCAATAGGCGCGCGAGCTGTCTCGCCTATGTCTGCTTGCTGCTGCAAAGCGTTTTACATTAATAAAAAATTAAGGATAATTTTTGGCTTCAATATCTCGTGGAAAAGAGTTTTCCCCATAGCGTAAGATATTACGCAGTACTCGTTCCCTCTCTAGAGAGAACCGAGGTTACGTTAGTAACCGAGTACGTTATACACACAGCGTTCTCGTCTTCTCGTAGGTGAAACAGGAATATTTTCTTAGGACGGGTTGAGGGCGTGACGCTTCTTACTATTCCTGGTTCGCTTTGAGTTT
Source organism: Chrosomus eos (assembly GCA_036326025.1). Taxonomy (NCBI): domain Eukaryota; kingdom Metazoa; phylum Chordata; class Actinopteri; order Cypriniformes; family Leuciscidae; genus Chrosomus; species Chrosomus eos. The sequence goes on along the minus strand of CM070820.1, from coordinate 21,786,703 downwards.
TGCATAACATCTAACGTTACTATACGCCAGAATTTCAAAGAAGATGATGATGTCCATCATCTTCTTTGAAATTCTGGCGTATTCCGCACCTTAGGCACATTCCACCTACTTGATCCGACAATTATACAGGTTTCGTTATGTTATTGTTCAGCCAGGTCAAAGAGTATAGAAGCAAATATACGTTCTTTGGCCAGGTTCAGCATTGTTCAGCCATGATTTTCGTCAGCCTAGCAGAGACATCACTTCCGGGTTTTTCCCCCCCTTCAAAATAAAAACTACCAACTACTGTACCGTTAACAAATTTGCTCAAAAATCTTTTAATGGTGTATAGCCTTCACATTGTTTAAATGATTATTATTATTAACAATAATAATAACAAATGCAATTATTTAACTCTACTATCAGCAACAATATTGTTTACATCGAATTAAATCAAATGTTTTCAAAATAATGTTCTTAAAATAGTTTATAGAAACTTTGTATTTCTACTTTAAACTCAGGAGGACAGATCATAACTCCTATGATTTCACCCCTAGCTCATTTCTAAATAAAGTGAGTATTTTCCTTATGTTTTGAGTACTTATTTTCTTCTTCTTTTCTTCTTCTTCTTCTTCTTCTTTCTTCTTCTTCTTCTTCTTCTTTTTTTTTTTTTTTTTTACATTTCTTATTTATTTTTCATCCTTATACATTTGGGAATTTGAATTGCTGTTGTGAATGAAATACGAGTAAAAAATAATAATAAAATAAAATAATAGAATAAAAAAAGAGAATGGTTTAAACGTACAGTATGTAATTTTTGGCGCAATAATAAATGTTGGTGCAACAGCATTATGAGGACTCTCCATAGGCGTAATGGTTTATATACTGGACAAACTGTATATTCTGTCCCCCTACACTGCCCCTATCTCTAAACCTACCCATCACAGGAGACATGCTGCATTTTTTAAAAAAAAATGTAACATTGTTTTTTATGTTTTTTAAGCCATTTGATTTATGAGGACTTTTGAAACATCCTCATAAACCATCCATAAGTTGTAATACCAGTGTAATACACATGTCATTATACAAATTTGTGTCCTCATAAATCACATAAACCAACCCCCCCCACACACACAAGAGAGAGAGAGAGGGCAACTTATCTTATTTTTTATTTAACTTAGAAGCATGATCAACTACTTTGATTTGTAAGTTCACTATGAGCATTTATTTTGCCATTAAATTATTATATAATTAAATGATGCACACATACAAGTAGCCTACTTCTACTACTAATAATAATCATTTAATATTTTGTGCAACTTACGTTACCTTTTTTCGAGCTCTCTTGAATGAAGTATTGCTTTAGTTTAAAGTATCTCTCATGGTCACGGTAGGTTTCCTCATCGCCTGCTCCTTTCCAGCGCACGTTCGCATCTCCCGTGAACTTCACAAAAAAATGATCCACCTTTATTTCTTTGGTCACTTCCAAAACAACTTTCCCCTCCACAACGTCCCCACTAGTAAAAGTATTGCTTTCATTAATCTTGTTGCAATGAAGACTGAGCACTTTGATGGATCCTGACATTTTTTTGTTTCTGTGAACGTATATAGGCCTACTACATTCAAAGACAGCTACAGCCGGCTTGCTCTTCCCGTTCTCGTATAGGTGAAGCTGGAGTGACAAAGTCCATGCTTCGAAAAAAAAAAAAAACATGTTTTGAGGGCGAGGCACTTCTTACACCTGGTCAGCACAGATCTTTCAGTTCAGAGTTCACTTATTGAAGGAGACCCGAGTGAATGGGGGACTTGATTGTTTACCACAACAGAAGATGAATCTTGTTTTTAATAAGTGTTATTCCCATAGGGGTAAAGGACGCAATAGGAAAAATGAAAGGAATGGATAACGAAACTGCATAGATTTAAAATAATAGTAATAATTGAATGTTTTAATTTAATGATATTGAGAAATAGACATACAAATTGGGGTTTTGACTTCAAGAGCCGACAAGACTTATTTCTGTCTAACCAAACTTCTCAAAAGAAAAGAAAATACAATTTCCCTAAGCATAAACAATAAAAAAATATATATTTTTTTTTTTAAATATTACAAATATTTACAAAGACAAGCAAACAAATCAGTATAGGGCAATCCTAAAATCAGGACAGTAAACAGGTATTAGTTGTAATCTGAAATGTCCAAACTAGTCAATCACACAAAATATCTTTCAAAGCAATCACACACAAAACACTTTCTCAAATCACTCAAAATGACTACTCCAAATACTAACAAATAAGATCAATGGCAAACACAGCAAGCGAGCAAAAACTCTGACAAGTGTTACGTCCAAGGACGTATTCAATTATTTATTATTATTATAATTATTTTCTCCTGGATCTCTTTGATTTACTTTATTTCTGAAAGTGTGCGTGTGGTTGTGTGCCCATTGTTTTTGTTTGCTTGCTGTCTCTCTTTCTCTACTTGCTCTCAGGCCTAATCATCAGCAACTGTAACTTGTTTGTGAGGCACTTCTCCCCTGCTCCAGATTGAACTGTTGTGGAAATGTTGTTAGCAGTGCAGTGGATAGAGGAAATAAGACCATTGAGAGTTATTATTTGTTCAGATTCGACTTCATCACTAATCAGTTTACAGAGCAGTCACTCAGACAGCAGAGCAGACATTTTTTATAGAAATACAGCAAACATTATAGAATTCAAATGATGGGTATTGCAGTCATATTTTTGTGGGTGCCAGTACATATTGGAGTCAAAGGAAATTAAATGGCAGATAAGGCTGCAAACGAGGCCACAAAAAGAGAACACATCGATGTGGCAGTTAACAGTATGGAAATAAAGAGCATTGTTAAACAGAGGGAGGAAGCAAAAACAAGGAAGAGAGGAAAGGACGGGTTTTTTTTTTTACAAAATTCAGAGGAGAGTGGGAGAAATGAGATGTGCAGGAAGGAACAGGAGAGAAGAGACAATTATATCAAGACTTAGATTTGGGCATACAGGATTAAACAGCACTTTACTCAAAATAGGTAAACATAACTGGTAGGTGTGAATACTGTGAGCAACAAGAGACAATTGAACACGCCATGATGCACTGTAAGTAGTATGAGGGAAAAAGGAGGGTAATGATCCAAAACCTTAGATTGGAAAGAATACATTTTGATTTAATAGAAATAACTCAAGAGATAAGTGCTATGGAATTTTTTTTCATTATCTTAGAGTAATCAATATGATTGAGAGGATCTGAGTCTTATTTTTGTTTTGTTGATTTGGTTTTGTTTTGTTGATTTGGTTTTGAATAAAATAGTAGTCATTCAGATCCACCCTCCAAACCAGTTGGTGGTGGTAATGCGCCATTTCGTTGTGTGCCAACCGCCAAATAAAATTCAAAAAACTGTTGTGAAATATGATCCTGTCCCAATAGCCACACTTCCGCCTTTGTGCCCCTCAATGCACGTTCTCGCTAAGGGGTGCAAGACCAGGGGTGATCATAGGCGCACTTAATGCACCCCTTTCGCAAGTGTGCATGAGACCTCACTTTGCTATAGCTTATTACCCAGAATCCTTGTAGTGTCGTAGACATTTTGAAAAGCTAACCAATGGGGGAGCAAAATGGTTGCTATGGTGCTGGTCGGCAGCGGGAAAACTCAGAAGAAAAAGGAAGCCGCCAAGAGGACAAACAAATGGAGAAGAATTTTTTTTTAAGTGTAAGTGAAAATAGTTTTTGATCAGAATATGAGCGGTAAATAACTTAATACATGATGATACCATGATTTCATTTTCTTTTGTCAGGGTCCGACGAGCTGACTTTCAATTTGATAAAGTTCAGGGCAGAGAATGAGCGACTATTCACGGGGCACAGAAATGCAGGGCAGAGTCCCTCCAGGAGCTGACCCACCGCTCTTCACATTTTGTAGCCTATATGTCTCTCTTGTGTATCCGTTTGGAATCTGATCTAAAATTATTGATGTCCACATTGTGTATCGCAATTGTTCAGATCTGATTTGTGTGTCCATGCCACTCTTTCGTTTTCCAGAATATCTGCATTGGTTTCTGGCAATGACGTTGCATTGTATACGCCAAAAACAACAACGCAACAACCGCATGGAGGGGTTTTCAATACATATTTTGTCTTATTTAAAATATGACGATGTGCAGCCGGATTGCAGTACTACTGCATCTTCTGAGATAGCAGCAGAAATGTAGGAGCTGTATGATGTAGCTTCATCAGGCGCTGTTGTCTCCGCCGGTTTCAAAACATGTCTCCATTATATTGTTGTTATCTGCTCATCCGGCACTTTGCAACCACACAACCTTGCTTCTGCAGTGACTTTCAGCATGTTTCCTATAAGGAAGTGACGGGTATATTAAGCCACGCTCAATGTTTTGTACGTGAGTGGTCAGTAGTTGCTGAAGTACTCAGAAAAGTAAAGTGAACATGCAAAGTGAGTGTCTGTCGTTCTTCCCGAGTCAGCCTCCTATCAAAATATATTACAGGTGATGAGGATTAAAAGTTATTTTAGAGACTGTTAGTTGTAGAGAAACACTGTTGCACTTGCCATAAAATAAACTAAAGTAAAGGAAAAAGGCACGAGTGAAACGCTGCTAACAGACGGATCTAACATGACAGCGATGCAGTTTGGCCGTGTAGATGAATACAAGGAATCAAGGGAGGATTTTGAATCGTATGGAGCGTTTTGAACAGTGGCTGCTGGCGAATGACATTGCAAGTGAGAAAAAGGTAAGTGTGTTTCTCTCCGTGATCAGGGCAGAGACATATGGACTATTAAAGAATCTAGTCACGCCGATGAAGCCAAGTGAAATGTCCTATAACGAGCTGAAAGCAGCGCTGTTGGCGCATTACAGGCCGTAACCATTAGTGATCGCTGGATCGAATAACCAATATGAAGACAGGGTTCTACAGCCCCTACTTCATTGTACCCAAGAAAGGTGTTGGGTTATGGCCAATCTTGGACTTGCAAACCTTGAGTCGGGCCCTGCACAAGCTCCCGTTCAAGATGTTAAAGGGGTCCTATAATGGTACATGCACTTTTACAAGCTGATTGTACTGAAATGTGTGTTGGCAGTGCCTGTACACAACCATCATATAATGATAGAAATCCACCTAGTGTTTTTGTTTTAATCTCCTTATATGTTTTCCCCTGCCTCAAATCGAGCCGTTCGACCAAGCCCCTCCCACGATTGTTGATTGACAGCAGCGTTTCAACACAGACCCGCCCTGAGCGCGCTGTCCTCATAGTCCGTCATTGTTTAGACTGGAGCAGAATAGCGGCCGTCTAATCGATTGTATTGTTCTGTTTTTGGGTGTAATAAGGAACACAGCAGTCATTTAAATGTTCCTAAATCCGAACCGCTGAAGATGCAGTGGCTGAGTTTTGTTTACGATGGGAATATTCCACACGATCAACGTCAATGCGTTCGTTCGGTTCATGTTTGCGCAAATCATTTCACACCAGACTGCTTTATAAACAAGGAGGGTCATAAAGCTGTTTTTTCTAAGAAGCTGCTCCTGAAAAAGGAATCGGTACCAACTATACGTGTTCCTGCTGCACGTCCAGAAGAACTGAAGTGAGTGTAACGTTTTATTAACCTTTAAATATTAGTCTTTGCAAATCGCTTGCACGCTTCACGATGAATGTGGCTAATGTTTACACTCAGGGTACATTACGGCATGTGTTTTATGTAACGTTACGACGTTCTTAATATAATTAATAATCCCACGTTTATAATGAACAACGCGTTATGGTTATTATTGTGTTATTAAAAACTGTGTACGCAGAGGGGCGGGGTGAGCAAAGCTCATTATCATTTAAAGGCACATGCACTGAAATGGCGTGCTGAAAACAGAGCTGTTTCTGAGCAGGTAAAATGAGTGTTTTCTTAAAATACTAATGAGAATTTTTAATAAAAGTATATTACAAAGTTTTTATTTAGACCCTAAAGATTCATATTAACTTGTACAAAAATGGCATTATATGACCCCTTTAACGCAGAAACCCATTTTCAAATGCATCCGTCTCCGAGATTGGTTTGCATCGATCGACCTGAAGGACGCATACTTTCATGTCTTGATTCTCCCTTGACACAGACCGTTCCTGCACTTTGCGTTCAATAGATGGGCATATCAGTACAAAGTCCTACCCTTTGGGCTGTCCCTGTCACCCTAGTTAGAAACAACCCGAGCGGCGTTACTGTGGCTGCGGATGCCATATGCCCCAGGAGCCTCTGAAAAAGTTTCAGTGGGACCGCTGTCGTGCTCTTGATCATACTCAAGCAGTTCACGTCCTTATGAAGGTCGCGGAGGCAGCCATTGTTCCACTCAGAGAACGTGGCTTTCGCATTCTCAACTATCTTGACGACTGGCTGATTCTGGCTCAGTCCCCGGGTCAGTTGGGTGAACATAAGGACATGGTGCTCAGTCACCTCAGCCTGTTGGGACTAAGGGTCAACTGGGAAAAGAGCAAACTCTCCCCGGTGCAGAGGATCTCTTTTCTCAGAATGGAGTTGGACTCGGTCAACCAGACAGCGTTGAACTGCTTGAGTATGATCAAGAGCAGGACAGCTGTCCCACTGAAACTTTTTCAGAGGCTCCTGGGACATATGGCATCCGCAGCCACAGTAACGCCGCTCGGGTTGCTTCATATGAGACCGCTTCAGCACTGGCTTCACGGCCGAGTCCCGAGATGGGCGTGGCAGAGCGGCAGGTACCGGGTGCCCGTCACACCCGCCAAATTTTCAGCCCATGGTCGGACCCTTCATTTCTAGGGGCAGGTGTTCCCCTAGAACAAGTGACCAGGCATGCTGTGGTCTTCACAGATGCCTCTGCCACCAGGTGGGGAGCCACGAACAATGGGCATGCAGTCTCAGGACTGTGGACGGGGCCTCAACTGCATTGGCATATCAATTGCCTCAAGATGCTTCCAAAAATCGTTTGAAGGGGAAATATTAAGCTCTGATTGCGATGTGTCTGGACATTACATTCTACTTGCTCTTGAAATTTCAAATTTAAAACAAAGTTCACTACATTAAGAAATCCGTAATATTAAATTTAAATAATAAAGGTGATCTAAATTTGACAAACTTTAGCTCTCTATACTTTTAAAATAAAATACCTTAGACGATAATTTCAAAACCCATGGTCTGTTTGAAATATAGTCCCTCGATATATTTTCTCTCATCTGAGTGGGGTAGAATTTCTTTTAATGTGCAATCATAGAATAAAAAAAAATTCCAATTAAACTATCAAAATTCTATCAACAAGCACTTGCTGCTTGGAGTCTCATTTACTAGCACAACTTTATCTGGAATAACGGCAATATTTTGTAACTCACAATTGGTTTAGCAATCTGTTATTAGCAAGTCAGTTATTTAATAATGAAGGAACTTTCTTTGAGTTTGGAGACTTTATCTCAAAATACAACATACCTATTACGTTAAAATAATTTAGTGAGGTTAAAAAGGATATGAACCTTCTGGGATGGATATGCTTTTTAGAAATGGTGTATACATGTCTGCCCTCTCTGTCTGTCCTCCTAGACCTGAAAATACCCCAGTTGGTTTGATTTGCTTTTCCATGTTAAAATCTAACAATTATAAAATTAGATCCCTATTTCTAAAAGAGAATATCTCTACTCCTTCTGTTATTTTCTATTGGAACAATCTCTTTAATAATGTAAATTGGACACACGTTTGGTCGTTGCCCCAAAAATTCCTTCTTAAAAATAAGGTTAAGGAAATCAAAAATAGTCTATCCTACCAAGCAATTTTGACACAAATTTAAAAGGTACATTGAAACAAAATGTTCTTTCTGTGAAAGTTCCACTGAAACCATTTATATGTTTTAGTCCTGCCAAGAGACACAGTGTTTCTGGAAAGATGTTGAGAGATTCATTGCTGTTATTTTAAATAACTTTCTCTTATCCTGTAAATGTGATATTAGGTTATTGCATTAAGGACCATTGCTTAAAGGATGCTGGTTTCATTCTGAATTTTATTTGTATGTAAATTTCATATTCACTAATGTCAAACCAAATTTTACAGTGCTTAGGGAGATTAAAATGTGCATAGATGTGATGTCAAAATGTAAAAGTAACAAAGCAATTAAAACAACTGCAATATGCTCTTCATTTAACATTTTCATATGAAAAGTATATGTATGCTTAATCAACAATAGGGCCTACATAATGTACCCTCTGTTCTTTTTTTGTAATTTATATTGTATTGTTAAGCATGCGATGTGTTCTTGATGATAATATAAAAGTTGCCCTTGTACATGCTATTTGTTGAAAAAAAGCACAAAAAAGAAGAGTAATGGGATGACACAGATCATAGAAAGTGGACATTGACAGCATTAGCGGCCCACTCTGTCTTCCTTGCTAGAACAGTAGGAAGTAGGAACAGTGGTCAGAGACATTTTTTAAAATGTTTTTGTACTGCAATAAAGGATTGAAGGGGGTTTAGACCTGCATTTTGGAGCACATTAGAACTGAAAAGTTGAACTAAAGGCCAAATAAACCTGACATCTCAAAAACTGCAGCTTATACTGTACATTCCTTGTACAATTAAGAACATTCCTAAGTTTAAAGAGGCACAATAATAGGCACCAAACTTGAATTCATGCAGATAAAACCATGGAGATATTGACAGAAGTGGTAGTCAGAAGTTTTCCTGGTGAAGAAGACTAAGGCACATAAGGAGAGGATTCTTTAGTGCTCTGATTTAGATCATAAACTGGTGCAGATTGAGGCGGATAGAAAACGGGCAGCATGGCATTTGGATTTGGGTAAAGCCCTGCAGCAGCTCCTGGATAGGGCAGTGCTGAAGGGTCATTCAGATTAGGGTAAATTTCTGCATATGAAGGTGGTTGTTCACCAGGATAGGGCACAAGGTTAGGCTGAGGTGGCGGATATGGCTGGAATCCCCCAGATGGGCCTTGCCAGGGAGGACATTGTTGGTTAGCTGGAAGAATAACCACAGGGAACATGACTTCTGGATCTGAGGCAAAAGACACATCCAGATAGACCTGAAAAACAATCGTGTACAGAATAGTTCAAGCGAACTGTGAAACCACTTTAAATATAGTATTACTAAGGAGGATAAAATAGCACCTTGAGATCGTACTGCACTTTTATAAGTCTGCAGTTGTCAATGGTGACAGTCAGGTCACGTGGAAGGTTTATGTCCACTAAGAATTTAGTCTTTTCTCCAGATGGGATGCGATCTTTAGTTTCTTTGACTATATACATAAGTGCTTTATTAGTGTTGCTGCCAGCAATGAAGGTCTGCATCTGCTTGAGGCTGTATTTTAACTTGACGTCACGAGATGAAGAGTTGTCAATATCAACAAAACTCTGATTGTTTCACCTGCAGCAATGTAAGGAATTAGAGACAACATTTATCAACAATGGAAAACAAATACAAAATGACTATGGCAGGGTTTTCCATCCAAGTTGCACATTTTATTTATGTAAAAACTATTTGCAGATAACGCAGTGCTTTCATTTAGTGTGTTTAGGAGAACAAAGTAGTCACATTCAGAGAAACCGGAGATAAATATCAATAGAAATGGAAGTTACATACATTTTATGTGCATGTTGCTGTTTACATCCAGGATTTTTATGCAATATCTCAAAATGTGCATAAAAACATGTTGATGGAAACCCGGCCATTGGCATTACAGGCTAGTGTCTTCAGTTTATGCTTAAGAGCTACACAGGTTACCTTGCATATAGCCAGTTTTGTCAGCTGTTACTGTCATTGACATTTTTCCTGAGCCAAAAAGTTTCATCTTCTTGTCTTCTGTGCCAGATTGTGGTTGCTGTATATGTATACAAAAAAAACCCATTGAAATCAGTAAACTAAAATTACATGCAATTTTCTATAAGCTCTAGGTCACAAGCAAATGGTTTAAATCACATTACATAAGTTCTGATAACAGCATAAGCAGTTACATAATCTCTGTATTTATCAAAAGATGAACGTCAAAGAGTCAAACATTATAATTCATACCAGTAAATGATCATTGGTCCCATCATTCCTGGGCAAAAATGATATTTCCGTACACTTAGTAGATGTTGACTTCCAAGACCTCTTCAGCTTTACCGTCAACACATACTTAACCGAGCCATGCTGTCCTTTAAAAGATGGAGGCATATTTCTGAAATAAGGTAAAATAAACATATTTGGGTTTTCAGAAAAGACTGACAAGCATTATAGTGCATAATATGGTCCTATGCACTTTAGCAATTGCTACTGTACGATACGTTTTAATTTATTCCAAATAAATGTTAACATACCTGCATATAATATACTTCAAATATTTGATTTTTTCCTGTTGAAAGGAATACATAAATGATGAAGAAAGCCAAAATAATACATTTGACGAATGTATATGTACGGAGTAATCCGCTGTTTTGTATAAGGGGGTCAAAATGACAATTTTCACCTTTGAAATTATGACTTTAGAAAATAGCAGCATCATTATTTTATTTTTTTACACATAGATTAGTAGATCTATTTGTAAAATCTGTTTACTTCAGCAATCTTTGTGATATTATATGTCAACAGTGACAGTTCAAAAATGGGAAAAGGCACTTCTTGTTTTTTTTTCACAAGTTTGCATGCCTGTAACTCAAGAAGTATTTCATATATTAATATCCTTCTGGTTCTTATCAAACTTTTCTGTTGGTATTTTTATTTGAAAGTTAAAGGCCATATCTGGTTCAATTCAGAGATATGGGGATCTTAATGTGGTTCCATGAGAAAATTGGTCAATTGAAAACCAAATGTGGATCTCTTTGCATACAGCTGATACTTTTTCCCTTTAAAGAGGATTATCTGAACAACAAATTATGTTGAAACTAGAAATGCATCTCGTTTCAACATAATTACATGGAACATACCTGTCTAGAGTGCCATAAAACTACTCTTTTTTTAGTTTATTACAGTTGATTAGTTGTCAATATACATCCATATATTTAATATTTTGACTTTCAACACTATTTACAGGGTTCCCACTCTTTCATGAACACCAGATTCAAGGACTTTTTCAAGCACATTTTATTTTGTATCAAGCACAATCAAGACAATAAAGCTGGGTTTGTTACTGTCAATCTTGACAGTATCAGGTCCAAAGACGACTGTACATTGTATATCATTACTGCAATAAAATACAATTAGGAGAGAGGGCTGGTACAATGTACGAGAGAGAGAGTGGGTTTGAACCAGAGATGCAGTTTGTAGTCTTCTCATTCCTGCTTTTAATATTTATTTAACACTGGTTTTGTTGATAACAATAATTAAATATTTTGCTGAGTGTGTTTTTGTGCATATAGCTGGTTTAGGTTAAGTTAATTAAACTGATTTTCAGGGGCATTTTTTTATACCTTATTTAAGGGCATTTTTTTTTTATCGTTGTTTTGTAGCCTTATATGTCAAATTCTAACTTTCAAATTATATTCAATTGTAATAATAACAGTATAGGGCAGTTCCCAATCAAATTAAATCAATATTAACAAAACCTTCTTTGCAGTGTAGAGGTGACACAAAAGCGGCATCAGAAGTGGCATTAATATATTTAGAATAGCATAAATAATGCAATTATTCAATACTTAAATATGAAATGATTTCTAATTTTAACTTGAATTAAATGGTACTTTGAATATGAAACTATAAAACCGTCTCGAATATGAAAACATATTCAGAGAGTCATTCATTCAATCGATTCGTTAAAACGGCTGATTAATTCAGGAACAAATCTGATTCGTTCAAAACGCGGATACAGTCAGTACAAAATCATCACTGTCTGTGGCATGGAGACTTGGTTCTCCTGTGGTTTCATTTAGACATTTTCTTTGACGAAATAAAGGAAAAACAATATTGTGTCAAAACTGTACTGTATGCGTTGGAACTTTGATTAGCCAATTTTTATGTAGCTCAATACTGAGCCAAGCATAAATGAATTTGCATTTTCCTGGCACTGACTGAGTTAAACAGCTCCAGAGCTCGTATCACGATCCATGCACACTTTCCTTCATCAATAGCGTCGTTTAATTCTTGCTTTTGCAGCGCATAAAGGCCAATTTATTTAATAACACCATGTTACTCAAACAAAATTTTAAGTTTAATTCTAGGACTTTCAGTGACCTGTGTTAGTTTTCAAAGACTTTCCAGAACCAGAAAAAGTCCAGATGTAACTGAGAGTGGGTCCGGGGAAGGTTCATTCACAGCCCATTTCCAAAGGGGTGTCATCAACGGACGTCGCTCAAATGCCTCTGGCCACAATTGGATAGACCTCTAAAACCAATCAGAGCGATGAAGCAGATGACGCTTCAACGTCGCTGTGCTATCGTCATTGTGTAAAGCCCACCTCAACGTTTATGATTGGTGCCTCAGTTTGGAAATGGGCTTGAATGGGCTCTTGGCCAGACAGACTTGGAGAGCAAAACTCAAATTTGCAGGAAGTTCATCAGGGTTTTCCCAGGCTGACATGTGTCTGAAATTCAAGTACTTTCAAGAAGCATGTGAACCCTGTATTTGTTTGTCAAAAGTTTAAGCAGAGAAAGTTTCCGAAATTTGGTTGATTTGGCACGGAATGACACTTAAAGGAGAACTCCGGTCAATTTTAACATTGAGCTCATTTTTTTAAATTTGGAGTGCTGTCAGTATAGAGAACAACGACAAAAATCGGTGTTTCCGACACCGTGTTATCCTCTTTTTAAAATTCGCACCCTGTTGACTTAAACGGGGCAAGTTTTAAACCTGCTTTTAGCCTCTTAACATCCTTCATGTGTCATTTTAAGTGCACAGCCATGTGAGTGGTTTTATTAAGAGTGACCACGGTCAATCTGACTGCAGTAGATGTGAAAGATATGAATAAAATTATGTTTATTCAGCCAGCTCACATACCTGTGTTTTCTTCCTGTTTTCGGTCGAAGTCGTTTTTGTCTGTACTGACAGCACTCCAAATGTACAAAAAAATGAGCTCAATGTTAAAATTGACCAGAGTTCTCCTTTAATATTTATATTCTTTATGTTCTTCTTTATATTGTGTTTATCGGCTATTGTTTTTAACTGTTCACATATTTACACAATAAAGAACAACTACCATTGAAGTGCCATAGATTGTGTTTTATCACTCACTGTTGAGGAAGCTGAAATCTGAATGGAAAAACATGACTTCCTGGTCTAATCAATGGTCCATCTGAGAAACATAAGGTATGTTAATAATGGATTAAAAGAGAGTTGTGTGTGTTCCTTTTTCAACAAGCATAATTAGTCTAATGTCAGCTAACAATCTTTTCTGGTTTCCTGGAACTTTTATCTCATTTATTTATTAGTGCAAGGTATATGAAAACTCATCACTTACACGTCTCTCCACTTACAAGAGTGGTCTTCTTTTCGCTTTGTCCTTTAGACATCACAGTAAGAAATAGAAGAAGTCAGTTATTATTTCCCAATCTTATCACACACACACACACACACACACACACACACACACACACACACACACACACACACACACACACACACACACACACACACACAGAGAGGGCAACTTATCTTATTTTTTATTTAGAAGCATGATCAACTACTTTGATTTGTAAGTTCACTATGAACATTTATTTTGCCATTAAATTATTATATAATTAAATGATGCACACATTCTACAAGTAGCCGACTACTACTACTACTAATAATAATCATTTAATATTTTGTGCATCTTACGTTACCTTTTTTCGAGCTCTCTTGAATGAAGTATTGCTTTAGTTTAAAGTATCTCTCATGGTCGCTGTAGGTTTTTTTCGTCATCGCCTGATCCTTCAGTCCAGCGCACGTTCGCATCTCCCGTGAACTTCACAAAAAGATTTTCCACCTTTATTTCTTTGGTCACTTCCAAAACAACTCGCCCCTCCACAACGTCCCCACTAGTAAAATTGTTGCTTTCATTAATGGGGTCGTAATGGAGAATAAGCTCTTTAATGGATCTTGACATTGTAAGTTATACACACAGCAAGTGGTCTCGTCTTCTCGTAGGTGAAACAGGAATATTTTCTTAGGACGGGTTGAGGGCGTGACGCTTCTTACTATTCCTGGTTCGCTTTGAGATTTGCATAACATCTAACGTTACTATACGCCAGAATTTCAAAGAAGATGATGATATCCATCATCTTCTTTGAAATTCTGGCGTATTCCGCACCTTAGGCACATTCCACCTACTTGATCCGACAATTATACAGGTTTCGTTATGTTATTGTTCAGCCAGGTCAAAGAGTATAGAAGCAAATATACGTTCTTTGGCCAGGTTCAGCATTGTTCAGCCATGATTTTCGCCAGCCTATCAGATACATCACTTCCGGGTTTTCTTCTTCTTCTTCTTGTTGCTATTTTACGGCGGTTGGCATCCAACTTATTGGTGCATTTCCGCCACCTTCTGCTCCGGAGTGTGGAACAGAAAATAGGTTTACAGACTAAATCCCCCTCTCGCACTCACACACACACACACACCTCATCCCATTCATTCTGCATGTTAATAATTACCACTATTTATTATTACCACCATAATTACAACACCAATATTTATACTTTAACCCTCATCCATACTACCTTTATTTATATCCTATTAAAAACCTCTGTTTCTATTAAGAAAATCATAAGAATTCTAGTCTGAACCCTATCACTGCTCAATAACCCTTTTAATGTGATGTTCTGAACTCCCACCTCCCTCAGCTTATTACTCATCATCTGGGTTTTCTTCTTCTTCGTTTGGTGTTTTATGGCGGTTGGCAAACCAACTTTCGGTGCATTACCGCCACCAACTGGACTGGAGTGTGAAGCACTTAAAAATGAATACAATAATCAACTTACTTCCGGGTACAAATGTATCTTCTAAAGAATACTTTAAACTTATTCGTTGTATCTCCCCAAAAGTACTTTATCTTATAAAAAAAGAAAAGATGTATAATCCTGTAACTCCAAGTTTTCTTCCTAGTCTGACTGTTGGGGGCCTTTCTATTAAAGATAAAAAATTTAATAATATATATATATCAGAAGAATTTTAACCAAAGAAAAAAGTTCTTCACCTACGGCAATGGTGAAGTGGAAGCAGGCTTACCACTTTCTGGTTTTTAAAAATTTGTGGTCTGATATAAATAAATATGTACTCCCTAATAAAGTTAAAGAAACTCACTTTAAAATAATAAACAGATACTATCCTTGTAATGACTTTATTAGTAAATTTAAAGAAGGGTTTTCACCACTATGCAGTTTCTGTAATGAAGAAAATGAAACAATAATACACTTATTTTTTAGTTGTAATTATACTAATTTATTTTGGTCCCAAGTTTCCTGGTTTCTTTTTGAGTTATTCTATAAATTTGTCACAATAACTGAGGTAATGGTCTTGTTTATGGATTGTAACTCTGATTTATTGGAAATGAATAATATAATGAAACTTCTCATTCTATTTGGAAAATATCATATACATAAAGCAAAATGTATATCCACTGTACCAAATATTAGACTATTTTCCACTGATTTGAAGATGTTTTATGACTCTCTAACTTCAATACAAAGCAACCGCAAAGCTGTAAAGACATCAAAACTGTTGAAAAGGATACTTAATGTATTAGAAATTTGATAGATATGTGAAATATGCAGAATTGTGAATTTTTTTGTTTGTTTGTTTGTTTCACGGATTCAAATGTCTCTGTATTTCCCTTTAACGTTTTCTCAATAAAAAAAAAAAAAAAAAAAAAAAAAAAAAAAAAAAAAAAAAAACTTACTTCCGGGTGGTAAACAAATTTTGGAATGATGCATTGTGCTGGTTGCAACAAAGATTACCTGTAAGGCTGATACTGTCGTGGGATTTTGTTAAGTTTGGACTATTAATCAAGGATAAAAAGGTGTCTTTTGTAACTAATAATGTGTTGCTTCTGTTGAAATTTTATATACACAAATGTAAATTTTTCAAAATTCCTCCACGATTTTTGGTTTTTAAGGAGGAATTTAAAGCATATTTGGTGACAGTGAGAAGAATGAAAAGCTCTAAAGCAATGTATTTGTACTCCTTATTGGAAGATTTTGATTTTATAATTTGAAAAACTTCCTACTCCCCTACTTTATTTATTTGTTTTTTTATTTGTATTATTGTTATTGTTATTATTTTTTATTTTATTTTGATGGTTCCTTAACTTGGCATAAATTTACTTAGCATACTGATGGGAATGTTATGTATAGTGTGATGTAATATGTGTATGTAAGCTTAAGGTTGTCTGTACAATTTTATTTGATGGAAGCCATTTGTTAATGTTCTACCAATGTCATAAAAAAAAAAAAAACTTACTTCCGGGTTTCCCCCCCCCTTCAAAATAAAAACTACCAACTACTGTACCGTTAACAAATTTGCTCAAAAATCTTTTAATGGTGTATAGCCTACACATTGTTTAAATGGTTATTATTATTAACAATAATAATAACAAATGCAATTATTTAACTCTACTATCAGCAACAATATTGTTTACATCGAATTAAATCAAATGTTTTCAAAATAATGTTCTTAAAATAGTTTATAGAAACTTTGTATTTTTACTTTAAACTCAGGAGGACAGATCATAACTCGTATGATTTCACCCCTAGCTCATTTCTAAATAAAGTGAGTATTTTCCTTATGTTTTGAGTACTTATTTTTCCCTTCTTCTTCTTCTTCTTCTTCTTCTTCTTCTTTCTTCTTCTTTTTTTTTTTTTTTTACATTTCTTATTTATTTTTCATCCTTATACATTTGGGAATTTGAATTGCTGTTGTGAATGAAATGTCCTATACAAATAAACTTGCCTATGGGCTCTATGCACGGCGGTATTTCCGGTGAAGGTCTAAGGATGCTCGATAACTTCCGCCGATCGTAGAGTCCAATGCAATACCAAGAATTTATATTGAATTTTATACTCCATGGTTATACTAAAGAAACGTTAGTCACAAAAACAGACAAAACAGACACCCCTCATTGTGTTTATGCTTCTTTTTAAAATTATATTAAATAAACATAACTATATATAAAATTACATCTAAACATATGAAAGTTTCGTTTCAAAGACGAGAGGACAGTACATTTTGAAGACTCTGCCATAATCCCGTTTTCCTCGGTTTTCCTCCGCTTTAATCTCCCCAACCGGAAACGGAAGAGCATCCTTGCGTCAAATGCGGAACTTATGCGTGCATATAGCCTATTATAATCTGAGTTTGAACTCCCTACTCAGCCACTAGGTGGTGCCATTTGTCTTCCTTTTTGGACAATTTTGTTGTTCTTAGTTAGTCAGGCATCATTTTGCATTTGTGTCCTTGTTTTTTGGTCTGTTTAAACCATAGACTGTAAAAAAGAGACTGGTTTAAACCAAGCGGCAACATTCCAATCTCATAAATGAAGCCTACCTGGAAGTGCGAAAAATGGCAATACATCGAAAATCCGCTAGGGGCAGGTCCCAAAAGTAAAATGTCCGTTTTCACAGCATAAATTCATGCTTTTACAGGTTGGTCCCATGGACTTCTATTGTATTTTTCGATAGGTACCGAGTGCCTGACAACTGTGAGGGGGGTGAATTTTTTTCTAACTCGTTAGTTTAGATCGTATTTAGATATAAAATGTATGACAAATAAGGGCGTGGTTAACTTTGATTGACAGCTGATAACGGGCTGCGCCGAGTGAAATTTGACGTCTCGGCCATGATCTGACACAACACATCACACCACCTCTGTATCCTTTCTGAACATTTGTATTGAAATATCGTACATAAAATGGGTTGCTCTGCTATAAACTGCACTAACCGACCCTGTAGGAGTAAGTTACTTCGCTCCATTTTTTCCGGTAAGTGACATTCCACTACTATTTCACGTAGTTAGCAGTATTTGTATCAATGTTAATTGATACAATTAGCATCAATGTTTGTGTGCAGTGGCACTGCAACAGTTAGCATTAAATCGCCTCAGAGAGAGGTGCGATTAAACTCTGTGTGTGTTTGTGAGTGAGAGAGAGAGAGAAAGAGACGCAGGCACCATCGAACTGTGTGTGTGTGTGTGTGTGTGTGTGTGTGTTGCGCGGGCGCGATTGAACATCGAAAACATACTCCGTCATTTCGTTCATACAGGACATTCAATCTGCAAGTGTTTACTTATATTTGTGTACACTCGCAATAGTAATGCTACAGATAGCTGAGGCTGCTTGACTGAAGAGGCGCATCCACCGGTCGGCTCAGTCTCACACAAAGCCCGCCCTTTTACCCATATAAGAATTTACTAGAAGGTGGGCGGGGTTAGGCTTTCCCAAGATGTTCAAAGATGGCGCCGCCCATACCCCCCATAAATGGCTTCAGAACCGTTATTCGGAAAGTCTATGGGTGACGTCACAGACGCTTTGTCCATTTTTTTTACAGTCTATGGTTTAAACCTATGGTTTAAACGTACAGTATGTAATTTTTGGACACCAGGGGTCACGCAATCAAAATAATAACAAAAGACGTACTTTGATGACGTCGGGAAAGAGCGTGGGCTCATGGGAGTTGTTGTCGTTGTCAATGACAACCAGCCATCTAGCATCTCCAGCAGAAAACATGTTCACCGACGAGGTAATGTATTGCTATTTATATTATATATCTATTCTTGTTACGTTTAGTTACGGCTATTCACTTTATGTAATGCCATTCTAATGAAATTGCCGCGAGGTAACGTTAGCTAAAACGTCAACTTGCTAACTTATCAGTATTTTGACAATCACGTCTTTTCGAACAGAGATATATGAATTATTGTCAGACTCCTATTAGATCAATATTCCATCTAGCTAGTATTAATAGTCACCTTTCGTTAATAATTATAATTACGTACTATGATATTGATAGTAAGATAGTGAACATATTAAGCTACTTTCTCCAGCTATAACGTTATATATAGATAGAATAGCATAGCTATATAGAACAAATGTGAATTTACATACTATTTTACACGACATCATCGGTTTCCGATGACGTCACATTTCTCCCGTAGCTCCTTACGGCGCCATCTTGTGTATCAAGTGGCTCAAGCGTTTGTGTTACGGAGCATGATAAGGTAACACTTTACAATAAGGTTCATTAGTTAACATTAGTTAATGTATTAGCTTACATGAACTAACCATGAGCAATACATTTGTTACTGTATTTGTTCATCTTTGTTAACGTTAGACACAAGTCTGCTCCGGTCATTTTATCTCGGGTAAATTGATAAACAGCGGAGTTCCTTTAATTCTACGTTGTTTTATTTTCATGATTATCATTCACATTACGATGATTGTGTTAGCCTAGGCATTGATCACATGGCTCCTTGTCAGTTCAAAAACACACTAGCGACTAGGGATGGTTTGATACCACAATTTTGGCTTCGGTACAATACCAGAATCAATACCTCGGTATCGATACTAAATCGATACCAAGGGTTAAAAAAAAAAAGTCTCAATTTAAGTGACACTTAAAAAACACTGCTTGAAACTCTCCACTACCAAAGAAAAGATATAAAAAATGTACATTAAAAAAAAAAAAAGAGTCAGGGAACATACAGTAGGTTAAATTTTGATTTTGAAAAAAAAAAAAACTAAAATTATACAATTAAAATAGGTTAATATCTATAATAATAGATTCACATATAGGCTAATAATAATAAATTAATAGAATAATGAAATGACATGTTAACCATTAGCTGTCATGCATCAACAGAGAATTATCAAGATTTATTGCATTTATTGATATTGGTTTGGTTACTGTTTGGGTTCATATTAGTTTAAATGCATTGCATAAAGTAATGTTAACATGCTAAACATGTATTAGCATATTTAATTTTTTAGGTCATTTACTTACTGATTGATAGGCTATAGATTAATAAATGCTATAATACTGTTAGGTCAGGTTACCTAATGAATTTTGACAAATGTAGCTTAATTGTAACATTAGTAATATTCATATCACTACTATTTCTCTCTCTCTCTCTCTCTCTCTCTCTCTCTCTCTCTCTCTCTCTCTCTCTCTCTCTCTCTCTCTCTCTCTCTCTCTCTCTCTCTCTTAATATGCCACTCATTTTACTATCACTAATACTAAAATTAATATTATTCAAATTTTAATTCTTTATTCATTCAAATTCAATTAATATATTTTTGTTTGAAAGTATAACAATGATGAGACCTAAACTGAATTGGTTCTAGCGCGTCATGCAACTGCGGTCATTTGAGCTTTCGTTAGTGATGGCAAGATGAGGCTTCTTGAACCACTGAGACCTCGCAGCCCATTGCTTCGACCAAAGATTCAGTACTCAAAGCTTCATTCAGCATTGCTCACTAGTGACACCTTGCTACTGTGCAAAGAAATAGCAGGCAAATTAATTCATTCTGAACCAATGACCGGAACCCCCGCCCCCCTCCCGCTGTTTTATTTATTTATCTTCTTCTCACTGTTAATGTCTCTGTAACCTTTCATTTGCAATAATAAAGAGATCTGTGCAGACATGTGTCCATTGCCTGGGTATGAAATAAAACGTGTATCTTTCTCTGTCTGCATTTACTTAAAGAGACAACTGTCACACACACAGTTAATTAATTATTCAAAAAAAAATTGGATAGTGACAGTATGAACAACAAAAGTGACTGTGTTGAGTGCAGTGCTTATGGTGGAGGGACTCGAGGGAGTGTAATAAAGTAAACTGCAGTAAACACTGCAGGAAGCACTTGGGGTGGATGAAGGAAGGATTACAATAGATTTTTATTGAGAAAATTAATTTTTTGAAGTGTGTTTGGGTTTAGACAATTCCTCTTCTTGGACAAAACCTCTCCAGCCTTGGAATAATATCCTTTCACAAGGAACAGAGGATGTAGGGGAACATAAAATGTCAGCGCCAGCTGGTTTAAATGAAGATACTGATGCTTCTGTTGAGCCCAAAATGGGGAGGATCTCCTCTTTCTTGCTGGCTCCATTACCAGGAAAAGGAAGATGTCATAAAAAGCAAACAAATCCAAAAGGGCAATCCAAATTAAAAAGCAGTCCAGTCCAGATCCAAAAATCCAAAGCAATCCAAATAATCTTATCTAATTAATATAACAAGACTATATAGCTACTATATAATAACAATTATTATTATTAATAACTATTCTAACCTGATATAATGTAATAATATACAGCCCTAACACATATATGACACAATAACGACAAGAGATCTCTGACTCTCTGACACTACAACTGCTTCTACTACTCCTGCAACACCCACAAGGTGGCGCGAGTTTCGAACCACCTTTAATACGGAAGCGACACCCAGACCGAACCGATGACGTATCCACACAAACCGAGGCCTCGTTTGTCATCAGTCATGTGATTTTCACGTTAACAACACAAGCCTCGAATCGCGGCTTCATCTGGCACGCCCATTTTTTCTCGACACAAGCTCCGATGCCTCGGTTCAAAAGTCACATCACTAGCTTTCGTGTTTAGCACTACCGCATGTATAATTGATAAGCTCTTATGTATGTGCGCTGTTCAGTGTTCAATAAAAGTCTAAATAAAATCAGTTGAATAATGGACTAACCTGTCAATCTCTGAACAAGTCAAGATGAGCAACTGACGAGTGGTTAGGCAGATTTGATGTGTTGCCTCCCTGTTTGCTGAGTGGTGCATTGAGATTGTTTCTTCACTTTTCTCATGACTTTTGTAGGCAAAGTAAAGCCTTGTTTCACTCATAGGCAAAGTAAAGCCTTATTTCACTCATACTGCTCTCTCTATTTATTCATTTCGGGCGTGTAGAAAGAAATTCGAATGAGCTTCGTTGATCCATCGTGTTCCTCTGTTGTCACCGTTTGCCGGTTTCGCATGACCCGCGTCAGTTTAGATAGCGCACTGCCGCCTAGCGGTGAACTTCGAAACAGCAGCGCATTAAATACCGAAATGAACAAAATTATGATATTGTACCGTTTGAAATATAATATATACCGGTATTTTTGCAGTACCGGTATACCGCGCTACTAGCGACTACAGTACGCCCAGAGAAGAGTACACACAAATACATTAGCTAAATGCATGCGAGCCGTACGGTACGCACATGTTGTCGATTTAAAACGACTATACAGTGTATGCTCTAAAAAAAAAACATTTCATACAATACATTTGATTCAAGTTTAAATATTAAATTTAAGACTAACTTTTCCACGAGGGAGTGAGAGCAAGACAGCGCTTAGTTTGGAGACGGTGAAGTCTTGTTTACACTTTCGCCTGGCTCCGAAGAGAGAGAGAGAGAGAGAGAGAGAGAGAGAGAGAGAGAGAGAGAGAGAGAGAGAGAGAGAGCCGCGCGCGCGACCGGCTCTCTCTCTCTTTCTGCTCGTTCTTTCAGTTAAACATGCGTCCTGTCACAAGCGCAGCAGTTCATAATAGGAACCGACGGGGGTCGGGGGGGATTCATCCTCCTGGAAGCGGATGACAAAGCTCGTTCCTTCCTATTGACTGTCCGCTCGTCGACTCAGCGAACGCTGCAACGGCCACCACATACACTTTAAAGGTGCCCTATGTCAAAAAATCAATTCATACTCCACATATTCCATACCAGATGGGGGCAGTATACCTCTAGAAAGTTGGCCTACTCTAGTCTGTTTTTTAGTTTCAGGTTGTTAATCTTCTAAAACCGTAAAATAGTCCGCTTTGACCCGCCAAAGCCTATTTTGATCGGTGAGGGATGTAGACTAGAGAATGACTGCTGCCGCTGCGCTTGACAGGGCGCGTTACGAGCAGAGAGAGAGAGAGAGAGAGACAGAGAGAGAGAGCGAGCGAGCCCCGGCCGCGCGCGCGCACTCTCACGTCTTCAAACAACACGAGAGCGGTCCTGCTCTCTCTCCCTCGCGCATATTAATCAAATCAACTGACACGATAGTAAGACCGCAGTTTCACGTGGAGCATTTGGAGATTTTTAGAGATTAAAGAGATACAAGCAGTGCGAGTTATTCGTGTGTTGCAGTTTGGCTGGTGGTTATGTATGTTACCCGCATACCGCCTCCCATGGCCGAAACTGGTATTACAACACCTGTCGGGCCGGGGCTAGTAATGCTAATGCTAATTTAGGTTGATATCTCTGCAACACTATAACTTTTCATTTTTTTAATAACATCATCGCCCTTATTTCTTCTCATTCTTTTGATGCGTGTAGCTCATTTTTTGGATATTTTTACCTCAATTATTACACATGGCACCTTTAAGCGTGGAGGGGGACCTGCCCTTGTCCAACAGCTCTTGAAGGAAGCCAAGCACACGCGAGACCCAACACATTCGTGGGTCCAGATTTCTGTCGGCGCACCATTTGGAGAACACAGACCATTTAGATGCGTAAAGCCTTCTCGTAGAGTGAGCTCTAGACTGCGTGATCGTGTTCATAACCCCTTCTGGAAGGACAACGGGTATCCGTTGATCAACCATACGTGCAGAGACCAGCGCTCTGGATGGGGATGCCAGATTGAGCAGCGGGCTTGAGAGAGGAGATCTCTCCTCACCGGAATCGGTCAAGGGGCGTGGCAGCATCAGCTCCGGAAACCAGATTTGGTTCTCCCATCGCGGGGCTATAAGGAGCACAGAGTGGTGCGTTCCCTGATTCTCTTGATTACCTGTGGCAACAGTGAGATCGGAGGGCAGGCATACAGTGGGTGGCTGGGTCCGATTTGGGCCAGCGCGTCCTCGTTCTTTGAAAAGAACATCGGGCAATGAGCGTTGTCTTTTGACGCAAAAAGGTCGACTTCCGCTTTGCCGAAAAAGCGCCATAGCAACTGGACTGTTTGGGGATGCAGGGACCACTCCCCCGGGGGAACGTTATCCCTGGACAGTCTGTCTGGGCCGTCGTTCAGGTGCCCCGGCACATCCGCACCTCTCAGCGAGTGCAGTAAGTGCTGAGACCAAACAAGGAGGCGTTCTGTTAGATCGCAGAGATTCCTAGATCTGACACCGCCCTGACGGTTCACGTAGACACCACAGACATGTTGTCCGAGCGGACTAGAACAAGGTGGTCCCGTATGAACGGGAGGAAGCGCTTCTGCGCGATCTCGACCGCTATCATCTCCAGACAGTTTATATAAAGGTGTTTCTCTCGGCCAAATACCGGTCTGCCATTGAAGAGAGCGCCCCAACCTAAGTTGGATGCGTCCGTTGAGATGACCTTTGATGAGACAGCTCCCATCATCACCCCCCACTAGTACCAGTCGGCTGCTAACCAGGGCTGCAGAGCTGAAACGCAGCTCTGAGTCACTCTGATTTGTCTGCAGCCGGAAGCCCAAGCTCGATGACGCACCCGAGCGTTCAGCCAGCGTTGCAGCAGGCGAATACGAAGTAAGCCCAGCTGAAACACTGCTGCAGCTGACGCCATACAGCCCAGCATTCTCTGAAATGTTTTCAGAGAAGCGACGCTGCCCTTCTGGAAAGACACAGCCAGGTGTCGAACACGGCGCGCGCACTGTGTCAATAAACGAGCCGTCATAGCCACAGAGTCCAGTTCTATTCCCAGAAAGGAGACTGACTGACTGGGCAGTAATGAGCTCCTGGTCCAGTTGACCGTGAGACCCAGACTTTCCAGATGACTGAGGAGCACTGTTCTGTGAGATAAGAGTTCTATTTCTGACTGTGCCAAAATCAGCAAATCGTCCAAAATAGTTCAGAATCCGCATGCCCTGATTTCTCAAGGGGGCGAGAGCCGCGTCTATGCACTTCGTGAATGTACCTGGTGCTAAAGACAGGCCGAACAGAAGGACGGTGTATTGATATACCTGACCGTCGAAGGCGAATCTCAAGAATAGACTGTGTCGGGGTATTATCCGAATCTGAAAGTAGGCGTCTTTCAGATCGAGAGAGAGATAAACCAGTCCCTTGGGCGAATTTGCGTGAGAATTTTCTGGTCGTAAGCATTTTGAACGGTCTTCTCATGAGAGCTTTGTTCAAATATCTCAGATCTAAGATAGGTCTGAGAGCTCCGTCCTTCTTGGGTACGAGAAAATAACGGCTGTAAAAGCCTGACTCGCTCAGAGAAAGAGGGACCGGTTCTATGGCCCCTTTGCACAGCAGTTTTATTATTTCTGCGCGGAGCAGATGTGCTACTTCCACATTCACTTTTGTCACGGTCCGTGCTCGAAAGCGCGGGGGAGGGCTAACGGACTGTAGTGAATAGCCATCTTATTGTGCTCAGCACCCATTCTGATACCCCTGGAATCGCTTCCCATGCTTCTACATGTACAGCTAAGGGCAGAATGGCCTCCGGGTTCGAAAAACTGAACCGGAGGTATGGGCCGGAGGTACCTGAACCGGAGGTATCTACCGGAGGTATCTAACGCGGCGCGTGCGCCCTCTGTGCTTGAATACGGGGCTTAAGTGAGCGGCCTGCAGCTAAGCTGGAGCGTCGAGGCAGGAAGAGATTCATGACATGCAGTCTTTCTTCGGAAAAACGGTCGACGATCCCCTTTACCGCTGGGCCGAAGAGAGGACCAAGTCACAGGTCATAAATCTGTAGTTTTACTTCTAGATCCCAGGAAACTGTTGTGTATTTAATGTTCTTCTACATGAATTGCATCCTTGCCCAGAGCAAAGAGAGACAGATCTGATCTTGAGCAGAAGATAAATGAACAGTTTGGCATTTTTAGTCCTCTTCATGGAATCGATGAATGTAATACTCACCGAGCCAATGGGGAGTGGACACACACACACCACACACACACACACACACACCACACACACACACACACACACACACAACCACACACACAACACACACCACACACACACACACACACACACACACAACCACACACACACACACACACACACACACACACCACACACACACAACACACACACACACACACACACAACATATGACTTGCCAGAGGGTGCGCGTTAAATGTCCATGCAGTAATCAATGCAGAGAAATTAGCTATTGATTGTGTATAGTTTTGTAATAGGTTACTCTATGGGTTGCTCTTTTAGAAAATTCCAATATTCATCTCCCTGGGAATAAAGGCATAATAACTTTTTTTAGCCTTGACTGAGAGTGTGAAGGCAGAAATGAGTCAGCTTTTCAGGGTCAAACTCTAATTAGTATAAAGGTCAAATTGGAAATAAATATGGTGATAAAAAATAATGATGAACTTGGCATCAGAACTAAAGTTAATTAAGAGCTGTGTGGGAATGGTGCTTCTGTATTGGCTTTTCCATGAATGGGATCTCCATTAGATTCTCTCTTTTAAAACCCAGCTGACAGTGGGTAACCTCACATCAACATTTTGACTCTGTGTCTGAGATTTTAGGAGGCAAAATGTACTGTAATATACAGATTGTGACATTTAACTGGAGGAATTCACTACAACAAAACAAAACAACAAAAAAAATATTACTTTTTACTTGTGGTTGTAATCACAGTTGAGTCATTTGTTTTATACAGATCTGTTAATTTATAAAAAAAAAACATTAAAATACAATTATAATGACATACTATGCATGTTTTTAAAATCGCATGTTTTTTTAAAATAAATATTTGAAACCGTTTGTACGCTACGTTTTTCAAAATCAACATAGAGATTCCAATAAGAACAATTAAGAGATTATAACTTCCTGTTTTAGATGTTAATGTTTTATGAAAGATGTTTCCTTTTTCTTTTTTGTAGACACTTTGATTTGTCATTGCCTAATGTGTCTACTTGTTCATTTGTTTTTTCAGAAGGATTTTCCGAATGACAAAAAAGCAATACAGCTTTAGGAAATTCAATTCAACAATTTTCACAATATAGTATTGACAGTAAAAAAAGTTGCTGCCTTAAATTTTTAAGTACAATCAACATGGATGTTTAAATCATTTCAACTTGAATTACATAAAACTGATTAAAACAATTAGTTGAATCATTTAAAACTTTTAAAAAAGTGGAAAATTGCTTAACTTGTTTGGATGAGTTAAAGCAATGTAAAACATGTTGTCATATTGATCATATATATATATATATATATGCTACAATCAGTAAGTATTATGTTATAAAATGCCAGAGATGAGTGTGTCATAATGTTGTCCATATTGCAGTAATACAGCTTTAACTGTGGCTGGTTGTGTGTGTGTGTGTGTGTGCTTGTAATTGTAACAGCATTGAGTTTTTCATTACAGAACTGAGTCTGTGTTGGAGGTAAGGAGTGGCATTTCCATTTGGCCTAGAGGAATTTCTTCATAACTGGATAAAAATGCTGTTCCTCAGAAGACCCAGTTCAAAATCTGTGAGTATTGTCGTAAATCAAGCAATAGATAAGTCTCTTCACATCCCCTTAATGCTGGGTCCCTATCATTACAGTAAAAAAAAGACAAATTTGATTGATTAAAATGGCACCAGGCTACTTCGGCTAAACCATGCTAAGTGATGTGACACTGCAGATTCCTCATCATATTTCTGTCAAGACAATGATGGTAAAAAGCGTTGTTGGCATGTGATATCTGACAACACAAGCCATCTGCCTGGATATGAGGCTAGATTTATGACAGGGTTTAAGTGGGCTGCACAGGTGTAGCGAGAGAAAAGTAGCCGTTTTTGAGCATTGTCACTTTTCAAATGATCGTAAATTCTGTTAAGGGGACACTTAAGTGGCTTGACAAACTGCCAGTCGTAAAGGTATGTACCATGCTAGTTAGCTCTGGCCCTCATGCCTGCCACAGTCTCTTAAATGTTTATGCTCTGCACATAGCTTTGCCGTATGCTAATACAGAATACATTGACTTTATCCTCTGTTTATTACCACCAAAATAAAGAATGATCCACAACAAGCAGCAGCAGACAAATCAAAACCTCTCTATTGATCAAGAAATAATAAAATACTTCAGGTCATGTAATGAAAAGGAAAATGGAACTTTGCACATAGGATGGTCTAATGTATTTTTATATATTTAAAAAAATACGTCAGCTGTAGTAGTACTAGTAGTAATAATAATAATAGTTATGCACAACACACAATGTAATATAAAACTACTTGTAAAATAAAAATATTGTCGTTATTTTTGTTAACAAGAAGCATACATGTTCATAATGTGAAGTTTATTAATAAAGCTTGCCTCAGGCCGATTCATGTTGTGCATCTTTACTACATTAATGCGATAAAGCTGCCTTTGCTAGCAAGTAAATCCAGTCAATTTGTTCATATCCATTTTGTTAATGGATAATTAAATAATTAAAATGTAATCTGTTCAGCTGTTCATTATTGTAACACTGCGTGTATACTTTTACCAAGCATGATCATCTTTATTTATTTTATTTATTATGTACACCATTATTTGAATTAATTAATTTATGAAGTTACTAAAGATTTAACAGATGAAACCACCACATGGCTCTATTGTAGCACAGCTTTTGTCATTATTCTTCGATTCTAATTCATTCATTCCATTGAGTGCGAGCAACAACTGCGTCTGATTGTCTATCAAACGAATCCCCATATTCACAGGAGCGCAGAGGATTGAGTACACTTACAGAAACCCATTAGCCTAGTTTCTCAGACTTCTAGTAGAAAAAAAATCAAGCCAATCATCAAGCACAGACCACACATGTCCACAAGAAATTTCTTTTGCCACTCACATCACCATCAGAAGGATAATGATTCTCAATCCATCATTAAAATCTGCCTTGAGGCTTTTTGTCGCATCAGTCTCACACTTGTCTCTTGAGGCAGGTTGAGTCTTGTTTGACACGTTATTGTTTACCCACTAAACCACACAAAAGTGTGTGTGTTTGTAGTCCTGAATCTCTATAATCAGCAATTTTGATTGATGTATGTCTGACGTTATGAAAACTTGCAAAATGGATCGCAATCACAATTAACGCTCGTATAGAAATACAACACGTTTCGGCATATAGAGGAGACTGGGGCTAGTTGTCACAAAGTTTTGACGGTGGTTTTGTTAATTATGTTAAACTATTGTAAACCATGCCCTCTAAAAAGTAAAAACTTAAATTTGTTCAAAAAGGTATGCGTAAAACTTTCAATACAACCTCTTGTTCAAGTGGAAATATTCAATAGTCAAGTCAAAAAATGCTATTACGATACACACTGTATCAAAGCAGAGAATATATAATATCTTAATGATGGCCATGCCTTATCACATTTATTTAAATTAAAGAGCAGTTACTTTTATATTGATTACATGATTACTTATTTACAAAATGACAGGAAATTATTCAGAATTCATTGATTAGTGTTAATTAGCATAATGTAGCCTATTGTTTAATGCACGTCACGTTGACAACAAAAAATCTTTTTTCTTTCTCTTTGTATTTTTTATTAATATGGTACTTGATCAATATAATAAGATTATACTACTCAAATCAATGTTATAAACAAGTTAGGTCAAAAGTAATCTAAAGCAATCAAAAGTAGTCAGATATTACTTAAAATGTGTAATGTAATAGATCATGGTGTAAAAATGGATTTATAAATAAATAAATAAAATAAAATATTCAATAGACTTAAAAGTTGTGACACAACTAGCCACACTAAGAAATAATGATCAAATAAGTAGCCCAGTGTAAAATAATGTGTATTTTTGGTCATCTAGTGTTTAGTCCACCCTAAACACTAGATGGCACTGTTTGACCAGCAATGCTATGGTTTAGCCCTGTGTTTTTCGAGGATCTCCTCTCCTCACAGTGCAGACAGAGTTATCATTTACTAGTTGAGTGGGATCTGCCATTGCTGTTATCTTTTAATAGATTTGTACGGAGGGAAAAGCAGGTGCCTCTTGTTAATGTGTCCAATTGCCCAAGTTGCCTACTGAATGTGGTGCATCCATCATTGTCTGCTACTGTGACACCCTGTCATCCGCCCTCAGTGGCACAAGCCATGCAGACGCACAGTAACAGATGAGCTTCCTCATGGGCACTGTGCACGCTCAACACAATCAGCACAAACACTCCCACCCTCTCACACACACACACACACACACACACACACACACACACACACACACACACACACACACACACACACACACACACACACACACACACACACACACACACACACACACACACACACACACACACACACACACACACACACACACACACACACACACACACACACACACACACACACACCACACACACTCCTAAACTCTTGCTGTGTCTACACTGCTGGTAAAAAATGATATTCTGATTTTGACTACAACACAATTGTCTAAGCCAGTGATTCCCAAACAGGGTGATTCAAATTTGTTTTGGGGAATTTGGAAATATTTACATTTTGCTTTGAATGATGACTTTTATCAATATTATAGTGTTATTTTTAGACTAAAATATTTATATAATTAATATCCTAATTTAAATAAAGTGTTATTTATTTTAATTAACTTATTTTTTATTTAATTCTAAATTGTTTCTTTTCATTTCTTTTTTCTTTTTTAATGACTTTTTTTAATCCATCCATCCATCCATCCATCCATCCCTCCATCCATCCATCCATCCATCCATCCATCCATCCATCCATCCATCATCCATAGTATCTATCTACAGTATATATCTATCTTTTGGATATATGAAATCACAATGTAATAATAATATTGACATATTCATTGTTTTATAGATGGATATATCACATTTCTGCAAAACGGTACAATCAGTGCAACCTGTGATGAAATATCCTATTCTTCATTGATGTAGTCACAGATGAACTGTGTGAAGAAAGCTTGTGGTGCCTCTACGTTATGATTTGTTATTTAGCGTCGCATTAATGTAGTAAAGATGCACAACACGAATGGGCCCGAGGCAAGCTTTATTAATAAACTTCACATTATGAACATGTATGCTTCCATTTGGCCCACATAAGTGGAAAGGCATTTTACAATCAGTACCACTCTGAGCTTGTTTCTCTAGTAAACACTACATGTGTAAATATGTTCATGGTTTAGCCCTATAGTAGAGGTAGGGACATGGCTTTTGCAGCTGCGCCTTCTTTGAGGGAAGCATTACTTAATACAGTGTTAGGGCTCTTGCGATGACTGGGTTTTGGAGAGGTCAATGTCAGTACCACTTTAGCAAAAACCTGTGATGCAGCAGGCCAGAGTTTGAGACATGTGCAACCTCGACATTCCCATCACCCCCAAGAGTCCTTCCAGTCTCAGCTTAAAAAGGCTTTGGGTGTATCATACACTCTAAAACTGCTGGTTGTTTCAACCAACTTTGGGTCAATATGGACAAATCCAGCTGTTGGGTTAGATTTTTACACTACATTTTTAACCCAACGTTGGGTTTGTCCATATTTGACCCAAAGTTGGGTTAAAACAACCAGCATTTTAGAGTGTAAATATGGCCCTGGTCACATCTTGTGCTTTTTAATAGAAGAGGGCAATAGGGTTTATTTCTTGTCCTTTGATTTCACTTTTTCTTTGGTTTTTATTTCTTTTTCTTTTGCCTGAGGCTCTTGAGCTGAAGTTTTCCTGTTGTTGGAAAGCAGTAAAGACCACAAGGTCAAAGTTCCTGACCTCAGTTTTCACGGCATGCAGGTAATTATAACCATGGTTCCTCGTTTTCAGGTTTCAGCTAAAAAATAATTGCCCTGCTCGCATCGTTAAAATCTGCTTAATTCATTTGTAAAGCACCCTTGCTAAACATGATTTGAGTAAACTTTATCCTACACTGTTGAGTAAAATTAATTAGATGATTTATGTCTAATTTTCTAAACCAAAAACAGTCAGCCTTGTGTTTTTCATGACGTCATTTATTTACATAAACACTTTTTTGTTGCTGTGTCTTTACAACTTCTATGTAAATGTCCTCTTTGCCATGCAGAGCTGTAGGTATTACACACAGGCAGAAACAACACAAGGTGTGATAAACTTTTCCACATTTATTCCTCACTCTTAAAAATAAAGTTTCCAAAATATTTTTTTTTTCTGAGATGCCATAGAATAATCATTTTAGGTTCCTCAGAGAACCTTTCATTGAACTGTTCTTCAAAAAACAAATTTTCATAGTGTAAAGAACCCTTTAATGATCTAAATAACCTTTTCCCACTATAACAACACTTTTTTTGCAATGCAACGGTTCCATGGATTTTAAAGGTCCTTTATGGAACGATCCATACCAATAAAGAACCTTTATTTTTAAGAGGTCTTTTGGAATAATAAATTACCCTTGTGCAATCATAAATGATGAAATATCATCAAAATCTCCATCATAAATCAAGATCAGTGTAACTTGTGCCAGTGAAAATAGAAAAATCAAAGATTTTCAAATTAAATGTAACCATAACAGATAATCCGAGATAATCAAATTTGTTTTAAATACAACATGTAAATTCAATATGACAAGTAGAACATACTGGACTTCTTATTTTTGATTCTCATCCCATGCCGAGACTTTCTTCAAGGTTTACACAATTTGAAATGTCTCTTAAGATTGCTTTGAGTGGTAACCCAGCCAATTTATGCAACAGGGCCATTGCAGCTGCAGTCAAGCTCAAATGGAAACTGTAATAGTGGTTCGCCATTTGGCTATGTTATTGTTTTCTTTAGTATTACCCAGTTGGGAAAAGTCAATGGCAGAGTGGAGAGGTCCTCTCTTCCATCTCTAGAGCTAATTTGGTTGTGTAGTTTTGAGTGCTTAATTTTGCACTCAGTCGCTTTCTAAGGTTAATCGCAGGACAGCAGTGTTTATGTTGCAGTAATACGGGCCCAACTCCCTTGCTAAATCTTGTAGGCTCAGAAATATGCATCCTCCACCCCCATCTGCCCCCTGTTCAGTGGAGGAAAAAAAAGAAGAAAGACAAATGTGACGTTGAACAAAAGACAGAGGAAAGTCGTTCCAATTAGCCGCTAATGAGACAAGCTCATGAGGATTTCCAACTCCGCAACGTGTTAGCATTTACCGTGCCCCTCGCTGAAGCCCCGCGCAGCGCGACAAGGGAAATGTGGCGAGAGAACATATCTGTCATGATTGCCTACACATGGCTGCGGGGCTTGCTCTTTGAGATGTGAGCAGGAAGGAACGCCTCACTTATGGTCAATGTAAAAACACCAAATTGACATGCTGAGACCATTTTTCTGTGTTTATCTATCCTGCTACAGCACCCAACCCTTCACCCCCTCTCCCAAAATGGATCCTCAAAGAACAACGAACAAAGTTGCACACCATACGTTGTCAATTTTCTCTATGCGGTGAAAGGGGGGAAATTCATATAATAACTGAAAAATAATATGTCAAGAGAATAACCAGCACTCCCTGTAGCCTCTGAGATACTTTTATCAGAAATGTCTGGCTGAAAACGGGAAAAGAAATATGTTTTTGTAATGTGCCTCCGCTGAAAGCCTGGGGTGATCTTTTTCTAGCTGCTAAAATGGCCACATGTTGGGTTAGACAAGAGAATCTTGTCTGCTGTGAAGTGTAATATGATGCTATCATTTAGAAACCACCAGTATTAGCATTAACGTCAAGCTTTTCGTTTCTTATACGTCACACATGCTAATGCAAACGTTAGTGACTGTGCTTCTTTAAACCACAATAGCTGTCGACAGGTTTGTTTACCCCTGAAACTATAAAGATGGAGCTGAATTGAATTGGACAGGAAACACACACTGTAATTTTATTGTGTCGGGGAACTATGTGTGCGTGCATGCTAACTAACTGCGCCACCGGACCCGCCAGAGCTGCCAGCGTCTCGCACCAGGATTTCTAGCATTAATTTAAGTCTGAACACATCCATAAATAAATAATGAAGGAAATAATGAAAATAATATTACGTTTGGCAGCAGGCTTGTTTCACATTTCCTCTTAGCCCACGTACTGCGCTAGCTAATTAGCTTTCTGAGGAGTTGTCCTCCTTTCTGTAAATTGAGTTCCTGAGTAAAAAAGGCTCTCAAAAAGCTGTATTCTGATGAAAGACAAAAACATCACAAATGCAAACAAAACAGTCACGTAAAGGTCTCACAAAAGGCTACTGAACATTTTGTACTCATTGCTTAATAATAACTCATCACAGAACTTCTAAAAATGTTTTGCTAATGTTCCCATTAAGGTAACGTATGAAAACATTTCTAAATGTTTTTTGAACGTTCAAAAGATCCAGATTTTCCAATGTTTTAAAAAAGTTTTTTTTCTTGGTTATGCAAAATTTAAGGGACTACAAAATCTAAATGTAAAAAAAAACGTTTCATGAACAAAACATTTATAAATGACCTTTTTGTTAACGTTTTGAGAACATTATTATTGACAAGATAACTTTGAAATAACAATATAATAACGTTACTGGAAGAACGTTTGTTCATAACTTTGAGAGAACATTAGCCAAAGTTCTGAGATCTTTCCCTATCAAATGGGATGTGTCTGTATGTTATAAGAAGACTATATAAGCCCATCCTGATCAGCTTGCCTATTTTTGGGGCTTTTCATTGACCTTGCAGTTACTAAAACAGTGTTCAGGCCTTTAACCTCCCCCTGCCTACTTGCACACTCTTAACACTCCCACTTTAGGATCTTACCTGCTCCACCTTGTGCCCTCCAATGCTTCTCATAAAAAGCTTATATGTGCAGGGACAGAAGCTGTGGCTCAAGGTAGCCTCTACTTTTTATTTGAGTCTTAAAGAAGACCGTAAACCTTTAGCTCCAGAAATAACCTCCGGCACCTAGAGCCTATACTCTCTTTCCTCATTAGACCCCAGTCCCAAAAAAAAAAAAAAACATGTTCAAACGACTTCTTCCTCGCAATGCGTTTACTGCTAATTAGTTTGCTTTGTAAGGTTAGATGTGCGGACGGAGCAACTTTGAAAGCGTTTGGCGGCCATCTGTGTGAGCACAGCGATAACTATCTACAGATGGCCCGCACTCGAGACAGGTTGCTTCAGAGAGGGAAAAAGCAATGAGACATTTTTAGTTTATGTTAATAAGATTTATGGCCACACTCACAGGTAACCTATTTGGCAGTAATGGTGACTGTTAGTCATTTGAGGAGAATAAAAAAACGATAAAAAGTTTTGAAGAAGAAAAGTCATTGAAGCGAATGAATATAGACCAAATAAAAGGCTTGTTCCAGTATTAAATATTTTTCTGTGATCTACTAACTGTATTAGGTGGGGTTATTAGTCCTTCTTATAATTTTTCTACTCAATTTTTTTCTACACTGCCACATATTGAATCAATTGGTTGTCAGCTTCTTGAGAAAAATTCTTAATTTAACCGAGTTAAATTGCCATTACTTACTCAGTGAACCAGGTAACTCAAGAAAAAGGTAATATTGCCTGGTAATTGTTGGACACGGTCACAAAATTCGCAAACATAATCAAATAAGTGAAGTGACATTTGTAATTTATGCCTTTACCTCAGACGCAGGTGTTTACATACTGTTTTCAGCCATTTTTCATTTAAGAAATATTGAATTTTTAAAAAATATGGGAAGATATTTCCTAATATCTTTATGTGTACAATAATGCGAAGAAAGACAATAATAATTTTTTTATTTTAGACTGACACAAAAGTTTTGTGTGAAATCTGTCCCCGTCAGTTCACTGCTTTGGTGCCTCCTTTTCTGGACAATATATAAACTCTTCTAACTTTATTTTTTAAAGTTGTGCTGAATTAGTGCAGTCCCATGACCAGGTTCCTCATCTGGTTTAATATTGGTAGAACAAGAGAGATTCGGTATGACCGCACACAAGAGGATTCCACTTCGTAGTCTGTTGATTTGGCTGTGTTAGCCACGTTTTCATGCTAGCCTGATTTTATTTGATAAAAAATACCATCCAGTTCCTTAATTAACAAACTTCTTTTTGGAACATGGGAGAGGATTTGCACTAATTCAGTGTTTACTTTACAGACATAGTGAAATAAACTTCATTTTGTTGCCTTTGAGTGGCTAATTCTGCTAATTGCTTCCACAAGTAAACACTCAGTTAGCATGGCCCATCACAACACACATCAGCTTAGCTGTAATGGAGTCCGGAGCTTTTGGGAGGTTAAGAGTGTTTTTATAACTTAAGAGGACTTGATAAGAGAAAGCTATATTTACAGTGGATCAGTTTGACAGCTTTTCAAAGAGCGCTATCTATAAGTGGCTATTTTTGAGCCATAGAGAGACTGTCTTCTTAGCTGAAGTCTTCATTAGGGAAGGAAATCGAGAGGAAGCTGAGAACAGAGAGAAAGAGGGAGATAAAATATGTTCAAATAACATCTTTGTAATGTCTGTTTACATTTTTTCCTTCTGTGCTTGCATATGCATCTTCATACTGTTAAAAACTCTTCAGTTATTGTTTGTACTGTCTCTGCTAGCAGTGTCTTTGCAGGCATTTGTATTTTTTTCCCAATACCCCAATCATTTTAATCCTTTTTTTAGATGCTTGCATTATGGATCAAGTAGGCTAAAATTCTTTTACCCAATACTGAATCGCATATTTGTCAAAAGGAAATTTGTTTTAATGAATTTACTGCATACTGTGACTTGAGTAGGCCTGTTTTGTTTTCCTCCATATCTTCAATTTTTCCTTTTCATAATCTCTTATTACAAATCTCATACTATTCCATCTGTTTTTGTTAAACATTTATTCATTCCTCATCTGTTTCATAAGATGAACCAATCAAGAGTACAGACACTAGAAGGCACCTCCTCTCCCTCTCCTTCTTTTTTTCCTGAGGTTTTATTAGGAAATGGATCCCAGGTGTTCGATAAGCCTGTAGTGGACATGACAGCAGTGCAATCAAGTGTATAAATTTAATTGCAGGCTCATTTGGGGCCGTTTATTAGCCGGTTAGGGGCACCCTGCTCCACTTGAACCCTGTTATTGTGAGGCAGAACATCTGTTTGGCTCTTTTAACTATTTGTTTCATTGCATAGTTTCACAAATGCACAGTTTTAATGGATACAGGAATTATGGTAAACTGGCATTGTGGGCTTGAATGCTGTAGTTGTGTTTCGTGGAGCAATTTATGTTGTTTAAGGATCAATTTGTAGTTTGTAGTCTAAATTATAAAAGGCATCCTAAGGAAATAAATTAAAGTAGTCGTTTAATTTTGTGAAGCATCATCGACTGACCGTTTTGGGGGCCAAACACAACAAAAGAGTTTAGAGCTTATTTTCTTTCATTTAATCATATGAATCTTACTTTGTTAATGATGTTCGAGATTGTTAGAGTTTAAAAATTTTTATGGTTTAGATGCATTGATTGTGCCGTTGTAATTTTAACTTTATTTATTTATTTGTTTATTTGTTGATTGATTGGAAAGTTGTCTATCCAAAGAACTTTTCCCACCAAGTCTGATGCGACAAAAATACATGAAAGGTTTTTTTGTTTTACAAAATTGGTACCAAACATATCAAGTTCAATGCTGAATTGTCATTCTCTGAAAAAACTTTATAAAAACTGATCCCCCTTTTGAGTAAAACAAATTACAAGTCATTGCCGTACAATATGAATGTGTTTTTGTTGAGTTTAGTGAGCGGGTCTCAGTGATGATTGTTTCGTCATTTTGATTGTGATTTTTTTTAATTATGTATGATTTTCATATTTATGTACATTGTTTTTGTGTGTAGGCATGTTGAAACTCATTGACAAAATTTCCCTATGGGGATAATAAAAGTCAACAACAACAAATATACATTCATAGAAATACATTGTTGAAATATATAATTGTCAAAAAAGTGTAAATGTAAATTATTTAAGTTAAGTTATTTACTGCAATAAACTTCAAGCCTACCTCTTCCTCCATCATAAGGTTTACCTAACAGTAACATCTTTGGACCTTTTCACAACTTTTCTATCATTGTTTAATGTCATTTTACAGTATCTAGGCTTTAACGCTCGCTGTTTTTTTTTTTTTTTTTTTTAGAAAATGTGGACTTCAAGGATGCCATCACTTATTATGTTAACATTTTCACGTAACAAGGCCTACATTTTGCAAATCAACCGGCCAATAAAAATGTGTTATGAAACAAAACTGTGATTTAAAAAAACAAAAAAACAGAAAAATACATTTCCTCATCCTCATCCATGTATTTCTCATGTAAATTTCTAGATTAATCAACTGTATTGTGAGAACTAGATATTTCATAATCGCTGCATGCTAACGCATCACACAAGCTAAAATTTGAAGCGTATTTGTTTTGTGAAGTGGTTTTCTCATGCCGTCCAGTCTAACATCTATGATGTCCTCTGTAGTTTGAATATTCCTGTTAGTCAAGCATGACAACAAAATAAACAAATTCATGCACTTGCTCCGGTGGCACCTAACAGCATTTTCTCGAGTGTGCAACAAGGGCTAAATATGTCTTAGCAAAGGTCAGGCTATGATTTGTTATGAGAGCACTCGTGGGGATTTCTGATGCGCGCTGATCAATCCCACACCCCTTGACATGCACATAAATCAATGCTGTATCAAGAAAAGCCCTCCCACTGTACAAGACGAGAGCAGGGCGACGTGATAAATCCCGCACTCGCCATTTTCTGCCCCCTCCTCCACCTCTTAGATCCCGGCCCGCTGATAGATCGCAAAACGCCGGCCTTGCTGTTCTGTTTGGTGGCATGAAAAAAAAAAAGAAAATCCCCTATGCGCTAACACTCTTTGGCGTTGATGGCTTATTACCAGGCGCTGTGATTTGACGGGATGTGTTCAAGGATCTCCTGTGCGGAGGAAAAGGTCAGCAGCTTTTAGCTGCGGCTCCGCTGGAATACTAATACTGTCCTTATTCAAATGATCCGCTACATTGCTTATTAAATGGGCTCCGGTGCTTTAATTTAATAGTGCGGGAGCCGGGGCGAATGAGAAGCCTTTGCCGGGTCTGAATGAGACGCTTCTAAAGGCAGAGATCAGAAGGGGGTGGGGGTGGATTTCAGGAAGTGCAGTCAGTGTTACCGTGTACGTTGGCGAACACACGAGAATGTGTATTTTTGCACATGATGGACACACGTACGGTCACGTACATTCGCTTTACGACTCATTATTGGAAAATGTCCTCTCTCGCTTTTGTTCCCGCTCCACCTCTCCTGCTCCTCCTTCCACTCGGCTCTACGCAAACAAAAAGAATAGATCCATTAAGCACTTGACTAGGCTATTAATGCTGTTTAATGTATGTGTTCTCGTTAAACCCGGTTTTGTGGATTTGAACGTCGGACAGTGTTGTGCTTGTTTCTCATAAAGGTTGTGTTTATTGGTTGGTCCAGTCTTGGAAATCTCTTTTGATCAATCGGCAGGATGGGCCTTGTGTCTGGAGAGATATCAAAACTGAGTCTTAAAGGGATAGTTCATCCAAAAAAATGAAAATTATGTCATCATTTACTCACCCTTGTGTCGTTTTTAACTTTCTTTCTTCAGTGAAACACAAAAGAAGATATTTTGAAGAATGTATTAGCTGGATTTATACTGACGCCTAGTGGCATGGATCATGGCATCATGGGTTTAGGCTGTAGTTTTTGTTTACCAATGCCATTGTGCAAATGTAGAATTCATAGTTGAAAGTGTTTGATAGTTTTCGGCAGTGTCGGACCCCATTAGGTGACCCACACCGTGTAAACTAAAATAAAATATTCTGAGTCCTAATATCATGTAAGTACATCATTTTAAATATATGGAAATGCTTTAAAGAAAAAAATAGAGCATACCTTGAAAACAATTATAGTGAGGTATGTGTGTATGTGCAAGAGAGAAAACCATATAAAAAGAGTTAACAGCCATCAGTATTCATTCTGACATAAGACTGATACATTTGTGTTGTTGATTGGGTAGATATGAATGATAAAGCAGGTACGCTTTAGTGTGTGTGTAAATAAAAGACATCTTCGTGTGCATGTTACACTCAAGATGAATTCTGCACTACACTCGAACCATTAAATGTTATTATTATACTTTTTTTTCTAATTTCTCATGTTAAAAATGCATCTATGAAATAGTACATAAACAACATAAAAAATAATAAAAAAAAAAAACAATCTGAGAAAAAGACCTCCAGGAATCTGACAGTCATGAAGCTGACAGCCATGGACAGTAAGAATAAATAAGTTTGTATTCATAAAATGGCCATTAAATATGAAAACAATATAATTGAAGCTTAATTTGATATTAATGTGGCACAAACCACAAAAGCACTTCCTGTGAAAGATAACGAATAAAAAAAGTGAGTGTGGGTGAAACAGAGACAATGGAATTAATGTGTGCTCTTATCACAGATGAGCCATTACATTCAGCCTCACTATTCTGAACACACATGCACATCAATACCTCAAACAATAAATAATCACTCCAATAGAATACCCTCTCTCAACTTCCACTGGAAATCTCCATATCATTATCACAGGGTGGGAACTGAAAACAATTAATAATCCCACAATCAGCCTTTCAGACCACATCCATCTTGTTTTTCATTAGTCTCTCTCTCTCCCCTTTCTCTCTCTCTCTCTCTCTCTCTCTCTCTCTCTCTCTCTCTCTCTCTCTCTCTCTCTCTCTCCCCTCTCTCTCTCTCTCTCTCTCTCTCTCTCTCTCTCTCTCTCTCTCTCTCTCTCTCTCTCTCTCTCTCTCTCTCTCTCTCTCTCTCTCTCTCTCTCTCTCTCTCTCTCTCTCTCTCTCTCTCTCTCCTAACTTTGCATCTGATCAGTAGTCTTCGCTGCAGCTTCTTAGTTTTAAAGGCCTATAACAAACAACTTTTTTCCGAGATTGCATTTACATTTATTCTCTTGGCAGATGCTTTTTACAGTGTATTCATGGTGTTTGATCAGTATGTGTGGAGGGAATCAATCCCACAGGTTTGATGCTCTCCATATTCTACTAGTTAAGTTGCAGGTGGAGACTGTGACTCTGTCTCTACTCAGTCTTTACTGTCCCATGCGTCCCAAAATCTCATGATTCAGCATCCAGAGACAAATAAAATCAAATGTTTTCCCATTTTCTTCGACATTTAAAATCTGTCCCACTTCCTGCGATGACTGTGGTCCAGGGTTCCCACACATTTTAAGCAATGAATTTCCAGTGAATTTTCCAATGAATAGACTCAGGATTTTAAAACACATTTATAGAGATTGTGCTCATGAAGATTAAATATTTTTTAATTTATTAAAAAATATTTTAATAAATTTAATATTGAGGGCTGAGCTAGACAAAAAAGTGCGACATTTTCATGACATTTCCCCCAAATATACACTACCATTAAAAAGTTTGATAATGGTGAGATTTTTTAAATGTTTTTGAAAGAAGTCTCTTTTGCTCACCAATGCTGCATTTATCTTAGAAAAAAAAGCAGTAATATTTTTTTTAAATAATTGTTTTCGAATATTATATATTTCCAACTGTATTTTATTCCTGTGAGAGCAAAGCTACATTTTCAGCATCATTACTCTAGTCTTCAGTGTCACATGATCATTTCATAAATCATTTATCATCTGATCATGCTGATTTAGTGCTGAGGAAACATTTCCTATTATTATCAATGTTGAAACAGGCGTTATCTTTAATTAATAGAAAGTTAAAAAAAACATTTATTTGAAAGAGAAAACTTTATAACATTATACATGTCTTTACTCCTATTTAATGCTTCCTTGTTAAATGAAATCATTAATTACTTTAAAATGGAAAAGAGCAGCTTGGATACGATAAACATCTACTTTTGTGTAACACGTAAGTCTGACATGAGGTTGAGTAAATGATGCCAGAATTGTCTTGGATTAACGATTAATTTACTGAATTTCCAAATGCACGTTTTTGTCTTTTGGTGTTTTCTATTCTTTTGTTGTGTTTTTGTGACATCATTATATTAAGATAACAGTGTGATTCCCTCCCAGCACTTCCACCTCCTCCAGGCCATAAATCAGAGTGACTATGTCATCATTGTGGGATGTGGCGGAGCTCAGTGTCGAGGCGGTTGGCGTCTCGGGTGTGAAATCACTTGACCCTTTAGCATTAACCTTTCCTCCACTGGTCCACAGGTCTCTCCCTTAGCCTGAGAACAAAAGAGGAACACTCCTGATTAAACACTAGAGTCCTCACTTGATATTAAAGCCTGGCTTAGTTGCCCATGTCCCCACTAAGACAGTATGTGTGTGTGTGTGTGTGTGTGGGGTGTGTGTGTGTGTGTGTGTGTGTGTGGTGTGTGTGTGTGTGTGTGTGTGTGTGTGTGTGTGTGTGTGTGTGTGTGTGTGTGTGTGTGTGTGGTGTGCTGGTGTGTGTGGAGGGTGTGTGTGTGTTGTGTGTTGTTGGTGTGTTGTGGGTGGGAGAGGGCAGACAGACCAGCGCCCCAGAGGGAACAGTGTTTTGTCGTCCCAAGCAATGTTTACCTTCACTCCCCCTAACACACACACATAGATCTCTGTCTCTGTGGTTTGGATCGATAGGCAGAGCTAAGATGCGCTCTGAGAGGCCTGAACTCTGGAGGAACACTTGTGTGTCTGCTTCGGTTTATGCTGCATACATCACAAAAACATTCTTCATTTACTGGGTATTAACTCCTTTTTCCGCCTTTCCATTTTTTTAAATCTATTCCACTCATTCATTACTAAAATAACTTTAATTTTAATTTGTGTGTGCTTCAATTACAAAGAATTTAAAATACATTTATATGTAATTTTTTTAAAAACAAATTAGAATGTGCACACACGTGCCACATTCTTGTACATCTATCTTTGTGAGGACATTCATTGACACAATGCAATTTCTACACTGTAGCTCATTTCAATAACCCATCACAACTAAGTGTCTAACCCAAACCCTAACCCTAAACCTAGATCCCTTCACCTAATTATAACCAAGTCTTGACCTTCAAACAGGCCTATTATAAAGGGGTCTCAGAAAGTGAGGGCTGACCAAAATGTCCTCACTTTACTCTCTTTGTCCTCACTCCGAGGGTCCTCAAACCGGTCCTCACAAAGATTTCCTTGTTTTATGAGTTTATATATTATTTATTTATTTATTATTTCCATTATGGATCCAGACTACAGATTAAAAAATGATTTTTTATACTATTTTTTTTACTACAGTAAAATAGTAAAACTAACTAAATAAACTTAGAATGTGATTTGCAATCGTTGTCTTATATATATATATATATATATATATATATTATATATATATATATATTTATTATTATTATTACCATTAGCATTATCATTAATAGAATTAAGTTAATCAAAAAATAAATTTGCCAACAATACAACTAGAATGCAACTTACTAAAATCACCACTTGTCTTTAATATTCTCTAATTTAACTAACAATATAATATGAGGTATAATTTTGTCAAAAGTATGAATGTTTATCTGTGAGAGATGAGGGAAAGTCATTAACGTTTTCTAGCTACACGTTAAATTGTAAAAGCTCTTTGTGTCCCGTCCCAGAGGCCGGAGAAATAGTGTGTGAGAGAGTCCCCGTTCTGTTGTTCCACCCCCCTCATACTTATCTCTCTGCCCTGTCATGTTCCTTACATCAGGAGAAAATAATTAATTACTCAGTCCACTCATGATTTATGATATTACTGACATAATTAATGAAACACATCAATTTTCCTGTTTAATTGAAGGGGGCCGCAGTGCACGTCTGGCACAGTTAAAGGATTCACATGACAGAACAGGGCAAAATAGACACCTTCCCATTTTTTTCTTTTATTTCACCTCTC
This sequence comes from Chrosomus eos, assembly GCA_036326025.1. Taxonomy (NCBI): domain Eukaryota; kingdom Metazoa; phylum Chordata; class Actinopteri; order Cypriniformes; family Leuciscidae; genus Chrosomus; species Chrosomus eos. The sequence continues at coordinate 21,743,081 of CM070820.1, read as the reverse complement.
CTCCTATTTCTCTCTCTCTCTCTCTCTCTCTCATCTCTCTCTCTCTCTCTCTCTCTTCTTAGTAGCCTGTTATTAACAAAAGTGCATGACAACTTAGCAATATCGGCAACATTATACATTAGGCAGTACACTAGAGTCAAACACCCAAGCAGTTGTTTTATTGTGCATATTTACACAGATGCAGACACGCTGTACATTAATGTATATGTCTATAGTGTATATATGATTTATGAGGCGTCATTTCTAGACGTGTACAGCTCTCCCTCTAGCCTGAAGACAATAGACAGCTAGGTAAGCCATGAATATTTAATTTCCAAGCAGAAGGTATAGAAAATGCTCATGTGCTGCATCTAAAACAGTCATGTCTGACAGACCCAAGAAGTCTAGGAGATTACTGTTATTACTGATTACTGTTTATTGATTTATAAATTTATAATTTATTTGACTTTTTTCTGTGTTTCTGTGGTGTGTTAACTCTTTCTGGCAATGTTAGCGGGTCTATAATGCTTGACGATTATTATTTGTATACTTAGCAGTATTTTGCTTTTAAATATCAAGTATGATGTTTGATGATGGATTGTATAATATTTAGAATTTTAGCTTCAAGGATTTTTGAATGGAAAGAGAACAACAGACACACACACACACACACACACACACACACACACACACACACACACACACACACACACACACACACACACACACACACACACACACACACACACACACACACACACACACACACACACACACACACACGCGTCTTTTAAATAATTATATATTACTAACATGTATTATATCCTAATGTCAAAAAAGTGTCGCAAAAAAAATGGAGAAAAAAATAATTCTTAGTTATTAATTTTTTTTTTAAATAAAGCTGTTAGAAATAATCTTTGAGCTCAAACCAATCTAAATGTCTCAGACAAGTCAGCAGCAAAGTTAGAGAGAAAGCAAGATGACGAAACCAATCTAAATGTCTCAGACAAGTCAGCAGCAAAAGTTAAGAGAAAGCAAGATGACGAAACAACAAAAAGTAAAATTCAGCAATTTCAGCCATGCATTTACTTCTACTAAGGCAAAGAGGAAAATAAAAATAATTAAATAAAAAAATAATTAATTATTAATAATTTAAAAATAGAATCCAACTCACAAAGAGCATTTCATGTGCTTGTGGTTGGACACTTTGAGTTGACCTAGTCAACTGCGGGAATGTGGCGGGCTGGGTGTGTGTGTGTGCATGTAACTGTGCTAGGGGAGATTAGTGGCCATGGAAACACACAGCCATCCCTGTTTTTAGAAAGACAAACTCTACATGTGAGAGTGATTGACAAGTCTTTCCCTCTCCAGCTGACCCATAGAAATTAGCAAGTTAGAGTTATTCTGCTGCAAAGCTTTGAAAGAGGGTGGGGTGGGGGTTTGGATACTTTAAAGTGGCTCTCGAAAATGCCCCTCTGTCATTTGCATGTGAAACATTGCTGTGTTTTACGGTGTGGTGTGTTTTAGGCGGACCACGCATAGCTGTGGCTTCACAGCATTTTCTGTGATTGGGTTGTCTCGACAGTGACAAACTTTATTTCCAGTCTGTGTGAGTGTGTTTGCATTTGTGTTTGGTGTTCATCTGCTTTATTGCTCTTAGACTTGATGTATTGATTCGATTGGTTGATTAAAACTCGTCTAAATGTCAGTGTGACAGTCAGTGACTGATGCTCACATAGAGGTTGGGTTCTTTTGAGACTCTCAAACCATGTGGGATGTGTTCTGCCATGTGATTTGAAATGAAAAAGGGATCCTTATTTATTATGACTTATGAAGTTTATTGTACACTAGAATGTATTCTTTCTCTTTATCATTTAACCATCAATGCACATTTCGGTAATATTGAAGTGTAAGTGCAAAACTTCACCACATTTATTCATTCATTCAGAATATGATTATGAATATGATATTATATCGAATGATTTTTTTTTCAATCCTGTGGATTTTGTCAGAAACACCTGTACTTCATTTTTACGTAATTTTACCACTTAAACAAAGGCTAAGAACTTTTTATATTTGAACAGAAGGGGGCAGCGTTGGTCTTCCAAACTCAATCTCACTGCATTTGTTTGTAGGATGGATGAAATTAAGAAGCAGGATCATACTGTCTTTCTTCGTAGAAAGTTAATAAAAAAACATTAAAGGAATCCTTAAAATCCGTATTATTTTTTAGCCAGACATTCTTAATTGACTTAAAAACTATATGTAAAATAATTTGGTACAAGAATAAGCAGAAACTGTAAATGACCATTTGTAAATGTCCTTATTTCCATGTTCATTTCAATACCACAATTTAATGTCAACCCTGACAATCATAAAATAATCTAAATATTTTGTACCAGCAAAACACTTTTTTTTTGACAAAGTCATAAAATGCATGCCAAAATACTAATTCGTGTTTTTTTTACTTGCCAACATGTTAGTTTTGATTTACCTACCTTGTAATGAAAACTCTCTGTACATACAGTATTTGTTTTCATTATATCATCTCTGAATTCTGAAGGTGCTTTGTGTCCATCATGTCTTTTGTGATGTTTCAGACGGGGCATGAGACATGACATAAAGCAGACAGGAGAAGACTAAAGGCTTTTGTGTCAAAATCCCTCTGTGTGTATGTAAGGACTTAAGGATTATGTATCACTTAGCGGCCCAAGTTCTTTCTTTCCATAGTCTGTGTACTTCCCAACACATATACACACGTCACCTCACTACTCCTAGCCCCTTAACCTGTTCCCCTTTATTTTCTCCCTTGCTTTCCCCCTCCTCTCACACCTCTAACCCTGGCTGGACTGTGTTGCTGGTCAGCATATTGTCACCTGAGTCCCATTAAGGACATTCACATCTTAGCATTGCCAGATCCACAGCCCTTTTCCGTCCACCTTCCTTTAGAAATAACAACAACACAAGAGTTTTCACTATAATTCTTCTTGATCTCTCAAATGGAGCCTCTCGGAGGTCATAGGAAGTTGGGGAGACAATATTAGTCAACCGAATAAGCAAGTTTTGGGTCTACGAGCCTCAAGACGAGGGGTGGCCTTATAAGATGAGGTTGTTCTGTCTCTCAATGGTCTTGTAGTGTAAAGCCGATGAACGCTTAACTGCACAATGACAATCTGGTCTGGGTTAAAACAAAAAAGGAAGGCCTTATTTTGGATTTTTCGTGGCGAGGCACATTCTGAGGATTGGAAGGTCACAGACAGTACATGGTCAGAGGATTTTTGTTGGGGGTTGCATTTTGCAAGGAGCTTTTGGTTGTTTCAGGCCAGTTTAATGGTGTATAAAGAGAAACAGAAGGATGCATTTTTGGGGGGGATTTATCTGCACAGCATTTATATAAAACTGTAATGCACTTTAACACTCGTGTTCAATTCAATTCAGATTTATTTGTATTACGCTTTTCAAAATACATATTGCTTCAGCTTTACAGTTTACAATTTAAAGTGATCTTTTATCAGAAGTGACCAAGTGTCCAAGTTATGTATTTTAGAATTAATTTAAGGCAGAAACAATGAGCTCATTGAAGTAATGTTCAGACTTTTCTCTAATGATAGCATTATAGAGTAAAACTAAATTTTGACTTGAATAACATGATGCAAACATCGTCAATGGAAAATGATACATTTATTGTGCTTGATATAGTACATTAATAAATACATATATTTTAAATACAATTCTCTGATGTACAAATAGTGTAGATATACTCCAGAAAATTATTTTATTTTATTTTATTTTTTGATATAATTTTTTCTATAATGTTTTTTTTCACTGGATTAAAATTGACATAAAAAAACACTAGAATGTCACTAATGGATATCAGTAACATTTTTGAAAAGCTCATCTACTGTGTCGTGAAACAGAAGTATAAATCTTATGCATACTAAAGCTTCAATGTATACTGGGTTTGATTAGTTCAGAGGATCATATTAAAATAATTTGAGGTTATTTTCAACAGGATATATGGTTATTATATTATTTAATATTTTATTTATTATATACGATAGGTATATTACTTGGTGAATTTATATTTATTAAGTTTTATTTATAAGGTTTCATTTTTTTCATTCTATCAGTACTCTTATTTTTCCAATGAAAATCCTGTGATACAGTGCAGATGATTCTAATTTTCTCTCCACCCTGTTTTCAATGCATCTGGCGTAGCTTGAGTCTGTGTGCGTGTGCGTCAGCTGTTGTGTGAATCAAAAGCTCGACAGCACAGTTTCATTGCGATGACCCTTACACCTCCCAGCTTTCTCTGGTTTGCCGAAGCCTGCAGACCTCGCCAGGGATGTCAAACAACAAAATACTGGTCTGCAAAAGCCAATATCCTGTGTTTGTTAGCGGTACAGCCGGAGCCAAGCCGCATCTAATAATCTGGGTGAAATATTCATTTTCACATCCATATTAACTCTCACGTAAAGATGCAATCATTCGGCTTAGTCTCTCTCCCTGTCGTTTTCACTCATATCATCGATGTCACCCAAGGTGTGAATTCTCACGAGAGTGTTTTGTTGTATATTCTTGATTCAAGAATATTCTGGAGATGACAGAACGTATTCCAGGTGACAGTCGTGCAGCTGGTGGAGTTTGGGTCGTCTGTCACTCATTCGGTTCTCGGCAAAGCAAATGATGGCGTTATTGTAAAGTCAGTCACTTCTTATTAAGCCCCGCCGAATTGAAACGGTGCTAGACGATGATTCGTCCGTCAGGAGATGCGTACGGTTTGTCTGGATCTATTAACCACTCTCCTCTCACCATATCTCAGTGTCATTGTTCTGTGAGGAGCAGGGCCTTCCGCCCCCCTTCCCCCGAATATGACACGCGCACTGCGGGACATGGCAGCTTCCTTAGAAAAGGCCTCCGCCAATCATTTACATGCTGTAACCTTACGCCTGCTATTGTCCGTGCCTCAGTCGACATTCATTTGTGTCCTCCGGCAGCTTTGACCAGCGAACAATCCCCGGACCAGGCAGGAGGGGAAAAATGGGCCTACGTTTCACTGATTAAAGAGATGTGGTGTCAGCGCCCGGCCGCTGTCAGCACTCTGTTAGTGACTTTTTATATAAGTAGGCAGCAACGCTAATTACCTTTAAGTAAGTCGTGTCACCTGCAACCCATCTCTGAACCGTTTTTTTATAGGCTACGCATTAAATATGCACTCATGTAAAATATAACATGCTCTAAAAGAAAATTAGATGGCTGAAGAGTATGAAGGCTACATGTGCAATCACGTTTGGAGCAGACAAAATCTAGTTATATCAATAGGAATTCATGAGATTGAGAATTTTACATGCGGGCGAAGATTTCCCCACACAGTTTTTTGCATCGGGCTCAAGTTTTTCATGCAAATTCACCGAGTTGACCGAGCTGTGAAATAAAAGTGATTTTTGTGTGATCTGTGCTTCATACATCACTACACTATATTAATGATAGACAGTGGGCCTGTTTTGGCTGCGAAATCTCGCTAATGTGTTTTGAAATGTTGAACATGTTAAATGTACTTTAACCATCATGTTCATACTTTACTATAATGATAGCATTGTAAACTTGACTGAAACATCATCCATGAAAAGTGTTCACTTTTGCGTGATGTACATTAATACATTTATCTATTTTTTAATAATAAGATCCTCTGAATAATGTACAAATAAATTCACTCCTGACATTTATTTTATTTTATTTGACACTTTTAAACTTTGTGATTTTTGCCATTTTGAAATGTTGAACATGTGTGATACAAGAACAAAACTTGATTGTTGTGAATTCACAAAGCTGTGAAACACTGTTTGGCAGGATGTTTGAAAGCCCAGCGGAGTGTGAGGTGCTATTTCAAGGAAAGGATGCCATGAGAACGAACTCTGCCTGCTGCCAGTTGGCTGGACCTTATTTTGCTCCTAGTAGCTGCCTATGTTTGCGTTTAATTCGACTGTAAAATTAGATGGAAAATTCCTCCGGTAAATCAGAAAATAGCACATACTACTTTTTTCCCTGTGCTGGAAAAGAACAAAGTGGTTAGGATCTTTCCAGATGTCGATGGAAGAGGTGTCCCATATCATTCTTTCTACAATATAAGCCAATACTGTAAAAGCGAAGGATGACAATGCATATGGTTTCTTACAGTAAGTAGTGCTGTTCATGGATGATAAACGAAAAAGTTCACATCTCTGTCATGAAGTATATTTTGCGTCCATTTGTTTTAGTCTTGATGAGAGGTGTAAAACCAGTGTTGGGAAGTGACTAAAAGTAGAGACTAACTACAGTTTTCAGTGACAGTAGCTCTGGACCTTTAAAATATTGTAATAGCTTTTACAGGAACAAGAAAATGTACGGCTTAACAGATGAGCCAGATGAGGAAATAATCAAACACTTTCTGCAATCAAACTGTCCTCTTGTAGCGTTGGGAAATCCGAATCATTTTAGTGAATCAGATAGTACATGAAACTGGTTAAACATTCAGTAATTGTTCTGAAATATCCCTGTGAGATGTTCGCTTTTTTATTTTTTTTTTCTGTAGATAAATGCTGATGTATGTTTAGGGTCAGTATTGTTTTAAATAATGCTTTTATTCAGTTACAAGGCATTAAATTGATCAAAAGTGACAGTAAAGACATTTATAATGTTGCAAAAGATTTCTATTTCTAAATAAATGCCATTCTTTTGGACTTTCCATTCAATAAAACCTGCAAAACCTGTCTCATACGCTACTGAAAATTCAGCTTTGTCATCACAGGAATAAAATACATTTTAAATATATTAAAATAGAAAACTTTTATCAAATTGTACTAATATTTCAGTTTTTTTTTTTTTTTAAATCAAATACATCTTTGGTGAACACAAGAGTCTTCTTAAAAATGTTTTTAAATGAGCTTCTTCAACAATGAAAGCATTGATACTACATTTTTAGACAGGCAACCAAACATGCATGCATACTTTGACATATATAAAATGTTCTTTTAAAAATGTTTTGGCATTTGGAAGAAACACAATTCTGAATACAATAGAATAGAACATTAACAGCATGAAAATGCTCTCACTTACCCACATGTTGTTCCAAACCTGTATACCTATCTTTCTTCTGTTGAACATAAAAAGAGATGTTTCTAAGAATGTCTGAGCTGCTCTTTTGCACACTATGACAGTGGATGGAAACTGTCAAGATGTTCAAGAGCTTAAAACAGCACTTTGACGCAGTGTGTGAGCTAGTGTGTTAGCACGTTAATGTCGTGAAAGATCTAGCGCTGCTCTCCATGACCTCTTTTCATTTTCTTAGCCCCAGCACTTGGCAGGTTCCCTCATCTGATTGCCTGCCAGAAATATGCTGCTGTAGCCATGGTGGGGTTCACAACCTCTGTAATGGCGAGCGACGAATTCACAACATTCGGCAAGAACGCTTTGTCATTCTCATTCGCCTTTCCTCATTCCTTCGCTCGTCTGTTTTTAATAGCAGGTTGTATTGTCTAGCTCTTTAGCTACAACAAAGGGATAAATACAAAGCGTACTGTAGGTGCTTGTGCTAAAGGCCTTGGACATGACATGTGACAGCCGATGATAAATTGGTTCGGTGTCTGTTCAATTTCAGATGCAAAGCTCTGGAGAGAAGGAGAAGGAGAGGGAGAGGTGAAATGAAACATTTCTGGAACGGGGTGAGTGGGAAGTTTCAAATAATGTGTGGCTGTGTGTGGACCAGATAAGCCTCTGCTGAAGTTCTAGTGCAGGTTACTGACTTCCTGTCGTTCACAAGTGCATCCTGGCATCCAGTCAGGCAAGGGGAGGGAGATAAAGGAGTTTCTAGATTAATAGCATTACACAGTTGGAGATGACAGTGGTCCATACATCGTATAAAAAAACATCCTAACCCATAAGTACATTGCACACTCAGATGTTTTTAGCTCAGCTATTCTCAAAAAGGGGTTAGTGAATCCTATATGGGTTCATAAAAGATCAAAGTGACTGTTAAATTGTTAATAGATCTATAATATAAGTAATTGATTAAAAGGGTAACTATGTGATGTTTCTTTAATCTTTAATATAATATGTGTAATGTGTGCAAGTTTTAAAAGTTTGTGTGAATAACACTCGTAGCAGAATATATTCTAGTTGATGAGTCTGTTTTTCTTTAATATTATTATTATTAATACTAAATGATGATGATGTTAATATGATGCTGGCTGAGGTCTGTTCGATTGTGAAATATTATTACAATTTTAAATATCTATTTTTATTTTAATGTGTTTTCAAATGTATTTAATTTATTTGTTTGTTTGCTTGTTTGTTTGCTGGTTGGTTGGTTGTGCAGGATTTTTTTTTGATAAATAGGAAGTTCAAAAGAAAAGCATTTAGCCTATTTGAAATATAAGACATAACCTATTTTTAAGTAAGTTACATAAAAACTTAGTTTGATCTAATTTGATATCGATAAGTAAGACTGATTACCCCGAACTAACTGCTAGTTGGTCATATTAGACACTTAACATTATGGCCATGTTTAAGCAATTGGCCCCAGGAGGCTGTTTCTTTTCCAGCAAGAAATAAGTTTTAAAAAAATTTAAGCTTTTACTGTAAACTTCAGTCACCTCAAACAAATAACACATCACTGATAGTTCAACAACAGCTTAAAGTGAGCATTTCTAAATTCCAAGTGTTGATTAACCCGTTTAATCCCAAATTTTTTCTTGCAATTTGAGTACATGCATTTTACTCCTTAGACCTCCCTAACACTCAAATTGTATGCCCTTTTTGATTTTATGTTGGATAAGTTAGTGAAAAAATAGGTTTTATACTCGGTCACAATAGTGACCGGTGGGAAACACCATAGTCAGAATTCATACAATTTCTTTAATTAGACCTATTTACACAATACATTCCAAGACATCCAATACCTCGTTTTTTCATTTCATGAAGGAGGCTTATGAGGTGAAAAGGTTGTCATGTACAAAGTTACACCCTGGAGGAACTTCTGCTTGTTCGGCTAGACCCCTATGGGCTAGACCATGACTACACTTGGGCCCTGTCCTATGCCAGTTTTAGGGAGATGCATGTTCATTCAGTGCACTGAAGATGGGCCGTACGTTGTAGAAAGGGTTGTTGGGTTGTTTGGGGTCATGTGTGGGGCACACCAATTGGTTGTCATGAACATCTGCCTAATCCTCCAAATATTTCACTTCTGCATCGCCATTCAATGCCTGGCAAATGGGCCATTTCACCCTGGTACTCACTATCTGAGCCCTCACTATCACTGTCACTTTCAATTTGGGTGGGGGATGGGGGGGTTGGGGGGTTGTCACATATCTCTAGAAGGTCCAACACATTGATAGTTTCTGGGATACTGATAACTACACTGAAGAAAATTATAAACGCAACACTTTTGTTTTTGCCCCCATTTTTCATGAGCTGAACTGAAAGATCTAAGACTTTTTCTATGTACACAAAATGCCTATTTCTCAAAAATATTGTTCACAAATCTGTCTAAACAAGTGTTAGTGAGCACTTCTCCTTTTCAGAGATAATCCATCCACCTCACAGGTGTGGCATACGTTCAGTGTAGGATTAACAGCCAAAACCTGTATTTTCAATTGAAGTACTGTTACTGTGTTATACTACCGGTCACAATTGTGACCGTAAACAAATTTACACGTCTTACGAACAAAATATATATGCAGGAGTATAATTCTCAAAATATATCAGTAGTAGACCCTTTAAAGAATATATGTACAAAATATTATAGTTCTATCTGTTAATTAAGATGTTTTACATAGTACTTGTTTTAGTAGTCTGAGGAAGACATCTTCTTCCAGATGTGCAAGCAAGAAGTAAACTGATCTGGTCATGTGACCTTTCACACTAGTCACATGACATTAATGGATTTTAATGAAGACAATCTATTTTTTCATTTAAAAGTTGAATTTCTTGCCCAAAGCCAATAACAACATTTTTAGAGCTTCTAGAAATAAGAAAAAAGTTGCGGTCACAATTGTGACCGGTGGGATTAAACGGGTTAATTGCTAAAGTATTTCACACACGTTGCAGAGAATGATATTTGCAACTCTTGAAACATTAATACATAAACATAATTTTAGCAAACAATTAATTTTTTTACTTCAATGGAGATAACTTAGAATTATTCAATGTAAATATAAAACCATAAACCATAAATCATAAAATGATTTGTACTTCTGTTAACAAAATAATGTTTAAACTCCTTTGTAAAGTAGCAGGGAATTGAATACACATGCACACTTATAGCATAGCTGCGATGACCACATGGTCATTCAGTTTTTGTAATTGTAAATTATTTGAGATTTAATTTATTCTGGTTCTCCTCTTGGTCATGGACTGAATCAGTTGAGCTGGAAAGATTGAGTGCCTGGCACATGCTCTATATGAACCACAAAACCAGCCAAATACAGCTTGTTTTTTACAAGGCAAACAGGAGGACATGTGTGACAGTGCATTTGTGTCTGTGTGTTTGAGAGAGAGAAAGAGAGTAAGAAAACAGCTTCTGCCTTTGTGTGCCTATAAAGAAGCGAAAAGTGCCTTCTGAATTGTCGTATTAGGGCCAAATTATATCTTATGGCAAATGCTGTATAATCCTGAAAATACCTACAAGAAAAGTCCAAAAGCAATGAGATGCTGAATCATCTCACAGCTCTAGATATGATATTAATATGAAGGATTCTGTTCCTGCTATTTTACTGTGTGTGTACAGCTTTGAAATGTGTTTTATTGTACAGATTTTAAATGTAAATATTTTAATTAGTCTAACAATGTAAAATACATGTAAAATATTTATTATGGTTAATGTTAATACATTATCCAAAGTTGTATCTGTTTATAATTCGTATAATTTGTTGGACCCGAGATAACAATGAACAGTTGTTCATGACCAATAGGCTATATGCACGCATAAGTTCTGCATTTGACGCAAGAATGTTTTTCAGTTTCCGGTTGGGGAGATTAAAGCGGAGGAAACCGAGGAAAACGGTATTATGGCAGAGTCTTCAAAATTTACTGTCCCCTCCCGTCTTTGAAACGAAACTTTCATATGTTTAGATGTAATATTATATATTTAGTTAAGTTTATTTAATATAATTTTAAAAAGAAGCATAAACACAACGAGGGGTGTCTGTTTTGTCTGTTTTTGTGACTAACGTTTCTTTAGTATAACCATGGAGTATAAAATTCAATATAAATTCTCAGTATTGCATTGGACTCTATGATCGGCGGAAGTTATTGAGCATCCTCAGACCTTTACCGGAAATACCGCCGTGCATAGAGCCCATTGTGGAAAAACTCTGCAGATTTATTCAGTTCTGCTTTTATCTACACATGCGCACAAACACATTCACTTGAATTCCCAAATTCACTTTTGGCGCACACGCTCCTAAGGTATCCACAGCTGAACCTCTTGACACCTCATCTGTGGTCCTGCATTGCTTGCCTGGTCTTTAATTGAAGACAGTTTGTCTCTGCTGCGTAGCATCATCTCTCCCATCCGCCCCTCTCCTCTATGGGTCACTGAGATCCAGCGGATTCCTCCACTCCGGCTCCGGCCCAATGCCTTATTGCTATTTGCCTCCTGCCGTCCTGGGAGAATATGTTAGATTGAAGTTATTTTATGCTTGGCTTAACACTCTCACTTTCACTCTTCTGCATCATGTCTCTTTGGCTTTCCATTCTTGTCCTGTTCTTGTCGGGCCTGTTTTGGTGTTCCCCCATTCAAGAAACACTTGATGCAGAGAGAGAGAGAGAGAGAAAGAGAAACGGAGACAGAGAGGAGCAGAAGGATGAGAGGTTTCAGAGGTTTCAGTGCTAGGATAAAAGCGAGCGAGTGAGCAAATATAAATCAACAATCCTCTGGAGTTTTAAACCTTAGATGGTAGGTTTTTGAAAGAGGTGGTCTCAAATGTACAGTCATTTCTGTGACACAATCCACTACTGCTACTCCATGAGGACGAAGTTCAACATGTTTATTTACTAAAGCACTTAGTATACAAAATGTGTTGCTATTAAGTACAATGCATGTTCACTGTGATAAATGATTAGCAAATATATGTTAACTTGTATCAGGTATTTAATACAAAATAAACTAGGTACATTTAGGTTTTATTTTTGTTTTAGTTATATAGTGAAATATAAAATTATGTAATTTGACAAGAGGGTGACAGTGTAAACAGTGTAATCTGGCACAAAGTACACTATTAAAATAATAGGCCTACAATCGGAAATGATGTAAAAAGAAATGCAATCATTTAAATAACTGAGTTAAGAAAAAAAAAAAACGCTTTGATGAACAGCATGTTTTATCTAAAAACAAAAAAAGGGACTCAAATTAATCAGTGAATCGTTTCTATCGCAGTTCTTTTATGATTAGAAGTAATCCAAGCTGCTTGCTGTGATGAGAAAAAATACATTGTAGGTCAGTCATACTGCGTCTTAGCTTAAGATCAGGGTGGAAAACCCCTTTCTCCAAAATACTGAAGCCTTTATAAAATAACGCAGTGCTACTGCACAGCCATACAGTGCTGAGGCTTACTCGCACACTATTGGCTGGTCAGTGGGAACTACACAAATCAATGGCAGAGCGGCGTAACTGCGCAAAACAATCGGTGTGAAGACCACCGAACTGAGCACAGGGGAATCCCCAGGGAAATTCCAAGGGGAATAAAAGACACTTGAATTGCTATGGATTCAGGATTTAATCTCCTTTAGCGAAGATCTTCGGACCTTGCTGACCCTCTCTACATCGAAGCCTACGCCTTCTCAACGTGTCAAGTATAGCCTGCAGTGGAACAGCAGCCGGCCTGATCTAGTAGCGAGACAGCAGCCTGACTGATCAGTGCGCACCATCGCCAGCGATCCCGCGAACTGTCGCACTGTCTCCCCTGCGCTCTCCGGCAAAACACCGGCTTATCCTTTTTCATTATAAGCTTTTACAAAAAGAGCAAACGCCGTTGTAATGCCGCGTCACACGTGTGGCACATGCAGCGCCCCTATGCATGATGACACCGCTATCAGCGAATCCAGCTGCTCTCACTGCGAGATTATGCCGATGATCGCAGTAGTGCTAGCCCTCAGGACCTTCCTACCACGTCTCTTAGGTCACCACGTCCTACATAAACCACCAAGGCGGGCTCAGGTTGAGACGGCTGTACAAACTGGCATGAGATCTCATCCTATGGGCGAACGGCAACCTTCGCTCTCTAAGCGCACAAGCCAGGCAGACTGAACCAGACATGCTGTCCAGGGGCCAAGTGTCCTCTGTGGAATGGACTCTCTACCCCCAAACGGTTCAAATGATACGGAGTGTTTTCTGGAGGGTAGAGGTCGACCTCTTTGCCTCCAAAGAAAACTGTCATTGCCCAACATTTTTCTCGAAGGGCAGGGCTGCCCACGACTGTCCCAGCCGTCTACTTTATGCTTTTCCTCCGGTGTCGCTCATCCCCCAATTCATAAAAAAGGATCAGGGAGGGCAGACATACAGTCCTACTAGTGGCCCCTCTCTGGCGGACCCAACCTTGGTTCCCCAAGATGATTCAGCTGCTCGCAGCAGCCCCTTGGCTAAAGGAAAGAACGCCTTTCCCAGGCAAACAGGACGATCTGGCAACCCCATTACAAAATGTGGGCATTACATGCGTGGCCCCTCGACGGGAGCTCAGGGACCTCCCAACGAGTGTTCTGAGTACTATCAGCGAGGCTAGAGCTCAGTCTATCAGGCACCTCTATGCTCTTAAGTGGTCTGTGTTCTCTACCTGGTGCGCAGCCAGAAACCAGGACCCGGTCTCGTGTGAAGTATCACAGATACTCTAATTTCTTCAAGAGCTGTTGGATGCAGGCTTTTTTCCATCCACGCTTAAAGTCTATGTGGCAGCTTTTCATGCACCGATGGCTGGCTAGTTGGTGGGCAGGAACGACATGATTGTCCGCTTCCTGAAGGGAACCAGGAGGCTTAACCCCCCACGGCCACCTACTCCAGGGACCTATCAATGGTCCTTCGAGCACTGAAGGGGCCCCCGTTCAAACCGTTGCAAACGGCCAAATTAAAACCACTTTAGCTAAAAACTGCGCTACTGCTAGCCTTAGCATCAGTTAAGCGAGTTGGTGACCTACAATCGCTCTCTGTGAGTGCTTCCTGTCTGAATTTTGGCCCAGGTGACTAAGGTGACTAAAGTTATCCTCAAACCAAGACACGGCTATGTGCCCAAAGTGTTTTCAACCCTGTTCAAAGCACATGTGATCACGCTCTCTGCTCTCCCCTCCATGGAGGACGAGCAGCAGTTGTACCTGCTTTGCCCAGCCAGGGCTCTGGGAGCATACATTGTGTGCTCCGCCCAGTACAGGCAGTCAGAGCAGCTTTTTGTAAGCTTCAGTGGCCGCACCAAAGGGCTTCCGGTCATGAAGCAGAGACTATCTAGATATTTAGTGGATGCTACACTTTATCCTACGCTTCTATGGGCCTGCAGTGCCCCATAAGTGTCAGGGCCCACTCCATGAGAGGTATGGCCTCCTCCTGGATGTGGTCCAGCGGGGTATCCATATGTAATTTCTGTAGAGCAGGCTGGTCGTCGTCTACTTTTACCAGATTCTACAGTCTGGAAGTCCATGCTCTGGCACTTATCCTTTCTGTGTAAAAACAAACAAAAAAAGGGGCTCTATGAGCCTAGCCCTTCAAAGTTAGCCCTGTACTACAAGTACATAACCGTACGTTCACACAGCCGCCGGCGAGAGCGGCAAAATTCGCTCTCGCCGCCCTGCCAGCGACGCCATGGAAAGATTCGTGGACGCTCTGATGCTCTGACGTAGATCGAACGCGTGGTCTTTTTTAAAACTGTATTTAAAGGGGCCACAAAGCAAACAAGCATGTCGATCGCTATTTTTGCAGAAAATTGATCGATGGAAAGAACTTAACAATTATAGTGACATGTTTGCTAATGAAATAAACAAATTAAAAGCCATTTGTGTGGTGTGGCTTTTGTGTTCATGGTTAAGTGCTATTATAATTTGCATTTCCGCTGAAAAAGAAGTGTTCTAGCACGAAAATCTTGCCTATAAATAGTGTTGCGAGCCTTCTTATCAAATTCAAATGATCATCCTCCTCTATTTTGCTTGGGAACTAATGTGGTCGGAACCAAAGTTTACAGGACTGCGTTCTCTGGACTCGTCTCAAACGGAGCACTTCTATATTCCGATTGGTTGCCGCAGAACCGCGTCATTGCTTATTACCATAAAGTTGACCTGACCCGCGCCTCTCTCGCCGGAGCTTGCCGGCGCACAGTAACTCTTCTCTCGGATGGTGGCTGACTTCAGTGAGCCCGGCCCTTTACAGATAGCGCTTGGGGTCAATACTTAGGACACCACTGCGCTGCAAGCACACAAGTCCCTTCATCATGATTGTGGCTGGCCTCGGTGAGCCAGGCCCTTCACATTATGGGTCTTTGCCCCCTTATATCATGTCAATAAACTTTAGCTTGGGACCCTTATTAGCGTCCCAACTTGGGTGGTGTACATGTCGTTGCACTCATCATAGCACGCGTGACTGAATAGGTTCGCCTAGCGTCTTTAGCTAAGACGCAGTACGACTGACCGTTTGAAAGGGAACGTACTCGGTTACTAATGTAACCTCGGTTCCCTGAAATAAGGGAACGAGTACCGCGTAGACGGCCGTGCTATGGTGCGAATGACTAGCTATAGTCGCTTCAGTCGTTAAAAACCTGAATCCATGGCAATTTGAGCATTTTTATATCCCAGGGGAATCCCCAGCGCTCAGTTCGGCAGGCTTCGCACCTATTGGTTAGTGCAGTTGTGCCGCTTTGCCATTGGTTCGTGCAGTTCCCACCGACCAGCCAATAGCGTGCGAGTAAGCCTCAGCAATGTATGGCTGTGCAGTAGCACTGCGTTATTTTATAAGGCTTCAGTATTTTGGAGAAATTAGTTTTCCCCTAGCGTCTTAAGCTAAAACGTAGTACTCGTTCCCATGTCAGGGAACCGAGGTTACGTTAGTAACCGAGTAGGTTTTGTTGTCTGATTATTGCCTCAGTTTGGGTCGATGTGAAATTGTATGTTCAGTTGGTAACATTCGCCAGTAAATATAGCCTTATAGCGGTTTGTTACTGGAAGAGATAAATGAAATTTGAAAACATTTGAAATTTTGAAACAAGAATGTCGCACCACAGAAAAAACGTCACTACATTTTAGTTGTTTAGTCTACTCCCTGACACTGGTTGTTCGGTTCGTTTTAAGAAGCAACCTTTTTAATATTTTGGTCCATCAGTGTAAAATAGCAGGATAGCTTAGCTAATTGCACCCAGATATGGAAAACATGCCAGTCGTATGTGACTTTGTTAACAACGGATGCAGCTTACTTTGTGGGTTATTCTTCTAACGGATGTTTGCTGTTTTGTTCTGAGTTTTTGTCTGGGCGCAAGCTTGTTTCACTAAGTGTGATTCGCATTAGGAGGATGAGGGTAATGAAGTGAAAGGCTGCTGTGTGAATGTGTGTGTAGTGACCCTGTAGCTCTTGCTCATTGTCAGCGATGTCCCCCTGATTCTTTCCATTCCTCATCATCTTGTCCCAGTATGACATTTGTCGGCTCACACAACTACACACTGTTTATTTACAAACTAGCATGGACATTTAAATACACACATGTATGTTTGTTTTGACACTTTATTTTGACTTCTGTTATTTATAGCATGATGCTATTTTCTATCCCTTGACCTCAAATAACCTAACCATCAGATAAACATTTTAACATTTTTACTTTTTCATATTTAGACTAAAGGGATTATTTAGACTAAAATTCATGTTGAGCTTTTAACTGAAAGCAACTTGAACTGACATATCTTAAAATATGTGAGTGCCAGATCTGTCTATGAAACCAGGCCTTAGTCACATAAACGTCCCCTCATGTTCTCATAGTTTATACATTAACATGTGCTCAAACGCAGTACATTGAGGTGCAGTATCCTCTGACAAAAGAACTCCATCAGAGTGAAAGTGACAGTCACATGTTTGACGTGATCCTGCATCTGGATTTGTTTTCATGTTTTGTCAAGCATCAAACCAACATGAACTCTGAAGGCTTTGTGGGGCGCCTAGATGGGAAACAATCCTGAAACGTGCTTGCGAAAAGCAAACCGACACTACCCACAGAGTTCAGACCAGTAATGGGCTTGAGGTGAACGTTATCCTTCAAATAGCGCACTGAAGATTTTTCCAAGCGATATTGAGTACACCACAGAGCAGTCAAAGATACGTTACAGAACAGAAATGTTGTGGTAAAATTTGATGAATGAACAGGCAAATGCATCCTGATTTTGCTCTAAATTGCTTTGCTCGTTTCACCATCTTACTCTATTCATTTCCTCATCAAGTTCTTGGTAAAGCAAAGGACATTCTTGATAATGTATGGTAAATAATGCATGTAAGACTTCACCTGTTCACTCCATGCGTCCTCATAGACTAACTCGGGACTGCTCTCCCCGCCTTTCTCCCCCAACCGTCATCATACACCTCTCTATATGTTAGCTAGCGGCTAGACTGTAAGGAAAAAGCCTTTACAGAGGTTCGCACATATCTTTTTATTGCAGCATACATCAAGTGTGTTGAGACATTCGAAAGAGACTGCGAGATCCACGCTGATCCATTAATCATCATTCATTGTATGTTAATAAATTCCGAATTTCCCCATTTACCATGCGGGGCCATCCGTGCACGCTGGTAACGCAACCTTTTCAGAGACCATAAATCACAGAGCCTCACTCATCTGACAGAGAGGCCTAAACACAGGCGCACAGTCAGTCCTGCGGGCACAAACACACAATCTAATGTACTCACGTCAGAACTGGGAATCAACGGTGTAGTCTGGCATGTGGCAGAGCTGCTGGGGACGGTGTGCTGGTGGCAGCGGTGGGATCAGTATAAGCCAGAGGCCTCATTTCCTCTGCAGCATTGTAGAAGCTTTTCCAGTCACCACGCGCTAAGACAAGTGTTGGCAGGCAAATAATACTTAGAGGAAACCACACTAGCTATTATGGGACAATGCTGCCTTCCAGGAGTGTTGTGTACCTGTCCAAATGATGAGAGGGTGTTAATAAAAGTATTAAGAGGTGAAATTCGATTTGATCGGAAACAGGGCCTTTCAAAACATTTCAAATTTGTTGGACTGGGAAAAAGCTTCAAATGTTAATTGTAGTTGACAGCTAATTATTGCTTGAATTTCAGAGGGAGCACACTAAATCAAAATCCTTTTGAGTCCAAAATTAACTTTGTCTAATTTAATAACGTTTTTGCATAATTTAATTTATATAATATATATCAATGTGTAAATATAAATATATATTTTCGATTTAATTATTTATCTATTTTTCCCTGTTTTTTTGTGCCTAACAGTTATGGACCAGTGATGAATATATAGTCTTTATCGTCCCCCAAACCTGCCACAATGGGGGGATTGTCAAAATCGTCATTATCAGTTGTGGAACTGTACATTGCAAAAACGCAACAACAAAAAAACCCTCAAAATGATATATTGTTTTGTTATGGAATTTTTAACTCTCTTTTTTTCCCTTTCTTAATTGTGAGAAGCAGTGATGGACCACTGTTTTGGAAAAACTGCACCTGTCACAAAAACATAAAAATATATAGTGATTATGTTCTTTATTCCCATTTTGTTGGCTTAATGAATGGAATATTCCAATTTTGCAAAAACACAAAATTATGGAGGAGACAAAAGAAGGCACATTAGACTGTTTTATTTATTCACCAAAACCATTTTTCTAGCTGATGATAAAGAATATTTCACCTAAGGGTGTCAAAAACATTTAGAATGCTTTATTTCATGAATTTTGATAGCGGTAATTGTAAAAATAAATAAATAGATAAGAAATAAGAAATAAACAAACAAGTAAATACAAGTGCTATTAAATGTTGCTTATGAAATAGTGTAATGTCGTTCTGCAAAACCCAGATTCCCTCTAGGAATGTATTTTCTGAAAAGCGCTGTGTGTTCTGCAGTGTGCATCCCTGACAGTCAACACAATATCTACATTCTCTTACTGAACCTGAGCCAACCAGTAATCAAGAGTAATTGTAGTTCACAAACATTTATCGGATTAGGCTACATTATTTTTAGCCTTGGGGAACTGTTTTCATTGTCCTCGCATTTACCCCTCAATATTTACAATACCTCACCCCCTCCAGAAGTCACATGACAAACGTAGCCGTGCTGTGTGCTGGAGATTAAAAGATTATAGAGGCTTTTTTTGTGCAGAGACTGCTTATAAAACTATTATTGTCAACAGGACCTCGGATTCGTGTAGGGATGCATGTTTCCAACTCTAACCAAACACCTGAGGTACTGAAGGTCTTTGGGTATGCTTGAAAATTACAGGCTGGTGTTAGCATTATCCAGTTGGCACCCAAATATCTTATTATCAGATTTACTTTCATATCAAGGTATATGTCGGACACTTTCTGCTTCCCGTAGTGATTCTGAATGTTTGCATACTTCATCGCAGAAGCAGATTAGATACAATATTTGACAAATACACAGACTCTTCAACCGTATAGCAACATAATTACTTTTCATTCAAATGTTATGTATGTACTGTACAAAAACAAAGTTCTACATACAGTAAGCCTTTACTTTTGAAATACCAATAAAGTTCAGTCTATTTATAGCAGTGTTATTTTGATAAGCATGACAAAAAATAACACACAGATTTTTGAGCATTAGTTGAGCTAAATGCGCCAGAATATGCATCATACATCAACCCACATCATCGTTGTCAATGGTGAATCCGGCCAATCGTGAAACATCACAGTGTCGTCATCAGAGCTTGTGCAGCCACTCTGGACAAACTCGAATCTCTCTTGTGGTAGTTTGATGGTATATGTCACAGTGACGTGGTATCAGCGCCGTCTCAAGGCAGACAAAAACTCTAACAGGCATTCACTGCTTCAAGTCATATTCCGATCAGTCTGTGCTATAAGTGTGCCGCAAGTCGAACATACCTCTTGTCTTTGGGATGTGCACTTGGTCCAGGTCCAGTAGCCTAATGAGGTGGTTTTGATTGGCCTTGTCCCACAGGATCCAGAATCTCTCTTTTTCGCTCTCTCTCACTCACTCAGAAACACACCTCCATACTTCATCTAGGCACTCTCTAAATGACTTAATTGATCTAATCACTCACTCTATTGGTCAGAGCCATGCATCTTTTTCATGGCAACACTCTAGACGATGACATTGTCTTCTGTTCCTGTGAGTCCATCCTTCTGGGGTACTGTGACAAAAGTGGCCCAGGGGCTTGGCAGGGCTGCCTCTACTCTCGGCCTCTTAACCTTGAGACTTTTCAGTGTCTAACATAGCAGAAACTTGATGTCAGTGTTGTCAGTGAAGTCAATGTTGATTTGTGAAGCTTGTTCTGGACCAGTAATGACTATGCTGAGAAGTGGTAACCACAGCATTTTCAAAGAGTAATAGTTGATCTTGGGTTTCAGAAGAATTTGCATTCAAATCTATTTTTACTGTGTATAGTCATTAATTGTACAATCCTAGAGAATAATATTATTGCTCAGAGATCGCTCAAGTTTCATTTCAAAAGCCAACAGATTTTCCCCTAAATTCTTTACAAATTAGGCAGTTATTGACATATAGTAAGAGTATAGAGCGGTATAGTATATTTGGATAAAACATCTAAAAGGATTTATTCTTGTCAATTTAATATGAAATTAAAAATTACATTTTGAAATATATGACATTCGAATGCAGACTTGAGACACTTAAAAAACTTCTGAAACTCTAGAAGAGATATGCACTAGATTATTGGAATCTTTTTCTTACAATTAACCAGGAGTCTAATCTCACTGTTGTCTATGAAATGGATCTCATTTGTGAACTTTCATTCAAATGGGATTCTGTTTTTAAGTAGAATCCAAAATGATAACATAATAGCAGTAATGCAGGGTAAAACCACAAACCTGTTAACTTGAAAACACTCAAAATCTTGTGATTTACTTAGTCTGTAGATTTCAGCCTCGCATTGATTCAGTCCCTCCACGTTTTGCATAACATTTCCTAATCTAAGCAAGACAAATACTCACGACACCTATGAATCCTCTTTCGGGAGACTAAATTCCCCCGAGAAGATACATGGATTTGCACCTAAATGCCACTAGAGAGATGATCAACTACAGACACCCTCTGCATCCCCGCCTCATTATACCTATATACTATGAGCCTCTTTAATACCCAGCCTTCCTAAAGAGCAGGTAATGGCAGAGAGGGCTAAAGGGATGCAGAATTAAGCCGTTTTACACCAAAGGGTAATTTGGTTTGATAAATGTTCCGTCATGGCTAACTAATAATACATATTTTAAGAGGGGGGAGGGGGGAGGGGGCTCCGTCGCACTAGAAAGTGCGACGGAGTCCGTCGCACTAGGAAAAAGTGCAACATTATTAATGGCACCGACCATGCTATGTCTCACGCAGGGTTACGGCACAAGGTCAAAGCGCGTTTCACTGAATTAAAAGCCATTTTGAGCTATGGCACTCCTAATCAGCTCAGACCTAGAGGTGCATAGCTCAGGTATAATGAGGCACCAATGAATTTAAATAAACAGGGTGAATATGGTGATTTATAAAGGCAGTGTGCTATCCTTATAGCTCATTAGCAATGACGGATACTTCTTATTCTTTCAAGCTCTTTTACCCATAGGACTTGAGCTTTTAACCAAGTAATATCCGCCTCTATTGTCAAGAGTGTGCATTCTAGGCAAGACATTTATCCTAGTCATTATGAAGAGTGGGGACACAATGCAAGAGTAATGGTAATGTATGCCATCTAAATAAACGATTTTCCCTCCTTTTCTAATCTTTTTTTCTGTCTGTGTAGGACTAACGCTTCCACTAGACTTTTTTTTGCGGCACGTGAATTCATCTTCATATTTTATCCCAGGTCTTTTTCTTACCAATGAAAAGAGGAATAATCCTTGATTCAGAAAACGTTTTGCATTTCAAGGAACATTTTTTTTCTCTCTTTTTCTTTTCCCAGCTAGTCACGGTAGTGGCGGGGGTCCTCCACATTCGATCGCTTCTATAAATTATAATATTTTTTGCTGCAGAAAGTTGCTAGGGCTTAATTTAAAACCTGATATAAAGTACATTCAGCGGAGTGTTAACACGCTGATTAGGAACTTTCTCGGAATAATGATGTTTGATGCTCGCTCACTCTCCGGCTTCGAGAGGGAATTAATTCTAACGTTCCATGCATCTGACAGCGAGGGTAGGGGCTTCTTTACCCCTCTTAACTTTCTCTCTCCTTTAACTAGTATTGATCTAGCTGAGTGCAATTACCAAGGTCCTCTTAGCTCTGGGTGTTAAATAGCGTAGCTTAGGCTAATGACCCTGCTAGCTTAGCCGCGGGCATTAGCAATGTAGTGCGCTGAGGCGTGCCAGCGGTCGTGACCACCCACCGCTCGGGTTGGGACATGCCAGAGTATTACTGACTTCATCAGGCCCTTTGTTAGGTAGCCCGCTTTTTGTGTTGCCCTTGAAGAAGAGACAGGCAGAGCGAGGCAGAACGTCTTGATGTTATTATTCACAGGGCTGACTGTGGATCAGTGGTCTTGCAAAGCCAGCTTTTAATGTATTCCTCCCAGGCCAATCGCTCTCTCTGCTCCAATAGGGAAGGAGCAGAAGTCTTTCATCAGAACTTTCTTCTCTGTTTTCAATCAGGTATATTAAGGGAGTATCGCTGTGAACGTATCATGACTTTGAGGATCTTAGGGAGCTGTAGAAATGATTTGTACTGGAAAGGTCCTTTCATAGCTCGAGAACATACCCTATTTCAGTCCTCTGTAAAATGTCAACGGGCGTCAATCCCCACATTCAGCCTTTTGCAAATCCAGCCTCTAAGTGCTTCAAACCTATCATTTATCACGGTGGTGTAGGACACACACTCATTTCAAACCGACACTTGACGGCGGTCTGTTGAGACATTCGAGTTCTCACCGAGAGTGAATGTCAAAATGAGCAGCACATCATCTCTAATTACGTTACGTCAGGAAGTTTTATCATTCTTTTGAAGAGAAACAATGGATAAAGCACCTAAAAGCATATGCAGGCACTTGCTCGGATATAATTCAGTCCACGCCCTGAAGGGTGTACGTCTGTAAGGGTTTAGGAAAACGCTGTTCTGACAGTGGTTTGTCAAACAGCAGTGAAGAACTGCTTCATAGTTCTACTCTTTACATCCAACCAGGGCAGATTCCTGGATTTTTACCTCAGTGGGAACAAGTTCCTCAGACTGAGAAATATTAGTCAGTTTCCTGCTTTTAAGTTAAATAATTATTATAAATAAAATAATAATACAAATTATAAATGTGCATCATGAATGGGTTATTCACATGACTGGAGAGTGCACTTGAGCATGTCTGAGACTAGGTTCCCACACTTTCTGACCAATGAATTTAGATTTTTTTTCCCCTACAACCTTGACTTTTCCAGTGGTTTATGATGACTTGTTGAGGTTCATTTACAGCTGAATATAGGGAGAGATCATACAAACACAAATTTCTTAGCAAGAAGAAAAACAGGGCCGCCGAAGCTCCCTAAACATGTTCTAGAATCGCCCCAACCAATTAATATTTACTCTGTCAATTTGACAAAATGTCGAACTGAAGTCACCAGCCCCAAGTAAAACACAATGCAAATTTTGTTCATTTACTCACTCAAATCTTGGACTTTAAACAAACAGTGGCTGTTTGGGACTGGAGGTCATAGTTTCTTTTCTGGTTTTCAGCAGGTCAGGAGCTCCCGAGACAAGGCCCTCCGCTCCCCCACCCACCCCCCGACTTCCCCGTGA
The DNA here is from genome assembly GCA_036326025.1 of Chrosomus eos. Lineage (NCBI taxonomy): Eukaryota > Metazoa > Chordata > Actinopteri > Cypriniformes > Leuciscidae > Chrosomus > Chrosomus eos. Next base: position 21,719,183 of record CM070820.1, on the reverse strand, counting down.
GCGTCCGGCTTTACTTGCAGGCTAGCTATGATTAATGTCAACGCCGTCCAGCCACAACCCTTTCTGCAGCAGATAATGCCAGGCAGCAAGCGCACTTGACACTTTTAATGTATAATTAAGTAGAAAAAGTCAGCACTGGCTATGCAAATTTTTTCAAATGATAAATGAGACCGGGTGGCGGCAGGGATTGATTTTGTGTAAATGAAACTAATTATGGAAATGTCAAACATAATTAATAAAACAGGTTTAAGCTGCAAAACACTGTCAATGGAATGAATGAGGAGGCATTGGCGCCCATTGTTTGGGCTTTATTTAGGCCACGGTGTTGTGCTTGTTCGGCGCTCCCGAACGCAAGCTCCCCACCCTCGCACCCTCTGCCTCCCGTTCCCCAAGAGGGGGGGAAATAAATTTGCTTGTCTCTCGGTTGACTGTAGAAATTAATTGCTGGAATCTTGTCCCATCCAAGTGTTACATTCCCGTGCAGGACATTAACATAACTAATTTAAAAGAACCCAAATGACTGCATAATGGAGCACTGTCAGCGTGTATGACACTCGTTGGTCATACCAAATTAGCTTGCTTTCGTAATTGAAAATTTTCCAGAGTCCCAATTTTTCGAACGTTTTTTCATCCTCCGGCTCCCGCTATCTCCTTGTCACGTGATGCCTTTTCATTCAGGATTTAAACAAAGGATTTGTGATTTACAAAAAGCCATGTTTGACCTATAATTAGCGGAATGGAGATTGGGTGGCGCGATCGGGCACGTGTACGAAAGGAGTCAGATCCTGAGACGCGGTAATGATGCCGGAGACCTTGCGGCCTCTGGGGAGGTGGAAGAGTAATGGAATGGGCTATTTTTATGGGGACCTGGATAGTAGGGGGTTGGAGAGGCCGATGGAGCCACACTGCAGGGTGGATCAACGGGGCAAACACCCAGACTGGCAGACCCTACCCCAGTCATCAGTCCAGAGTGTCAGAACGACACACTCTCACATACACACATCTGCCGCCACCCTCACTAGAACATCTGCCACTGTCTAAACACACACACAGTGTTGTTCAGCAGGCCAACCAAGCAGAAAAGAATTACCTCTAGTAATTTACCACTTAAACTTACAAATACATTCATAAACGAAACCTTGCAAATCAGGGTGTAAAATTAACAAAAGGGACTGGGTAAAAATGCGATAAAAATATGTTCTTCAGGCTGAAATTGAGCAGATTGATTTATTGAAATAATTGATTCAATTGGCATATTTGAAATGAGTGAATGAAAGAAAACTTGAAAAATCTTGACTCACAAAGGAAAAAAATGCCCCAGAAGATCGATTAAAATATTTATGCACACCAGTCAAAAGTTTGAAATAATTATTAAGTTTCTTATGATCACCAAAGCTGCATGATCAAATGAAAACAATAAACGCAGTAATGTTGTTAAATATTAGTCAAATTGAAAATAACTTGAAAATAAATACATTTTCCATTTTATTATATTAATAATAATTTGTTCATGCAATGACAAAGATGGATTTTCAGCAGCCATTATCTAATTATAATATTCTAATACTAATTCATTTATTCATATTTCATTGATAAAACATGTAAAAGTTTATAAGGAATGTGATATTTGTTAGATGCCAGAATTCCAAACATGTGTAGGGAAACTTTTAGATTAAAAGACTGTAAATATAAATGTGAGACTGTACTGTTGCAGCTATAACACTTCATTACGAAGTGTTTTTGTAATTCTTGCTTCGTCACAAACCCTTTCAGAAGTGAAGAGCAATTAGCGGTAGTCTGTAATGAGTGTGGTCAAATGAGTTATGTTTTGTGTTAGGCTTAGGGATATAATTTTATGTGAATTATTACCAAATATTTTCCAGTAGCACTTAAAATCTCATCTTGCTCACATTAGAGGTGGTCTATCTTACTGTACCGCATACTCTTGCCATTTAAACTTTATTGCCTGGTCTTGTTCGGTGGCGTGTGAGAGTCAACAGTGATTGTTTTGCCTGTTTTCAACTGTTTTCTACTTTACAGTAGGGGATCCTGTAAAGAGAAACTGAAGTGTTTTCATTTCACCAATGCACATTATACATGTAAAATCATGGCCTCATGACTTTGTTTAAAAACATGTTTTTGATAAAGACACTGTTTACAGGAACATTTTAACTTTGCGTTATGGTTGCTGAGTTGCTTAATTGCCGTTCATCTCGAGCAATGCTGATTTATTCATGTGTAAATATTTTACATTTGCTCACTGTCAAAAGTTTTCTGTAAGCATGGTTGCATTCAAGCAGTTCATGCAAGCTGTTTCGAGCACTGTTTTAGTCGTCAGATGTGTCTGTGTTACCAGATGAAAGTCACTTTTTTGACATATACGCTGGGCATCTTAATAGTGTTTCACCCTGGTTAATGGATGCAACTAAATAAAAAGTATACTAAATAAAAAGCAACTAATTAAAAAAAAATATATTAATTTTAATTAAATAATAAAGAAGATATACAAAGTATAATATATATAATAAAAATAATTAAAAATATAAATTAAATAATATAAATAAAGAATATATATGAAATACAATACATAAATATAATACAAATAAAATTATAAAATAAAATAAAAGTCAAGAGAACACGGCTGTTCATCATCATGTGGCATTTCCATTCCAATTCTGCCATACCTTTACATTTTCATGAAGATATATGACGTCAGTTCTCGTTCTCAAGTTCACACAGGTGTCCTATCAATAAATTATAGCATAAAGATGTCATGTACTGTATTTTTTGTGTTTTCTCAGTTTGTAGTTGAGTTATACTGCAAAGACATTATTGCTATCCTGGTTCTCTCTCCTTTTTTGTCTTTCTCGTTTTCACATTTGCTCCCCCATTCCATTTTTGTCTTGTAGTTTTCATTTTTTTTTTTTTTTTTTTTTGCTTGCCATTTCTTGTCAGAGGAATTCCTGAGCTCAGATCTGCCTCCAAATGCCAGGGGTCGCGAGTCAAACATATGCAGCATGTGTTACAATTTATTACTACGCATTTGCTTTGAGATTTTTTCTCCCCTGACAAGCTTAAGTAAATTACACTCTCTGCTCTGAACTAGAGACTGGTCTTACCCTGTCTCTGAATGGACACTCTAGTTCAACGTGATTAGCTGGAGCCTCAGAGATTCTTACAATCCCAGAAGGCTTTGGACTAGTGACATGGCAGCCAAACTGCACCTCAGTGTCTTTATTTATAGAAAACATATGCAAAGGGGCTGGTGGCACCTCCGAATGCAGGAAAGAGCTCTTGACAGTTAAATACGAATGGAAAGCAGAGTACCGAAGTCTAGAACAAATTTAATCAGCGAAAGGCACCTCACCTCCTCATTTCATTTGAATATGGTGGATGGCAATGTCAAAATATGTACATTTATCCCTCCCAAGCATATTCTTTATTCTTGAAGGCTCATTATTTCTGGGGGTGTACAGAAGGGACCTCAGGCCCTGGACTCCAAACTCGGTTGGTATTAATCAAAATTTATAAAGGCTGAAGGAAGAAAATGGGCTTATATGGCCAGCAGAGCAGCACAAGAATGTATACACAAATAAAACTCTTGATAAAATAATACAAAAATGTTTTTTAATTGTTATCAATGAACATTTTCTATTGTATTCTATCTTGTAGTCTGTGGAGAAGCATTCAAGAAAGATTGTTTTGGTCTTTGCACATGATTCTATCTATCTATCTATCTATCTATCTATCTATCTATCTATCTATCTATCTATCTATCTATCTATCTATCTATCTATCTATCTATCTATCTATCTATCTATCTATCTATCTATCTATATCTATCTATCTATCTATCTATCTATCATCTATCTAACGTTTTTAAAACTACAAACTTATGTAAAAGAGATTTTTTTAAATGTATTTCCTCCAATTATTTTAATGCAACACATAATTAAATAAAACATTTTACTTTGTCAACAATGCAGGAACTTTTTACTAACTTCTCTGTAACTTAACATAAAGAAAGTAGACACTGGATTTTTTTAATGTTTTCTCTCACCGGCTTCATTCCTCCTGTGAGACAGCCATGCCCTGAGAATAAGTGGATGACACTCAGACGTTGTTTTCGTCTGGTAAGTTTTTCCCTTGCTATACAGTATATAATGCCATCCTAAAGCGTCAGGAAATGTGATTCACAAGACCCGAGGCACTCAAACACATACACAAACACACTTACACATGCGCGCACAGTACAAATGTAGCTCTTCACTCCTGCGGTGCCATTTTGACCCAGTTATGCGGGTTAACGTTTTCTAGCGGTGTGCAAGAACCCTGCCTCCTATAGGCACTGCAACACCCACTTACAGAGCCAAGGGTGAGCGGTTTGAGTTGCACAACACACCCTCAGACATTGAAAATACTCTGTGTTTATCAGCAGCCGAGGACGGATGGGGGTGGGTGGGAAGGGTCGGAGGGGGGCGTTAGCGTTAGGAAAAGACAGCGAGAGGGGAAAAATGCAGTGAATTGAAACTCGCAAACTTTCTAATGGAAATGGTGTTGACCCCTCGGCTGTATTGTCGGAGCTGAGGCATTGTTGCAATCAATATGCGCACAGGGGAGAGCGCGTGGGGCAAGGACCTTTCGTTCCCCACCACGCCGGAAATAATGCGAGACGCTGATTTGTTATTTTCCAGACACGGAAAAAACAAGCAGACGGGTGGCAGTGCACGCAGGTGCCTCATTTTGGGATTACTTCAGAGATGTGAAATAAACAGAGTGAGGAAAGAAATGTATCTGCGGATGAGGGATAAACAATATCGTACAGTTAGTGCCGGTCTGCTTTAGGCGGTGGCTGCGTGGGCAAATGGTGTTCATTAGTATTTCATAAATCATTATTGTAATGTTACACTAAGCTCTTTATTTTTTTTCTCAAGAAGCAAGATAATGTTCATAACTGAAAAAAAAAATGCAGTCAGTCAGTTTAAGCATTACTTTTCTCTTTGGGCCTGGTGATATGCAGACATTGTTTTTGGCCTCCATAAGACTGGTATCACAAGATTGTTAACAATCTTATTGGGATGCAACTGAACAAAATTCTGTTTAAAATATATTTTATATACACTAAAAGTGTTTAAAAGTTTGGGGATGGTACATTTTTTTTGAAAGAAAATCTTCTTGAAAGAAGTCACACAATGATAATGCTGTGACACATTATTAAAATGTCACTATGAGTTATAAAAATGTCCATTTTTTATATTAGTATAATTTACAATGTAATTTTTTTGATAGTAAAGATGATTTTTTTTGCAGCCACTTCTTTTCATTCTAGTTACTTCATTTTCAAGTTACTTATTGTCATCATTCTTATCCTTTCTTATTATTATCAATGTAGAAACTTTTGATACTTAAAGGGATATTCCACCCAAAAATGAAAATTCTGTCATCATTTACTCACCCTCAAGTTGTTGCAAACCTGTATGAGCTTCTTTCTTCTGCTGAACACAAAGGAAGATATTTTGAAGAACGATTGGAACTTTGGCACCATTGACTTCCATAGTATTTTTTTTCTACTATGGAAGTCAATGGTGCCAAACAACTGTTCCAGTCGTTCTTCAAAATATCTTCCTTTGTGTTCAGCAGAAGAAATAAGCTCATACAGGTTTGTAAAATGTTTCTACTTCTTGTTCTACTTGATAGGTCTTGGCGTAGCTAGTCAGATTCGCTCTGATATGGTTGACCCAATCAACCATAAAGATATACCTCAAACCATCATATCAATTGTTGGAGTTGGAGTGATATGTTAATCTTCATTGCGTTTCTCGAGATGTGTGTGTTTGTGTGGTTATTATCACCTCAAATGGCCCAGGCTGTCAGATGGCAAAAAACCAAACCAAACTGAGGTGTTGGATAAGTTGAGGATACCCTTATGTGAAGTGGACCACTTGCTTGAGCTCAGTATTACCCACTCGTTTTGTTGGCTACCCTTTCTACTCACACACACCTGGCTGAAGTGGCCATCTAAAAGTAGCTCTTAACGTGTAGGCTATAGACGTTGCTGCTAAAATGACTCTACTGTATGTAAGGGCCTCTTGACTACTCAGTTCTTCTGAACTGCATATTACACACACACACACACACACACACACACACACACACACACACACACACACACACACACACACACACACACACACACACACACACACACACACACACACACACACACACACACACACACACACACACACACACACACACACACAAAGTCTTTGTCTTTGCAAGTGTCTTAACTGTCTTTGCAATATGTGTGAGTAGAACTGTAACTTAAACTGTAGAATCATGTATGATTCCCATATGACTCCTTCACACATGATAAAGAGATCTAGAGAACCTCAAAGTGTGATTCTCAATATAGGAGTTGTGCAGCTCACACAATTCTTCTCCTCTCTCAGATCACTGTGCTTGATAGTATAGATTGGAACATTTTGTCTGTGAACATAAGGGTGGAATAAACTTGTGCTACGAGATGCAGCTGTGATTCCAGAAAGGACAGAAACCTCCAGCATGCTAAGAGCTCGTTCAACATGGAGTTATTATCTTCTTCTCTTTCCAGGGGGACTCAGTACTGTAACCACCATAGGCATTAAGGGTGAAGTCCCATCCCCAATAATTAGAAATGGCCAAATTTCCCCCCCAATATCTGATATTCTTGATGCTGCTCTGCTGCACTCCATTATGCACCACTCTGTTTGTTTTTAGGATGACAAAAAGTTTAAAAAGTTTCAATTTTAGATTTGTCTGTCTCAGCGTTCTAACAGCGCTATAATCAATGTCAAAATAATTCAGTCTGTCTGTTTTTTTATTATTCAAACTTTCAACATTAAAAGTTTGTCTTAACAGACTATTATTTTTTTTTATAAGTGTGTGCATTTTAATTTTGCTTTCTTACATTCCAATTTAAATAGGCATTCTGCATCCTGTTTGTTAACTCAACTCAAATTAATCAAGTAACAATGTTTAAGGCTCAGGGATGAAGGATGCAGGAAGCAGCAAATGATCCGTTTATCCTTCCGGAGCTCCTCTGTGAGACTCGAGACCGGTGTGGCGTGCTCGCTCCTCCGGCCTCGCTCTGTTCCCACAGCTCTCAGCTTGCCACACATTCATTTCAAGCACCATCATTTGGTTAACTTCTCCCATAATTAATAGAAAAAACACCCAGGCAAAATTCAGTTCAATTTCAGTAGTTTTGTGAATAAGTCACAATCTGTAATTCAAATTAATGATGAAGGAATCAAGTTTGGACTGAATAGAATGACAAAGTCTTGCAACTGTATAGGGAATTCTCCTCTCTGTTTCTCTTTCTTTTAATCTTTCTCTTTAGGACCACCTGGAAAAACGCTCCAGTCCAAAAACACCTGACTGCAGCCTGGGAACGGACCCTTGTATCTGTGTGTATGTGTGTGTCTACTTTATAACGGCGGGCTTCTTTCATCTTCACTGACATTGACAAGTTTTCCTGCATGATCCACAGAGTGCTTTTGCGTGCCCCCCCCCCCCCCCCCCCCCCACGTCCATCATCCTGACACACACTCTCACACATCTGGCCGTCTGCCCAGATATGTGTGTGACTGTGAGTGTGTTTGGGTGGGTTTGGGTGTCTTGTTGATCCTAGCTCACCCCTCTCTTGTCAATCTAGCATTACCCAAGGCCTCTCGTCCTGCCCCGACTCTGACAAGCATCAAACTCCTTTCCACGGCACTCTTTGTTTCTTTGGTCTTCACTCAATTTCCTCAGGCTGTCCCTCAGGCTCAATACATGATACTGTTCCTTGTTGTGAGAATGCTTGTTAGTCCAGACCAGAGTACTGGCTTTCTGTATTACAGTAACCGGTCAGTGAGACTGTCGTAATTCTATCTTCTATAACTGTATCCTCTTTATCTTAAGCCTGATAAGGTGTAACCCTGCGCTTCGGTTTCCTCTCACACCTGTTTAGCCATTGTTTGGCATCGCCGCTAGTGTTTCAGCTACAACAGTAGCCCATTATAAGCCTTACTATTAAATGGATTGATCGACATTATTTTGATGTCATACTCAAGAGTCACATTGGTTTGTGAATGGTCATGAAAGTTAATCTAGTGGCCAGAACAATGGCTCTCTGGATCCATTCTCTGCAGTCTGAGGTGGGGCTGAATAAGGAAAGGGGGCGACAAGGGGCCACTTCTCACGTTTGGCCACCGGACGCTATTTGATAGGGACGTTTATGTAGAGAGGCATTGTTATAGAGAACGTGGAGATGCAGAATGGGGATGCGAAGGTGGGTATTTGGTTGGAGGACATGTAATGTATGCAGATGTCAGTGTGTGTTTGTACATTAGCAGAGTAACTCAATATATTGATTTTACTAAAGCTCTTCAGCACTTAATATCAGCTGCTTTAAAAATTGTGCAATTTTTTCAACGTCTCAGTGATGTAGCTTATAGGCTTTGCAGCTTGGTGGAATGATGGAACAATCAAACTGTTCAGAAAGTTCACGGAAACCCGCCGGTTTTAAAAATGATTTATTGAATCATTAAAGTCACCATGCAGAAATCCCTGTGAGGTATTTTCTATTTATATCTTCTAGTTTGTAGTCGAGTCAGATATGGAAATGTAAGAGTTTTTGTAGCTTTATTAATTAGTGCATTTATTGTAAATGAATCTTTTTCATGCAAAAGTGTCACCCAAACTGAGATCATCATGTTCTATGCAAGATAATATTGCTTTAGAAATTTTAAAACTAACTTTATAATTGGTTTTCTTTGTATAAAAAAATCCTAATATATAACACAAATTATAAAACCATAGGTATTGAAAAATTAAAAGCGTGTACATTATAAATAAATAAATACTTGAATTAACTTTATTTATTTATTTTTTGATTGATTAATTAATCGATTGATTGAATGTTGTTCCAAATTGTTCCGGCCCAATTTAACCTTTGCCCTTAAATATCTTAATTGTCGTCAACTGCTTGCTATTTGAAGCGTGTAGTGTAGTGAACTATTTATTTGTTTGTTTATTATTTATTTATTTATCAACTGAGTGGCTTGATTGTGCATTTGTTGAACTACTTTACATCATGAGCATCTTGGAGCTTGATAAACTACAAAGTGAATTCTTCTGTGTGTTTACTTAGGACGAGAGAGCTGGAAACACACACGTACACCATCTGGATTTTCCAACAAGAAAAAGTGTCAGAAACATGTTCTGGTGAGTAGTACATGTGCTCCCACACTTTGTGCCATGGCGCTCATGCGGACGACGTGACTTCGAGTCCATCTTGTGTGATTTCCCAATCCTGATCTCGTTTCTATTCCCCCTGCTTCTCCATCTCCCTATTATAAAGTATTAAAAAAGCCCAAAAAATAATATTGAGCAAATTGTTCCAAAATGTGAGGAAATAATCCATTCTTCAAGCCCACACAAACTCGTAGCATGTATACACACTCTCCCCGCTTCTCTCCTGTCTCTCACTGGCTTACTTGGTTCTGGCTGAATAGGCACACTTGTTTGAATGTCATATTTACACCGACGCTTTGTCAGAAAGCGAACTTCCTCGGGCGTGAGCGGCGGAGCCCGAGCATATGGCCGTCAGACTCTTGGGAGATATGACAGCCTATCGGAGCGGGCGTGCGGCGCTGGCCGGGCAGATGCTCTGGGCTTGGCGGCGATTAAGTGGAGATCATCACTGTTTTCTTTGAGCACCACTGTGCCTTGTACTCAGAAGTGTTTGGTTAATCACTGTCTGCATTCGACAGAAGCTGCCAAAACGCTCATTAAGTCGGAATTGTCTCCGACATGTCATGCTTGGATGACGAAATTTTTTTTTTCTCGTCAATGTGTTTTTTTTTTTTCCTAAGCGGGCACACATCGGTGTGTGCGGTTTATTGCTCATATGACACTGTCATCCTAAACGTCTGTTTGGAGTTTACTGTATGTAGTGTGTGATGTGTTCTTGTGTTGCAGCTCTTCTTTCAGTCTTTGTCTCTTGTGTGCTGATGGTTTGTGTGTGCGCGTCTGGCCTGGCCTCTGAGGAAAGAGGCTCTTTCTTTTCTCATCTGTTCGGCTGAGGAGCTTCTGGTTTCTGCATGTTATTAGCAAAACGCTCCGAGTCACACTTATCCAGCTCAATGTGTGTGTGTGTGTATAAATATATGTGTGGCTGCATGCAGAGGGAGCAACACTTTCTCCTCCTGTGTGAGAAGTGTGTGCATCACACATCGACTTGCATGTTCATGTATTTTTCTTTCGCTTGTTCTCCATGCCGTTCCACTCTTTAAGCCGTCATCCTCTCCTGATCGCATCCCAAAGCGATGCTTTATTTCCCTAAACGGTGCTGTTCCTGTGCATGAAACATTTTTTGAAGTGTGGCAAAACCGAGGCATTGTAAGACACGCAGCCTGTACGAGCATTATGTCTGGTTAATCACGGCATAAATACAAATAATAATATGATTACTGCATCTCCGTTGTCGTGCGGCGCTGGAAAATAACATTTACCATTCCCTTTTTATGTTAATCATCTTGTTAGCAAATAACCGACTGCTTCTAGTGCCGAGCTAATACCGCTATTCTTCCAGCTGTGTAGCAAAATGTATATAAATAAATATATAAAAGCCAAAATAACCTATTTATAACACACCCACACGCGGATATTGCATCATGTGATTGGAGGTGCTGTTTTATCAAATGTAAAGCCTTTGCTCATTTGCTCTACAATAACTGCACGGCATTAGAGCGACTTTGAATGCATTTGCATGGCAAAGCAGTCATGCTCACCTTGCTATTAAAAACACCGGGATCCCCCTTTTTGCAGGTTGGAGATCTCTTTAAAGGCTTTTTGCCCCAGTTACAACTGTTTTTATTCCACCTTTCAGATGTTTTCTTTGTAATTTTTTTCATTGTTATCTTGAATATGCGAATATAATTTGCTATAGAAACCTTTCTTATAGCCTAAATCATAATTTACATTTATTGATTTATGCTGCTGTATGAATCCAGTTCACTTATTTGTATCAATATTCCTCATCAGAGTGTTTTTTCCCCAAATCTTTCTAGAATAATCTCCAGTGATGATTTCTCGTTGTCTTTGAGTGTCCTCACAGTCAACGTCAAGGGATCTCAATCAGATTTGTCTTTAGGGACGGCAGAACGTGTAGCATTCTGGTGTTTCGTCGATCACAAACAGGATATGAGGGCTTGATTGAGTAGCGGTGCATACGAGTCAAAGACAGTCTGTCATAGTGTCCTTACAGAGACACAGAGTCCATCGTGACCACCTTCATCACAGGCCTGTTTAGTTAACGCTTCATTTGCATGGGTCTCCACGTACAACATGATGGGCAATAAAGGTGTCAAAAGTACGGTACTTTTGTAAAAGTCTGTACTACAATAAATAAAATATATATAATATAAACCAAATGATATTTATATTTGTGATGATATTTGTTATAATTGAATAAATATCAAGTTTAGTTTTTGCTGTGTTATGTTATGGCATTGAGAATCATTGACATTTCACTACTGACTACTGAAATTTATATCATGACAACCCTCCATGGGCAAGAAACTTAGTTTGTCAACTGGAAACTGATATGATGATATTGTGAAAGGTTGCCACAAATAGCTATGCGACAGTCCACCTCTGCGATAATACCATTCCACTTGTACGTCAAACAGTACTGTTTGAACTCATCGAGAGAGAGAGAGAGAGAGAGAGAGAGAGAGAGAGAGAGAGAGAGAGAGAGAGAGAGAGAGAGAGAGAGAGAGAGAGAGAGAGAGAGAGAGAGAGAGAGAGAGAGAGAGAGAGAGAACCTGGGAGGCTAAGCGAGAGAAAGACAGAAAGCACAGCAGATGCTGCGCCGATTAGCTGGATTAGTTCCACTGCATTTTCAGCAATAAAGTTGCAAGTCATTTGGCTGAGAGCGAATGAGATGCACACATGAAACTCTGTCAAAGTGTTAGCAGCAGAATTAGCATGTTTCGCTAACTCTCCTGATGCACAGTTTATATTGTGACCCAAATACGAATCGCCAAACAAATCTGAATATAGCCAGCTGCTCGGACCACATTTACTTTGTTGTTATGTGTAAATATGAAAGGTGCTTTGTTATTTGTTTGTGATATTTGATGAGGATATATATTTGTTTTGAGTTGAGTGTCTGACGGTTGATATTCTCCTTTATCTGGAATGGGTTCATGTGCTAACTAGCCATGAAAGTGTGCAGCTTAGACGTCTCTGATTCTGCAAATTGCAACGAGGAAAGAAATAATTGTGCTAATAGGATTTTGTCTATGTGATTTTGTTAATGGTCTGAAAATATCCCATTTCAGTTCATTTAGAGGAGTAGAATGTGTCTTATTGGAGTGCTTATCTATGCTTGTTTTTCCTGATTATTCTGTATTTTTCAGCAACAGCCAATTTTCTCCCAATTAAAGCATGATATTAGTGCTTAGAGGCTAAATGAATATGAAAACATTACATTACAGCTCAATATTTGCTGGCTGTGATTAGAACGATAATTGTTAGTGTGTGTACACTCCTGTTTCTTAACTTGCTAATGCAGGTGTATGCTAATCCATACAGTATTTGAAACAAGCTAGCCTTCAAATTAAAGTGGTAATGTATGCAAGGAGACAATATTGTATGCTTACATCTTATTGACAGCACATTTATGTTCAGGAGCGTAACCCTGAAAGCGTTTTCTAACTAGCTTTACTTGGGTACAAAAACTCCAGCTCTGCCAGTTGGCCCAAAGTTAGCGGGGAGCTGTCGGAGTAAATGGCAGCAGCTGCTCGCAGTTCTAAAGAGCATGTCCCAGTCAGCGCGGGAAAAGTCATGGCATCTACATTAATACTACCTTAATGGCCCATCTGCCGCTCCGTAGGGTCCCCGCACCACTCTATGGAGTCATAGGCGTTTGACAGGCAGTCTTCAGCATGCCAGACGCCCACCGCATGCCAAATGGCCCAGAGACGGCCTGACGTCGCCCGGATCTGTCAAACTCTTTCCTCACCGCTCGTCAAAAATGTCCCCGGTGAAAGTTACGGCGGCTTTTCACACGTGAGCGCTTCTGGATGTGCGGGTAGGACATCAGATGAGTTGACGGCTAGCAATTGACACCTCGTTCTCTCTCTCGTTCTGTTATTCTATCTCTCCATTCTTCGTTCAGTCACTCTTTTGCAGGAAGTGATGGAGTTCGAGATCTGGAGAACTTTTTTCCACAGCTGTTTGAAGGGAAGAAATTCAACCCAGTCTCACTGTAAAAACGAGCCTCTGGCGACATTTCTGCAAAATTATATTGCTTCTTGCACGTTTCGCGAGACTTTCAAAGTGAAATGTGGCGCTATATTAAGTTTTATTAAATGTATACGTTTGTATAAAAACACATTTGGTGAAGGAACTGTGCCATTTAAGCTTGCTAGTACACGTTTTTGAGCTCTTTTATCATGACTCATGTTTCACGGGACTCGTATCCGTGCACTCAGCGTATTGTGCAAGGAACTGTGCCAAAAATAAGTCTTTATTAATTCATAATCTGCCCCTATAATTATAATTTGGCTGAAAAGTAATACAAGTTGACTGCCACTAATGTTCATTTTAGATGGTATGTTTTTGAAGTTTTGTAAAAATTTAGTTAGAGGCACGGTTTCCCAATGAGCATAATAGCAAAAAAAAAAAAAAAGATTTTTATATATCTACTCGAACTTAAAATATATTTTTTTTTACCACATCGCATCCAGCTGCAATATCATCGACAAAAACATTAAACTGCGTAAAACCCCTTTCACCGTAGGCCTAACTTTGAATCACAGCTTGATATTGTTAAGAGTTTAGTTTCCAATTACAAATGCTGTTTTCTGACCTAGTCGTGCACCAGACAGCATGTGTGGGCGACCAAAAGCACAACGTTATACTGTGTTTGAAAGTGCTGCGCCGTTCTGTTTTTTCTCCATATTTAATAATATGTAGATAGGCAGGATAAGGCACGGTATCATTTATTATTTAAAACCAAACAAGCCAAAAAAAAAAAAATGGGGGGATCAGAGAGTCAGGGAAAGGCCAGGGAGGGAACAGTTGGTTGGTTATCTGGAGGGAAAAATATGCATGTGTGTGTATTTTGCCACCAGCTCTTCAAAGGCTAGCACTCTGCTGTAGCACAGCTGGGAACAGCAGGGAAAGTTGAAGAGTGCCTTCCTCTCCTCCTCCTCCTTTTTGCTGATGTGTAATGTTTTTCTCTACCTCTCTCCCTCTCTCTTTATCAAACCAAAGTTTCGTCTTGCCTTTCGCCCCCTCACTCCCTCACTCTCCGTCTCTCTGGGCATCTCTGCTCTTCTGTGGCAGTCCCAGCCGGAGGGAGAAAGAAAGGGAGGAGGAAGATGAGGAGGATGAGTGGAAAGGGTGTTCAGTGATACTGCTTGTGAACCCATGATGCCTCCTCGCTGAACTCTCCCCAGCGATCTATTCCTGCATTCTGTTCCATCTAATTCCAGCCAACCTTGCCTCCGATTACCATGCGGCTCTTTTACTAATGCTAAAGGAACACTGTATCATCCTCGCATTAGAAACGCCGTTGCTGAACTATTATTGGTGCTTAAAATTAATAAAGCCAGGTATGTTTTTTTTTTTCTCCACAAAAAACATACCATCTTACCATATAAAGACAGGATGTAATAGGTCTCAAATCAATTAAAAATATAACTAGACATCATGTAATCGCGCTTCACAGGCGTGCAAATGATCTTTTATGAGCGCTTGCACTTCGATTCACCCTAAACTTATCATCTAACTCCTCTTGTCTGTAGATGGAGCGTTCAGCAAATCCCCGTGCTGCTCTTATCAGGGGGTCAAGAGTTAAAATGTGCTGCACTGTAAGAATTATCCCGAGCACCATGTGGGTTTGAATGCTCCTTATGTTAGTGCTGCATGGAGTGAGTGATTTTAATTCAAACAGGGAAGTTCTTCGTGTAATTAACCTTGAAGCCTGCCCCCACCCCTCTTTTAATTTAAGTCGTGTGCTTCACTGCGGGGTGTTTTTTTTTTCCCTCTCTCGTGCGCTTTCGATCTATCGCTTACTTGTTAATTTTTTTTTTTTTTTTTTGGTTAACATAGATCATGATGTTTGGCTGAGACATGCTGGTGTTTTAGACCTCTGCTGGCACCTCAGGGTATATTCTAAGAGATCAGTGTGTACCCGTGCAGACCTCATTCTAATGTATGCAGTGTGATAACCTGGAGAGTAATCGTGTAGATGTGGATGCTGTGTGAGGAACACTGTTGTTGAAGAGTAGTCTATAGAGCAAAAAACAGTATCAAGTACGCTGAGTAAAATTTACCTTAATTTTTCTTTTGCAAGTAAATTTCATATTGGAATGAAGTAAAGTCTACTCAACTAAGTTATGTAAAGTTAACAAAGAGAATAAGTACATTTAACTTGGCAAGTTAGAGTTTGTTGATTAATTTACTTACTCATTAGAAGTTTACTTTGCAATAGCATTCTCTGTTCAAGTACATATTTCTCAAACAATGTAGCACTAAATCAAACCATGCTTTTAAAAGACATGAAAAATTCAAGTTAAACAACACAGTATATTTTGTGTTACACATGGAGTACCCAACCAAACACAGAGACCTCAATACTTGGTAGCCTACATGGTAACCAATAACTGTAACAATCAGTGGATAGTTTTTGAGAATGAATGTGTCATTTTGAGTAGAACATGAACAATGATAACAGTGAAAAATGCAACCTTATTAATTGTTCATGCCCCAGTGCATGATGTGAACACCAGTATCAGAAAGTTTAGTACTTAATTTTATAACTTTGATACTTACTCAGAGAATCATTGTGAACATAACCAACAATACAAGGAATATATAAGTTCAAGCTTTAAATTCTACAAGCTTGAATTGAGTACGAGATTTATCTCACTCATCAGGTTTATATATATATATAAACCTGATGATGTGAGATAAATCTCGTGTCAATAGGAGAACAGTATATGTGTATATATATATTTTTTTTTTGGCCTCTTTCCAGTAAATGTGAAGTAATTAAGTAATTTGTGATTTATTCTGTCCATTTTCATCTCAGTGGTTCTGATTATGCTTGTAGATATTAATCTCTGTCCAGCAGAGGGAGTGTGTAATTTACAGAATTTATATTGTCCTCAAATGCAGATGCTCACAAAAAAATCATTTTATTGCATGTTTTACAGCAGGAAACAAGTACACAATCACCTCATTTATAAATCACGACAAATTGAATCCTTTTTAAATCAAGAGTGTGTAATTGAACATTTTTACACCAAACACCACAAATGTATTGTGTGAGTTCTGTTGACTTGGAATGAATTACTGATGTTTATTTGTAGTCTGATAGAGTTATGCAGATTTTTTTTGCCATAACCATTCTGTATATTCTTTCATAAATGACTTAAAAAAAATATCTCATCACAGTGCCAGCAGTGGGGAGCACGAGTATAACTCTGATATGGACTGACTGTGGAGGTGATAATTCTGCTTAGATGAGATGTAGCAGTGTAGTGTTAATCACAACGAACAAGCACAGACTCGTTCTCAATAACAGAGAACCTTTTTCATTTCAAGTTCGCACGCATACATATACACACACAAATTGAAGTGTGAAATGAACTAGAATTGTTCATTGCATAGGAAAGCTTCATTCACTTAACATTTGCTCCACTTTCGCATGGGTTTTTTCTGCACAAATCCTGTCTTATTCACTAAGCAAAAAAAAAAAAAAAAAAAAAAATTCAGTACACTGAAATCGTGTTTACAGTAAATTAAATCAATGCAATTCTTTTCAGTGCAAATGCACACCCTATCTATGTAAATTAGGCTCTATTTGTGCTATTAGATTGGTGCAATTAATGTTGTGAAGAAGCTAATGTTGTATAGGTGCAATTCATTCTTGTTGAAATCTCTTCATAGCAATCCATTTGTGAGATAGATTGCAATAAAGTGTGCTTCAGACCTTAAACTACCGCTTCAACCTTTCCTTTCATCTTACTTTCAGTCTGGAGAGGGTCATCTGTCATGACATTTTACATTCAGTCTTTAATTAAGAGTTAGTGTCTCTGGAGATGCGCTCTGGGGTCCCTGAGGTTACAGGAAAACCATACAGAAAGTAATATTAATGGCAGGTGAGTGAGTGCATGGTTTTGAACTTTTGTTATGCATTGTATTCATCAGGCCTTTCATTCCTCTTAAGATAAGTTGAGTTAGTTTTTAAGGTAGTTTGTACTTCATGCCGCTAGCTTGCAATATGCTAATGTTGATCATTTCAATATTTTAACTAGCAGATTGGAGCTTAGTTGATTCATTTCAGATGGCCGTGACAACAAACTCTTTCACATGTACATTTTCTGACAACAAATAGATATCATCGTGGTTATTTCAAGGCAATAATCACAGCCTTATTGTACCTGCAGCTCCATTTTCTGAGCTGTGATCAGATGCTCCTCTTATTGTGTCTGTCTGTGTGTCATTTTGCATTGTCTCACTTGTTCCGAAGTTTCCTGATTGATCCAGAGAGAGACACAGCGCGGCAGATGCCGCTCTAATTATACAGTTGTTTTAAGGTTGTCAGGTTGCAACAAGGAGGAAATCATCAAGGGAGGGGTTTTGATGGACGGAGGGTGTATTTCAAGCATCTGGCAACCGTGGCAGCTGCTGTACCATATCCCCGCTGCCAGCTTTCTGGCTAAATAAATATCGCCTCAATCCATCTTGTAATGGCAAGTGTAAATTACTGCAGCACGTCAATAACTGGTTTACTATGATGTTTATTTCCCGCCATTTCTAGCTGTATATTGATTTCACGTAGCTGTTAAATGGCACCGGTACTACTTCAGAGTGGGACTTGTTTTTCTGTGACTCTTAAGTGCCTCGTGTTGGATTGTGCACAAGAGGGAAATATAATCTCTTTATTGACAGCCATTATCTCTGTTTGTTTATAGTGGGATAGGAAATTATATACATGTGCATAAAATGGATAGCATTACACAGCGTTTGCAATATAACAATGCATTCTCACCCCAAGGCGTCATCTAACTGACAATTTTGACCATGCTTCAATATTCGACGCTAAAGGTACCCTTTAGCGTCAGTTAGTTGACGCGATCCCAGGGCGTCATCTATACTGTACCGTCTTAATGAGGGTATTTAGCGTCGGTAGCAGTTTAGACTGACGCTAGTAAGTAGGTCTTAGGTTGAGGCCTGAAGGGCGTCATCTAACTGACGCTAAGGGAAGGCCGTCAGCTGATGACGCCCTGCGCGTCAACTAAAGATCTAAAGGGTACCTTAGAGCGTCGCATTGGAAGAATGGTCAACTGATTCCCAAGGCGTCAGTTAGATAACTGCCTGGTGAGATGGGCTGAAGATAATTGTACATCCCTATTGGACTATTTATATTCATAACCGTAGTTTGTTTTTTATAAGAACATATATTAGACTATATTATATTATTGAATAATGGGACCCCCCCCCCTCCCCCCAATGCCAAATTATTACTTTACCTGTTTTCACCATGCATGGATGAAAGGTTCCCTCTTATAGTCTCTTGAGTATGTCTTCAAAACAGACAGTTAGTGACCACACCAGCACTACTAATACATACAACTGAATTACAGTGTTGTTTGCATAGACAAATGCAGTATGTCAGTCATGTTTTATACATGATTCCTCTCTCTTCCACCACCCCCCCTCTCTAGCTGTTGATGTGCCGGAAGAGCTGACCCTCACTACGGCTTCTTACTCTGACAGCCAGGGGCCGTTAAGGGCCACAGGGCCCGGCTGCAGCTGCTCCACTCTCCTTGCCCACTCAGCAGGCACACTGTGCCCTTCGAGCCTACCTGCCATTCAATCCAGCACAGGTTAACACAATCACACACATGGTCTCAAACACACGAACACTCAGGTTTATTGACTCGCGTGGCTCAGCGCATTTAGTTATGCTTCGGTAAGTATGCTGAAGCAGAAATGTGTACTTTTGATATGTGTCATCGACATTTTATATTTATCTGTTTAACAAGATTGGAGCAGGTCCGTTGATGTGTGCGATAATGCGGATCGACGTGCTTGTGCATGTAGCGTGTGTGCGTTCCTTCCCCACAGACGTTTACTTGCCATCTCCATTTTCCTGTTTCTCCTTGTAGGTGAACAGATGTAGGGCCAGCAGTGGAAATCAGCAAGGAAACCCCACACTTTTCTATGTGATTTTAATCAGCGGCTCTCCTCCTGACCCATTTATTTCGGCACTGAGCTGATTGCGTTGGCTGCCGACGAGCCCGACCCACGACACACCATAATTACCCATCACATCATATATGTCCTACAACCATCATAGAGCAACTCATAATCTCAAAATTACTGTACTCTGGGTAAAGTGGATCCCTTTCAGTCAAATCAAACTTTCAGGGTTGTTATTGTCAGATTTCTCATCCCTGGCGTATCATCAGCCGGACTCGTTTTATTCAACCCTGGCAGCCCAGCCGTCGTATTCTTTTAGTCAGTGGTGTCTGTAGTGGGAATCAATATGCAGATATGCATGGAAAATTGTACCGGTCTGGCTGATAATGAGATTTTACTGTGAAGACAAAGCCCCTGGGTGCAGTGATTGGTATCTAGGAGAGTCCACACTGTCCTCATCGCTCGCTCCCTTGAGAACATCACAGTGCTAACATGTCTTCTGTTTTAGGTGCGTGAAGCTAAAAGTGTAGCTTAATGGAAGGAGAACCGAACACCTTTTTGTAGGTCTGCATGGTTATTGAGTCAAATCAGAGAAAATAGCATTCATTAAAACCATTAACAAACATAAGCTTATATAAAGCTTTACATGTCATTGATTACACCAATTATGTATAATGATGGGATACACAGGAATTCATCAATTCATGAAATCTGAATATATATTTATAAACCCTGAATATGAAATCTGTGAGGTGTCTGTGAGGTGTCTTTATGCGAGTGCACTTTGGGTGTGAGAACAAAATCTGCGGGAATGAATAAAATGATGCACAATGTGTGCAATCCCACACCAAAATGGAACTCCTGTAACACCGACAATATTAATACTGAGCAAATGAAGTGTGAGTGAGGGGAGGCGGGTTTGTGAGTCAACTCGATGAGAGAACGAGAAAGCGCATCTTTTGCGGGTATGCGGAAAACGAGTATTGGAAGCAATTTTCAAGATATTTTGGAAGATATTTCAGAATCATTATGTAGCGAAAAATCTATATTTTTGACAACACTACATTGCACTTAGTTTATTATTGCAGACTACAACTGAAAAATTTATATAATATATAAAATCTAAAATTGCTGAAATCCACCTGTATTTGGTGGGTGTTAAAGTCAAGCCATGGTGTGTACAGTATATTATGATTTTATATTCAGCATTTTTTAAGTAAACATTCAGATTTCATATGATTATTTGCCCTTCATAATATATTGTTAATAAGAATGAGAATTTGTACCAAAAATGTATGCTACTAAGGGGGAAGAAAATGACAGTTGCTGTATTCTTCATAAAAAAAAAAAAAAAAAAAAAATATATATATATATATATATATATATATATATATATATATATATATATATATATATATATATATATATACACACACACACACACACACACACACACACACACACACACACACACACACACACACACACACCTGCACATCCAGCGAAATGCTGTGTTTTGAGTTTCTTAGAATGAAAACATTCTTCATCGTCCATGGCTAGCAGCCACATGTAACAGTTGGTGGGACACTACTTTATAAATTTACATATTGATATGAATAATCATTTAATCGTTTAAAGCAGAGGTACTCAACCCTGTTCCAGGGGACCCACTGCCCTGGGGAGTTTAGCTTTAACCCTGATCAAACACACCTGATCCAGCTAATCAAGTTCTTCAGGATTTCTTGAAAATCACATTGGTGTGACATTCGTGCTGATGCAGCTTTGCAGGACAAGTTTGAGGACCTCTGATTTAAAGAATGATTCTAAGGGAGAGCACAATTTTGATTTGCAGCCTTTAATTAGTCTGCAGTAGAGCTCAGCAGTATTCTGGTCTGTTCATACTTGCCCCAGGACAGGGGGTAGGAAGGGTCTGTCTTTTCCAGAGTGATCCAGATTTGACATGCCCAGACTAGAACTGGTTCCCAGCTCCTGATGGCTGTACCACTTCTGTGCCCCATTTTAAAAATGTAAAACTCCCTTCACCTTCTTTTTATCAATCCCTTTTTATTTTATCTCTCTCAATGCCATCAGCAAATCACAGCAGTTAGTCAGCTATTACCATTAGAGGGTTCACCCAAAAGGTCTAGAAGGTCGTTATTTGTAAACACATCCCTGTTAAAGAGGACATAATGTAGGCTACACATTTTAATTTCAAATTACCTGATGGGGAAAAAAAGCTTGTTAAAAAAAAAAAACGGTCGGGGTGGCTAGGGGGTAGTAGTAGTGGGGTTAAGGTTCAATTATTGCTGTCTTAATAAAATAATTAATAAAGGGTTTCCATACTGCATAAAAATGATCAGTCTTATTTTTTAAGGAAAATCTAATCTTTTCGGGTTGAAGGTGGTACATTACATCTCAAATCAGGGCAGAGCAGTGAGGTGGATTTTTTTGTTTTCAGTTGAGCAAAATCAATCTACGTGCTAAGAGTGTGACAACTCTAAGCACATTTTTTTAGACAGCTCCACATTGTCACTGACACCAAAAATAGCCATAACTGGGTCTGGGTGGTTTTCCCAACACCTTTGACAGTAATTGAAAAACTGAAATCCAATAACTACTTTTTAAGCAGACATGCAGTACTGGACTATATTATGGTTATTTTACTTTTCATTGTCGCCATCTTCATTGCTTTGTTGTCAGAGTTGTGACAGAGTGACCTGTCCCTGTTGGTTAGCGCAGCACTTACACACACACACACACTTTAAAAGTATAAAATTATCTTAAGAATTAACCACAAAACATAACATGCTAAATGGGGGATATATATATCTAGCATATTAAAAAATGTAATTGTCAGAAAGTCGTCTCTCGGTTGCTGAATGTCGCTCAACAACGTTGCTACAACCATAGACATCATATAGATAGACACCCTATCGACGCTACGCCTATTGCGCGAAACCGTGGGGCCGCCATCTTAGACCGGTCACCCGCTCCGCTCAGTGTAATCTGTTTGG
Source organism: Chrosomus eos (assembly GCA_036326025.1). NCBI lineage: Eukaryota > Metazoa > Chordata > Actinopteri > Cypriniformes > Leuciscidae > Chrosomus > Chrosomus eos. The sequence continues at coordinate 21,696,918 of CM070820.1, read as the reverse complement.
CAGATGCATTGAGCTGTCAGCGCATTTAATTAATCATATCTCACTGAATACCGAACTGATTTTCACGCGGGTTTTTTTGCTGCAAAGGTCATACATGTAGCGACGATAGAGGACACATTGAATATTTTATCCACAAAATACAACCAATAGTACGGTAATGTTAAATGTTAAATCTTACTTGTGAAAAGTAATCCCTGAGTGATGGTCCGCCGATTTGAGCAGGAATATGCTGCACAGTGCTCTGGAATCTACTGCTGCTATGCAACGCTAATAGGAACCGGTTTAAGCCGGCCGCATTTCTTGCCCACAGCGGCCAATAGTCTCTATATGATGTCTATGGCTACAACAGCCCTGTCGCGTCTTACAATTCTACGTTGTTACAATGTTGCGAGCACGTAGACAGTGACGTTGCCATAGCAGAAATGCAACGTGCCACAGACGTTGCCACAACGTAAACGTGTTTGCCGGGTCATTGCTGTTTGAACTGCGCGAGCTGAAGCTGAAGAGAACAAATGTTAAACTGAATCGCTTTGCTAGAAGGTTTGTTGGGAATTGCCCCACTGCAAACTGGTGGATTACAATATAATAATAATAATATTACTTTATCTTGCACATAAACACTACACATGAATTTGTGCACGGCACGCAATATGATCGCTCAACTCGAGTAGCTTAGTGAATAGCAATTAAACTGCTGAGAACGCCGCACTGCGTTATTTGCGTAGGCCTACAACACAACTTAAAACATCTCACACCTTAATACTTAAAGGGAGAGAATTCACAACGAGGTTAATCAACTCAACGGTTGCTGAAGAATGCAACTAAACCCAAATAATATAAAACTTTTTATTACAATAGTTTATACAATTATAATGATATGATAGTCCCAATCATAGCTTTTAATGTTTTGAATTCCTGTTTGATCATGCGCGCTGAAGCTGAAGAGAACAAGCAAGAACTTTTCTTGCTGGTTGTTTAAATCAACAAAATGCATCCTGTGTGAGATTAATCAGATATTTATATTACATAAACTTAATATAACGACTTATATCATGCACAAAATGACGTGAATGCACAAGCGAATTTGACTGTGCTGGTCAGAACGTGTAATCCATATTCTCCCACAACAACGCGCAGAAACGGCAACTAAACCCAGATAATTCACAATGTTTTTTTTTAGTACAATAGTGTTCTCATTATATAATGGCATGTATATGACAGTCCCAATATAAATGGGCATTGCTGTTTGAGCTGCGCTAAAGAAGGTGATCACCGGGACAATTAAGCGCTTAAGGCTACAGCTCTCAACTAAAGTAAATAATCTATTTATCGGCTTTGATATATCAGCCTAATTTTCTTATTGGATCGATAACGATACGTTCAAATATGACTATTTATCGGCCGATATCGATATGTGCTCAATATATCATGGATTATATACAATTATACAATTAAACACTTTTGAAGTATTTGATTTGCAGATACTGGTTTTAAGGTTCCAGTCAGAGTGCGGTTTTCTGTTCTTCTCTCACTAGATGTGCCCTCAGCTGTTCTTGGTGCCATTACTGCTCCCTGCACTTTTTATCCTGCACCTCCGAGACCCCAAACTGCCAAACGAGGTGAATTATGGCCAGTTACATGGAGTGGACTCTAAGCCACGGGGACAGGACATAGTCAGAAGAACTAACCACTGTTCTGACCATTAAAAGCCAGCCTGACACTGGCCCTTCATCTTACCTTCTCCACGAGACGAGTGCTCCCAACCTTTGCTTCCCCTGAGAAGAGACAGAGCCGAGAGAAGAGAGCCCCCTCAGCCCAGGCACGCTTCCCCCTATCATTATGAGTTAAGCTTCTCACCTCTACCTTTCTTTCTGGGAGTCTCCCTTTTTTCCTCTTTCCCCCTCTCTTTATCATACTGTGGCTTTTCCACTTTCCGCTCTCTGTTGTATTTTTGTTGCTCTTTTTCTGTGTCTCTTCCTGTCCTTTCTTATTGCTCTCTGCAAGGTTAATTGCCTTAGCTAAAAGAAGCCTGGCGTGTTGGTTGCTTATGGAGGTCGCAGTTAGGCATATGACCCTCACAAATCTGCTCCGGCCACCCACCACCACTGCTGCGTTGATAGGGCTGCTGATGAGGCTTCAATTGGTGTCCTGGTCTGTTGGGTATCCCAAAATAACAGTGAAGCAGTGATTTAGAGGTTTCATGTTATTCTTGTTTTGCCTGTTTGCAAGCACGACTGCCGTGATCTTTACAGCGCAAGGATAAATGAACATCCCCAGTTGCTTGGGGAAGAAAATCAAGAGGTATCAAAATTTTTGTTGATTGTTATCAAAACCACACAGCATCTATTTAGCCTCTAAATAAAAATAATAGCCTACAATATTTAGTCCCGGTCCTAGAAATTAATTGGCTCAGTGTCTTTCTTTCTTTCTTTCTTTCCTTTCTTTCTTTTCTTTCTTTCTTTCTTTCTTTCTTTCTTTCTTTCTTTCTTTCTTTCTTTCTTTCTTTCTTTCTTTCTTTCTTTCTTTCTTTCTTTCTTTCTTTCTTTCAAAATTACAGTCACTTACTCAGCAGCTATAGGCTATTAGAAACCCATCAATGTTTATGGTAATTGTTGTGCAAATGCATCTTCACAACTCTTTCTGCTGGTTACTTAATTATGTCAGTAGATAGCACTTATGACTGAGTTCTTTAATAATTCACTCACTTAAAGGTGCTCTAAGCGATGTCACGCGTTTTTATGGCCAAAAATTTTTTTGTCACATACAGCAAACATCTACTCACGATCAGCTAGCTGCCTGTCCCTGAACACACTGTAAAAAAACGCGGTCTCTGCAGACACCCCAGGCTCCACAAACGGCTACAAAAACAAACTCTAGCGACCCGCTCTAAGAAACATAACAAACTGTTCCAGCCAATAACCGACAAGAATGGTTTGGGGGTGGGTTTGAGGGGTTAGTGCGCGGATGAGGAGGAGGGAGGGTCTAGCTAGCCTCCGTTTTGTTTGACAATAGTTCGAACGTCAACAAGAAGTGACGTCAGATCGCTTAGAGAACCTTTAACCAATTCGTTCAAACACTTATTCATTCAGGTTTGACCTTCTTTATGAGTGAGTCATTTAATTATTCAATCGAATGATTTGTTCTAACACAGATTCATGCGGGATACAAAAAACACTGCTGTGTGTTGTTTAGAACTATTTTCATTGGTGGAGCTAATCTACAAAAACTGGAGTAAAACATGTAAATTAGTCTATATTTGGCCTAACTCATTGTTATGTAAAACATGTGGCTCTACACCTATGGTTGTTGCTTGTGTGATATTGCACAATTGATATTTTCAGCATTACATCACACTCCTTTGATATTTAAAGTTGGCATGAAATGGAAACTGTATGTTCTTCCCTATTGTGACGTATATCCAAGTGAAATAGCTTCCTGAACAAAAAAAAAAAAAAAAAAAAGCTTTTTGATGTTGGAATTGATTGGATTGTTAGATCGTTGTGGTTTTCTATTGCTGTGATCTCATGTGAGTGGCAGGTTGTCCCGCCCTCACACCAATTATTAGATTTAAATTCTTCTAGTAACTCTGGAATTGTTAAAATGGGTCTTTAATAATGCCATCCATGTAATCCATCACTTGCTAGTTTGTATACCGTGCATACAACAGTGCAGTTAGTTTTGGTCTTTAGTCTGCTCTAATTGAGGTCATTGAGGGAGTGTATGGGCTCTGGCCCTGACACGTGCAATAGATGCTTACTCCTGTTTGCCCCGGCTTCTCAGCGCTTCTCTGCTTCTTATGGGAATTAAAAAGTGCTGGCCTGAGGAAGAGACAGAGCCAGTCAGGTCAGTGTGGAGAGCACAGTAAGACTACCTTCAGCTGCTGCACTCCAGCAGGGCCACAGCTGGGCAACCTGGGCCATTGTGTCGAGGTCAGAGCAAGCAGGGAGCAGATTGTTATAGCACCCGATAGTCATTTATTATGTTAGGTTGAGGAATCAGCCGTTGTCTTTAGAGTGTTTTCAGTTTCCATGTGGCCTAGCAAGGAGTTCTTAATTTATAAGACCTAGATTCTATTTTTCCAATTGTGCCACAGATATATCAATAAGAAGAAATAGGGCAACGGTTTTCAAAGGGGCTTCAGTTTATTTTCAGACAACGGGCAGCATAGTGGCATCAAATTAATCAAGTCTGTGGAGCCCTTTTATAAATCACATCTCTGTCCTGTTGGAAACACTTGAACTTATTGCTTCAGCCCAAACTGTGCTCAATAGTCAACTGTCAGCGTAGCCCCTTTAAATGTATACATTACAAAAGTCCACACCGTTTAATTGTGCTCAAGTGAATGGAAAAGATCCATCATGCCAGTAACTATTATGAAAATAACAAATAGGAGTGGCTATTATTCTCTCAGATGCAAAACATCTGGCAGGATTCTCTTCTCGCAAAATTAATGGGCATTTAATGGGCAATAATCATTTTTTACCTCAACGATATGAGGTAAATAGTTTTGCCGGAAGAACCAGATGTTTGAATAAGCTGCTGTGAGGTTTGCTCATTGCCGTTTCCCTTTAAGAAGATGCCACAGTACCTGTAGCATATGTTCTTATACTGTTTACATGGATAGGAACCTAAAAATCTCTGTACTGCCTTCCTGACAAGGCCATAACCATGGCTGAATCTGAATATGCACACCTCTCTACTGTTTATTAGGCAAAAAAGAGCATGTAAAAGGCATTAAAAAGGGGTTTTAAAAAATAGAATGTATTAAAGCATTTGAAATATTTGCAAATAATCTTCATAAACATTAACTAATTTCCTGAAAGGCTACCAGAGAAAGCATTTCTATCATAAACAATTGGCAAATATTAAATATTTAACTACTTGCATCTTACCTTCCACCTTTAAAACCGACACAACGTGCTGAAATTCACATTTGGCTTCTGCGAACAGAAAAAAAGCAGGACTTCATTGATTTGATTGGGGAGACTTGTCCTCCTCAATAGCTATGTTTACATGCAACCAAATAATCCATTAGTACTCAGATTGATGGCTCAATTGGACTGAAACACCTTAATGTAAACATCACAATCTATCCGACTGAGCTCGATTTGAATGGAATTTCAATTGGGTTGGAAGGGATGGTGTAGATCTGAAATAATCAATAGGTAAAACAATAATCATGTTCAGTGAATGCTTAATTCTGATGCTTTAAAACACACTGTGCATGTGCTGTGCCTTGATTGTTATCTTTACATACGTTTTACATCTTACAAATGTGCATATATTTAATTGTCTTACGGCTTATCAGGAGAATGAATATGTTTGCTACAAAAGAACTTCTGACATGTATGTCAGCTTTCTTTTAGATGTTATCAAGGCAAAAGGACTGATGGTGACATTGTGATGATAACTGGGCACTATGAATGCGCTGAAGTACATAACATCGCTGTCGGGCAGAAACTTCTTATTATGTGAAGAACTGGTTGTTTGAATATGTACAGCATTGTCTTTACTCAATAAACTTTATACATAAAGGCTAATATTTTATGTATTTGAGGAGCGGAGAAGAGTGTCTTAGCCTAGAATTTGCAGTCGGGTCATAGCCAATTCTGTTTTAAATATCCTGTGCGCAGCACTATAAGATATTTTTGCCAAATGACAGTGCCCACTTAACTACAATAAACTTTAAAACCTGTAAGTTGCTGAAAACTTAATGTGGCCTTTCTTATGATGGACAAAACATAAAAGTCCAACATTCGCTGGTCAAAAAAATTATAATTATTGAAAATTTGAGGTTTTGGACACACAAGGTTTCTCCTGAAAGCGACGTAAAATGCAAAGATAATGGTTTATATAAACAGAAGTTTCAAAATCTATCTTAGATTTTTTACATTTGATTTATTCTGTGAAGAATTAGTGCAAGTAAACGTATCTAATGTGTAGGGGTGGTTATGGCCGTGCTCCATGATGTAGCCTGGCATTTCCAATGGCTCCAGTCTATATTTCAGCCTTCGGGCCTGAGGTGTCTTGTCCTTAACTGGCTGTTCTGATCTTCTGCTAATAGTTTTTAATGTCAACGCTTTGCCCAAAGACAGTAGCTTAAGACTAAAAGTGGATGCCCCCCAGTGCGAGCATTTTTTCTCCTCTAACTGAATGGGCTTTGTGCCAAACAGAAGAAAGAGGCAAGAGAGAGAACCAAATCAAATCCCTTGTTTGATAAAGGTTCACCCAAAGCCAGCCTGACACAAACTCCATACTGGAGTGATAATTTGCATGAGTTGGTTTGAATGGCAAAAATCTTCTCTTCCCTCTGATCCATCCTCTTTTGCCTGAGCTCTTGATTAAACTGACTTTGAAATGTGAAAATTGTGTGGGCAGCACTAGAACAATGTCAAATAGGCCTTGTGGAGGGGTGGAATGGATTTAAAGCCATTGTTCAATCTGACTCTTTTCTCCTGCATTAAAGACAGGGTTGCGGAGGTTTGTGACAGTCAGGCGCCTGCGTGCTTATCTTCCCGGCAATAGTGTTTTAATCTGTTGGGTTAACGCATGCCTGTAAACAAATTTGTCAGTCACACAATGGCACTGCCACCTTTAGTTCGCAGCGGATTACAGCGTTTTTGAACAGTCTCAGAATGAACACCTCCTGCTGCGCACATCTCCACAAAAGATTCTATTAAATATCCACGGATAAATAATTTGTGGATATATAGCGTCTTTTTCCCTATGTGATATTAGCATGCAAGATGCATGTTCGCACACCTTTGGAAGGAAGTCTTTTATGGGTTATTGTAAAGGGTTGTAATTCTTTTGATATGGAATTTAAACAGTATTTTACCCTAATCCCGAGTTTGGGCTTGATAAAGCTTTTTACGTAGGTGGTTTTCAATTAGTTTCACTTAACCTTGTAAATATTTTCACAATATTAAAAGACTTAGACAAGCCTTTTGGGGCGGGGGATGTGGTTTGGTCTCAGCCCCATTTCAACTCGGTATTTACAAATATAACTGAAAGGAAATTTAGAGGGATGTACAAATTATCAAGGGTGGTTATTTCTCATTAAACAGATGCTTAGCGGATTTAATCAGTGTTTATGTATAGTGTAACTCTTGTGTTTATACTACGAAATTGCACACTGTAATAAAGCAACTACATATTGTCCAGTTTACAGGACCTTTTAAATCACAAATAAATGCTGAAATGCGCAGTACCTTAAACTACATAAATACCCTTGTTAGTCCAACAGCATTCCCCCAAATGCTGTCCCAACTACGGTAGTCAAACACAGTTTCTGGACAAATAATTATAAATTCATCAACATTACTGAAATTTTAAGGGTTTGTGAGTTCCCAGCATAAAACAACAGCTCCCAACAGGCAAAATTATTGGTTCATGAAGCATTTTGGATTTAGTGAACAAACAAATTGGCAAAAGCAGTGCTACTGTTTTTAAAACAATAGTTTTAGTGCATCAGATTGTTTTGAAGTTTTCTCAGCAATTCCTTTTTGTACAGTGCACGTTTAAGGGAAATTAAACGTTCAAATATTGGAACTTTGAAGTTCATAGGATTAAGGCTCCTCCTCATGAAACTCCCCTGACCTTCAAGTGTTGGTTCGCACTCCTTTACTTCAAGTGATTCTCTGTTGTTGTCAAACTGTCAAGTCATCTCAATCTTTGATGGACACTACAAACAGAACATGTTAGGCTCTTTGCTTTCGACTGCGTTAACCCTCAACAACACAAACAGAGCAAAGTCGTCATTAACTCCAGCTGTTTCTTTTTCAAGATAAGAAGGCTTTCATAGCTAATCAGCGGCTGCATGCTAGCTTTATTTGCACGTGAAGAAAAACATCTGGATTACATGGCGAGGCGGTCAATTCAGTTATGCCGATGAAGGAAAGGAAGTTATTGACCTACGGCAGCAGCCATGTGTTTCAGTTATTAACTGGGCTCCATTTGTCAGGAAAGCCGAGTGATATGGAGGTGATGTGAGTTTCAGGCCCGGGTTAAGGTAGTCCTCCATCCGTTATCATGTGTCTACACAGGGCACTTTAATTGAATTACCCAATTTATACTTCAAGCAACAATGCCCCAGCCTACATCCATGACGTGATACAATTAAACATGAGTTTGAAAGCTTGTGTTTTGCATATTTTATCCCACGGTGAGAAGAAAAAAAGGCATCTGTCATGTTGTGGTGCTATTTTTGTGAGCATATTTGTTTAGACAGAGAGGCTTATATCGCAAACTGTGTCCAGGGCTCCATTTCCCTCTGTTTAACCTTGGAATAGTTGAAATGGTTTTAAATCCCTGCATGTGAGCCTAATTTAATTGATCTTTAATTTAATAGATTGATGTGTTTTGTCTATAACAACCATGTCTGAATTGTAAATGGAATTTGTTATAGCATAGGATTTTTAAAACTGGGGCCTGGGACCTCCAGGTGGCCACAATAGGGTCTGTAGAAAATCTGAGAGACAAAAACGTATTTTAATTATATGCATTTAAGACTGCTTTGGAACTACACTTCAAACGTTTGGAGTTGATAAGATTGTTTTTATGACTTTGAAAGAAGTCTGTTATGCTCAACAAGGCTGCATTTTCTAAAAAGTTACAATTTTAAATAACTGTTTCTATTTTAATATATTTTAAAATGTAATTTATTGCTGTGATGCTAACGCTGAATTTTCGGCATCATTACTCCAGTCTTCAGTGTCACGTGATCTTTCAGAAATCATTCTAATATCCTTATTTAGATCCCAATAAACATTTCTTATGTTTTTGTGAAAACCATGATTCTTTGATGAATGGAAAGTTAAACAGAACAGTAAATAATAAAAACAGGTTTTTGTAAAACTTTGATCAAAAGTGACAGTAAAGACTTGTATGCATGCTTGCAAAATAAAGTACTATTTTCTTTTAAAAAAAAAAAAAGAAAAAAAAATCAATACTCACACACACACACACACATTTTATTTTTACAAGTAAATTAGAGTTAAACTGATTTGAAAGTATTTCTTTAGAGGTTTATTTGTCTAACAGCTAACAATTAGTAGGACAAGGTATACACTTCTAAAGGAGATACCAATTCTGTATTGTATCTGTAGTATGTATGTATGTAGTATGTATGTATGTATGTATGTATGTATGTATGTAAAGTATTTTAGAATGTGGACCCTTGCATGGGGGCCATGGTATTTGGGGATCCTTAGCTTCAAAAAGTTTTAAAAAATCACTTCTAACTGCAAATGCCGTAGATACAGCTTAAAGTTGTTTAGGCATTGTTAGAAACAGTTTAGAAATGTCTTCTCCCAAATACCTTATGACAGATGTCTTCTTGCCTTTATATGTAAATTACTATCCAGTAAAGTCTGTTAATTCTAATGGAGTCCAATTTATGCTGGATTTGAGCAGCTGGAAGAGACTGCAGTGTCATGCCCATTCACTCATGCGTTTAAACTCTTGCCTTTCGTCCAGGTGTTACCAAAGTATTTGTCAGATAAAAGCAAGGCCACTTGACCTTTGACTCTTTCGCACCTGGACTCAGTGCAGCAAGCTTATATGCTTTTTAACATTCCCAGAGACTCCCGATGTTTTTCCTCCCAAACTCAATCGCAATTAGATGTACCGAGAGTAGAATAGCAGTAAAAAATGTGCTTTACATTAAGCGTGTAACGTACACCAATTATGCTAATTGCACATTCGCAGATGGCTGAGTGCTGATTACCGCATAAACACTGGGTAAGCTGGGGGAAATCAGAAGACTGCTATCATGTGTTGACTTCCATTGACAGTCATTTGATTATTTGTCATAAAAATTCTATAAATATTGCAGTGATGACAGCAGACGATATTTAAATAACTTTTAAAAGGCAGCTCATTTTGGAAGAACAACAAAGGGCGAATCCCTTTACTTGATTCAATTTATTCGAGTAGTATTTTAACTTGTACCACCCAAACACTTCTTAGTATCTTTAATCAGTAAACAAGTTACTAAAAAAAAATCTAACTTTTAATTGGCAGCTGAGTCTATGCAAAAGAGAGGGTGTGTCTGCTTGTGCATTAGCATAACAATTCACCCATAGCCGACACCATTTTACAAATGGGGGAGTAAACATCTGTTCCAGATGTCCTATTATCCTGTCAGGCTGCTTAGCTCAGAGACTTCTAGCTTCAATCAAGGCCTTTGTCAGCCTCAGAATCAGACACTGAAAGGCCTGGGAGCACTGTGCTTTACTTTGAATCCCCCACTGGCATGGACATACTTAACAGACCCTGAAACAAGCTGTCCTCGCTGCATTTGAGTGATGTGGGTCTGTGGCATTCGTTCTCTGGTGTTATCATCTAATGCTCCTCTCAGACAGATTCGCCTCTTTCATGCTCGTTGGATACGTAGCGGCTGTTCTGCCTTCAGCGATCTGGCCGGAGGGTCTACAAAACCCACTTCAAATGCCAGTCCTCTCTGGGAAGGGTGACATTTTGTGCAAGTCAAAACATTTAGCGCATTAGGAGGAAGCAGCCTGGTGGAAACGACAACTATGTTCACGTTCTCACTTGGCAAGTGAAACCGCACAATGTTTACTGTATTTTCAGTGAATCATGCTAATTTAGATCTGCCTGTGCTGGTTTTTGCAGGATGGACATAATCAAAAAAAGTCATTTGGCAGAGATTACACACTCACAGCTATTGTAATGTATGACGGACCTGTTCTTTAGATCGGCTGCTTCTGTGGTTCTCTATAAAGTTTGAAATGCTTGTATTAGTGTGCTTTGTGGGAAGTTCTGAAACCAGGTTTGCAACTTATGTATAGATTTCCTTTTACCCTTGTCCAATATGAAATTGCATCATGAAAATTGTATTATATTTTAAAACCGTGGAAGTCTAAACAAAGACTGGAATTATAATAAATAATTTAAATATTAATTTGTTAATTTGTTAAATATTGTTTGTTTACGCATTGAAATTGTGGCCACAATAAATAGATGTCGTTCCCTCAGGATCTCGAGGACACGACTTCACATTGCGTGACCACAACATAAGGATGTCGTTACCTCGACTAAATGATCTCGTGGCCACAACATTTTATCATGTTTCCACAAGTTAATATGCCGTGTCCATGAGAAAACTAAGTGAACTGAGCATGTCCCCTCAGATGTCACTGTAGAAAACAGAATTTCTTAATATTTTTTGATGATTAGATAATTCAAAAGAACATAAAAAAAACTTTTGTTACATTATAAATGGCTCTACTTTCACTTTTGATCAGTTTGATGCATCCTTGCTGAATAAAACATTAATTTCCTTGTAAAAAATTAAAATTTTGAGTGCTAGTGTATGAGTGTGAAAAGTGTTTTAAAAGATTTTTTAGATGGGCTAAATGCATCTATTATAGTTAACGAAACTATTATAAGAAGCAAGACATTTATGAGCCTTGACGTAAAACTGTAATATTTTTTTTATTTTATTTAAAAATGCCGGTTTTATTTATGCCAACCCATCTAAAATGAAAAACAATTTAAGATACAAGTAGATATTTTACAAGCACACTTTGTGTTTCAGCAAGCCATTTTCCTCTCACTATCAACTTGTCTGAAAACATGTGCAGTTTAGCCTTACATCCATTAATCTATAGTAAAAAAAATCAACAACAACGAAAAAAAAAAAATCATTTATAGCACAGTGTGTATATAATTACTCTCCAATTGCCCACAACATAACAGAGCTGCTCTTGGCACTACAAGTCATGTCCTACATTTACCTTGGGCGCCAGATACATTAACTTCCTCCCCAATCAGCCGGCTCAGGAATAACAATAATTTCAAGTACTGCTAATTGACTTTAGCCTTTCCAATATGAGAGAGCAAGCGCCTGCTCATTTTATCTGTCCTTTTAATAATTACATTATCATTTTATGCCTTCCATTCCTTTAGAGTAGCTGACCATTTGTGTGGTACTGAAGGCTCATTATTAGCCTTGAATTATGTGCAGTTTATTGATCCCTGTGGTGGATTATGGAGCTCTAAGTTGGTCTAGACAGAACGGTTAGTAAGATGACAGAGCAGGGGAAACATATCGGGCCCGGGGGAGAGATCAGCTCAACTCGCTGAGCAATAATGCCTGCTAGGTAATGGAATTTAAGTTTACACTAAATCTACAAATGCGCTGACATTTCAAGTGCCTAGTGAAATAGCATTAGGCTAATTAGTTGGGTTGAAGAGGTGACTGCGCAATTGTTTGTAGCTACATCTCTATTTACCAGTGCAGAGCTGGATGAAAGGGCTTCAGAATTCAAATATTATGTACTATCACCTTTCCAACTTTTTTTGAAAACTTTTAAGGAATAGTCCATTAAAAAAATGTGAATTATGTCTTCATTTTATGGCCCATTATTTGTTATCAAAGTACTTCTAAATGACCAAAAAAAAAGCTCCATAAAAGTATTGTGCAATTAGTCCATATGACCTGTGTACAATTCAAAGTCTTTTAAAGCCATATGTAGCCATACATTCACAGCTTCATATTCCCTGAGCAGAGGCTGTCAGTTGAAGTTTATAATACATTTATACAATCTATCATATTTAAAAGTCCAAAATTGAATAATAAATATATTTTATGGTGTATAATATGAAAATAAGCATACATTTGTTATATTAGATGTTGTTTTATACCACCCTAAACCCAGAAAAGTTGGGACATTTTGTAAAATGCTCTAAAAGCATGAATCTGTGATTTATTTCTCTTTAACCTTTTTATTTAATTTTTTTTACTGAAAAAGGTACAAAGAAAAAATATTTTCAAAGTTTTCACTGACCAATTTGAGTGTATTTTATAAATCTAAACAAATTTTGATTTTGATGGCTGCAACATACTCCAAAAAAGTGTTACAGAGGCATACAATTGTACATTTCATATCTGTGAACAGCCACGTACAAACCGCATATGGGGCCTCATTTTTTTAAACCTTTTTTATTTTAGTCAAACTTCTTTCAAATTACTGTTTCGGAATGACTGGTGAGTATTTTTCCCTCTCCACTTCTAGTGAAGTGTTGTATCGATGTTCCCTTATTCCCAATGCTGTTTGCAGTGCCCTTCAAATTGAACATTTATGCTAATTTTGTATTGGAATCTCCTGTCATGTAAAAGAGGGACAGATAACAGGAATGCAGGTAAGGGGTGCTTATTGAACAGAGTAAGTTAGTAGCAGGCGGGTAATATAGCAGACTTAACTGAATATAGTTATTGGTATTGCAGGTCTTCTATGACTGTCTGGAAGAGAGGATAGCATGATGCAGACAAGTAGGCACAGATGAAGAGGGGAGTCAGATAAATCCATGTGCACATAGTGAACGAGGAGACCAGACAAACTGAGGATGGCATGGGTGAGTGTATATATAGGAGTCATTAATGAGTGGAGACAGGTGTTGCATGTTAGTATTCTGGTGAGAGTGAAGGAGTGGGTAGAGTTGTAGGTGTCTGGTGCTGATGGCATGGTTGAATCTGTGACATCTCCCTTGGCGGAATACCCTGTGAAGTCCACTTTGCAGGACACTTACAGTTGAATGCAACACTTCTGGTCTAAATCATTTGTTTTTGAATCATACTTATCCAGTTCTCGAGTTCTAATAGTGTCATGAAACAGAAGGATTCACACAGGAAGCAGATGACTGAAGACAAATAGTTCTGGTAGGTATCATGTAGGTAAGGAGTCAGGTAAGTGTTTTTTAAGAGAACGACGTGAACTGCAGTGGGAAGAGTTATACAGTGCTGGATGATGGTCAGTGAAGATTGGTGACAGGTGACAGCGATCTCTGTAATTGGGAAGTGGATGCAGGTGAGGGCCAGGGAGGATGATGGGAAATGTAATAAAGAGGTTGTGATTAGCTGGTGACCGTGACAGTACTCCGGGCCGGGGTCCTGGAGTCTTCATCCGGAGGGTGAGCAGGGTATGCAGACTCTAGGGCGCTGCCGGCAGCTTGGAAGACCAGGGCTGAACAGGCTGTGCAGGTGGACAGGGCGGAGACTGCAGTTCCGTGAGAGCACGGCTTGGCCACTATGACCGAGGACCTATAGGCACCCTCCCAAAATTTTAGTATGGTGGAGTTATGGGTTTACGCTCAGGAACAGACTCAGGAACAGGTCTTGGGACAGGATTAGGCTCTGACGTGGCGGCAGCCATCTTGGCTGGGGACGAGGGCTCAGGCGTGGTGGCGGCCATCTTGGCTGGAGACAAGGGCTCAGGTAGGGCGGCAGCCATTTTGGCCGGAGGCGAGGGCTCAGAAGTGGAATGAAGCTCAGGCTGGACAGGCATGACTTGAAGAAGCTCTGGAAGGGTGGTCTCGACGGAACGAGTCCCTGGAAGGGAGGTCTAGGCAGGGCGAGACCCTGGAGCTGGCTTTTGGGCTGAAGCGGGCTCAGGAATCGGCGGCAAATTATCAGGCGTGGCTGACATGGCGTGAACAGTCTCTGGCTCAGCAGGTATTACGTGAAGACATTCAGGCGGTGTGGCGAGGAAGATGGCTGGTGATGGTGGTTGAGTGGCGATGAATCATCAGCCCCATCCACGGTGAAGGCTGAACCACTCAACAACAACACATGATCCAGGTATTGTGCAAATGAACATGGTTTTGCGGCTGAAGCTGGCTAGTGCAGAGGATCGTCCAGTCCAAGCCCGAACACGTTCTTTAGGATGTCATCTGTCCAGTTGACCTGGTATGATATTTCTAGGAACTGTTTCACATATACATCAATCGGACGGCCATCCTGGAAACAGTGTATCAGATGATCGGTTGGGTTTCCCGCATCAATAACTTTTTGCTCTCCAGCTGAAAAAATTTTTTGAATGCAATTCCAACTAGATAGTAAAGTTCGTAGACAAACTTTAAGTTGGCTTGAAAAAGCCTAGCCAGAAAGTTTTAAAATGTTCTAGCATGGTTTAAAATGATTGACAATGTTTCTTAGCCTGGCATGCCAGACCTACATCAAGATGTTAGGTCTGGGAACTCTCCATTGACATGCCTCAATCCGAGGGGCGGGATAAACGGTTGCCTTTCAAAATCCCTCTGCACGCAATAGGATAACGCTACAACCAACCAGAGCAACGAACGGTTGTGGATGAGTGAGTCCCATGCGTTTTTCCACCAGCGGAGCTAATTGATATATTAAACTTTATCAGGTCGGCAAAACTCCGAACACATCTTCCTTTTTTAAGAATGACTTAAGTGACGTTCTCTTAACTCCAAGTCCTCCAGAGTCGCGGCAAAAGCCGATTCAAAAGACCGCTGCATCTTCATTGTTTTCAAGTAGCAGGGAAATCAACTATCGAAATCACGCAGAACGTCATGAACTGTGCCGTCATTGTGTTAAGCCCGCCCGCCGACTCTATACACGATGTGACTGGCCTGACCAGTTTTTGGTTTTTCCAGCTCAAAGTCTATGGAGAGTTGCTAGACCACTGGCTGCGAAATAATTTTCGCTGCCGCTAGGGTAGGGCTGGGTATTGTTAGGAATTTCACAATTCGATTCGATTTCGATTCTTGAGGCTTCGATTCGATTTCGATTCGATATTGACTTATTAGCTTCGATATCGATTCAATAATAAGTAAATACACAAGTAATTAAGTACCTGGGTATATTTTTAAATAATGTGTGCAGTATTACCAATGTTTAAGAACAAATTGACCCAAGCATGTTTCCTGTCATGGTTTATTTAGCAGAACAAACTGTACAATATTGTACATGTGTTGAATACAAAGCACAACTGTAACAAACAGGTGCTTTATTAACATCTCTAATCTAAAGTGCATGTAACTGTTAGTAGAAAGTATATTTTTCTTCCTAAACATTCAAGTTATAAAATAAATGTAAACAGAAGCACAAAATGTGCATACTCATAAAACAAAGTGCAACCATAGATATTATAACATTACAAAGTGCTAACTTACTTTGTCAACACAATAAATAACACTGAACAGCTGATCAGAGAACCTTTGGCTTATTTACTGTGCCTATGTACTGTAGGATACATTACCGACATTTCCATCATATAACTCATAACATTTTAGTAACTTACAATATAACATGTTAACTCTGAAGCATTTGTTATCAAACTAGTGCACATGCAGTTTTTGGGGACGTTGCGACCTTCGTCTGTTATATAGGACAACTTAGTTTGAATAAACGAGCAGACACTGATTAGCTACTTGCTCTATGTTTATTTAAAATGAACAACAAGACGACTAGAAGTGAATGTGCTTTCCATTAAATGAATCACACGCAGTAAACAAATCCTTAACAAAAAAATCTTTGCAATGAATTGCAATTTAGACTCGCAAACTGCGTGCCGGTGCGGTGACATACATACTCGGACAGATTCGGCTTGTCAGAAGTCGTTCATCCTCGGATGCGGTGCCGCGCGCGCTGTTACAAAAATAGCCTTGCACACAGCCAAGCGAAATGAGGTCTTGCACACCAAACGCGTCATTTTTGCCGCGCGCACCTTCGCTCACGTGCGGATTATAGACAGTAAAAGAAACGGACGCGTCGAGTATAAACAAGTCTTTACTCCGTGTCAGCGCGCGCTCTGATGAGTGTTGCCCACAGCGCCGCCACTGGGCGGTGGGCTGAATCGATTCATAGGATTTGATGAATCGATATTGAATTGAGAAACAAATAATTGCAATGCATTGATGAATCGATATTTTTACCCAGCCCTACGCTATAGGGTGCGTCTAGTTAGAAAGAAAGAAAGAAAGAAAGAAAGAAAGAAAGAAAGAAAGAAAGAAAGAAAGAAAGAAAGAAAGAAAGAAAGAAAGAAAGAAAGAAAGAAAGAAAGAAAGATTAGTTAGAACAAAAGAAAGATTAGTTAGAAAGAAAGATAGATAGCTTAAAGCTTAAATGAGTATCAAGGGTAGCTTTGCAAGCCAGACCTACATCAAGATGTTAGGTCTGGGAACTCACAATTGGCAAACCGTTCTCTTAAAGGTTGTATCAGCGATTTCAGGCCCAAAAATAAATGATCACATTCATCTAATCTTTCCTAGCGATCCCCTAGCTGCCCTCCCCATAAGCAGGCTGTCAAAAAAACGCGTCTCTGTAGGCAGCCTAGCCTCTGAGATCTGCACACAAAAACAAATGGGTACAACCACCACTCAAAACCAAAATAAACAGTGTTCCACCAATCGCCGACAACAGCTTTCATACAAAAATAATGCTTGTGGACTTACGCATGCATATTCTGAATAATTAGTATCAAATAAAGCTGCTCTTATATACACAAATAAATAATAAAGAGTCTAAGACTTATGACTTGAACTTGTTGCTGTAGGCTATACCACAATCAAAAACAGCTTATACAAAAAAAAAAGTAAATGAACATCTGCAGAGACTACAGTCAAAATGTAACTTTTTGTGACTGGCATTGCAGTGATACACACTGTGACTGTGGAGGATTAATTTTTTTTTTTAGGATTCTTTGAAAGTTCAAGAGAAAAGCATTTAATTAAAAAATAAATATTTTGCATTATTCTAAATGTCTTTACTGTCACTTTTGATCAATTTAATGCGTCCTTTCTGAAGAAAAGTATTAATTTCTTAAAAAAAAAAAAATTCGTATTGACCCCAAACTTTTGCACGCTAGTGTATATCTACAGTGATATGGTCACAGCGGTTAACCATTTAATGGAGTTTATGGCTTGAATTTTGGTCTGTTTGTCACGCAAAACTATTGAGTTTGATATGTTTCTTTGGATCACTTTCATGATACTTTCGGATAAAATAATTGTATGACTAAATTATTTGTTTAATTAGGTTGATATGTTTTTGGTTCAAGTGTTGAATGCTGGAATGCAGACTCTATGTCTGTGTTTGTCTCTGTAGAGTGGTGGTGGTGGGCATGTTTACTGGCTATCCATCATTATTTTGATGAGCAGGCTAATTGCACAGCCTGCTTGTTAGCGGGGGCCGGGAAACGTCCTTGAGTGGATGCATGAAGGGTTGTTGGCGGGATTACGCACAACATGAAGTGGGTTTATTGTGTGTGTGTGTGTGTGTGTGTGTGTGTGTTTGTGTGCATTGTTTCTCTCTATCCAAGGACTTCTCAATTGGCATTTTGCCAGCTGTGGGACCTCTTTTAAAGGCTGAATTTAATCATCACAGTGGATGATTCACACACGGTTGCACCTGGTTATACAGGTCTGCTCTTTAACCAGCTAGTCAAGAGCTGGAGTTTTCTTGCTAACCATCATACACCCTAAAATTACCTCCTGTGCTAATTTCTTTTATCTAGAAGGCATATTGGTAACATTTTAGCATTAAAGGTAATCCACTGTGAAGTAACATGAATTTTTTTTAACTAACATCAACAAAGGTAGGCCTAAATAAATGCCTTACTAATGTATCGCTCATTGTTAATGTTAGTAAATGCATTAACTACAAAATGATACCTTATTATACCATATTACCTATGAGTAGCTATAACAAATGTAACAATATTTAATAAAAAGAGCTGAGGTTAGTGTGTGAAGCGATCCTGCCGACAAGAGAGAAAAAAATGTTCATGACCTTGCAATGCAGTGTTCCTTAATGTCCAGTGATCTCTCTGAGTAGTAATGATACAATGCTTCCTCATATTCTTTCCTTTTCCCTGCTCCCTCATTCTCTCCATTCTGCTCTCTCTCTCCCTCTCTCTCTCTAAAAGACTCAGTCAGCAGTTCGGTTCACAGTCTGGCAAATGAGCTGTCCTATTGAAATAGAAGGGAGAGTGCTCCGTGTTGCAGAAAATGCTGCCACGGCAAGCCACACCGGAGAAAGAGAGAGGGGAAATTACTTGCTTGGACAAAGAAACATGAGAATGTCCTTTCACTAAAAATGTACCAATTTAGACTCATGTTGGATAGATTACAACCTTTTTATTTTCCCTCTCCATCTCCATCTGCACTCATTATCATCTATAGATTACCTCACTCTCCTCACCTGTGCTGAAAAAAGTCTAGAAAAGTACATTTGTTCAATTGATTTTTTTCCTCTGCATGCTCGTAAAATCCTCACAGGGTTTGTAGTTGGATGGCTACTTGGCTGAGCTAACAGTGCTTAGGTTTGTATGGACTTTCCATGGTGTTGTATGGTTTAAATGCTATCTTTAGGTCTATTTTATAAACAACAAAGTCCCATCTTTCATCTTAGCCCTCCTAAAAGTTTGTGATTATGTGATCTCTCATGTTCGTTAAATAAAGCAGCTACATTAAAATATCTGAATTCTGCATGTATCATTGTTAAACCTTAAAGTTTGTTGTTTTATTAGTGACTCTTTGTCACAGATTAAATATTTTATTTCACAGAAGTTAGTTGAGTCAAAAATTTTATATCATTTCTTAGTATTTTAAAAATATTTGTTTGTTTTAATGTCCTGCTAAAGTCCTCATTACCGGGGCTTGTCATGGGAGAGGTGGTGTGCTGCATGAGAGAGTCTGAATCAGCCTTATTTGAATTCATAATTGTGCCTAGCTGAAGGGGACATTTGTAACATTTAGACATCAGCATTGGAGCTGCATACACTTCTTAAGTTTGTGTAAAACATGCTGTTCATGTTTTCCAGCATGATTTAAGAAGATCCAGAGAACATCATGTGCTTTAGTAGACGTAGAAACATCTAATTGTCTGTACATTGGTCAATGTTACAAATTAGTTTTTCTTTTTATTAGTAACCTCGGAAAAATAAATATTCTATTTATTTATTTTTAATATGACACCTATGTGGGAAGCGATTCTTACTTGATTTTGAATACTAGCAAGACTTGGACATTATTTGTACAATTGCATGGTCATTATATACTCCTACATATAACACAATTTAAAATAAAATATGATAATAAGTAATAGGCCTATAAATTATTGTAATAAACATATTGTATATTAATTCAAAAATATATATTTTTGAAATGTTTTTTTTTTCTCCAAGTTTGAATTTATTAGATCAAAATACAGTAAAAAAAGTGATACTATGACATAATGTTCAAATTGAAAATATCAGTTTTCTACTTTTAATATATTGATATGTTGAATTTTGAATGTTGAATAAAGCTAAATTTTCAGCAGCCATTACTTCAGTCTTCAGTGTTACATGATCCTTCAGAAATCATTTCTTGATCTCAATAAACAGTTCTTATTATCATCATTGTTGTGATGTCATAATCTCCTCACAAGGATAGTAATACTAGAAATTTTGATTCTTGTGGTGACAGGTGTTTTGGTCCCCATGAGCTTATAAATCAAATGCTTTTTGAAAAATGCAGATGGTTTCTGTGAAGGCTTTGTTTATTGTTAGGTTTTGGGTTAAGGTTATTTCACATGGGATGTGGTGGCAGGCCTGGTTCTACATGGGGTGCTAGCACCCTCAAATGCAAGAAAGAGCACCCTCAGTTGATACTGTAATAATATATTTGCGGAACAGATTTAGCAAACGCTCCAGTGCATATTTGTGTTTGTGCTCTGAAGAACATGACATGTATCTATTTAGAACGTGTTTTTGCAGCGGTGAACAGTGTAGCCAACCACATACATAGTTGTTGATCTTTTGAATGCAATGGGCCAACAGAGGTGTTAAAGTTAGTCAAAATCCAGAATTACGAGGACCGACGGCCAATTGCTGCAAAGGTTTGGAAGTGACTACATATATAAATGCTGCATTCACTCTGCACAGGACAGCAGTATGACATGTTAAAAGAGTAACATATTAAAACAATGTAAAGGCAGATTAATAAGCACCCTAAGTGATTTGATTCTGGAACCGGGCCTGTGCAGCAGTCTTGAGTGTTTGGTTCATTTTCAATGGGAGACATGCGGAAAGCAACGAAACGTGGGCTGATTCGCTGGCGGCGCGCAAGCCGAGCTTGTGCACCCAAAATTCTGCCGCTTCCACAAACACAGCATTTAGCCATGTCAGCTTTAACCAACCAACCAATCATAGAACATTTCACTGAGCTTGTGTGTGTGTTTAGAGTGTTAAAAACCTGTAGGTCTAAAGAAATTCCCAAAGTTGTCCAATTTCAGTTGTGTGTGACATAAAAACTATGCTAGTGATATTCCCATTCTGCTCTTACCCAGATTAATTAAAATGTTGTTGTTTTTTCAGACTTTCTTTGTTAATATTAATAGATATCTTTGGGAATTGCAGTTGAAGAATGCAACACCTAAATTGACCCCAGTGGTTGTGAATGGGGCCAGGGCCGTTCAGCCGTTGCTCTTGTTGTGTGGTCCTGCTTAAAGTCCTCATTACCGGGGCTTGTCATGGGAGAGGCGGTGTGCTGCATGAGAGAGTCTGAATCAGCCTTATTTGAATTCATAATTGTGCCTACTGAAGGGGACATTTGTGAAGCAAGTCAGGGTTCATTGTTCGAGCTGTGTGAGTCCAGTGGAGGGTGCGAGGGAGCTCAAAGCTAATGTAATCTAAGCTGTTTGAGGGTGTTAATTGGGAAGGAGGAGAAAAGAGGGTGTGTGAGAGTGTGGACTGACCTTTTGGAATAAGTTGCAACACTGCAACCGCAATGTCTATGTCGACTAAATTTAAAAAGAAGACATGGCGGGTAAATCACAAATATTTGCTGTGCTTTTGTCCTCATGATGATTCCCACAATGTTGAAAATTCATTCCTAGCCTTTATAGAATGCTGTTTCAGCTCTCAAATTGAAAATATTAAAGGAATAGTTCATCTAAAAATGTAAATTCTCATTTTGTTCCAAGTCTGGACAAACTTTGAATTTTTTTTATTACAGTTTATAATGTGTCATGATCAGGGCATACAATTAACACTCGGCAAATGTGATTAAAAATTGGCGTTTTTGAGTATATATGAAACGTGTCAATTGCCAGTTGTCCAGTAACACTTTTCCAACAGCCTTTCCAATTCAAATATTCAAGCACGTTACTCGCACGCTGTGTTGGAAGTTTTCTATGTGCAAACATCTAAAGTGCGTGCCCAGAAAAGCTGCGTCTCAGACAGCGTGTGAATACTGAATTAAACTCAATTTAACATCTTCTTGCGCTTGAATGGACAAATTCATACAGTATGAATTTGGTTAGTTGATGAATGTGGTGTTAACTTTATTCAACTTATCAATTAGCATGTTCTGTCATGATCATCTATAAATTGTTGTACAGGTGCTCTGTGAGTCTGATAATATATGCTGCATGGAGATAGAGCATGTATCGTTTCATTTTGTTCTATTACAGTTATAATTTATAAAATCATCTTTCTGTTATGACATGCTATGACATTTGCCTTATTCATCTTGTATGATATCTGTGAATACAGTCAGAGACAATGGTGCCATTAGCCATACACATTAGCCTCTTATGTTCATTTGTACTTACAAAAACAGAATATTTGTAATGTTTATGTGGCGCAGACATCGGGCTTGCCCCTACTGTGATGTCACAGGAGGAGGAAATCTGTATCAGCGTTTTTTTTAGACACTGCTTCTGATTTATGGGGATTATAAAAAAAAGGAGTGGGTGGATTTCTTTTTTACCATTGTAAACTGGTTGTTTGACACACAGTGTTGAAACGCCACGTACAAGTGATTTTTGCATAATAGGTCCCCTTTAAGGGAACATAAACAGTTAGATAAAAGATAATGCATGTGCATCATTATATTGGATCCATGCATTTGTTCTTAAAGTGACAGGATCCTAATAATCCTGCTGCTGTCTGCGTTTTTAATGTTAATCAAACAACAAAGACAAAATCCCTCACTGCTCTTACTGAATAACATTTGCAACTTTTAATAAGGATTAATATCTGTTTAAGTTATACCGTGAAGACTATGTAGTTTAATTTTACATTTGATTATCAAATTTCTGTTTAATTTTGATTGGTTTTAATTTTAAAATTATTTATTTGACATTTTTATTAACTCATGATGCTTTTCATCACTTTTGGCCCATACTATCTCTTATATCTTTTGCTTGTGTCTTTGAGTTTACCCACAATTCTTGTGCACATTCCTGTGAAGTTACAATTTATTGTGATGAATTAATTCGCTTGAAAACTATCCATTTTTGCTTAGTTTTACTTGTGTTTAGCTTTTCTCTTGACCTTGGAGCTTGACGTTTGCGAGAAGAAACCCCACCAGACCCAAAGACTTATTCCTTCAATTTAACAGCAGACTGAGGTGTTTCTCCAGCATCATCGGATCAATGAAAAGTAAATAGCCTCCACTTCTTGTTTCACAGTGCCGTATTGATCTTTCCTCAGCTTTGGCTTCCCCTGCTTCCCTGGCGTCTTATGTCTTTCAGCCCCAGGGACGATGCTGATTGCCAAAGATTGGACAAGCTAACAAGCGCATGATGAGGAACCAGTTGGTTCTTCTTGCTTTCTCTCAGTTTTCCGAGGTCTTTGGGACAGGTACACACAAAAGGGAAGCTGATCCATGGATGTATGCGGTCATTCTTTTGAAAGCTGCTTTTTCATCCTAGTTTTGACTTGGTCCATACTGACAGGGTGCTTTTGAGGATATTTTGGGATCCAAAAATGAGTGGAATACCAGGAAATCAATGAAAGGATTTATTCTCGAATCGGAACTGGTGGACTTAATTTTAACTCCGTCCCTTTCTAGCCAGTGACTCATTTATCAGAGTCTTACGTATCAGAGGTGGCCTTTTGAGATCAACACACTTTGGTTTTACCTTACATGTGGGTGAGTCTTGACGTTTCTTCGTTTCCATCTTATGCCATTTATGATTATCGAATGGTGAGAGACACAGAGAAGGAGGGACAATTCAAACACTCAGCACACCCTCCAGTCTAACAAAAAAGTAGACTAGAACTGAAAATTAAGTGTAATTTACCCACAAAAATGAAATAAATAATTATACTTAAATCTCAGAGCTCGTATGAATTAATCACTTACACCAGCGTTTAAAAGCTTGGGGTAAGTAAAAAAAAATTAACAAGTTTTTAGTAATATTTAGCAAGGATGCATTCAATTCATCAGAACTAACAATAATGACTTGTAAATGGTTACAAAAGATTTTAGATAAATGCTGTTCTTTTGAACTTTCTAATCATCAAAGAATCCTGAAAAAATCTTTTGTTTTCACTAAAATATTAAGCAGCACAGCTGTTTTCAGCATTGATAATAATAAGACATGCTTCTTAAATCTTCATATTAGAATGATTTCTGAAGGATCATGTGACACCGAAGACTAATGACTAATGGACTTAATGGCTGCTGAAAATTCAGCTGTGTGTGAATTAGCACTTTTATTCTTCTTTGCATTTCATATGTCAGGGTTTCACTGGCAGATGACAGTTGTAAGTAGCCCTATTAGATAACCCTCAGGGTGCCCTTAGTCTTGATTTGAGTACAATTAATTTTCTATTATAGAGTGCTAAAGATGTTCGGCGCTGTTCTGGCTCACCTACAATATTGAGTAGCCAGCCAATTGTAGACCTGGTCAGGCCTTGTAGTGGGGTTTGGAGCTTCCCTCAGGGATCTCATTTATTATTTGCAGATATTGATTTGACAGAAAGGGCAAGGCAAACTACTCTGGTGTTGACTTAGACCTGGCCCCTGGCTGTTAACATGCTCTCAGCTGACCAATGCTGAGACTGTGATGTTTGCTGTTTGATCCATGGCTCATATGAGGCGAATATTTTCAACTGTACAGAAGGTCACCCATTATACTGTATGTAGGATGTATGCAGTATGTGTCCCGGTTATGCTGTTTTTCATTTTAAATTGTGGGAGTCTCTTATATAAAGTTTCTTGAGAAGAGGCAGGATGGATTGTGATTAGATCATGAACACACTTTGGTCTTTCTGTGGAGGTTGAAGTTAAAGAAAAGAAAAACAAATAAAAGTACAGACACAGCATCTATCATGTTGTTTGGTTAGTGAGTAAATAGAGGATGGGGCAGGTTGAGGTCAGGGCGGACAGACTGGAGGTAATCTCTCTGTCTCATTGCCTGTATTGCTCCCACCTTAGAGGGAAATGTCTCTGTGGGATCATTCTTCTGGTTCATTCTATAGGAGCTTTTTACAGCTAGTGCAAAATTATAGTGTCGTCATTATATGACTATTTTAAAATATGAACCCTTTTAGAATTATTTTGTGTTGCAAACACAATGATAATTGAATATTAAAGAGACATTTTTAAACAGTCTTTCAGAAAAATAATCAAAGTGTTAATTAATTGCAAACTCAAACTAAATTAATGTATTTTTTTACATGTACACACTAAAAATACTGAGTTGTTTCCAAGGGGGTAATCCATCGACCGGAAGTTGAAGCCGGCCAGGTGCCGCCATCTTGTAGCAGAACTTCACTTGCGTTAGCATTTCCATTGACTCCCGTTCATTTTGGCGTCACTTTGACAGCGAATAACTTTACATTTGAGGCGTTTAAAGACTCCATTTGTCCATTATTTATTTCTAAAGAAACACGACAATGTATAAAGGGCTCCATTACCTTCTATGTAACATTATGGCCCCGTAGAAACAGTTTTTGTAAAAATAGGCTAACGATTGCTTCATAACCACTCTACTCTCTGTTGCGCTGTACAGGAATGACCGTACAGACAGGAGGAGAAGCTCGCAGGCAATCGGGGGGACGTCCCGTCAAGGGAGAAGCCCATAGATAATGAGTCCATAAAAGCAACGGGACAAAATATTGGAAATAGAATTGGAAATAATTTGGTATGAGAACTCTTTGCTCAAGTTCCCCGTCTCTGCAAGATTAACGTTGGCAATTCTCACGCACAGCTACTAGAAGATTTACGTCTGTCAGACAGGTTGCTCACGTCATCAATCTTAGTTTGAGTCAGTTTGAGTCTGCGCGTCAGGAACGGAAGTGCTCAAAAATCGCTAAAAATGGGCTTTAACTGTCTCAACTTAGTTCCAATGAGATGGCTCTGTCCACTTCTTATACTGTCTATGGTTGTTTCAACCCACGTTTGGGTCACATATGGACAAACCCAACCATTGGTTTAAATTTTTAAATTACATTTTATAAATTGTCCATATTTGACCCAAACATGGGTTTAAACAACACAGCATTTTTTAGAGTGTAGAGTATCCATTTTTTTTTTTATCAGTTTACTATACAAAACCATGGCAACAGGGTTAATATCAGGGTTAAGATCATCTCCGACTGACAAACATAAAATCATTCAGCCCAAAAATGTAAGTGATGTCTGTCTGTCGATATGAGTGATTTTATTTCACCTTAATGATATATAACACAATATAGTTATTTTTGCTGGAATTAAGGATATGATATCAATAAATACATGTTCTAATGATTTATCGTGTCTACTGGTATATCGCTCACATTTCACAATTTAATAGGGGTGTGACGAGACACTTATCTCACGAGACGAGACAAATTATGCACAATATTTTATAGAAATCCTCAATGACAAAATTCATGACTGGAAAATTAGGTGCAGGTGCATTTTGAAATGTTTTAACTAATAATATTGAAATTAATGTGTTTCAGTTCTACTTTAGGAGTATGAATTATCAAATGCATTGAAATAACAATATAAAAGCACTGTAAAAGGTTTTTACCACAAACTCAACTGACTTGCTTTTCTCCTGTATGATTTCACATTAGTCTCTTCAGATCATACTGTACATGAAATTTGAGCCTCCAGTACTTTGAACTGATTGTGTGACCTCCTAATTGAACTCCTTCCAACAAATTGAACAGAAATACAAACAGTATAAATCACAGAAATAAATAACAGTTTTTTCTTAGTCTTATTAAGTGCAAACAATAAGTGCAAGTACAACCATAATCAAAGTACTGTAGCGACAGACTCTTTAGACTTGTTGTGAAATTGCTGTTTTATTTTGCACCGGCAGTTATAGGGTTAAGGTGGTAAATTCGGCCAGGTAGAGAGAAATAAGCGCTGCTGTTGTTCTTGCGTTCTGATTAAAAGTTCTGAAACGGAGCCTCCCTTGTCTGTCGTTCTTCCGACGTTACAGTAGGCTACTCTCTCTGTATTCAAAGTGCAAACAGAAACCAAAACAGAGACCAGAGCCACAACTATACAATCCAGGATGTTTGATATTGGGAGACAGACTATTTTATGCCGCATAATTTGCGCGCATCAGGGGATATGGGGACATCTGTGTATATGGAGCGGCGGTGCTGAGCGCACATTTTACAATATAAGACATTTATCTGACACTTATGTTATCAGTGAACTGTGGAACTCGTGTTTGATGAGCAGTGGAGGCGTGGCGATATCGCGAGACAGCTTTTCACTCAACGAGAAATCTCGTCACATTTTAGTGGCACACGATCTCATCACACCCCTACAATTTAAGATACTGCAATCTAAGCATTTTATCTTACTTCCTTTCTTAGCGTACTCTTGAAGACTTTTTTATATAGTCTTTACGATTTCGATTCTTATAATCATTTCCCCTGTCAAGAGCAGAAGTGTGTGTGTGTGTGTGTGTGTGTGTGTGTGTGTGTGTGTGTGTGTGTGTGTGTGTGTGTGTGTGTGTGTGTGTGTGTGTGTGTGTGTGTGTGTGTGTGTGTGTTGTGTGTGAGAGAGAGAGAGAGAGAGAGAGAGGGGCAGCCAGTGTGCTTCCCGACTTCATGAATCCTTAGTCCCGAGTTCTGGGACCAATAAGCACCTTCCCACAGGCCAGCTCAGAGCCTTGGCTCAACCACAGCTTCTGTTAGAGCAATCCGACCCTAATTGGCATTTAATGTGATGTCTGGGCCTGGGGTGAAGGAGCACTGGAGGAAGGAGAGCACCTAAACAAGCGCTCAGGTTGAAACATTCATGATCCATGACATTCAGGACCTGGAATGGCACTTGAGGTCTCAGAGTTCAATGAGAGTCTTGTGTAAAAACAATCTATCTGTAGATTGTGTTGCTATTACTACAAATTATACAGGATGTTATGGCGTGTTTTCTTTCAGCATAAAATTTGAAAAGGACTCCAAAACACTTACTTTGTTGTTACTTTGTATATTTTACATTTGTTTTATTCTTTCTAGTGGTCAACCGATACTGATTTGGCTAATGGTTATTAATCATAATAATAAAGAATTTTTTTATAATAACATTATAATAATAATAAAAATCTAATAATTCATTATTCTAATAATTTATTAGACAGAACTGTTCAACAGAGACAGTAAATCAAATGAGACAGAAAATGGGAGCTCGCGTTCATCATTTTCAAAATAAAGGTCTCAAACGTTGTAAAAATAAAACATTCTGAAACACATCGGATAAATATAGAACTTATTGGTCAATGCTTAAAGTTATAAATGCCAAATATTAGATATATTGGCCTTGGCGTTCAATTAAATGAATGGTAATAATTTTCCTATGTAACAAAATTTCCACTAATTTGGTGCACATACCATTTTCCCCTCATCCTTCCCTCAATTCTTTTAATTTTAGTGTCCGTTCTTTCGTAATACAGAGGGTGAGGGCCAGGTGGGAATGATGAAGGAATGATTTTGGGCTGGATACAGACTGCTGGATTCCACATACAGACTGCTTTCACTTGCTGTATAGTTGGGCAGTTGCCCACACATTTCTTGTTCTGTTTTTCTTTACATGCTTTTTCAGATTCAGCCCTCAAAAAGTCCCCCTTGGCATCATGAAATTCATTCAATAACCTTTTTTAGTAGCTGCTAAAATCTATATGTCTGTCTGTTGAGTGGCCATGTTGAATTCAAAGTTCATCATGTTTATTGACAATTCGACTCCAAACTACAAGCATTTAGTACAGATACACCAGGGATCACAGGTAAAACAGGAAGTTCACAAGCACTTGCCACCACTGCGGAATGAGCCATAGCGGTACCCGCAACCACGTGAGGAACTGCAGATTTTTGTGCGGCCCAAACACACAATCAGCCATCACAGACATAGCAGCCAACATTGGCAATAACCACCTGATTCTGATGTGCTGAGACTACTGGGCTAAGTAGCTCTGAAACAACCGGACTTGGCAGGGCGTTGGGCTTGAGAGTGCTGAAACCTCTGGATTAAATATCCCCTCAGGAGGTTCAGGAGTGGGCCTTTTCTGCCTAATGTGGTGTTCGGAATGGAGGATTTGTGGAATACCGGTCTGGATTATTGACAATGCTTCGGAGCCAAAGCTATTTCTGGGACTGACTCTAGAACGGATTATAGACTGTGCTCGGGCTGGAGCCTACACCGGACTGTGCTCGGGTGCTGGAGTGGAATCATTGGCTGGAGCGGGTTCTGGGGCTGCAAGGAGAGGTGGTGTCATGGTGACAGATCGGCTGTGCAGGAGGGCCTTATTGTTCCGGTGTGCAGTTATTTGTGTTCCAAAGCAATAAGAAATAGAGAGGCTCATCTAAGCTCCCATGAAAGATTGTCATCAACACCATATCATCCAATGAACCAAGTCATCCAAAAAGAGCTGTCCAGGTAAAACCTCAATCCTCTGATCTCAATAGATGCACTAGTGACTGACGCTAGAGGCTGCTTTAGCCTTCTTGTTAGAGTGCCTGCCTCCCACACCAGACACTCGTGTTCGAGGCCTGCACAGAGAGGGGCGAGTAGGGCCCAAGGGGTTAAATTGGTGCCATGACCCAGATGGGAGTGAGGTTTAGGGGGGTGAGTGTAACAGAGTCCAGCTAGTAAGATCTGTGCAGGTAAAACCTCACTCCCCTTATCTTATTAAGAGGTGCACTAGCGACTGATGCTAGAGGCTGCAGTCTTTAGCCTCCCAAGTCGGAGACCTGTGTTCAAGCCCCGCACAGAGCGGGACGAGTAGGACCCAAGTGGTTACACAGGTATGACGTCAGAACCCAGAAGACTAATTCATTGCGGTTTCCTTTTAGATTTCCCAATGGGGTTTTATAATGGGAGTTTTTCAATTTAGGTGTAAAATAAAGCCAGCAGTAAACAAACATTTTTTGCTCAGAAATAAACCCCATTATTAAACCCAGCAGCTAATTAGATTTCTTAGTTCTGAGGTTATACCTGCAACACTCTATATGCGGTGGAAGACAGCTCTATAATAGGGATGCCATTTTGGGAGAGGGACTACAACAGGTCGCTAGGGCGGAGGTGGAGTGTTCACACTGCTGCCGTCATTACAGGTTCAGGAAACACCAGACTCAGAAGCAGAGATATTGTGAAACCAACAGGTTTATTTAGCACCGTTGGCAAAATGAGCAAACAGGCGAGTAATCTTGAATATAGCAGATATGAAATGATGAGAATGCATTTCTTTATTGTGTCGCAGGTGACAGGATTAAGTGATGAAGATTTTGAAGAGCACACACTTCCCAGTATGGACAGTACATATGAGTGTACAGGTAATGGATGAGGCTTACAGGTGATGGAGATGATCACTGGAAACACATGCAGCAGGTAGGAGATATCTGGAGAATCACTTTGGAGAAAACACTGGAGACAGGAAACACAAGGAGCAGGTTGGAAATCACTGGAGGTAAGTAGATAGTCTGTAGTCCTTATTGAGATCAGATGATGAGTTTCTTCTTCTTCTTCTTCTTCTTCCTTTTATTGGCGATTCGCATCGATTTCGTGCATTACCGCCACCTGCTGTGATCTTGATCCAGAGACAACTACCCATTTCCCATCCTTACCCACTGTATTAAAACATTTATACTACAGCCAGCGCTGCGTGTTCAGCTCCTCTGGCTAAAAAACAAAAAAAATAAAACCAAAAACCTTTCAAATCCTGTTAATTAATCCTGTATTTTCCAAATATTTAAATAAAGCTTCTCTATTATCATTTTCCTGTTCTGGTTTTAATGTGTTTCTCAAAGTTATATCAATTTCCTCTTTCCTCTGAATCTCTTCAAATAATGTATCTCTATCCTCTTTATATCTTTCACAATACATGATAACATGTTCTACTGTTTCATCCTTTCCACACCAATCACAGAGTCATGTCGGATGTTTAGATATTAATTTCAATGTTTTATTAAGTCCTGTGTGTCCTATTCTAAGTCTTGACAATATGTTTTCCTCCCTTCTGCTTCCAGCTGAGTACCTCTTTTTCCCCACTTTTGGTTGAATTGCATACATTTGTTGCCATCTTTGTTTTATTTGTTTTTTAATTATTGCTTTAATTTCATCTCTACTATATGTTATTTCCATTTCTATTCTGTCCTCTTGCAATGCTTGTTTCGCCATTTTGTCTGCTGTCTCATTCCCTTTTACCCCAAGATGAGCTGGTACCCACATGAATATTACCCTCACTCTTTCCTGCTGTAACATATATAATTCTTGTGATATCTCTACTACTACGTCCTGTCTAGTATTTGACTGTTGTGCTTCAATGCACATAAGTGCAGAGCTAGAGTCTGAACATACTACCACATCCTTTAATCCTGCCTCATTTATCCATCTCAACGCCACCATTATTGCAATTAACTCCCCTGAGAAAACGTACTCGGTTACTAACGTAACCTCGGTTCTCTCTAGAGAGGGAACGAGTACTGCGTAATATCTTACGCTATGGGGAAAACTCTTTTCCTCGAGATATTGAAGCCAAAAATTATCCTTAATTTTTAAAAATGTAAAACGCTTTGCAGCAGCAAGCAGACAAGGGCGAAACAGCTCGCGCGCCCATTGGCTGCCTTGCTGGAAAAGCTGCAGCCTATCGAGTGAGGCACTGCGTGACGTAATGACGAATGGGGGCGCTTCGCGCCCATTTCGTCATGTCCCGCCAGTAAAGGCGTGGTCTCGCCCTATAAATACCCCCTCGATAGCTGTATTTCCTCTGATTTTTCAACGCCGAAGCGAACCAGAGCGTATTCCAAGCACGGCAAGATACGCAGTACTCGTTCCCTCTCTAGAGAGAACCGAGGTTACGTTAGTAACCGAGTATGTTCTCTTACGAGAGTATCTCTCGTACTGCGTAATATCTTACGCTATGGGGAACACCATGTAACACGCCGTGCGGACAGGGATCCAACACCAGAGTCCCGGGGCCGAAGCCCGGGGCGCGTCTAGTGTACAATCACCACAACACTCACAGAGTAGAGGAGGAGAGGCTAGAAGCATCACTCCTTTATAAATAGTCCCGTAGGGGTAACAGACCCGTAAGGGTACCACACTCATGGGGCTGCCGCATCGGACTGAGCGATGCATAGGCTAACACTCCACACATAAGCCGCATGGCGGCCGATAAGCCCGAAGTTCAGACCACCAGAAGCTTAGCTTGTAAGGCGGGCACCTCCAGGTTATAGTACTTGATAAATGTAGACGGCGAAGCCCAGCCCGCAGCCGTACAGATATCTTGCAGGGAGACCCCGCTATACCAAGCCCACGACGAGGCCACGCCTCTCGTGGAGTGCGCTTTGACACCCAATGGGCACTGCAGGCCCTTGGAAGTGTAAGCCAGCGCTATGGCATCCACTATCCATCTGGATAGGCTCTGTTTTGAAGCGGCAAGTCCCTTAGAACGGCCGCCAAACAACACGAAAAGCTGCTCGGTCTGTCTGAACCCAGCCGAGCGGGACACATAAGCCCTTAACGCCCTGACAGGGCAAAGGAGACTCGCGTCCTTCTCCTCATTGAGAACCGGAAGGGCAGACAGGGAAATTACCTGGGCCCTAAACGGTGTATTGAGGGATTTCGGCACGTAGCCGTGCTTCGGTTTGAGTACGACCTTTGAGTCGTTAGGCCCAAACTCCAGACATGACGCGCTTACAGAAAGCGCCTGTAAGTCCCCTACACGCTTCACTGAAGCGAGAGCCAATAGAAACACCGTCTTAAGGGACAGGTGCTTCATGTCCGACAGCTGGATCGGCTCAAACGGGGCGCCTTTCATGGCCTCCAAGACCGTGGAAAGGTCCCAAGCCGGGACTGAAGGGGGCCTGGGAGGGTTTAACCTCCGAGCTCCTCGTAGGAAACGCACGACTAAGTCGTTTTTCCCCAATGACTGGCCAGACACCGGTTTAGCAAACGTTGCTAAGGCCGCCACATAAACTTTGAGCGTGGATGGGGTCCTGCCCTTATCCATCAGCTCCTGAAGGAAGGCAAGCACTTCCGTAACCCCGCAGTCCACAGGTGAAAAGCCACGGGCTCGACACCAAGTAGAGAACACTAACCATTTCGAGAGCGACGGAGCTCTAGCCTGCGCGATCGTGTTTAGCACTCCTTCCGGGAGGCTAGCGGGTACCCGTTGATGGCCCATGCGTGCAGGGACCACAGATCCGGGCGAGGATGCCAAATCGAGCCCTCCGCCTGAGAGAGGAGATCTCTCCTCAATGGTACAGGCCACGGGGCAGTGCTGGTCAGCCGCATCAGGACAGGAAACCAAGCCTGGTTCGTCCAGAGCGGAGCTACAAGCAGCACTGGGCATCCATTTTCCCTGATCCGCTCCAACACCTGAGGCAGGAGCGAGACGGGGGGAAAAGCATACAGGGGACCGCTGGGCCAAGCATGGGCCAGCGCGTCCCTGCTTTTCGAAAAGAATACTGGGCAGTGAGCGTTCTCGCGGGACGCGAACAGGTCCACCTGCGCTCTGCCAAACGTTTCCCACAGCAGCTGGACCGTCTGCGGATGCAGCGACCATTCTCCTGTCGGGACGTTGTCTCTGGACAGCTTGTCCGGACCCACATTCAGGTGACCAGGCACGTGCGCCGCTTTCAGTGAAAGGAGGTTGCGCTGGGCCCAGACCAAGAGGGGTTCCGTCAGCCTGCAAAGGCTTCTGGACCCGACGCCGCCCTGGCGATTTATGTACGCCACTACTGACGTGTTGTCCGACCGGACCAAGACGTGGTGGCCTTTTATCTGGGGACAGAAGCGCCGTAGCGCTTTGTCGACTGCTATCATTTCCAAGCAGTTTATGTGAAGGAGCTTCTCCCGCTCTGACCATAGGCCAGCCAGCGGTCTGCCCTCGAGCAGCGCTCCCCACCCC
Source organism: Chrosomus eos (assembly GCA_036326025.1). Lineage (NCBI taxonomy): Eukaryota > Metazoa > Chordata > Actinopteri > Cypriniformes > Leuciscidae > Chrosomus > Chrosomus eos. The sequence goes on along the minus strand of CM070820.1, from coordinate 21,663,017 downwards.
GTGGTGGAGGCGTCCGTAGACACCACTTTCACCCTTGAGGCGGTCCCCAGACTCACACCAGACTGATACCAGCTGGTTACTTTCCAGGGTTCCAGAGCCGAAACGCACCATTGGTCGACCCTGAGGCGACACCGGCCCGTGGTCCATGCCCGGGGCGGGACCCGTGCTTTCAGCCACCTCTGCAGTGGGCGCATGCGAAGCAGGCCCAGCTGGAGTACAGAGGATGCTGAGGCCATCAGGCCCAGCATTTTCTGAAACCGTCTGAGCGGGACTATAGAGCCGTGGCGGAAGGATTCCGCGACGTGCTGAATACTTAGTACGCGCTCCGGTGACAGGCGTGCCGTCATGGATAGCGAGTCTAACACTGTTCCCAGGAAAGAAATTCTCTGGCTGGGACACAGCGAGCTCTTTTCCCAGTTGACTGTCAGGCCCAGTTTCTCGAGGTGCTCGAGCAGTGTGGCCCTGTGTTCTATGAGCTCTGGCCGTGATCGAGCTAGAATCAGCCAATCGTCCAAGTAGTTCATAACTCGCATGCCCCGAAGTCTCAGGGGTGCGAGAGCCGCGTCCATGCACTTCGTAAATGTACGGGGTGCCAAGGACAGGCCGAACGGCAGGACTGTGTATTGATATGCCTGGCCCTCGAACGCGAATCTCAAGAATCGCCTGTGATGGGACGCTATTTGTATTTGGAAATAGGCGTCTTTCAGATCTATTGACATAAACCAGTCCCCTTGGCGCACTTGCGCGAGGATTCTCCTGGTCGTAAGCATCCTGAACTGGCGCTTCACAAGCGCTTTGTTCAGCTGTCTCAGATCTAGAATGGGTCTGAAGCCCCCATCTTTTTTCGGTACCAGAAAATATCTGCTGTATAAGCCCCCTTCGCTCTGAGCCTGAGAAAGGGGCTCTATGGCCCCTTTGCTCAGCAGTTTCGCTATCTCGGCTCGAAGTAGATGAGATACTTCGTTTCTCACCGTAGTCTCGACGCGCGCCGTATAACGGCGGGGACGTCGTGCGAATTGTAGCGAGTAGCCTCTCCTTATAGTGTTCAGCACCCAGTCTGATACCCCGGGTAGCTTTGACCACGCTTCTGCGTGAATAGCTAGAGGTAGGATAAAGACCGGGCTCTGGCCGTGACCAGGCAACGGCTCGAGAGCCCCGGTACCCTGGGAACACAACGCCGTGTTTACAGCGTTCGAGGCGGGGGGCGCGCTGAACACAGCGGGCAGCCTGGCCGCGCTCAAATTCTCTACGGCGGGACGCACAGCGAGAGTGAGCGGGGCGAATCCCGTAGGATTCAGCGTGCTTGCGGGGGGATGTGGGCGCAAACTTACGGGCACATCTGCTGCACTGTACACGCTTTCGGTCGGAGCCGATAGACTGTGTGTTGGTTTCGTTTTTACAGAAACCAAGGGACACGCGGCATGTAGTGTGAGCGGGCATTGTATGGGCGCGTTCACTACATTGTCTGCACAATCGACCTGAGTCAGATTTATGTGTGCTAGCCTCGCACCGTGGCGGGCTGTGTCTGGGTGTGGGAATGGGCACTGGGGCGTGGGCATTCTTACAACACTCATAACACCATCGGCCGTGGCCGGTACACCAGAAAATACACTCTTTATTGGATTTATCTGGGTAGCCATAAAAACGGCTTTTGTGTGCAGGCAAGCGGGCTGAGACTGCTTCGCTGCTAAATACACTGGCACAGTCACATCGCAAGGAACTGAACGAGCGAATCGTTTCGGTGGGGAACCGGCCGCAGCGGGATCCGAACACCGTCGCTTTCCTAGAGTGGCTAGGAAAGCTTCGAGGCCTCGGGCTTGAGCTCAATCTTCGGCCGGGGCCCGCGCTGAGCGGGGCGGCGTCCAGCAGAGCGAGAGCGCAGTCTCTGATCCCGGGCCTGGCGGCGCTGTGTAGCGGCGGCTGCGGGCGATGCAGGCCGAGGCTGAGAGCTGCGAGCAGACGGCTGCTTAGAGCGACCTGCAGCGGAGCTTGAGCGCTTCGGGAGGAAGTGCTTCATGGCCTGCGAAGTCTTCTGCACCTCAGAATATCTGTCCGCGAAATCTTTGACGGCAGATCCGAAGAGGCCCGCAGGGGAGATGGGCGCGTCGAGGAATACAGAGCGCTCAGCTTCCGTCATCTCAGACAGCGTCAACCACAGATGTCTCTCAGCAACGGTGAGAGAGGCCATATTCCGCCCCATGGCCTGAGCAGCGGCTTTAGCGGCGCGTAGAGCAAGGTCCGTAGCGCCTCGTAAATCCGCCACACTGACAGCACCCGGCCCTTCCTCGTCCAATTTAAGGAGAAGGTCAGCCTGGTAAATCTGCAAGACCGCCATGGTATGCAGCGCTGAGACCGCCTGTCCAGCAGCTGTGTAAGCACGCCCGTGCAGCGATGACGTCACCCGGCAGGCTTTGGAAGGAAGCGTCGTCTGCGCGCGCCGTCCCGCAGAGGGCGGGCAGAGATGCGACGCGACCGCCGCCTCCACAGGAGGAATGGAGAGATATCCTTTATCTCCCGCGCCGACGACAGAGGAAAAAGCCGCAGAGGTGGAAGTGCGCAGCCTGGCGGAGAAAGGGGCGGTCCATGACTTGGCGACTTCGTCGTGGAGCTCAGGGAGGAAGGGGGCAGCCCTAGACCTAGACGGGGCTTCGTCCTTTTTGAGAAAGCGCCCGTCGAGTCTGTTGCGCGGCGGCAACGTAGGCGCCTCCCACTCGAGGCCGATGCATTCCACGGCCTGGGTGAGCAGACGCATCAGCTCAGCCTCAATGCCGGGTCTCTTTCCAGAGGGTTGGCTAGACACGTCAGCGGGGGGGAGGTCCACAGAGCTCGCCCAATCCTCGCTGTCAGAAGCCACAAGAGAGCATACCTCAGCAGGTTCGTCCAACTCGGGAGCGGAAGCGGCGGCAGACGGCGGGCGCTGTCCGTCCGGGAGCGACTCAAGTGAAGCCGGCGAAGCAGGCGGGCGAACCGGCGAGCTTTGGCGGGCTTGAGAAGGCTCGGGAGCGTGCTGGGCGCGACGCTTCTTGCGGCGCGGCACAGAAGGCTGGGACGCGGGCTCAACGAACGACGCCAGGCGAGTCCTCAGAGTCACCATGGGCAGAAGTTCACAGTGCGGGCATCCACCATCCGCGAGCGCGATAGCCGCGTGCTCATGACCCAGGCAGGACACACAGATGACGTGACGGTCCTCATCACTGAGTTGGGAGCGGCACGAGCCACAGAAAGGCATCTTTAAAAAGACGCAGCTCTTTTAGAACAGTAGAAAATGGTTGTTGCGTCACGTAAGCAAACACACACACTTAGCAGAGTAAAGGATATAGTACGCCGGAAAGCGCAGCAGGCACGGCGGCTGAAGGCGGCTGGGCCAGCGACTTCAGATGATGGCACGTCCCGCTGAGAGGGATACAAGTCAACGGCGCGGCTTCTCTCTCCGGATCCAGCGATGCGTGAGCTTCGCGTGAAGAGTAGAAAAATCAGAGGAAATACAGCTATCGAGGGGGTATTTATAGGGCGAGACCACGCCTTTACTGGCGGGACATGACGAAATGGGCGCGAAGTGCCCCCATTCGTCATTACGTCACGCAGTGCCTCACTCGATAGGCTGCAGCTTTTCCAGCAAGGCAGCCAATGGGCGCGCGAGCTGTTTCGCCCTTGTCTGCTTGCTGCTGCAAAGCGTTTTACATTTTTAAAAATTAAGGATAATTTTTGGCTTCAATATCTCGAGGAAAAGAGTTTTCCCCATAGCGTAAGATATTACGCAGTACGAGAGATACTCTCGTAAGAGAACTGATAATCTATTTGATATCCTTATTTTCCTGGATATCTGTAATTTTGGAACAACAAACGCTACCCCTACATGCTCATTATCTGGATTTTTTGATGCATCTGTAAATACCTGTATTTTATGTTCATAATTTAACCATAGGCATTCCCTTACCTGGATTGCCTCTCTTTCACTCTGACCTTCTTTCTGCCTGTTTTCTAGCATTTTTAAATCAACTGCTGGCTGTGGCATTATCCACAAAGGGACAGCTGGTATCACCACTCTTGGAGTAATTTTTAACTCTTTAATATCCAACTCTTTTACTAAATCACCAATCACCCATCCGAAACTATCACACTTCTTTTTCCCATACTCCCAACACTGCTCTAATACCTTTAAAGTAGGATGAGATTTGTCCTGTCCCATAAGATTTGCCCAGTATGCTGCATTTAACTGTTGTCTTCTTAACTTGAGAGGCATATCTCCTACTTCTACCTGCAACGCTGAAACCGGTGAAGAAGGGTACGCTCCACAACAAATCCTTAATGCCTTTGCTTGAATTCGCTCTAGTTTGTCCAAGTGAGTTTTTGCTGCTGATCCATATACTATGCTTCCATAATCGATTACTGATCTAATTAACGTTACATAAATAGTTTTCAGTGCCAGCCTATTTGCCCCCCAGACTTGTCCAGACACACATCTCATTATATTCAACACTCTTTTAGACTTATGTTCCATCTTCTCAATATGCCCTTTCCATGTGAGTCTACTGTCTAGCCAGATTCCAAGAAACCTTATTTTGGATACCCGTTCTAGGTTGATATTATACAATTTTAATTTTATTTCCTCATCAATTCTTTTATTAGTGAAAAACATTACCTGAGTTTTTTCCACTGAGAATTTAAATCCCCACTTCAGTGACCATTCCTCCACTTCTTTCAACGCATTGTAGATGATGAGTTTGTTTGAAATGTGTGCTTTTATGCCAGAGGTGATGAGTATGCTGATGAGGTGCAGGTGATGGCTGAGTGAGTGCAGGTAAGAAACACGAGGGATGCTGGGAAATGTAGTGTGCTAAGGTGACTGGGCTGGTGATGGAAGTTCGTGACAACAAACTGGCTGCAGCCGAAATTGCATACTTCCCTACTATATTTTAGGTGAAAAACAGTATGTGACAAGTATGTGTACGATGGACACTTTACTATCCCATGAGGCCATTTGTGAATGGCAGTGAAGTGACGCAACTGACGCTGTTGGTCACATGATAATGACAACATGGAGAATGTATAGTACATCCAGATTACATTTATACTACACACAATCATACTATATAGAACATAGTTTTCTAGCGGCCATGAAGTAATTATTTAAAAATAAGTACCTACTCAAGAATGTATGCGATTTCGGATACAGCCACTGATTGTGAGCAAAATAATCTATGAATATATATATACATACATACATACATACATTTTTTTTATATATACCTCCACAAATAGCCTTTCACCAATTCACTTTTTTTTATCATTTCAGATCATCAATCTAAATTTCACATTTCAACACTTATTTTCTGGTTTGTACATTCCATTTCAAGGCAGAAAAAGATAACATAATAATCCTGAAATGAACAGTTATATTCCCAGATTGGCTTGAATTCTGTTTCGACTCCTAATTAAAACCACTTTTCTGTTGCTCTGTTGCTCCACATTTGCTCGGTGAAAAATATTTTTGTTCTCAGCCTTTTTATAAAAAGTGCTAACATATCTTCACAAAAATAGAAACCATACAAACACACAGGAGTGCACACTTATGGCATGCAAAATAATTCTGCCTCTCAGTTTTGTCTGACTTTGTTGCCAAAACTGCTCAATACACTTTAAAAAGACTGTAACTCTACACCAAAACTGTTCAAATTGACATTTGGCTCATCACATCAATATAACACCTACTGTCTGAGCTTCCCATAACTTGTCTTTTTTCCTTTCAGCAAAATACAAATCCCACACCATACCACTCACGGCTCTGGCAATTCGATATACCTCACAAATAAGATTATTTTGGTGTTTTAGGCCACATACCCGTCAAGTGTCAGCCAGCCACCATAACATTTGCTCATTCTCATCAACGCCGAAGCCAAACCGTTTTGCCCGTTAGCACCAATGCATGCATGGAAATGTCTCATTTCAACTTTCACGCTAGTTTTGAAAGGGAAAACAAATCAGGATGCGTTAGCACATTTGATGGAGGATGTGTGTAACTGCAGTGACAACTGCCTGGACGCCGAGCGCCGGTTACCAGCAGTTTGCATTAAGTTACGCAAACACTAATTGGAGAGTACCTGGCTCCACTTCACTGACTGTTTTCCATTTTTGGCAGCGTCTCAACAGCGAGCTCACTGCTGTTTCACTTGATTAGCCCCAAATGGGGAAAAAAGCTGCCTAATTTTGAAAATGTCAGAAAAAGAGAGAAACCTTCAACTCAAACATGCGTATGGCCTGTTGGCACGGCACTTGCTTTTGATTTCCGGATGTCCCTGAAAATTGATTTTCAGCTATGATTGCGTACATTGAGGCTAATCAAAGGTTTTGAATAATTGCTCCGGTATGATCTTTCAACATGAATTTGCAGTGTAGAGCATACCGGCTTTTGCCAGAAACATTTGCTAGGATGACCTCACAACATACCTTTCAAATGATTCCCAGTTGCGTCTATGATGCTGTATTTTCTTCCGATTAGCTCCTAAATAAGCATGCATGCTTTTCTTAGTCTGCAAGGAATGTTTGGTGCAAAGTGCATACTTCTGTACTTCTTCATGTGGTCATGTTTTGTGTCTGCTTAACACATCTTTACTTTACACCTTCACACCACATTTGTCTCACTTGTCGCCCTTGCGAAGTGGAGCCGCACAACAAGACCCACTGCTTTACGATGTAACAGTGTAATAAAATGAGTGCACCATTACCGCCACGGCTCTTCCTACTCCATTTGGCAGGAGGTAGAAAATAATAAATTGGTATGAATTACAGTGCATCTACTTATCCCTCAGAGTCAAATTGTTCTGTAATGCTCATAACAACCAGAAGAAGCTCTTTAGTGGTAATGCATGACTGCTTTGTCTGAGGAAGACATCTCCTCCTGAGCTTCGCCTTTGTGCGCCGGTGAAATGTGGTCTTTCGTTTAGCGGCGTAATGCATTACGCTGTTTGTGGAGGAAGAAGCAGATTGATTGGGGAGGACTGGGAGATTAATAACACGCACCTTTTGGTTATGACACCCATTGTTTCATAGATGCCCTGTAGAAGTATGCTCCAAAAAATGCATCATTGTGTAAAATATTGAGCCTGCAGCTTTTCATTACTCTCAGCACTGCAGACGGATACAGCTAAACAGTAATAAACTGTTTCCCCCTGTTTTGTGATTGAAAATACTATAGTGGGGAGAAAATGGCATGTCAAATCCACCCACAAAAACTTGTTTGGAGGTGCGGGAGACACAGAGGTTGTGTCGCTTAATAAAAGTGTCAGGTGCCAGACTGAGCTAAGGAGTCTTTCGTTCTGACAGCTAACGCAGAAAAATGATCGACCCATGGCCACATTCACTGCAGGGATGCCCCGTAGGTTGTAACCTTGAGAGGAGGAAGCCCGCCACCCCCTTGATGCCGCTAGTTTGCAAATGAAATGTGTGTTTGGTTTGTGTTTTTTCAGGAATTCATCTTTTTGTAGATAGGAGAGCAGTTGGAGTAGTCAAGTGCTGGTGAGGTTACCTTTTTTGCTGTTCAGTTCAACAAACCTTGACATTCATGGTAAGCTAAAAAAGTAGCAGAAGCATCATGATTTTTTTATTTAGTGCAGGTTTTGGTTACAGTTTATGTCGATTGTCCACTTTAGACATTCTACTAAGTATAGATAACTTTGCAACCACATGCCAACTTATTTTACTTATCTCTATGATACCACGAGCCACGATAAACTTGGCTCACAAGACGAGACAATGCATAATATTGGATTCATGAGTCGATATCAGATGATATTTTAACATTATTTTAAGAAAAACTTCAAATACAAAATATGTGATCACAAAATGAAAAATAATGCAGGTGCATTTTGAAATGTTTTAAGTAATCTAGTACCGTCACTAATGATTCATTTGGTAATTGAGTAATCGTTCTATTATCTTTATAATATTGTATTTAATATAATAAAAATAGACATACGTGAACACTAGCCTTTAAAATGATTTAAAATACATATATAAGAACCAGGCAATAATAATTGGTTCAAATAAAGTGTCAACAGCATGTAATCATACGGTTTTATTGAACAACAATAAAAAATCATAATATACTATAAACAATAATCAACTTTTGTACATTAGGTTTTGCCACAAACTCAACTACTTAATACTGATAACGCGAGACAGCTTTTATCTTGATAAAAAATATAGTCATGGTTTAATATCGCATAGCACAAGTTAACATGTAGTTGCAAAGTTACTTATTGTTAGTAGAATGTCTAACCAAGGTTATAATTGCAGATGGCAGATTGATGATTTTGTATGTATGTAGGAAAAGTAAATTTGATCAGACCAATAATGCTACACCCTCTAGTTTTTTTTTCCTCTATAATTTTGAAAAGGCTACAAATCAGAAAGGACTGAGAGGCAGTTTTAGAGAAGGTAAAGTTTTGGCTTAAATGTTTCTGGCTGCTTCCTCCTTTGCCCCATACTGAGCATACTTGGACTCGAGGAGGAAACAGGATCATCCTTCACTTCCTCTTCTAGGCTTATACAACACATCACACTGAGTTTTGCTTCAGGTTGTTTTATGTCCCTTGAATTCACTTGCCATGATATTCATAGCGTGTTGATACAGAGAGGAGGGAAGAATGGACATAGGAATGTAGGGAATATGAAAATGGCATGTTATTATATTGTGGTTCGAATGCACACAGTTCACAATACACAGATGAAAGATGCTGCAATGCTGACATTTCATTATACTGTTACAATAATTTATATTTCAAATGAATGCTGCTCTTTTGAGCTTTCTATTGAAAAAATCCAGAAAAAAAACAATGTATTGTGGTTTCCACAAACTTATCAAGCAACGCAAATGTTTATTGACTACCTAATCAGCATAGTAGATTGATTTCTGAAGGATCATGTGACACTGAAGAGGAATGATGCTGAAGATTAAGCTTTAACATCAGAGGAATACATTGCATTTTAAAATATATAAAATAGATAACCGTTATTTAAAATTGTAATAATTTATTTCAGTATGTGTTTGTTTGTTTATTTATAATAAATGCAGCCTTGGTAAGCATAAATAAAATCTTTCAAATATATACTTTTGAATGGCAGTGTAAAATGAAGTAAACATGTTATACAGAATTATATCTGACTGAAGTCAGTGCAGGGTTTAAAAAGATTAAAATTGTATTGTTCCTGAATCAGTTGTTGTCTAGACTGTAAAAATGAGATTAAAAAAAAAGAGAATAACAGCATTTTTTTATTATTATTTTTTTTTCACGTTGTTCCAGAAGATGAATTAACCTTAATTAAAATGTTGGACAATATACTTTATTCAAGGGCAAAAGTAAATTAACACTAATGCGATTCAATACAATTAAAACTGAATTCGGAACACATTCAACAAACAAGACTTTCTGACACAACAGTGTTGATAATAATGTCATAATTATTTATAATAATTAGTTAAAAAAGAAATCAGTTTTTATGTTAGTTTTCAAATTTTCTTTAACGTCTCTCCTGTCTGTAACCTCCACAATTTATCTGCAGGGCCAGCTTTGTTCTTGTTATTTAATTTGCTTCTGTTTTATTTCATTTATTTCTTGTGTTGCACAAATTGCTTTTTGACCTTGCCCGTTATAAAGCATAAGTGAATTGAAAAGCCATTGATACACAGACATTTGTGCATGGACTGTACTCGGGCATTAATCTTTCCACCTGCAATGTGGGACCCTGTTCCAAGATGGTCAGATATATTTATTTATTTATTTGTGCCCTGTGTTATTTTCATTATCTTAAGAGGGCACAGAAAGCTCATTGATGCAGCCGTCTGCAGTGGCCGAGCACACACTCGCTCAGTCTCGCACATACACACACTCTTGCGGGGCATCTAAAAGTGCCTTTCTTGCATTCTGCCCTGACAGTGATAGAGTGAGTCTGGGTCTTTTGTTATATTTCTTGTATTTGTAAATGCTGTGTCCCACGTTCTAGCCTAAGACCAATTTAAGTGGTCTAACAGCTGTTGCCCATCTGATCCATTGTCTTTAAATATGTGACTGACAGATCCTCTTTGGTTGTATTGAATGGTACCACACTTTTGAGATCATCTGCTTGTATAGTTATGATACTTTGAAGAAAGTATTGAGTGCAGTGGTCATGACTCACCTAAATGAGATACGATCCCCTAAAAATCATACAATAAAATAATACAAATAATAGTTAAACAATAAATACAATATTTTTGTCTTGTTATATATATATATATATATATATATATATATATATATATATATAATATATATATATATATATATATATTATATATATATATATATAAACATCTTTAAAAAGATTTTTGATTATAAAAAAGTGCTCTCAATTGATTAATAACAAAATAACTAGATTTAATCAGATTTTTTTCTGTGATTAATTGCGATTAATCACAATTAAAAACACCTTTTTAACATATTTTATAATGTAATAATTTCAGTTAATCTCCAAATTAATGTAGAGACAACACATTACATTTTTTGACAGTATTTTTATGAATGAAGGCCAGTATCACTGATACAGCAACTGATGTCTCGATGAAAATTACTTTGACCCAAATAATGCCCCCCCCCCCCCAAGAATATAACTTCAATAAAGTATATATTTTAAAATGTATATGCTAATATAAAATAATATGTTTTATTATGTTTTATTACCCCTTAATTGGCAATTACTTTTCTTATTCTAAGCATAAATCTACCAAAATGTTGTGATATTTATGCTATAATAATACAAATAAATAATAATAATTATGATTAATATTATTATTAATCATAATTATTGTATTTAATAATTTATTAATTACTATTAGCCAGAAGGTAAATAATTACAAGAAAAAAAAATATTCAGGTAAATTGTGTTTGTTATACAGAATCGGGTTATATATTATATTATATGATTACATTTTATGGTCATATTGTATGGTTGGATTTTACTTTGCAATTTCACTAGTTTGCAGTTGCTGGCCGGATGAGCGATAGAGTAGCGGTTTGGCATCACCTATGGGATCCTCCACTGATTGAGTGTATCAATGTCACCTTTAGTGTTGTAAGAGAGCACAGATCACACAGCATGTGTCACATCCTTTTTCAGTGTTGTCGTCTGGATGTATGCCTTTATTTCGCAGAGATGACGCCTCTTAGTCTTAGTCTCATTTGGAGAATCGCTCTTCTCCAATTCTGTCTGAGACAGTAATTTCTATAATGACCCCATGAAACATCCTCCCTGCTGATAGGGTGACACTCAACCCATCTACACCTTCTCTTCCTTAATTCCCCTGCTCTCTCCCTTATGGCAGTATGAGTCCAGTTGCTGTAAAATGGTATGGATAATGACCTTTAGAGAAGAGGAATGGCTCACTGGGCCAGTGATGGGACATAGTGGTGTTCTCACCTCCAGGACACCCAGTATATTCAGGCATGGTCAGACACCGACCAGAAATATTTTCATATAATGGCCATGTGAGAAACTAGGAAAAAATACTCCTAGTTTCCCATATGTTCTGGTTGTGTGTTTACGAGATCCCTAGAAATCATGTGAACTATTGCTGATGGTGTGTAAGTGTACAGTGGTTCAAATACGAACATGAACAGTATAGTCATACTTTTTTTTTTTTTTTTTTTTTACTATTTATTTAGATATAGCCTGTATCTGCTTTTTTTATCTGCAATCTGTCCATTTTTTTTTGGGGGGGGGGATATTATTTTTCACACATTTTACATTGTTGCAGCACCTCTCTTTCCAGTCTGTCAGTGACGCTCTGTTTAGTTCCTGTCTCTATGAAGCCCCTCATTTCTGAAAAGTGCAATGCACTCTGATTGGTCACCTGGACCATTGTGTTGTGATTGGTAAACCGCTTCAAGTGTTGTTGTTTTTTCAGAAATGTCACACCCCTTTACCATAGTAAAGCAAGTTTGAAAACACTACCAACATAACTCAACCAGGCCTCGCTCCTTTCATGCTTATGCCTTGGGCGGGAAAAGAGGAATATTGTGACTTGTATGTTCAAAAACGTAAGACTACAAGGCATTTCAGGGAGTTCAGAAAGAGTGCTTACTGATATAGAGAATAACTCCCTCCCTTTGTGCTTTGTAACTTCGCATACATTTTTCATGCTCAAACAGCAATATTACACACTAAAGAAAGCTGAAAACGTCCCCTTTAAAATAAATGGCACATTATTTTTGTATGTTAAAAAATGCAAGCTGTCCTTGTATATGTATAGCTGTCCTTTCACTAGCACATACTGATAAAAAAAGCCCCTTTTAGATTCTGACCTCTACGTGTCAGCTGTGAATTTGTATGCCAGCCTTTGTATACGCTCTCAAGAGCAGCTTTCAGATCACAGCATGTCCCCGTCCACTTACGCCGTCAAAATGCACGGTTTACCCTCTGTGTAGTGTGTGACATGTTTTTCAATCATGCATTGTAGCCATGCAGCTGCTATGGACGTCCGTCACTGTTAAACTGTGTTGTTTCATTCTAGCTTCGGAGCAGATCCATGGCATGTCAACACGTTTCCACCATGCTAATGCATTGAGCTTCAAGTGGCTTAAAAAGCTGTTGACCAGATAGAATCCTGGCAATGGGTTTTTAGCTTGGGCTGTCATATCACATTCAACACACTGGAAAGGTTTGTATTGCTTCCAAATGCTGTTTTTCTCAGTGTCAGGTCGGATTCGATACATTGCCCTCACAGTGGCTTTGACGAATCGTGCCAAACTGAGAGCGTCACCAGCAATCTCGCAGCGACTCTCTAAATCTCTTGCAGGTTTGAAATGTTGAGAAAGTCAGGTCAGTATGGTCTTGTGTGGAATGTTTTACTTGTCTTTGATTACTGATAATCAATCTAACGCCAATGATGTGATGCTCATATATGGTCCTAATTTATTCAAATATACATACTGTAATTTAGCTCAATATAATGAATTGAATACACTTCTTCTGTGATGTGTGTGCATTTTGAAAAATGTCTGCCAAATGAAAGCCATGTAGTGCAACATGCAGCAACAGAAAAACAGGACCGTGTGTTTAATAATGATTAAAATGTGCATATTTTCTTATTCATGATGTAATGAAAATTAAATATAAATACATTTAATATTTTTCCTGAAAATGGCATAAAAGTTTTGCAAAACATAAAAAGAGTACATTTCTAATAACAATTCTTGGCATGTTTTAAATTATATTCTTGAACTTTTTAGTCATTGAGTTATTTGTTACATGGTGTGATGAAAATTTCCTAAAATTGAATGTGGAGACAATTAAGAAAGAATGAAAAAATAAGTGATATTACCAGTGATAATTAATGGTCAGAAATAGAGATTGTGCAGTCTTATTGGTGTCCATTTGGACAGTAAATTAAACTGGAAGAAGAATAGTGAGGCTGTTTTTAAGAAGGTATCAAGACTATTCTTTTTGAGGAAGTTGAGTTCCATTGGTGTCAGTAGGAAGCTTCTTTGTGTTTTTTGTGCTTAATGGTTAGTGTTTTATTTTATGCAGTGCTCTGTTGGGGAAGTAGTATGATAAAATGTAGATGATAAAAATAGGATTAGTAAATTGATTAGAGAGGCTGGCTCGGTTATTGGCCTTAATCGTGATTCACTTTTTTGTGTCATTGTGAAGAAGAGAAAAAGGGCAAAATTAAAAATAATTCTGTGGTCATCCACTACACTGTATCTTTAGTGGACTTAAAAGCTAATTTAGTAGAAGATTAGTAATGCCTTAGTGTTCTACAGAGCGATTTAGAAGATCTTTTTTTTTCCGAATGCAGTTAGGTTTTTTAATGAAGTTGTGAAATTTTTTGTACGAACTGATTGTTGTTGTTTTTAATGTTTATTTGTGGTGTTTGTAATGTGCGATGGTGGCAAATGAGTTTCCCCTTAAGGGGATTAATAAAGTTTCCTAATCTAATCTAATTTGGTTCATTTGGCCAGTGCAGTGTTTTTCCCTCTCTCAGTAACGTATGTTATTGTCTCCAGAGCCTAAATAGGAAAAAATTGTAGCTGCTGTCCTGATTAAGCATGTCTTTTGTCAGAATCTGCTTCATAGCGTGATTTTGAAAGAGGAAGATGATGAGCAAGACAGACCGAGGGAGAGAAGAACAACAGTAGAGGGGGATTAGAATCAAGGGACTGCTTCGCCAGCAGGGTGGTGTGAGGTGAAAATAAGGGAAGGAGAATTTCATTTGCATACCCAGCATGCCGCCCGGACCTTTCCGGAGATCTGCGTGTATCCACCGCCGAGCTTGGCAAGTATGTGCTCATTTTACAGGGCTGGGTTTATGAAACAGGCAGAGGGGGTGGCGTGGGTACGCTTCGTGGAGGGAGAATGTGGGGCAAGAGGGTGGCATCAGAGCCCCATTTACATGTTTGCGTTGTGCCAGAGGTGCTGTGTAAAAAGAGATTGCAATCCTTGACACGACATGCACCCTCAGGAATTAGCCCAATTCACAAGCCAGACAAGATGGCTGCTTTGCCGAGCAAGGTCTTGCAGGGTAATTTTCACTGAACAAACAAGCGATCTCATTATCCTCCTGCACCTGAGATGTCCAAGCTCCCCCACCTCCTTCCCAGCCCTCTTTCGTTCACGCTTCCATCCATCCCCCTCTTTCTCCGTCCTTCGCCCGGTCTAGGCTTTATTAGAGCGCATCTTTTCCATTGGCTGCACTTGCCCTGTTGTCAGGGTCAAGTCAAGGGCACGCAGCCTAGATTGGAATCATTTGTCACATGGTGCAGCAGCAGAGCTGATATCAGCACAGCGGACGAGGCATGTTGCACCCACTCCTGTTAGCATCCTCTGACATTAGGAGCCTCCGGACCTCGCAGATGGGCATTACTTTGGCTGAGCTGGCCAGGTAATGATCGAACCCCATCCTCAAACACAATAGCATATCATCAGGCACAGAGAAGAAAGCACTGGCGATGCCGTCAGCATATATTCCGAAAGTGTTGGGAGCCCGTCTCGGCCTCGCTTTGACAATGGTGAAATTGCCCACGGAGCGACCGCAATAATCGCAGTGCTTTTCGCAGCTGAAAGCAGCGCAACCAAATAACGAGAAAGTGACAATTGTGTGTCTTAACTGGTGTAACGGTGTAAAGTGTCGCAATTTAGCTGAGAGCATGTTTTTATTTATTTATTTTCTTTTTCTTGTGCTCTTCCCCACCCCCCAGGTGGGCAGCAGGAGCTTGCATGAACAATGGAAGGTGCTGAGGAAGCATGTAGAAAATGACTTTAATACACCATATAGAATGGCTTATTGCTTTGGTCAATAGGCTGGAGGGAGGATGGCACATGAGGCCGCATGGGAAGGTTAGAGCTGTCAGTACATTACATGACTGATATGAGCAGAGCTTATGAGCTCCCTAACGGAACGACCTCGCCAGGCAGAGTCATAAAGGTTACGTGTGACACAAATCTGGCTATTAAAGGGAAGATTAGACCGCTGATGTACACAAAAATAAATGCAGGAAATCTGTAGTATTGCCATATAGATGGGAGATATTGTACACTTGCTGCATGAGTAGAACACAAATTGAATTAAAAAACCACTGACAAAGGCAGAATCATTTGTCATTTGATTGCTTTTTGGATTTTGTTTCTTTTTTTCTTTTTTGGATTGCAAAATAATTTACATACAGTTTGAATTTGGAATCAAATAGCGAGGCACTCAGATGAATTATTTTTAACCAAAACCGAAATTAATGTTTTCATTCAGCCGATAACCAATAAGTTTTAGTAATTAAATTGGATTAATTGAATTTATTGTATGGTGTCGATTGTCATGTTAACTGTTGATAAACCAGTCGTAGTAAAGTCCTTTGGGAACAAGCTGCCTTTCCATATTTCAGCCAAAATAAGTGTACATATTGCTCCTCTAGTATTTTTATTGGTCACGATGAAGAGTTTACTTGTTGTAGCTAATCCATGTTTTGTGCACAAAATAGATGATAACCTGGTCAAAATGCATCAACGGAGAAGCACTAAATGTTACGGTAAATTGTTTTGGCTCTGAGCATTCACTACATTTTACCATTTCATTTGCAACCGTAGAAACTTCACTATGACCCGCCAAAACATTTAGAAACATTTCATCGGGTGACAATCATATTAGTGTGGAGTAATCGCTAAGCAAATGAACTGGCCATATTGAATGATTTTATAGAAAAACAATGCAGTGCACTAACTGGATTTCGGTAAGCTCTCCGTATGCGTGGATCTTACCATCTCTCTATTGTCCTGAACAGAAAATGTGGCAGTTCACACAGAGGTGAATCAAGTTTTTTATAGCTCACACAGAAAATGAGCGCATAATTTGTCCCGGGATATTTATTATCTTTATTTTTTATTATCATTATCAGAAGTTCAAGAAGGAATTTATTTTTCTATTTTGTGCCTGTATGTTCTGTTATTCCAAAACTACATCCACAATTTAGACCTAAACTGTCAGCGTGAACATTTCAATAACAAAAACAGGATTTCTAGCTTTTCCTGTTCTGGCTCTCACTCATTCATTCACTAAAGACAGGTGGAAGAGACAGTTATACACTATCTCAAACAAGCTCCATGTTTCACACAGCCTGACTATAATTGCCTTAGACAGTGCTCTCCCAGGCCGGGTCAGCTTGCTATGCTTGTTATTACTGCCGACCTTATCAACCAATTGTGCCTGACCGGGTCAGCTGAACCCGACCGTACCGTAACCTCAGGGTCACGTTCAACAGCTGCAAAGGTCAGAGTGTCGATCGTGCTCGCCCCTCTCAGTTCAATTCCTCTAATAACGAGGAGAAGCAAGGTTGGGGACTTAGGGAGAGATCTGGATTCTCCTCATTAGCCTGGGTTTATTCCTTTATCAGGTAACTGGGGAACATAATTTTTGTGGTTCTTGAAAAGCAGTATACAAAACATATGTGTCCTTATATTACAGAGGAAAATAATTAGAAAACAGTAAGCAGTTTTTCATAATTGCACTGAAATAGCACTACTGTGAGAGAATTAACACCTCTCATTTTAAATAAAATGTTTAGTTCTTATTTTTCTAGAGAGATTTGATCACTTGTTTTAATTTACTTGGCACAGACAAAGGCACTTGGGACTGGATTTTTTTCATTTTCGTCAAGAACGATAACTATAAAGAGAACTATATCAGTGTCCACACCAAAGCACTATAACATTAAATGCGCACACTGCAGTTTTGTCATCTGTTGCTTTAAATTGCCCTTTAAAATCAGAGGGATTCTGATAGGCTGTCAGTGTATTTATTGTTCACCAGCTGGAAAAAAAATCGTTCTGAAAGTGCTTCCATCAATATCATTCCTCTTTGTCGGTTTACAAACGTTATACTATACTGTAAATTTTCGTTTTACAGTGTAGTGTTGACTTTCCTTTTCAGAATGATTATTAACATTTTATAGATATTGTCATCATTATAGTTATCATCCTTGGAGTGAATGGCCCTCAACTCATCACAAAAGACATGCAGGACACTAGACATCTAAAACAAAACTAACTGCTATCTGCCTTGTTGCCTTAATCAATTGGAATGAATTGCTTTTTTGTGATTGATTCTTTTCCCGTTTGATGTGATAGTTTAATCCCAATGGGGAAAAAAAAATCCCACTGAATCAAATCTAAACCTTTTACAATTTTTTTTTTTTTTTTCAGTTTGGTAAACTCCAATTAAACAAATAGCATTTAGGATGGCTGTGTGGATCATGTGCTGAAAGCCACTGTAGGGGCTCAGACCTTTCAAAATAAAATAGACTATGGACTAAGATATTTTCTTTGCCTGTTCAGAGATAGATGGGAGTTTAGAATTTTTGTTGCATGCATTTTGCACGTTTGCATTTGCACTGAAATAGCGCTACTGTGATAGATATTATAGATATTATAATATCTGTGATAGATATTATAGATTTTGTCATCATTATATTTATCATCCTTGGAGTGAACAAACCTTAACTCACCACAAAAGACATGCAGGAAACTGGACATCTAAAAGTAAACTTGTTCAGGACATGCAGGATACTGGACATCTTAAAGAAAATTCGTTCAGGACATGCAGGACACTGGACATCTAAAAAAAAAACTTTATAAAGCTTGCATATTGCATAAGTCTTATCAAGGGATGCTTCTCCTTCCCCTAGAGATTCTAAAACTTAAATTCAAATGTTTGCTCTGATTGATAATGGGGCAGGATGTATTTTTTATTCTTCCCTCAAATGTTGCTGCACTTCAGTCGCTTGGTGTGAGATGTATGCCTTTTAAACTACCTGAATGCTGCCTTGCTCTCGCAGTTGACTTTAGCCTTTTTTTTTGTTCCAACACCAAGTTATTAACTAACATTTTGGATTTTTTTTAAATTTGGGGTTTTATTTGAATCAATACAATATAGAATCACAATTCAAATGTGAACAACATTAACTAGTTTTATTGTAAATAAAAAAAGTCAACAAATTTAGCGTCAATACAGACACTGCATCTATTGCATTTCCCTCGGAAACTCAGGGCTTAAAGAAAGTTCAGAGTTCCCCCACTCGTAATTACAACATTGTCCATGTGCGTTCAACCAGAGACAATTTATATAAGAGACATGTCACTTCCTCAATCCTCAATAGAACAATATAGGGAAAACCTGTAACGCCAAAGATGGCGGTTGTATGCACATGTCCCGCCCCTCCCGCTGGACAGCCAATCGTCTGCTTTTAACAGTCAAGCCGGGAAACATTTGAGCCTATCGTCTGGTTCCTCTGACGCATGCGCACAGTTGAGGTTTGCGACAGCGGAGAATACGTTACTGTTTGAAAAGGCGGCAGATTTGATATTTATTGTATGTGTGCGTTGTGTAAATATCAGATATCCCAAGTCTCCCGCATATTGATAGCGGCTCCCTAATGCCCGCAAATTAGTTCAAATCTCCCTGAATCTAGAGCGAGTGAGCTTCAAACCGTGTAGCTCGCGCACCGTACGGAAGAGAGGGAGAGAGCGAGAGACCTTGCGTGTTGGTGTCGTTAACTCTTGCGCATGCGTAGTAAAAGTATAACCGGTGGGGGAAAAGGCGTTTTATATCTTATTTTGGGGCAAAGTCGTCCAATTTTTTCAGCGATTTTTATCATATTTTACTGCTGTTTCTATACATGCAGTTTTTATGTCCCGGTGACCAGTGAAACAGCAGTTCTGACTCTCTGCCCATTCATTTAGATAGGAGCCTGGTCTTGTTAGTCAGAAATAGCTGCCCGGAGCCATTGCCAAGATGGCGGCCGAGTGGCAGGACTTGCCTAAAAGGACTTTGGTTCAACTCATAAATATGATCTTTCCAACATGACTTGAATTCACCTATAGTATGAATATATTAATTATATATTTTAACGGTATGACCATTATCTTATGACCATTCTTACTCAATTGATTCTGATGCACTTGTTTGATTGTGTGAGCATGCTGGTAGTCATCATGCAACCTCACAAGAAGCAGTGTCCGCTGTCTTACTCTGGCACTTTCATGGGGCTCTTTAAGCTCTATTGATCACCAGGTGTTTCTTTACTCATTCTTTCAGAGTCAGTAAGCTTGCATCGCTCTCTCTTAATTTGCTTCTTAAAGCTGGTACAAAGCTTGTCTTGTTCTCTGACACCAAACTCCTGCCACTAACGGCCCTCCCTCACATCCGGGCTGCTTCTTCACGGGTGGCTCTGAGTTTCTTTTCATACTGAATCAAGTGTTATTGAGTTCCTGGCCCTGTACACACATACAATCTACTTGTATTCTATAGCTCGCTGCCATTTGATTTTTTTTCCTCCCCAACAGAACACCGAGTGGGCCTGTAATGAACAAAGGATTACCTGCCGCCCAACCTGTAAACTGACCTCATTACACCCTCATGACATGCTCAACGGGTCACCCCTCAATGGCTAAGCTCCATTCACATGAAAAGGTCTAGAGCACAGCTTTTCAGACCTCCCAAGTAGCTCAGCACTACCCTGCTGTCTTTACCTGAACACCAAAGTAAAATTCCTTTTCCTTCTAAAGCCAGACAATTAAAACCACTCGGGCATGAGGGAGATTTTGGTCATCTCCAGAGTAAAGGCCATTGCTTCTGTGGAATCAGCCTATGGGCATTGTTTGATCTTTTAGATTATGAATGATAAAGGTCAGACCATTCCCAGATCTGGCCCTATGAACTGCATTGGCATTTAAGGTTATGAATGGAACCTCGCTGTTCTTCTTAGTGATTGACATCCATTGGTGGTTGATTGCTGGCACCTGTCTGATATAATGGCCTGTGTTGTGTGGCCATTATTTGAATGTAATAAGGTTTAACTGAGCTTGGTGAGTCTTATGGCGTGTTCACACCAAACGCGAATTTAATTATCTGGTGAGTAGATTACATACAAAGTCAATGCAAAGACGCGAATGATGACGCCGGGCGTTGCGAATGACGCGGATTGGGCAACGCGTTTTCCGCGAACGTCTTCCGCGCAAGTTGAAAAATTTGAACTCGAGCGAATGTTCAAGCGTCTAACTAGACGCTATAGACGCTTATTTGACGCTCTATTCGCGTTCGGTGTGAACACACCATTAGCCAGAACTCATGAATTTACAGATTTACTAGTGAGCCTAGTCACCCTAGTGTTTTTGGAGGGTCATCTGAGAATGTACTCATGCTGTACATTATAATGTTGTGATGCCTAAATTAAACTATAAATACTTTTTATTTTTAGAATTTTATTTATGCATCTATTTATTGTAATATATTGTTATATGTTAGAATAAAATCAAATAAAATATTCATACAATAACATAATTATTGATTATCAGCCGTAAGATTAAAATTGGGTTTGTCTTATCAGCATCGGTGCATCCCTACAAGTGAAATAACATATGTAAAGCATTAAAGCATTTAAAGTGAATTGGACCCTTTGTTAAATGTTAAAAGGGTTCATTTTCTATGGCAAGTGCTCTAGCACTTCTTGGATGTGCACAAACATATCTTTTATCACTCACACAGTCTGACTGTTCCTGATAGTTTCATAGTCTGCCATCTTCATCCCTCGCTCTGAACCAGACAGTTGACAGCTCGCTGGCTTTTCTGTCATGACACAGTGCTGGAAAACCAGAGGTTGTGGCAGGGGCCATGACATCACCCCCATCAGGCCTGATTGGGGCGGCCCATATGCCTTTAATACAGCACCAGATGTGGAGCGGCTAAGGGCTCCCATCTCTTCTCCTCCCATATCATCTGCTGCCTGCAACCCCTCCCCTCTCATTGCTAGCTGTATCATCCCAGGTCATGTTTATTGCCCACTAGCATAGACGAAAAAACTTCAGTGAGTCAAATACTGTAATGCTCTGATGATTGGGAAGGGATGATTTGTGTTTCAGGTGGCTTCTGTCCAGGGCCTGAGTGTGTGGGTGTGTATGGTGAATGGACGGTGGAGGATGTTTTTGCAGACAAGATGAAGGAATCATGCAGTAAATTGTACCCTAATGCCTTGGTAGTCTAAGCAAAAGTGTTGTTAATCCATAGTGAACACTCCCCAAAATATGTCATAGTTGTTGTTTGAAATTATGTCAAGAGATGACTAAAATATGAAAAAAGGCAGAGTACCCCTATATTTCATTAACCTGCATTTCATCTTTGAAGAATCCTCCAAAACCTCATTGGTCATGCCAGAACTGTTTAAGGGAGATTTGGGGCTCTACAATCTGTTTTATTAATTTCAGTGCTGAATTTGTCCTTAGGGATCTTTACAAAGGAAAGCTGGGATACGTTTGGACTATGGATGCTCCCATATGGCAAATATTTTGTTCAAGCTTAATTTGTGCTGGAAAACAAGGGGGATTCAGATCCTACACCTCCCGAATTGGATCCGGCACCCATTTTTGTGGATTCCCACCACATATGCCTGTGAAAGAAATTTATGCTATGACTTGTACATGTTTAATGATGTAGTGCAACAATAATTGACCTAGCACTATCATCCATAATTTGTATATTACTGTAAACGTTTGTGCCCACAGCCCAAACTCTTGTTCTGGGATCATATCATAATTAACAAATTTAAAGTATTTGCATAATTTACTGTTTGTGATGATAAAGATTATAAACTATAGACTTTTGTAGTTTCTCAAGATGGCTGACACTACAGTACCACTCCTAGTCCAGTGTGAGCCCAATTACTACACTGAACAGAGGGACATTTGCTGGCAGCCCACTGGTTTTTTGTGTGTTGTGGCTTGGAACGACTCCATCGCTGCCAGCGCAGTTAGTCCAACAAATCAGCAGTGCTGCTGCACAAACCGTAGCTTCATATTTTTTTCCACATGGATTATGAGTTCCTCCTATTGCGCAGGACAAGGCCTCACAGTCTGACATTAGGAAGATCTGGGCTCGGATGTTCTGTGTGTGTAGGAAGCAGGTTAATATACAGTCATCAGACATCTGCTGCAATGTTGCCTTCCAATAATCTTCGTCTGCGATCTGTTACCAGCAATTGATGACCAGATTTTTTTCCCTTCCTCTTCACTCCTCACCCTCCTCCTCCATCACCCCCTACTCCCCGCTACTCATGGCAGAGTTTTTCAATTTGGATTGCCATTCGTGCTGGACTTTGGTGACAGATTTCACTGGCGCAGTGGAGGCTGGTGTAATGAGAAGTGGGCCCTGATGAACAAGTGGCCACTGTTATCCCTGTTAAGGACATGTAATAGAACCTGCCGCTCCCGTTATTCTTCAGGGCTGACGAAAGTGTGAGACATCGTGACCAGTCTCTATCTGTCCTTCTTACATTGGCTTTTGCTCTAATCTCGGCCAATCGCTGCCCCATCACCTTACATTTAAACCCTTATCTGCCAGAGGTGCTTTCAACTTCAGCTCTTTCTCTGCTTTGAGGATGGTGCTAGATTTTGTATTAGGTTGCTTATTATTTCTGACTTAATAGACAGACAGTTGTCTATATAGTTGTATGTGTATGCTTAGTTATTTAATATTTATGTTTTATCCCTTTTATGCATGATATTCACAGCAGCCTTTAAAAGCCATTTTCAACTATACAGGGTATGAGGTAACATCTAAATCAAAATAATGTAGGTGATTACCATACGCATTATACCTTATGACTGTCCTTTTTACACAACATTTATAAATAACAAAAATATAATTTGCTATCAGTATCACTCATGATTTTATTTTGATTATATTTGACTTTGTGATTTAATCATCCATCTAAGGGTTGAATGAATATTAATGTATTTATATTATGGGTTCAATACAAGGCAGCAATCAACAGCATTTATGGGAATTTGAATGTTCTTTTAACACATCATTTTAATTCCACTTTAAATTCCTTGTGAATGGGGTCAATCCATGAATGTTAA
This sequence comes from Chrosomus eos, assembly GCA_036326025.1. NCBI lineage: Eukaryota > Metazoa > Chordata > Actinopteri > Cypriniformes > Leuciscidae > Chrosomus > Chrosomus eos. Next base: position 21,639,584 of record CM070820.1, on the reverse strand, counting down.
CATACTCACTGTTTTAATAATATAGACACCAAACGCAAAAACAGACATGGAAACAGAAAATAGAAAACCTTAAAACAAGTGAATAACTGATGTAAACTCCTCAAATAATGTGTGTTTTCCTGGAAGAATGAGTAATTAATATAAGTGCTTTATAAAATTATAAGCTTCACATTACTGCTTTTAAATACCTAAAATATTGGCCACATTCACAACCATTGTTAGTGCCTTAACATCCATTTTTTGCATTTTTTAAGTTCAAATAATGTTTATATTAGTTGCATTATATATATATTTAATGCTGTTGATTGAGATTAATATATATTGAACCCTGAATATTCCGTTTTAAGTTCATGTTTCTTTTTTAGTTATAGTATAAATGTATTACATCTCTGAATGATTGAATCAATCCTTCCTCTGGAGTCCATAACCTCCTCAGAACACCCAGCAACACCGTCAACATTCACTGTGAGGCTGTCCACACACAACTGGTCCAATGTGGTAGTCATTTTCAGTTCTCACACTCAAACTATAAATGAAGTCCAATCGTTTCCACTTTCTTAAGATAACATTATGAAAGGGCGAGAGCATAAAGTGCAATAGCAATCAGAAAGGTTTTGTTTGGGGCGGTCGATGGGGATTGAAGTAATGGGGTCAGAGGAGAAGGAGAATGATGTTTTAGTGCAAAGTTTGGGTTCAAATGTGGGACAGTGGCACTGCTGTGTGACTTCGCAGGTCTGGAATATTACGAGTTGTCAACGGCAATTCTTGAATCGGCAATAGACAGAGCAGTTTTTTTCCCCCCTCAAAGACGCTAATGGAGGTGGAAATTGCAAGAAAAACACTTCAAACATAACAAAAAGCCCCAGAGAGCAAGGAAGTATAACATATAGACGATTTAAAGAATGAACTAAAAATTGGACTTTAGAAAGACCTATTCTGAGGCCTATATCTACATGTGGTCACTCTGATTTTGCCAAGTTCCTGCATCAACAAATTTTGATATGGAACAACATTCCTGTCCGAATGTAGGCCTATTCCAAATTCTATCGCTACCCCTAACCCTACCCATTACTAATTTATAAAATCAAAGGGAAAGGTGAACAAAATGCAAGACAGTCCCAAAATTAAATACTAATTTTAAGCAATCAGTAAAAAAGTTTAAATTCAAAAACAATTGACACATCAGAATGTTCACGTTATAGGTTTTCATGAGCACTTCTGAGTTCAGAATCTGAAATCTGAAATCTTTTTGCAAAACACTCATAATCGCCTGACACAGCAACACCTGTCGAACTTGTGAAATTGTCTTCTGCTGTCTCCTGGCCGTGCTCTTCATGTGAAAGATATGTTCTGTCAGGAGATAAATGGGAGGATGAGAGAGTCTAGTGACCCGTGTCAGTGGTTCTTTCTCTGCCGTGCAGGTATATGTGTGTGCAGAAGGGCACATTGACTTCAGGGTGTCCCACCCCAGGACTGACAGAACGGACAAGGGCAGTGTTGCATTTGCAAGCTCAGTCAAGCTGAACATCGCCTCTCATCTCCACACATGCCTGTACTGTACATCCACAGTTTAATGGAGTAGGGATCATCAGGGTCAGGGCTCTAATAAGTGGATAATGGCTCTGTGTTAGGCCTAACCTCCCGTCTGCTCATTAACATGTAAGATGTTAAAGTGACATTAAGAAATGAGGAGGCTGGATCTCTCAGACACTCAAATTGAATTGAGAATGGACCTCTCATTCTCTGTGTGATTGAATTACTCATTTAGGTCATTTCCATTCCAGTGTGTTTCACAGATGTGGCCATCTGTATGAGAAATGCTTTGACTTTTGGAGTGCTGAGATGAACTTTTTTAGTACAGGTTATACCTAACATATGGAAAAAGCATGGAAAGTCACCATCATAAAAATCACCATACTGTATCATATCGAAAATAAACCTTTAAGGGACAGTGCACCCAAAAATTAAGCTTTTATGACTATTTAAAACAAACAAACAAATATTTTAATTTTATGGACAAAAGCAGTGTCACAAAGGGTCAGTAAGTCAAATTGCTACTTTAGTGAACTTATTTGTGACCGAGTCATTTAGAGCAGTTTTGTAAACAGGAGTAAATTATTTCTTGAAATAATTGAAAGGTGCAAATGAAAGGTTCGCTCATGAATCACATTACTACTTCCTTCATAAACTCATGAATGCACCAAAGATACAGACTGCAGACTGCAGTTAGCTCCTGTTGTTTTTAACCTTTCATAATGCTCAAATGCATTACACTGAATGTTTTGCTTTGCTCACTGCACTCTGTGTTTGTTTGAGCATTAACGTGTGAAGTGTGCATCAACAGCTCCTCCTCAGCACTTTAACTCTGTGTTACTCCATACTGAGCTTTGTCAGCTGAGCAGGACTGGCAGTCGGAGCCTTTCGGTCAGCACCGAAGAGCCCAGCTCTTGTGGGGATCAGCTGGGGGAAAAAGACTCTCAGACCCTGGGGCTCAGCGCTTTGGCTCGTACCCCATCGCAGTTCTCCCCAAACCTTTCTCAAGCCTCGTCTCACTCATTTGATGTTGGCTATTTAGTTCCATTCACTTTCCCTGGAACAGATCCCACACACTCATGGGGATTGCACACACGCCTCCACCCTCTTCAACTCTTCACGATCTGGCTTATTTCGGACACTGATCCAGGCACATGGATCGAATGCTTCCAGTTGGAAAGAACCGAATAGGTGTTTTTTTTCCCCCTTTTTCTCCTCTCATCATCATCTCTTGAATGGAAGCTTTCTTTCAAAGCTGTCTTTTTTACAGTAATTCCCCTTAACAGAACCTCAGAGGGGAATCAGGAATCTGACTGTCTCGTAATTCCAAATATATCCCTGGCCAGTGAAATGGTAAGACCCACAGAGCTTGTCAAATGAGGAATTCAGGTTTCATTTACACTACCAGAAACCGTGGGTCCTTAAACCGTTTTAAAATGTTTCAAAATGCTGTGTTAGACTGTACGACTATGCTGAGAGATGAAAAACAATTTCCATAGATTAGAAGATTGGATTGAGAATGTGGATCCACAGTGATTATTACAATGCTTTAAGCATAATTTGTAAGCTCTTGCATCAGATTTCTGTCATCACTTACTCACCTTCATGTTGTCCCAAACCCATAAGACTTTTGTTCTTCTTTGCAACGCAAATTATATTTTAATGAAATTTAGGAGAATAACTAAAATGTGCATCAAAATGTTCATATATACGTTGTAAAAGTTATCCATATGAACCGAGAGGTTTTATCGAATCTTTCGGGAAGAGACACGATTGCTCAGGCTTTTATTCACAACATTGATCAATGCACAAACATAGATCTCATCAAATATGGTAAAGAAGCTCAAATGTGCTTGCTTGACACATGAGAACCAATGGGCTTATTTGAGCTTATATGTACCATTCTTGATGAGCTATATTTATTTGTGTTGATGAAAGTTTATATGTGAATATCATATAAAGCGAATTTGTTTGACTTGGATCAAACCACTCATATGGATTAATTTTTAAAAAAAATGTTTGGGACTTTATAAATTTGGGAAAGTTTTTGGTTGCATGGACTTAATGTATGAACAAAAAGGGAACATAAAATGAGAGAATATTAACAAAATCGTAATTTGTATTTGAAGATGAGTAATGGGTTTATGGGTTTGGAACGGTATGAGGGTGAATAAATGTTGACCAAATTTTCATACTGAGTGTACTAACCACTTCAGATATTTTTGTATAATTGTACAGCCTAAATTTACAAATGCAATTCTATAATTTATGTGGAGTTTAGATTACAGGCAAGTTACAGTCGTTCTCCTTCCAAAGTCAGCTGGCAGAAGCCCACCTCTCCCACTGCTATAAGTACTACTCAGGTCATTAGCCCAGACAGACAGAAACATTAGCAGACACGACACACAGCTTACACTGTGATGTATTGATCCACCGTGAGGACTCTGGGCAGGAAGAAGGACTATTTGCTTTAAAGTTCAATGGCTCTCCACTACTGTTAGTGTTGTAACCGCAGGAACAATCGATATCAGGAGAAGCCCAGTGTCACCAGATATATTCACCCACTCACATACATCATAATACCATCCAAACTCAGAAGCTTGTACCCGTTGCGGACCCAGTCTACATTTCTTTCTCTTAGTCTCCTAAAGGATTTTTACTTTTTTATTTATTTTTGGCATTGTGACTTAAGGCATGGTTTAGTGCTTTTTTGTTTTACACCCAGTATCCATTTCTTGCAGCTGTGATAGAGAGAAACATAGAAGAACGAGGTGTCACAATACGACTGATTAGAATGGCAAAGGGAAATAATGTGTGTTTACCAGTAGGACATGAAGCTTCTGCCTATGACAAAAACTACTTTTTTTCTGGTTCAAAGTGTGCAGTTTTTGTCTCTGGCTGTCCATACATAATGTTCTATTGTTGGGGGGGTTGTGTGAAGATATTAATGCTGTGATTGTGAGGATGGGGTGGGGGGTGTCTGTCGCCTTAGAGAACAGCAAGGGCAGGCCGTCCTTTCCCTGGTTCTGATGAAGGGGTCACCTAGAATTTATCACTCACTCCAAGCCCTGTCTTGATGTGACATGGCACAATTATCGAGTCGCATATTTTTTCCAGGTCTTTGCTACAGGTTTTTGCAGTAGCAAATACGAACAGGTATATTGTGCATCTGGAACCACACTGTATACAAAAAAAAACCTAATTTCAAAGCCTCGCTGTATCTCATGCATTGTGTGAATGGAGCAGTATTTAGTAATACAGGTTCACGTCCGCACCAGACTCTCTCTGTAAACATTCACGACGCATAACCCGCAATGTTTCCTCGCATTGCCAGAACATTGTCCAAACATTTGCCCTGCTTTGCAGCCCTAACTCACTAACTGAAGTCAGCCTAGGGTGTAATCCCTCCCTCTTTTTGTGCATATGCATACTTTATGGCTGTGCATACATTTGCATCCCATTCTTTCCTTTCTGCAGCACGCCGGCTTCAAGATCCCTCCCTGTAGCCTCCGAATGAACCTGTTTACGTTCGTACATTTCCACTGGTTTGAACTTGGCCCATCGATTTGTTTACGGTCAGGGTTACGGCACAGTTCTTTAAAGGGGCCTGCAATCGAACGTCTAAATATTTGAGTAAGAGGTCAGCGGTGAGAGCCGGAGAAACAGCATGCAAATGCAGATGGGGCAAGGGAAAGAGGAAAAGGACTAACTGACTCTGTGTCTCTGACAGGAACAGGCTAATAGAGGAAAAAACTAGAGACGAGTCAAGAGGCTGCCGCATAGTGCAATGCAACTCACACTTCCTACTAAACTCACAAGAGGGAGCTACTAGTCAATCCATTCACATGTGTGTGCTTGATGAAAACCCGCACCTTTAATGCACTGCAATCTGCTCGACACATAGAGACACATGTATGTGGGATTTAGACTTTAAAAACTTGAAAATGGAAACATTTACCATTATCATATTTGCAGGGGTTATGTCTGACATCATGTCCCGTAAGATTTCATGAAATCACTGATATTCCATATAAATCATTAAGTATAATAATAGTTATTAGACTGTTCTTCCTATTTAAAAAGAGAAAAGAAAAAAATATATATATGATATTATACAGTATGGTATTATATGGTACTATTATTAGCATTTGGTCTTATTACTTACCATAGAAAATAAATAGTAAAACATCTATCTATTTATAAAGATCTATTTATCTTACTTAAAATATGTTCACAACATTCAGTTGAAATATTATTATTCATTTGTACTTTATATGTGACATTCAAGTATTAGAAAAGAAAAACACTACATTATTTGCCCATTGACATTAAAGTAATTTAAAGAAACATTTTAAAAATGGGTGGCATATGTGGCTAATGTGATTGTGGATTTGATGTTTATTAAAAAGGTAATACATATACAGTATATATATATATATATATATTCACATATATTCACTAAGCTTCACATAGAAATACCCATTTGCTAATAATGTCACCTTCCTTCAGCATTAAGCATTTGAGGTCTGAAACACTCCGCTACATCGGTGACATTTAAGAAACACTTTTGCTTCACAATAGTCTCTGGCGGGAATGATCCACTTGTTATTTGATGCTAGTTAAATAACTGTAATTACTGAACCTTTTAGATTTTGTCCCTCCAGTGAAATATGTTGTCTCTCTCTCTCTCTCTCTCTCTCTCTCTCTCTCTCTCTCTCTCTCTCTCTCTCTCTCTCTCCTCTCTCTCTCTCTCTCTCTCTCCTCTCTCTCTCTCTCTCTCCTCTCTCTCTCTCTCTCTCTCTCTCCTCTCCTCTCCTCTCTCTCTCTCTCTCTCTCTTCTCTCTCTTCTCTCGCTGTGTGTCTATTTCGCTCTCTCCCGCTTTACTTTCTACATTTAACATCATACACATTTGAGCTGCAGGAGTGTGTGTCTTATACCAGATGTCAGTTAATTTTGTGAAAGGGGAGAGAAAGCATTCTTGTGGCAATTTCGTTGTCACTGATTTTAGATAAAGTATGAAGTTTGGGGCGGAAAGCATTTTTAACATTTCTTTCTTTCTTTCTTTCTTCTTTCTTTATTTCTTTTTTTCTTTTTGCAGTATTTTATTGTTTTTTATTTACCTATTTTTGTTAGCATAATTTATTAATATAGTTGTTATATAGAAATTATAATTTTATATTTTTGTAGTACCATAATATATATAAAATTATATATAAAAATAATATATATATATAATATATTAACATATATATATAATATTTTATATTTTAAAACTATTATATACTATATATATATATATATATATTATCTATAAACATAATACATAATATATATATAATATAGTAATATATAAATAGTATAATATTTAATTTTAAAATATATAAAATATATATATATTATATAATATATATAGATATATATATAGTATTATGCCTATAAACATAATACCATGAATATGTTACTTTTGTACATTTAGTCTTAATAAGCATTGTGCTTGTATTGGCAGGAATATTAATCTCTGAGGATAATGTTTTATCATGTGGTTTGATATAGAGGCTTCTAGAATGATAAATTGCCAGTACCGTGTGAAGTCGCAGAGATATCCATGCAGAAGCAACATACAGATACTCAGCCGTACCGCTCAGCTAAAATCTTCTGGCCGTGTGCAGGCGTAGCTAATAGCGGTTAAGCAGCAGTTACGAAGCAGAGTTTATGTAGCATATATTTAGGTTTATAAGTCTACCTATAGCAAAAATGTGTTTACCCCACCACTCAAAAAAAAAAAAAGACGTACTCAGCCTGTTGGATGAATTACAGAGAGCAAAAAGAGCCTCAATGAATGCAGCGGACTTATTCCTGGAAGGAATCAAACCTGGAGGAGAAATCAGCCATTTTATTAAACCTTCCATCTTCCACATAGTAGATTTTCTTCTTTTCTCTCAAACAAACTAAACACTTCAGTTATAAAAAACTAAAGTGCTTAAGCAGTAATATAATAAGAGGAAGCATGCAACATATGGTGAATGTGGTCTATGCTTTATAATGTTCTTCCAGTCCGAAAAAAAAGGACAGGGAATGTACTTTTATTTTAGTGTTTAATTTCCCCAATATGATGATGCCTTTTTTTTTTTTTTTTTTTTTTTGATTAACAAAACAAAAGAAAATTATACTTTGATTACTTTCCTCTGGTTTCGTGTTGTTGTTTTTTTTTAACCATGGAAATACGTACTGTTTTATACAATACATTATTCTGACTATATATATATTTTGTTTCACTCTGATTTACATAGTTGAAGCCAAGCTTTATTTCAGTCTGAATTTGTTTACCAACAAGATAAACATACTTTTTGTTTTATGATTTATAGCTTTGCGTGGATTAAAAAAATTCCCTCTTTCTGGGTTGTTAGGAGTATAACTGACACTTTCTACTTTGGTCTGGCCTTTTCTAACCATAATAAATCATCTAAAAGAAAGGCTATCAAAAGGAAATGTAAAACAGTCCCATTATAGGTCTCCATGTATCTCTCTTCTTCTTCTTCTTCCTTCTTCTTCTTCTTCTTCTTCTTTTCTCTCTTCTTCTTCTTCTTTGATAATATCATAATCATATTTATGATTTCCAGAGGAGAGGAATTGCCCAAAATAATTAGACTGTGGTACTTAACATTTAGGTGATATTTCATCAAGTTACTTTTATTAGTTTAATTTATGGATAAGCAATTTACATGACTGAAGCTGCACCATAAACATCGTTTATCAAAATACATTATAATAATGAAGCTGTTTTAAAATGCATATTAAAGGTACTAAAAACACGTTAGACTGGCTAGCTGTGATGGTTCCATCGGTGAGATAATTAATGGCTAAATAGGAGCTTTCTTGGCAAACAGTTGAGGAATGAGTACTGGCCCTGTAAAAGTGCACACTATAAATACAACAATAGGTAAGATTAACCTCCAGTGATAAACAAGTGCACTCCATCGCCTGGCACAATAATGCAGAGGACTCACAATTAAATCTGAAATTAAAAACGTGCAAGTCTGAGCACAGCAGATGACGCGGGTGGTATTTATTTCGTACGTGTCTCTTTGTATTCGGGAAGGAAAGCAGCGCGGTTAACAACCGAAGATAACAGGACATCCAAATCATTCTTTTTTTATGCATTTTGACATTTTAAAAATGTTATTGCATTTATTGTTTGTTTCCATTTTATCATTGCAATTAATTTACAAACTAATTAACCACTACTGCTTTTAATTTGTTTGTTACAGGGTGATTTGATTATTCTAATCATCCAAGCATTCGAACACAAATCTTGTGTCCCCTGCAATGCACTTAACACATGTTTGTAGTAGTCTCCCGACATGATTTGAGGACATCTCGCTCCGTCTGCTCACCCCTCATCAGCCATGAGGAATCATGCCTGGGTGTCTTGAGTGCCATTTGTTAATCAAGGCCAAAGTGGCAGATTATAAATATAACAGAAGAAAAATGACACATGTAAGTGATCTCATTTAAGAGCATTACATTTGAATTTATTGGGGTACTTAGAGGGGATGGAAAGGGTCGTGACTCTAGGGTGGTGGTTTAGAGTCATGCAAATGAGAGAGAGAGAGAGAGAGACTGAGAGCAATGGAGAGTTATGGCGGCGGATGGCGTCTTAGCCTTCACTTCATTATCATAGAGAAGTGCCCCATAACCATCTGCTGTTGGGTCCCCAGGAGGCCGTACCCCAGTGCCAGCCCCCTCTTATTGTCACTGTACACTTGTCCTCCACACATGTGCACTTCAAGAACACCTCAGCATGTATGACTCGTCTGAATGTTAGGGCGAACGATGATGATGAAGATGTCATTATGATGTCAAAGTGCTGGCTTGACTGTGTTTGTGTTTACTTAAAAGGATAGCTCACTCAAAATGATAATTCTTTCATCATTTACTCGCTCTCATGTCGTTCCAAACTATGACTTTTCACAACACAAAACAAACATTGATTTTATATTGTGAAAGTCAGTGGGGTTCAGTGTCTGTTTTAGACCGGATTGACTTTGATTGTAATGACAAAAACAGTTGAAACTATCTTCAAAAAATCTTCTTTTGTATGCTACAGAACAATGTAATTCTATACATTTTTGGCTGAACTATTAATTATGGCTGGAATTTAACTAGACCACTTTTGAAAAAGATCATATCCACATCATAAATTAAACATTCACACAGATTCAAATGTAAATAATGAAAATAGCTGCATTTTAAAAACAGTTTTACAAAGGTTTTTGTTTTATGTTTTTATGAATAATGCAGCAGAAGTGATAATTAAATTTAAGATATAATAAAGACATATTTTACCTAATAGGAACATAACAGGCATTACATAAAACCTGAAATATCTTATTTATGATAAAACAAGCTGCAACACTGGAAAAGCATGTCCCTTTTGTGTGTTTTCACATGTTTCAAATTCCTCGCAATTAATGATATGTGTTTTTAGATCCTGCTTTAAAGATTATGACTGGAATGACTGTTTATAAGTAAGCTTTCACACAGCTTGTACAACATCAGCTAAACCTCTTTGTCACTACCAGCTGCATATACGTTGTGCATTTTTCCCTTGATCTCCACTACTTAAAGCAAGAAACTATAGAGATGTGTTAAATAAAGGAGTGGGACGCCTCAAACCGACAGATACACTTTGAGTGCCGTGAGACAGAGTGATAGCTTCAATCCATTTGTTGGCCCCGCTTCGTGTTTTGTCAACAGATCGCACTGGGGTTTTGTCAATGGATGTTGACAGAAAATCAAAAGCACCACAGTGGCGGCAGCACATAATGGTGACTTAGCTCTGATTTACACATCTCTTATAAAGATCGACAATTTTCGAAACAATCAATCCTCTCACAAGAGCTTGTTATTTTGCTTCATAATAACTGTTAGCGCTTTTCAACATCCCTCCACGGACAGGATCGCGTTTGTGCAGGAGAGCGCCTCTTATCTTTAGTGGAATGAATGCGCGCTGAAAGGATAATGTCCCAGTGATTATATTTTGGAACATCCCACTGCCCCCCCCCCCCCCCCCCCCCCCCCCCCTGTCTACTCTCCTTCTGAGTTTGTGATGTTGTCAGTTGTTATTGAGAAGCGGAAATATCTTCACGATGCATCGCCGCTAAAGAATCAAGGCGGCACAGCGTGGAGTCTTCGAAAGCTGCGCTGCGGATTTCCACCCGCTCTATAATTTGATCAAAAGAAGATTTACTAAAGAGTATTTGTGTGAGGACGCATCCGTGAAAGATTCTCACCTAAACTCAACATATCAGGGTCTGCCCTAGAGCGACGTTTGCGTTGGAGGGTCTCTAATTTCATAATATAGGCCTCCGTATGTCAGGCTCCCTGCGCTTGCTAGACTGTCAATGCTCCAAAGAAGTTTCTCAAAGTTAAAATGTTCCAGCCAAACGAGGAGGTAGAATCTCTCATCCAGCGTGGAGAGCCAGGCTGTGGAGGGAAGACTCCACCAATAGCGTCTAACAGTTTTAGAGGTGGGCAGGCCTTACGTTTCATTGTGCAGGCAGGGCTCTAGCTTCAGGCTTAGCCTCTGACGGTCCTGTTATGCATTTTTGCCAGACAATTGACCGTTTAAACATCTTTACTGTCTTTTTAGCTCCTTGACGCCTCGGCTGTTATTACCGCATTGTTCCTCTTCCCACCATGGTGATGTGTGAGCTCCTTTTGCACATGTGCGGCACTTTTTCCGTGGGCTTTTCTTCTGTGAGGGCGATTACGTTTTTTTCTCTCTCTCTCTCTCACACTCTCTCTCTCTTCCTCTGCAGAATACCAGCTCTGCTTTTGCTGGAAAGTCAGATGCACACGCATGTTGCCATGGCAAAGCTTAGAATATATATTTATATATTATGTGTGATTTTTTTCTTCTGCTTTTGGCCTTGATTGCTTTATCTCGTGGTGTAGAGCCTGTTGCCCTCAGGGCCAGATTTAGATGTGTGTGGGTCTTCAAGGGTTTTACTGCAGAAAAGCTGTTTGGATTGGGGCTGCTACGCCATACAAGTGCGACCGAATTGTGTCATTTCTGGTTTTCTAGTTCGTGCTGGAACCAAAGGAAAGTCCAAAAGAAGAGCAAAAAATACAAGACAAAAGCTGATGAAAACAGGCCCGATTGGATTATGTCAGACCTGGCATATTCCTAGTTTTGAAGAAAGTCTTGGTTTGCCGTCTTATCAGCCCTTGCCTCCCAGCTAAATGAATTAAAAAGGCACAGCCAAATGATTGTCCTTGCTTTAAGTTTGTCTGTCTACGTCTAATATTGCAATAAATAGTAAAAGGCAATGAGAAAAAATGCATTAATTTTTTACTACATGTATCTGTCAGGTAAAGGCATATTGTATTGCTAATTATGATGCGGAGGCTTGATAATAATGCTTGATAAAAGTGACAAACATTTGCAGATCCTAAAGAACTGTCAAATTGCTCCGTTCACATGAAACACCTGTAAACAAGGCAGAAGGAATTGCACTACATTGCATCAGAATTGCATAATTATCAGTTCTGAAATTAGTATTTTGCTCTAATTTTTCATTCAGGTATAATCAGCTCAATTTCTCTATCCTATCTCTCTCCAAAAGAGCATGAGAGTTTCTCCTCGTTGCCAACAGGTAATCATGTCTGATTAGCAGTTCAACACACTAATTACATTTGGTTAGGAAGTATAATTTATCCACCATGACTTCCAATATAGAAGAGCTTTAAGGGAAAACACTGGTTGTATGCCTTCAAAGATTAAAGGGGTTAGAAATAGATGCTAATGCCAAAAACAAAGACACAAATCTCTTAAATTCATAAATCAGAAACAAATCAAAGAATTTGTTATTATTGTAAATTATTTAGCTTGATTTAATTTTCCTTGTTTTACCTAAAACATTGCTGTGCGTGTGCGTGTGTGGTGTGCTGGTAAAGATATATTAGGCAGCTTTTTTTCTCCGTGGTGTGGTCATCTGTGTTCCAGTAAACCCTGTGGATTATGTTGTGACACATGTTGAGATCATGCTTTAGCACCTCTCTCTCAAGGCTACAGGTGTGAACAGATCCTTTCTGTCGGACGATTAAACTACACAGACAGAGGTAGGGGTACATTGGTAGAGTTTTACTATTTCCATCCTCAGTAGCCTTTCCATGCCTTCATTTACTTATGGAAAATGTTACGTTTTGCTTTGGCACAGTGGGAACTGGTGTTTTTGTGATGGCATAGTGTAGATATAGTGTAGTTTTGTTTTATGTATATGGATTTGGAGTCTAAACAGTACTGAGAGTCTGAGAGACTGGGAGAGTACCGTTGTTGATTAAATCAGGTCATTATGACTTAGACCTGGTATTATAAGAATAGGTCATCCAAAACTGAAAATTGTGTCATAATTCCTGTATGACTTTCTTTTTTTTATGTAGAACATAAATAAGTATTTTGTGAGAAGTGTGTGTGTGTGTGTGTGTGTGTGTGTGTGTGTGTGTGTGTGTGTGTGTGTGTGTGTGTGTGTGTGTGTGTGTGTGTGTGGTGTGTGTGTGTGTGTGTGTGTGTGTGTGTGTGTGCTTGTTTTTGTGATATATGAGGACACAAATGTGTATAATGACATGGGTATTACACTGGTATTACAACTTACACGTGAAATATGAGGACATTGCATGCATCCTCATATTTCAAACAGCTTAAAAAACATAAAAAACATTTTTTTTTTTTTTAAATGTTAAAATCCAGCATGTCTCCTGTGATGGGTAGGTTTAGGGACAGGGGCAGTGTAGGGGGATAGAATATACAGTTTGTCCAGTATACAGGGTACCCGCGGGTCTTAAAAGCCTTGAAAAAGTCTTGAATTTGATCATCTTAAATTAAGGCCTTAAAAGCCTTGAATTTAGTATACAAAGTCTTGGATTTCGTTACAAAGGTCTTATATTGTTTTGCCTTTGCTAGGATTAAGTTCATACCGTAACAAAATTAACTGTTACTAATGTAGGCTAATTCAAAATATATGCACGCAGCATTGAGTCAAAGAACGTATACTCTTTGGTTGAGTGCACCTCGCGCTCCACGTCATAGCAGAAAAAGCGATCGCGTGCGCACCCGTTACTATGGTTAATAGGCAAGTGAGGTACAGAACAAGATAGTACCTAGCCTAGTTTAATCCGCTGTAGCCACAAATGACAAAATTTAAACCCCAAATAAGAGCTTTTCTGTTAAAAGAACATATTTTCTACCCGGTCTTTTCAATAGTATCTGGCAACCATGCGCGCGCTCTCTCTCTCTACACTGCTGAATAAGCGCGGATGATCTGAAAACACAGACAAGCTGGAGTTCAGCGATCTTTAAGATTTTCTACTTAAATTAAAGTGTCATTCAGTTGGTCTGTGTTCTGTCACGAGCCGCTTACGCTGTTTGTGCGACTAAATCTGCGATCAAAATGCAGGCTGATATCCAGCAGTGTTCATACGAGCAAGAATACAATGTTTCCCGACTATCCACACGATTTCAAATGTGACATTGATTTTATACAACAGTAAAAAAGAAAAGAAAAAAGGGTAACATTAAATCATGTACTACATTTAAAACAGCATTATCAGGCTTGCTCTATAACGAAATATGTGGCTTTGAACGAATCGTGAGATTCAATGAATGAATGACTCAGACTCACTCATAAAGATAGTGAGTTACCGCCACCTACTGGCGATTTTAATGTTTTTTAACATTGCCAATTTAATGAACATTGTTTTATTTAAAGCATTTTTTTTAAGTTATTACAAAGGTAAAAAATGAAATGGAAAAATTATATTTAAGTGGGCAAATCTTACCCTTAATGGAAAAGGTGTGAGTGCAGTCTAAGTGGAAGAGAGGGGGTCCAGGGGGTACAGCACTCTAAAACACTGGAGAACCACTGAACTTAGGAAAAGGGATAATTATGTAGAACTGCACAAATGCTACTGCTTAAGAGTGCTATGTCAATAATTTCTCATAAGCTTAATTGAATTGGCCTAGAGAGAATAATTATGACATTTTCTGATGTGCAAAAATGCAAAGACTTTTCGTCAACTACAACTATAAAAAACAGGATGACTCAAATGTGATTAAGACCAATAAGCATTTTCGTCTGAAGACTAAATCAAAAATGGCTGCCAAAATTAACACTGGCCTACATACACGTGCGCGCTACAATGCTGTTGCGTATGTTTTAAATATTAAGTAAATTTAATACATAATTTAATATAATTTAAGTAAAATGTTTTATTTAATTCAAGTAGCCTCCTTGTACATAATTATTTTCTAGGGTTTAAAATGTATACAGATTTGACATTTTCCCCTCATACTTCTGTCGGAATGGGTACGAAGTTGGCATTGAATTACACTTGAAATGGTATTAAAAAGGTCTTAAAAAGCCTTGAATTTAAGTTGGAGGATCCTGGGGGTACCCTGCAGTATAAAAAACCATTACGCCTATGGAATGTCCTCATAAGTCACAAAAACAAACGTGTGTGTGTGTGTGTGTGTGTGTGTGTGTGTGTGTGTGTGTGTGTGTGTGTGTGTGTGTGTGTGTGTGTGTGTGTGTGTCTGTGTCTGTGTCTGTGTCTGTCTGTGTGTGTGTCTGTGTGTGTGTGTTCTCCAACAGTCAAACAAAGTTTGATTACCAACATTCTTTAAAATATTTTCTTTTGTGAAAGAAAGCCATACAGGTTTGATACGACATGAGGATGAGTAAATGATGACCTATATTTAACTTTCATTTTGAGTGGTTTGATTTACAAGTGGACAGCACTAAATACAGGTGTACACATCCATTACATTTTGTGATATGATCACATTTTGACTAATGCCCGTTTCACAGAGGGAGGCAGTGCAGAAGCTGTGCGAATGCAGCAGCACATGCCCATTGTGCTTTCACACTGGCAGATATAAGTTACCTTTAGTTTTAATCAATGGAACTGTCCTTTGAAGTTTGGGCACTAAAACAAGTTTTCTAAAACTTACAGTCTGTAAAAGAAAATAACTTTTGGGGAAAATTATACATATATTATACAGACTTCATAGATCATCTTCAAAATGCTGTATGAAATTATTAAAAAATAAATAAATAGACAAACAAACAAACAAACAAATAAATAAATGGTCATGTGAAGAATTCCCTGTATTTAAAAAAAAAACTATGAGCATTATGTCAACTTTTCCACCTTGTTTTCAATTATTTAATGTTTATTTAGTCTTTTTAATCTTTAGACAAAGAAAAGAAAATATTGCTAGTGGTAAGTTGAGTTGACCTTGGTAACTTGTTTGCAGGCAAAATCAAAATCTTATTAATTAACTATGGAAACAAAATAGAACCTAACTCCTCAAATCTCCTTCACTAACAAATATTGCCTTGACTATGAAAACTTTGAGAAAAACAGAAGGTCGTTCTATAAGAGAACTGTTCTTCTGCTCAAATTTATAGGCACTTATGAAGGTGCCTGACTCGATATTTATAAACACAACTTCAAAAGAAGTCAACATCTGCTATCAGGTTTGAAAGCTTCTCTGCTTGTAAATATATACCCATACGCCAAGTTTATAGACACTAGCAATTAAATATATTGGAACTAACAGAATTTTACCACACACATTAATATTTTATGAGACATTGAATATTACTGCATTGAAGCTGAAGCTTTTATTACTCATTCTTTTTCTTTTTTTTTGTATCTTTAAGTGGACAAAGCACTTTAACTTATCATTATGATTTTGTTAATAAGCCTTATTGGGGCAAATCACTTAAAACATGTTAACATAGTAGTGAACATTTGATGCTATAGTCTGCTTGTTTATGGGATATCAAGGGTGTTTCTAAAACTTAATCAGTTAATTTAATCCAATTTGTTAAAGGTTTTACTATTTGCATGCTTCTTTTTTATTTAACAGCTGAGTTGTTGGTGTTTTATATCGATATTAGAGGTATCAATGCAAACTGTGTTTAAATCACATTGACATCTAAATATCAAAAATAGAAAACTGATTTGTGGTGTATTATTGATTCTCATTGTTTGACTTTACTTCAGGAATGGGCTTTTATGCTGCTTTAATGCTTTATTTCTGCTCATCAACTAAGCAAATTGTGCAACAAAACCTGCCAGGCTCATTATTACTCAAACAAACTGTAACAGCTGCATGCCTGTGTGTGTGTGTGTGCTTGTGTGGGTTTTCCTGTCGACATAGTCTTAATGAGCCAGTATAGTAATTATCAGTCATTCTGTCTGCACTTAATTAATGAAAGCGCAGTATTAATATGTTTACAATCCATTTTGTGGATCTATCTATCTATCTATCTATCTATCTATCTATCTATCTATCTATCTATCTATCTATCTATCTATCTATCTATCTATCTATCTATCTATCTATCTATCTATCTATCTATCTATCGTTCTATCTATTGCTCTCATCTATATTGTTCTCAAAACTGCCATATATATATATATATATATATATATATATATATATATATATATATATATATATATATATATATATATATATAGTCATACAGATAATTTGTTATCTCATTGTTTTATTAGATTTTGATTACAGATGTAACCTGAGACGTCTTTCAAGGGAACTCGAGCTGCGTTTAGACGATGTACCTACCTTATACCCACGCCGCCGTACTAGCAAGTCCCTGTCTGTGTGAAATCGTTGTGCACACTATAGGATGAGAGAACCAAAACACCTGGAGTGGAACCCAGATCCTGGTTATTAAACCTCACAAAAGTGTGCGGTGAGGACCAGCCTGCCACATCGCTAATGTCCTGAAGGGAAACTCCCTAATACAAAGGTTTAGAAGTGGCACGAACAGCCATAGGTGAAGGCTGACCGGACGATTTGTAAGCAAGTGAGATAGCTTCGACTACCCACTTACTCATTCTCTGCTTAGATGCTGTGAACCCTTTCCTGTATGACTCAAAACAGACAAATAACTAGTCTAACTTACGTCACAGGGCAGCTCTGTGGACACATCTAATGTCCTGACTGGGCCAAATTAAGTTTCTCCTGATCTGATGTTTGAAAAGGTAGTGGATGGAAGGCCTGCAGTACCATAGGTCCTGCAACATAAGTGGGGACCTTAAGAACATAACCCGGTCTAGGGTGAAGAAAGGCTTTCACCATGCCGTGAGCAAATTCCTGGCACGAAGGAGCTACCGTTTAACGTTACCGTTTTAAATTATTTTAAGAGAGAAATAGCGAGAGGGAAGACAGTCTTAAGGGTGAGAAACTTTTCTGGAACCTCTCAATAGGCTCAAAGCGTGCTGCAGCAAGGCCTTCCAACACAACGGACAAATTCCGTGCCGGAGCTCTTGTGCTCAGTCTCAAGATGCCACAGAGGAAATGAGTAACTAATGGGTCTCTCTCAAAAGATACCCCACCCAATGGAATGTGGTAAGCAGATATGGCCGCCACATACACCTTTAAGGTGGAAGGGGATAACTCTGCGGAGAAGTGCTCCTGCAGAAACTCCAGCACTGTACAAACAGGGCAGTTAGCTGGATCCAGCTGGCGCTCTCCGCACCATGAAGTGAACACTCTCCACTTCAGGGCATACAGTTTCCTCGTGGAAGGAACTCTGGATTAGAGTATGGTCTCAACAACCTCGGTTGAGAAACCTGATTCATTGAGCCAAGCCCCCTAATGGGCCAAGCCCACAGTTTCCTCGGAACGAGGGTGATAGATTTTTCCCACTACTTGGGACAACAGGTCCCTCACAGAAGATGGGCCTAGTTCCGGCAAACCCTCTCTAGAAGCTTCACTCCAGTTCCTTCATATGGGCGAGAACGACATCTCAATGCCGAACCGCCATATACTCTTATTGAGCTAGAATAAACCAATCGTCAATATAATTCAGTACACAAATGCCCTGGAGTCGCAGTGGTGCCAGAGCTGCATCCACGCATTTTGTGAAGGTGTGTGGTGATAAAGATAATGTGAGAAACCCGATATTGCACACTTCACCCCCGAAAGGGTGGAAGGATGGAGATGTTGAAGAATGTGTCCTTGAGATCTATCGTGACCAAGTCCTCGGTCTTGATTTGTGACAAGATTTGCTTGAGCATCTTGAACTTAAGCTTCTTTACAGACCGATTTCGGAGGCACAGATCTAAAATCGGACCCAACTGGCAGGGAACAACCGAACTGACTGCTCTGAGACCCTCCTCAGTGGGATAGAGCATTCGCTTGATGGATACCGCTGCGCCCCGAAGCACACAAGGTGGCAGGGGGACTACCCTCAGAAGCCTTACACCGGTGACATCAGGACTTCTTCACTGAAGCCCTCTTAGAGATAATAACGGTTCTCAGATCCGTTTTGTCCTTTGAAGACTTCGACTGCAAGGGACTATTTTAGGGATGATGCTGACTCAGGGGGGAGATATCTTGCAAGTGTCTCTTCAGCCCTGGGCATTGCCCCATGGCAAAATAGTGTTTTAAACCCCATGTTGTTAGAATAATTGGAGGTTTGGGGGATAAAAACATGATATGATCGGGATTTGCCATTTTTTACAGACTGTCAGAAAGCATGTCCTAGGAACTAATGTTTGTTTATTGTTTCCTGCACGTTCCGTGATTAGCGATGCACATCGGTAGAAGATGACAGTGAATCATTGTTTATGCTGTTGGTTTTGTTCTGTGCAAATGCGTTCATACAATACATGTAAGTGCATATATATATATATATATATATATATATATATATATATATATATATATATATATATATATATATATAATATATACCTTATTAGTATGTGTCGTGCATGTGATTGGCAATTTCCTATGTTTATATTGCTTGGATTTACTGTTTATTTCGGCCGGAATCTGCTGAACTAATCTGATGAGTCATCACCAGACGCACTAGTGTTTTGCTCCGATACAGCGCGAGTGTTTGTTTACAGTGTATTATGTTGTGTACTCCTGTATTTTCGTTAAATTCCATGTGATTAATATTGACATTTAGGTGGAATATATTTATTGTATTATGTTTGCTGATTTTATGATTGGAATTAGTGCAATGAGACGAATATGTTGTAAATTTATTTCTCTGTATTCCTTTCTGTAGACCATATACAAACACAGATGCATTTCCCAAATGAATATTCAAGATTGTATATAAATGCCTGATTATCAAGAATCCCTTCTCCACTCCTAAATTCTTTAATCGGAATCTGATTCATATTTGGCCGCCTCAATCAGCTGAACTTTCGATTGTAGTGGGACTTCGCTACATTAATATGGTCCTTCGAGCCGGATTGAGAGCAAGATCAAAGCAATATGGATTCAGCAGAAAGTGACACATGTAGTGCAGGGCTTAAAGTACTCCGGCCGGGGGCCGGATTTCCGGCTTGAGGGCAGGTCCGGCCTCGGCGCAGGCAAAATTTATTATTCAGGCTGCAAATTACAGTAGGAGGCACTTTCGGCGCGGACGTGCTTTGAAAAAACGAGCGCGTCGCTTCCTCCATTATGAGCACGCATACCGCGCGGCTACATTTGAAACTGGGAACTTGAATGCGGTTTAATATTTTAGAGTCAATTGATTTCACCTACCAATCATATGAGAGGAGCTCTAACTAATGTCACAAGCCTATCAGAAGCAGAGCAGGGGCGGGTCGTGGCAACAGCGTGATTGAGATCCATAGCGTCGTCGGTGAAAGCCAAATCATGGAGCGCAGAATTTCAGAAACAACATCAGCCAGGTGACTTTAATGTCATCATGGATGAAATAAAAAAGAAAGGACATGCGAGTTGGTTGATTTCGTAATTTAGCTCAGGTCAGCATAATCATATTTTCTGTCTACACCTTTTGATGTTAGCCTTATGTTGACTGAGCTAACATTAACATACACTGCTGCTAGGTAACTTCAGACTGTTAGAACATTCTGTGTAGCTTACTAAAAAAAAACATTAGGCCTATGTGAAGGCCTACCATGAAAACGAGTCCACTTTAACCCGCTTCATTTTCTGTCAGCAATGTATGACAAGTAACGCACTTCAGTAAATGTCCTCCTCACACAAACACACACACACACACACCACACACACACACACACACACACACACACACACACACACACGCACACACGCACACACACACACACACACACACACACACACACCACACACACACATATCGAGTATCCTGACAAGAATCAATCATTATTAACCTTAAATGAGTTAAATAAAATCTTAAATTGAAGTAAAGAGTAGTGAGAGAATGAGACGCGTGAGATCCTGTCAGCAGCTGTAGATCTTAAAGTGACAGTAGCCACTAATTCTGTCTGTCAGTAAAGTTATTTATAACTTAGTCATTTATAATTTAAGCAGTGCAGACTATTTTATAACCCTAAATTTTTGGGGGAAAGAATTATCATTGAGATATCATTAGCTATATTAATATCAGTGATACTGGCCTTTATTAATAAAAAGATGCCATTAAGATACAGCCGTAATACTTGATACCCCGTAATACTTGATACCCCGTAATACACAACCCCCCCCCCCCGAAAAAAAAAGTTTAAGCCCTGGTAGTGGGACTTCGCTACACCAACCTCCACACCGAGATGTCGAAAGAGAAACATGAAAGAGAAACATGGTGGGTCTAACAGTAAGAAATACTACAGAAATTAACCTTCTGGGGTCTAAGGTCTAAGGTCCTATTAACCCTTTAAGACCGACGGGAGCGTCGGCGCTCCCGTTTGCGTGTGTCTGTTTAAAAGCCTATAGAAACTGAAACCAAATGGCTAGCTCAATCATTCTTTTTGCATACAAAACCAGAGATGTAACATGTTCAGATCAAGCCTCCAACATGCCCATGTTGCGTTGTTTTCACCCTCTAATCAGTCTGTACAAACTGCGTAATATTCGTTTACAAAAAACAACAACACAAAAATGCTTTGCACGTCTTTCCACACATGTTCTGTAGATCTGCAATTGATATTTACGTCTTCCGATGACTCATTGACGTATCACGTTCTGTGCACTATGACCCCCGGGTGTGTCACATGTTGTGACGTCACACGCTGCGTCATTTGACCATGCGTTTGACTCCCGTTTGACTCCCATTTGCTATATGTTCCTTATATCGTTATTGTCTTTTTACCATCGCTTTATTTTATTATTTCTTTCTCCTTTAGACGTTCACAAATACAAGGACATTCACACACACACACACACACACACACACACACACACACACACACACACACACACACATGCGCGAGCGCGGGCGGCGCGCGCGCACGCACGCAGCGTTATGTCTAAACGAAAGTACACGCCTTTTTTTTGAATGAGTGTAAAAATGAGTATATCTTAAAAACTAATTTATGTAAACAGTTCAAATCAATTCTGTATAGTTTTAAATTGTTTTGTGCACGTTTTTCTCATTGACAAGTTTGAAGTTGACATTTATTAATTTTTTGTATTGAAGAAAATATGTAAAAAAAAAAATAATATTTTTTTTTTTCTTTTTGTTTATTGCACTTTTGAGATTTATATAGTTACTATTGATTTATTACAAACATAGCCTTCAGACTGGGAGAGTTAGGATTATTTTGATGTATGGCATATGAAAATGCTCAAAAAAATGACAGCACAGCATGTAAAAATACAAAGATATACTCTGGTGGAATTGTTCTATGGCAGGTCATAAAGGGTTAATGGCAAAGGTGTAATTACACTCTCTTTAGCACAAACAGGGCTACCATAATATGTGAGCAACATGTATTTGTTTTAGTTAGTTATTTGATGCTATAAAAACGGTGCTGTGACATTATGATTGACAGGTTCTCTGTGCGAAGTAGTCACTGAAGCACCAACGGACTTTTTTTCATAATGTTTACTATGTGGTTAGTAGTTGTATTTACCTTATTTTAACGAGGTACTGCAATCAGCAGACATCATTGGAGAGGAACGGAGCAGACAAGGCCACTTAAGAAAAGTGCAGGGCGTGTGCTTGCGACTGATTCAATGAGAGTGAGGGCGGGGCCTTGATTTCGCGGCTTTACTTCCTGCTCACGACTGCGCATGACTGGTACCGAAAACGCTAATGCACAGACTCAAGTTCCAATATGTCAGCGCCATATCAGGACACTGGCGGCTTCAGTTCTCTCCAATGGAAAAGAGCGAAGGGGCGTCGTCCATCTTTTTTTTACAGTCTATGGTTCTGACTAGGGCGCCTTAATAATTTATGCATAAGCACGGACGTTAGACAATCATAACAGTGGGCGTTAACACTGAACTCTTAAAGGGGAAACACCCCCAAAACAGACTGTTTGAATTAGAGGTGAGAAACAAGGTGGGAAAAGGTCATAAATCACATTTTTTTTTTACGTTTTTTGTCCAGAAACTATAGTAATACTGTAATTGCACCTAAGGGAACATAATAAAACAAACAAAAAAAAAACATATCATGACCCCCTTAAACAGTCTTTTTGCATTTACAGACACTATTCTATGTCCCGATCAGAACAAAGCACAAGAATAAACTTACACAATCCTCAGCTGGATCCGTTGCTCCTCGAAATGAAAATAAACCAGCAATTGTTCTGAGGTAAATTTGACAGTATTATTCCTCACAGCCTCGCAAGATGACATAGTACATTAATCTGATTAAACTTGGTGTGTTTTAACCGAGTTTATGTGGGCGTTGACATGTTTGCATGTGTTGCCTCAGATCATTTGCGGCAACAAATGATCTGAGAACGATAATGAGAATGATTATTCACGCTGCGAGAACGAAAATGCGAAAGACTGACATCTCTCTCTTTTTATATATATTACATAAACAGATAACATTTATTTTAGTTTTGAATAAGATCATTTAAAAGTAGGGATGTAACGATTCACTCAACTCACGATGCGATACGATTCACGATACTGGTTTCACGATACGATTTTCTCACGATTTTTTTAACAAGTGATTCATTTAAGAAATTATAAATGAAAATTATTTAATTATTATTAATTTTTTTATTTCTCAGACAAAATGCTGCACATTTCTTTTTAATTGTAAAATATATTTGTCAAATAAAAAAAATAAATTTTCAAGGTTGTTTAAACTCAATCTTTCTGTCTGTCTGGTCAAGAGGGTGGGCACTGGTACCTTCGCACACTTCGCACACTTCAAGCCAAATCTGCCCGAGCCGTAGGCTACGTCTCTCACCGCACCGACGCAGTTTGCACGTCTAAATTGCAAAGTTCATTAGGTTTTGTTTACTGTGTGATTTATTTAATGGAAAGCACATTCACTTCCAGTTGTCATCTCATTCATCGCTCTGATTGTCTATCCATTTGCGCCCAGAGGCATTTGAGCAACGTCCGTTGGTGACGCCCCTTTGGAAATGATTTGTCTATGAAGCTTTGCCAGACCCTAACTCTGTTACAACTGAGAATGGTCTGGTTTAACCAGGCTACTTTTTAAGAGCGATAAGCCACGAAAAAGAGGTCAGTATTTGGTTCTCGCGAGCTGTTTGAGATGCGGCTTTATTAGAGAACCACTTATATAGATCAGTGGTGCGCAGGCTTTCAGTGTGAGCTCGAAACCTGCGAGAATGACTAAAATTATGCACAGTACAAGCACTATTTAACCAGAGCGAATTAGATGAATGAGTGCGAGGAGGCATGTGTCTCAGTTCTATCATTATATTGTTCTATCTTTTGTTCTATCTATTGTTCCATAATTCTATCTGTCGTTATATCGTTCTATCATTTAATCTAACATTCTTTTCTATCATTCCATTGTCTTTATTTTGTCTTCCCTCTTGTCTGTTCTCCTTTTATATATGTTCGAGTATGTGTGTAGATCCCAAAGCCCCTCTTCTCTAGTTGGGGAATCTCTTACAATCTTTTCTTTTCTCTTGGGAAGGTGGTTTCAGACATGAGATTGATGTGTAGTTGGGGAAACGACACCTTGAACAGGATTTGCCATTTTAAACCTCTCCAAACCCATGTGATCTCCCCTATTTGCCCTCTGAGGGATCAGTGTGGAATGCAGTTTCAAAAGCCAATGAAGAAAATTGAAAGAAAAGCCCTGTTCCCACCAGAGGAACAATGAATATCTTCACAAATGCTAAAACGCTAGGTAGGCGGAATATCATTTTGTATTTTGTTATTGAAAAAAAGTGCAGCAGAGCCACGCTTGCCTTGGGATATCTTGCAAGCTTTTTTGAAACAAAGTATCCTTGTTTCACTTAGAAATCATTAACTATACCAAATCGTTTTCATGCCCTGTCAGTGCGTAGATTTGCTTTACAGAGATGGGCATCGTTTTGCTGAGACGGAGAAAGCAAATGATTCATGGATCCTCAGTTATTTTTATATCTATGGACTACAGATGGTACAAGCTGTACTCGTACTGTTTGTTAAGACGTCTTTCTCCCATAGAGGGGCATCAGGCCTAACCTTCTGTTGCTTTAGGTCATGTCATAGCACTTCGCCATGGCTTATTCAGCAAGCGAATGACACTGATGGTGTAATATGACTTTGCAGCTCTGGAACAAGATGTAGGGGAAAAATAAAACACCCTACACTCATTCAATCAGGCCATTCTGACTCTTTTTTTTGACAACTTTGGTTTTTATCTAATGCTTGTTCCTGTGAAAAAGGAGAAAGATAGTGAGAGGCACCAAGCGTGAGAGGTACGAAAGGGTGTGAAAGGGCCACCTCAACATTCCTCATTGAGCACAGCTACTTAGGGAGCCATGAGCCCTTGAGATGTGAAGTTCTTTTGAGTCCGCACCAGGAGCTGTGGGCTCCTAATTGTTTCTAATAGATAGGGAGGTGTCGAAGCTTATTCTGCTAGCCTGGAAAGAGAGAAAGAGGGTGAGAGGGAGGAGAAGGGAGGGAGAATGAGGTATTAAGAGCATAAAAGAGGATGGGTGAGAGCGGTTGCAGGCCTTGATTTGTAATGACTCATTAAGTTTTCCGGTTTTGTGCTGGCTGGCTCATTATAGCACATAGAGTGGAGGGAAATAGAGGAGTGGAGGTGGGAGGTGAGTTTAAATAGCCCGAGCCCAACACTAGGCCACAAAGCATAGACAAATAGTTGAATAGAAGGATGAACAGATGCAATAAAGGTGGCAGATGCAACCTTGCTGGGCGAATTGCCAAGTTAATTCAGATATATGCCATTTCTTTATTCGGAAAGACTGAAAAGGCAGTACCTTATGGCAAGTTTAGTGCGATGACTCAGTACGAATATAAAAAGACTAATTTTATAGATATGTTACTTTCATATAATGAGCACTCAATAAATGATAATTGAAAATAGGATAAAAAGGTAATGGCATCCATTAAAAGTATGACTATTCGAATTGGCCTAAATTTGCTATACAATTTTGAGAAATATCCAGCCCGGATTTCTCCTTGCTATTTCTTAATGGAATATTCCGAGTTCAATACAAGTTAAGCTCAATAGACAGTATGTTTATTACCCCCCCCCCCCCCCCCCCCACCCCCAAAAAAAGGGACCAAAAAAAAAACATATCATTTAAGATGGTCCCTTGTTTTATATATGAAAAAGTTTAAATTCATTTGTTGAGAACTTAAAAGCAAAATTTGAAGCTTATGATTTTATAAAAAGCAATATTTGTTTAAATTGGCATTTTATTAATTGTTCTTTCCCCAATGCTGTAAATGTTTACATCACATAGTTTACATCTTGTTGCTATACTATTGAAAATTAGTATTCAAGTTTACAGATTTCGTATTCTTATTTATTTTATTTTATTTTTAAAAAGTAAAAAAGGGACAAATGAAAACAGGTTTGTGTGGCAATCAGCCGGAACTGAACCCAGAATATTCCTTCAAAGAGAGTAACTAAACTCATTTTTAAGTATACTGTATACATGATAGTCAGGCCCAATTTTTGCCATATCATACCTTTAATGCCTCCAACCTGAATATCCACAAAGGGAATGTGAGTGAAGGAGAGACTGAAAAAATAGATGTGTAGAGAGAGGGGTACAATGGCCCTGGCTTGGCTGATCCATAACAGTCATTGGCTGTTACATACATTTCAAGATCCATTCAGGCTCTGGAGATAATCGAGCCAGCCGACAGTTTCCCCCCCGCAGCCCAATGGATTTATGATAGCACTGTCAAGAAAATGAGCCAGAATGACACAGTAGCTGACTTTAGCTGCAAATAATGTGATAGGCCGTACAGTGGCTGTGCAGCAGCTGCTGTCATCGCAGGTAATAGGCTATAAAGAAGCCTGATAGCAATACCTGTCATTGCTTAATGGCTGACTTCACTGAAGAGCTTTTGTGGCCTTTAACATGGAGATAATAGAAGATACAACAAATTTTATAGCTTCCCGCCTTGCATTCATAATTTATCGGAAGCGGGATACTGCACAACAAGGACAACAGTTCAGAAATGGGATGAGATGGAAGTTTGACGGGTTGGCTGGGACAGACATGAACTGCTGAGCGGAGGACGAGACAGTTCTTCTCCAAAGCTTGCTTTAAGGAAGTTAATTGAGAGATCAGGAGATTGATGCTTATAAATCCAGCCTTGTATGTGTAAAGGTAACTCACAAAAGTAACAGTGTAAGTTAATGATTTTAACTCAGTTTTACTGTTATAGTTATGAGCAAATGCATATAGATATCTGATACGTTTGATCTGAAAAAACATTGTTGGAAAAAAAAAAAGGTTTGTTGAGGGGATGTACACTTTTTATCTCCAAGAATGGTTTTCGTTGGAAATCAGGCCTGTACTTTATCCAACTACAGTATGTGGTTGTTCATTAGTGTTAGTTTATTTGATACACAGTTAGGAGTCTTGTGAATCCAGTAGTGTACAGTATACATGGCTATGTAGAAGTGAATTGCACATCTGTCATTTGAAATAACTTTGCAGCCTGTACACCAAGTGTGTGGATAGCACTCTTCTTTATCGCTCACCACGCTACTGTTACCTGTCCCCCACACTGTGAGTAGAGAGTTACCAGCATGGTTATTTTAAGGACAGTAGACCGTTTCTGAGACACCCAGTGAGTGGCAATATCAACAATGACAGTATTTTTCACAGTGTGGAATGGAATGAAATTATAAAAATGCAAAATATAAGCATTTTCACTAGTGGTCTCAGATTTCTTTTAACTTGTCTTCCACTGCAAGAAAAATAATAATAATAATAATCAGCAGGGGTGTATTCCAGAAAGCAAGGTTAACTTACCGTCAGATAAACCTTGAACTCTTGGTTGATTAACCCCAAACTTGCTTACTCTGGGTATGTCGGTTCCAAAACACCTGTGAGGAGTTAGTTTAATCAACCTCCTATTGGTAACCCAGAGTTAATGCGCGCACACGGCGAATACATAAAGACATTTTCAATGTATCGCCGATTTCAGGAGTCACCATGGAAACCAAGGGAGTAAAAAAAAGCGAGCTACATACTTTGGTGAAACTGAGTTAGAGGTTTTAATGCTTGCTTATGAAGACTACAAGCCCGTTAAAAAAAAACAAAAAAAAAACAATACTGCTGCATCAGCAAAAGAAAGAGAGTTTGCTTGGCAAAAAATAACAGACAGAGTAAATGCATGAGTTTAGAAAATTATAAATGGGCTATTTTCCCCTTTCATTAGGCAAAAATTATTTGGGGCATGTAAAAATAGACAAGTAGCCTATTTACTTGTTGGCCTCCATACATTTCTTAATATTACAGTAGTAATGCACATAATTGGCTAATATAGGTAATATTTTCTAAACTTACTAAACTTGTTACTGACGCCATGTAATTTAGTATTTAATGTAATTTAGTTTATGTAGCCAATAGAAAGAAGGCCGAGGCCTGTAAAACAGGTGGGGGTCCACCTCCACCTTCCCTCACCCCAGCTGAGGAGCTGGCACAGTCCCTTAATAAAGGGCGACCTGTGGGCGATGGGATTCCAGGGGGCAGTTCGTCAGACTCAGCTACCAAGACAAGTGGCTAAGTAAAATGTAGGTGTACCATATTAATACTTATGTTTATTGATGTTTTCACTGTTTTTGCCAGTGTTTTAATAAAGAAAATCACCAACACTGTCACCATTTTAAAAAGGTATTTTGAATGCATTTTACAGTCATTGATTCACTTGTGCAGTATTCATGCTGCTTTGACTGCATATGCTGTATACTGTAATCGTATTACTAGTACTTAGATGTTCCTATAATGTCCTTCTTTATTAGTTGTATTTGTTTAAGAATATACATTGAGTATTGAATATGATTATCTTGGTTTAATTATCTTGCAGTTGCTGATGGCCACATGGTATTATTGGATCCTCCTGCAACACCACACTCTGTCACAGTTGTAAGTGATTATTGTCTTAAGGTTTCTGTTTGCTAGACCAAGCATCCTTCTTTATTTTCACTGTAGGATGACGATGAAGAGACCACTTCTGCTGTGACAGAAACAGAAAATGTGGGGAGGCCCATAGAGATGCATAGAATGCATTCCCCCTTTTTTACATAAGAGAATAAATAAATTGTCATTGTCATTTTACAGAATATGGCAGGAGATTTTAATACAGATGAGGGTCCATCTACCTCCACACAGAATCTTAGCAGTGTAAGAAATGTTCTGCAGTTCTCCTTCCTCATTTAAATATTTGGTCTGTGTTTGTATTACAGTCTTTTTCAGTCTTTCTAGTTGCCTGCCAAAGAGCTGTATAAGGTCCCCCTTAAAAGCAAATCAGCAAAAAGTGACATGGAGATGGACCTTATACAGCTTCAAATGGAGGAGAAAAGGCTTAACCCAAAAAAGGCCAGACTTGAAATTGAATTGCTGGAGCACCGGCTTAAGGTGGGAAACAGTATGTGAACATTAATCTGTCATTTGTTGTTGAATGAAATCTAAAGCAATAAATACAAGTGTCTTTTGTTACAAGAAATAAAGAAACAATGAACAACACTTGACTGTTAACTGGTTTTAATTAAAGTGATTTTGGCAAATCATGTCTTGTACCACCCTGCCATCTCTTTGGTCTACTGGGTTCACTGGGGGTTCCTCTTGGCCACATATTACCTAGTTAGTGGGGACCAGTAATGATGTTATATGAGGAGTTATATCATTATAAACATTTCATTTTTTTCGTTTTCATTTATATGTTTATTTTACAGGGAAAGTAAATGAGCCAGAGTTAGCTCAACAGGCTAATTTTCATCTGTTGTCCCTGGCCAGTTATTATAAGGGCAACCTAAAATCAAGATATAAAAACAAAAAATGACTTTTTACAGTCCACACATAATAACAGCATAAAAAAGTAATGATAATACAGATACAACACACAACAATAAGTAACGAGCAACATCAGCACACAACATAGGCTAACAAATGATAGATAACCAAGTTTGACACAAGACAATCTGCTAGCAAGCAACAATTCTCAGTAGGCAGTCAGTAGTCTAATGTGCACATAATTATTTAAAAATTATTTAATAATTAAAAATTATCGTGACTGTATAAAGTAGGGATATATAGTGCTAATTAAAATGGTCAGGGCACGCCATGCTCTGTCACCTCTCTGAAACAAACTAACTCTGCAACATAACCTGCTCCGGAGCAGGTTATGTTCAGAGAGTGAGTTGCTATGACTACTAACATACCCTGAAAGTTACCTCCGTTTTTGGAACCGAAAGTTGAGGTTATCCGCTTACTTACTCTTAAACATACCCGGGTATGTCACATAACCTGCTTTCTGGAATACACCCCAGACAATTACATCCTGGCAGAAAACTACAGACATTTCCATCAACCAAAAAACACAATGCAATGCATAATTCAAAATACAGGTAAAACACCTGAGTAAAGTTAATACAGAAAATTCCTTCATATTTGCACGATACATTAGGTTGTATTTTTATGGACTTTTTTCCCCCATGTGCCATCAATGGTCCATGAAAATAAATAAATAAACAAATAATCAATCATATTTTATTAATATTAAATACAGAACTATTGATGTTTTTTTAATGTGTTTTAAGTGTATAAACATTTTCATTTAACTATAAAACAGTGAATAGTTTGATGTAAATGTTCATATATAAAAAAAAAAATCGGCCATGTACATTCAATCTTGTTCGAAAGTAATGCACACACTTAAGTACATTCACACACACTCTCAATGTGAGTGTAATCAGACAGCTCCATATGTCACCATCCTTCATTACGAACCCTTACACCCACAGTGTGGCTATATAAACATTGAGGTCTAGGCCATGCTCTCTCTTTCACCTCTCACTAGAGGACTTCAAAGTCACTCCAGCACACCAGTTTCTGATGAATGCTTCCATCTGCCCGTCCGACGTATGTCTCCATCGATATTCGGCTCCATTCCACTCTGGAAAAAAGCCCCAACCTTTCCACAACCTCCTCTGAGTGTGGCCATTTGTTAGCACTTAGCGTTAGCCTGCGTCTGGGAGACCCAGCTCTAATTTGGTACGCTGGTCCATCAATCCTTTTATTACAATCCTTCAGCGAAGTCGTTCAGGCTATGTAACTAATGCTGGCTATTACTATCCTTATTAAAAGTGTAATGTTGTATTAAGTAGACCAATAAAAGTGGATTGTTTGGTGCAGCAATTCTATTCAAAGGGAGCATGCATTTATGATGGGATCTTTCAGTGCCAAAATAATCCCTGTTTTAGTAGGGGGGAGCTTGTATAATTGTAGGCTAACAGTTCTTGGTTTTTGCTAAATTAATCTGGAAATTGTGTAACTTTTAGCTAAGCCTTTGAAATTTTGTCCAAATATCTCTGACATATATCTTTGACACCCATTTCAATTAAGTGTATAACTCAATCAAGTTGGATAAAAGTACAAACATAACTCTCTCTTGTGAGTAATTATATTTCATGCATGTGTACATTCTTATATTTTAAACACTATACAAATCATCAGATTTTAAAAGTTGGCTTTAATACATTTTTAAAAAATCAGGTTGATATGAAAAAACAATGCTTTTAATAACTACAGATACACATTTTAAAATGATAAATACATCAGTTATATAATTTAGTTTAAATATTAAAAAACTGTTGACAGAGGGAAAACTGATGAAAATAATTTTTACTTAATCTTTTTTATCTGGTAACCTATCGCTTAATTTTGATGGTCCCTTTTGAACATTCTGTTGACTATTAGAGTATTAGTAGACTGTCTTAATATCTGCTAACTCTTTATTGTGAAGCTCCCCCAACAGACATTCTACTGACTATAAGTAACTTTGCAAGTACATGTTGAATTATTCTAACCATAACTCTACCAGTCTACTAATACTAATAAGAGTTAGTTGAAGGTGCAACGTTACTTATAGTCAACATAATGTGTTGAAGGGACCATCAAAATAAAGTAAAACCAAGCATTTATGTTGATGATACTGTAAATGTATGTCAGATGTTGACAACTTAATTATGCATGTCTGCAGCATGTGTGTTATTACAAATATTTTTAGAGTACCAATGTTAAGTGTTACAATTATTCGGTACGGTAAATGATACTGGAAATACATTTTTTGAGCCAGGACACAATATTACACATAAATGCATATACTGCAATCAGTAAAATATAACCAACATTCAATTTTCATCATAGAACCTAAAATGTCTGGTCTCATATTGTGACTTATACCAGCTATGCTTCCTTATTCTTAAGTAAATAACAATCTCATACAATGATGTCCCATCACCAATGCGTCTATACACAGATGCACACTGATCATATATACAGCTTCCTCAGCAGTCGTCATCGGTTAACGGAAAGAACAACACAAGGGCAAGTCTAATCATCATCTGCTGCAGACCAGAGAGAGTGAAAGTGGCAAGGGAGAGAGAGAGAGAGAGAGAGAGAGAGAGAGAGAGAGAGAGGAGAAAAGAGAGAGAGAGAGAGAGAGAGAGAGAGAGAGAGAGAGAGGAGAGAGAGAGAGAGAGAGAGAGAGAGAGAGAGAGAGAGAGAAGAGAGAGAGAGAGAGATGAAAAAGAGAGCTGAGAGTCACTGAAGCAGGACACATATAGAAATTAATTCCCTCCTTTCAGAACAAACGAATATGTCTAACTCTGACAAGCAGGTATGGAGGAGAGACTATTAGGGCCCTTTGAGAGAGAAAAAAATAGAAAAATACTCTTAAGGACGCAAAAAAGAAACGATGAAGAAGTGAAGAGAATAAGATGGGCAGAAGAGAGGCAAAGGAAAAAAAAAAAAAGGAGAGAGAGGCAAGACAAAGAGCACTTGGTTATATTGGGGACAGCAGGTGGAAATGAGTTAAAGGCATGGATCCAAAAATGTTATATGTATATATTGTATTTACGTCATTCCACATTGACTTTCTTTCTTCTTGGAACACGAATGAGATATTTTGAGGAATTTTTAATATATAAGAATGTACTGTTCATATATATATATATATATATATATATTAAAAGATCAACCAGTACATTCTTAAAAATATCTTCATTTTTTAAATATAGATAATTGATTTATTAGATGTCTCTTATGCTCACAAAAGCTTATTTATTTTTAATTTGTTAAAAAAAACAGTAAACAATTTAATATTGTGAAATATCATTAGAATTCAAAATAATTGGTTTCTGTTTGAATGAATATATTTTAAAATATAATTTGTTCCTTCATAACACCTTCTGTGTCACATGATCCTTCAGAATCATTCTAATTTGCTGATTTGGTGCTCAGGAAACATGTGTTAATATAATCAATGTTTAATATTTTTATTGATACGTAATGTTTTTGTGAAAACCATGATACATTATATTCTTTGATGAATAGAAAGAAATCATAGATATAAACACAATAATCACATGTCCACTAAAATACAAGAGTCTTCAATTGCAAGTAATGATCCTGTTAAAATGCACCTTGTCTCTGCCACATTTATTCAACCCTCTTTACCCCCATACAGTCAGTCATAATTAACTCTGTCATCACGGCTGGTAGCCTAGCAGGCCATTACTTGCCGCTGTAGTTGCATGTCCCGGCCTTTTGCTCTAATGCTTTATCAGGCTGAGGTACATCACCTCAGGATTGCTTTGTCAATAAGCTGACCGGGCCTGACCTGGCTTGGGCATCTCTAACCAGACAGCCTGAGTGACAGGTCGAAGATGGCTGATAATTCACAGAAATTGGAAGTGTGAAATCTTTAAGGGCCACTTCTCAGGGCTGCCAAATGCCAGGGTATCTCTCCATCAGTGTACTGTTCTCACAATCCCAGGCATTGTTAATGGTGGCCTGTCTGTCCATCAAGACCCTGCTTCTGCTGGGATTTATCCCCTGTTTGCTTCCTTATCTCAGCTGGCTGGTTGCACTATCCTGGCCTTACTGAGATGCTGTGTACTTGTTTGTGTGTGTGTGTGTGTGTGTGTGTTGTGTGTGTGTGGTGTGTGTGTGTGTGTGTGTGTGTGTGTGTGTGTGTGTGTGTGTGTGTGTGTGTGTGTGTGTGTGTGTGTGTGTGTGTGTGTGTGTGTGTGTGTGTGTGTGTGTGTGTGTGTGTGGTGTGTGTGTGTGTGTGTGTGTGATTCTACTGAAAGGAAATAAGCTACAGCACAAGTGTGACCTCGCCTTCTTTTTCTCACTTTCCTACCTCGTCGAGGTAGAGTAGTTCTACTCTAAAACACATTCTCCTTTAAAGGGATAGTTAACCCAAAAAAAAATTACTGTATGTCATAGTTTACTCACCCTCATGTCATTTTAAATGTGTATGAGAAGATATTTTGAAAAATATTTAAACTGTTTATGTCTATACAATTAAAAGTAACAAGGTTCAAAACAGCATATTGGCTGTCATTCATTTATAAAAATAGGATTTTTTTTTTCAATAAATGTTTCGAAATTACATCAGTCATTTGGGTTATGGAGATCTGCATGTTAAGCCGTGATATGAATTGAAGCACATTTTGCCTAAAAGTAATAATTAAAACAAATGTAATTGTGAAATACAGTTTAAGATAATAAATTGTAACATTATTGTTAGCTGAGACTAATACTATTAAACAAAAATCGTCTCAGGTTATGACTGTAACCCTAATTCCCTGAGAAGGGAACGAGACACTGTGTCGATGACGCCTTGGGAACGCCCCTGCGTGATTGCGTCTGAAGCACTTATGTTAACTAGTCCAATGGCGAGAGTGAGCATCATGGGCGGATGCCTTCATGACCAGGAAAGAATAAAAGCACATCCGGTATAACCGGCATTAGCTTTGAAATAGCCGAAGCAAGTTGATCACAGGAATGCAGGACGTATGGCAGGGTAACGCAGTGTCTTACAGTCGAAAACTGAGACGTTCCCTTTCGAGGGAACTCGCGCTGCGTCAATGACGCCTTGAGAACGAGAATACCCAATACACCATACTTAGATTGCCGACAGTTTTTTCATCAGGCAATTTTAAGTATAAAGAGACCCTGGGGCAGCGTCCAGGTCCAGGCTATAGAACCTCACAAATGTGAGCGGCGAGGAACACCCTGCCGCATCACAAACCTCTTGAAGGGAAACCCTGATAATAAGGCTTTAGAGGACGCCATACTCCTGGGGGAATGAGCTCCGACCACCAAAGGGCAAGGATGGCCAAAGGACTCATATGCAAGAGGCAGGTGGGAGAAACTGAAAGGGCCTAAAGGTTTCTGACTCTTTTGAGGGACGAAATAGCTAGAAGAAAGATAGTCTTGAATGTCAGAAATTTCTCTTAAACCGACTCTAGAGGCTCTAGAGGCTACAGTCTCTCCTGTTCGGGATTTCCAAGGGAGGGCCGTCGAGGAGATGAATAAGTTCCGCAAACCAAATTCGACTCAGCCAGCGTAGACTTATTCCATCCTGGCGGACTCTCTCCAGAACTCCTGGGAGCAGAGCAACAGGGGGAAATGCATACAGACGTAGCCTCGGCCACGTCTGCACCATAGCGTCCAGCCTCAGGGGGGGCTGTGTGAGTAAGGAAGAACAATAGTGGACAGTGCGTCGTGTACTGAGACGCGAACAGATCCACTTCTGCTTGGCCGTACAATTCCCATATTTGCTCCACTGCCTCGGGGTGGATTCTCCAATCCCTGGCCTCAGCCCCTGCTTCGACAGGGTGTCTGCTCCTATATTCTGGGACCCTGGAAAATACACTGCCCTTAGAGAGAGTATTTTCCCTAGCGACCACAGGAGGATCTGGTGCTCCAGTTTTCAGAGTGGACACGAACGTAGACCCCCCTGACGATTTATGTAAGAGACCACCGATGTGTTGTATGTACAGACAAGCTCATGATGGCCCCTCAGGTCTGGGAGGAAATGTCTCAACGCATTGAAGACTGCCATCATCTCCAGGGAGTTTATGTGCCAAAAAAGATGATGACTCCTCCACAAACCCTGAGCTGAGCGGCCTTCCATTACTGCTCCCCAGCCGGTGAAGGGAGCATCTGTCGAGATGGCAACTCGATGGCAAAGAGCTCCCAACACCGGACCCTGGGATAGGAACCAGGATTTCCTCCTTATAATCGAGGCGCGGAGACACCGCCGTGTGATCTTAATCATACAAAGTGGGTTTCCTCTCGGGGAGAACCCTCTGGTCCTGAGCCACCACTGCAAAGATCCCATGTACAGCAGGCCAAAGGGTATCACATTGGACGCTGCTGCCATGAGGCCTAACAGTCTCTCAAACTGTTTCACAGTGCGTGACTGGCCTAGCTTTAGCGCTTTCATGGCTGTGAGGATAGCAGCTACACGAGCGGGCGATAGTACGGCTCGCATCGTGACTTAATCCCATACCACACCAAAGAAAGTGGTTCTCTGTAGTGGAGAAAACACATTCTTCTTGGCATTGAGTCTCAACCCCAATTTCCTCATGTGAGTGAGGACGACATCACGATGCCGAACCGCTAACTGCTCTGATTCCGCCGAAATCAGCCAGTCGTCAATGTAATTCAGAATACGTATGACCTGCAGCCTGAGCAGGGCCAGCGCTGCATCTACGCACTTCGTGAACGTGTGGGGTGATAGAGCTAGACCGAATGGAAGAACCTGATATTGGTATTCTTTGCCCCCGAAAGAAAACCTCGGGAACTTCCTGTGCTGAGGGAGGATGGAGACATGGAAGTATGCGTCTTTTAGATCTATCTTGACAAACCAGTCCTCGGACCAGATTTGAGTCACGATCTGTATGAGTATCAGCATCTTGAACTTGAATCTCTGGACTGTACTATTCAACTGTCGAAGATCTAGTATAGGACACAACCCCCTATCCTTTTTTGGAACAATGAAGTAGCAGCTGTAAAAACCTGATTATCTGTCGGGTGAGTACACCTGCTCTATAGTCCCCTTTTACCTCTAACAAAACTTTTACCTCTTGCTCCATTACCAAAGCCTACCTGGGATGCATTAACGTGAGTAACGCCCCATTGTAGCGTGGTGGACGAGAACCGAACTGAATTCTGAATCCTCTCTCTACTATCTGCAGGACCCAATGAGATATGTTTGGCAGATTCTTCCATTCTGTCAGCTAGGGGTTCCAGCCTCTCGAGAACTGCCTCTGGTATAACTGGAACAGCCACTTCGGTGGCCTGAAGCATACTGGCAGGAACCAACCAAACCGACTGTTTTTGAAACCCCCTCAGAGGGTGCGAGTTTGACGCAGCATCGAGTTGACACTGAGCCATGTGCTCGCTGGAGACCGCTGCGCCCCGAGGCACCAAGGGTGGCGGGGTTGGCAGAAAGGCCCCCTGAGGGCACCTAGATGGAACGGGCACCGTATACTGAGGTGTACACTGCTCCACCCCGGTTGGGGCTGCCTTCAACGGTCTAACACCAAAGACGTTAGGACCTCAGATCCGGCTTCTGCTTTGAAGGCTTCGGCTGAGAGTGCCGGCCCGGCCTCCATGATTTTTAGGAGGAGCACGGGACGCAACACTCTCTTTTTGTTACGTTCTATATGAGGAGCTGGATGGCTGGGACTGCTCACGCCCAGCAGCCCCAGGGGGTTGGCTGTGGCAAGGGAGATATATTTTAAATGCCTCCGATTGTTTCTTGGCCTCCTGGAACCTCTCAACGACCGTTTTCACAGAGTCACCGAAGAGGCCAGAAGGTTTTACCAGGGCATCTAATAAAAAGGCCCTGTCTTTGTCCTTTATTTTAGCTAAATTCAGCCAAAGATGCCTCTCAGTGGCCACCAGGGCTGTCATAGACCGACCTATTGCTCTGGCGGTCTCCTTGTTGGCCCTGAGAGCCAGATCTGTAGGTTTTGTTTCTGTAGGTTTCAGATCTATTTTATACCCTCGCTCCTATCCAAATCCCCCAGCAGATGAGTCTGGTATTGTAACAATGCCATTGTGTGAAGGCATGCTCCAGCCTGACCTCATGCCATATATGCTTTACCCACTAAATTAGCTGTTGTTTTGAGTGGCTTAGTGGGTTGCACTGGGGCCTTCAGGGACGATGCTGAACTGGGAGACAGATAGCTCGCAAGCGTCTTTTCAGCCGGGGTATCATCCCATAGCCATATTCTTACAGCCCCTTTATATCAGAATATGCATGGACTTGGGGGCTAAAAAGACGGGACAAATATGGCTTATTCCATGATCTAGACAGCTCACTGAGAGCTGAGCGGAAGCTTCTCACAATGTTGACAGTCAGCACCCTCGAAGGCTGACATAGCATGCTCCGCTCCCAAACACAAGACACATAAATCGTGTGTATCCCCTAGGGCTGGGTATTGTTAGGCAGTGTGGGAATTATACCGCGGCCACGCGGCCATGGCCGCCGTTGCCCTACACTTTGGCCTTCATGCCCCGTGAAAAAAAAATCATCGTACGGCCACAGTGGCCTGTGTGCCCTGGCCCTGTCCAAGTTCCATGTATAAAGCGCCAGTGTGGCATAATGGGCCACCCAAGTAGTCTCTGAACTTCAATTAGTTCGTGGATTCGTGCAGGTACAGTGTCATAATAACCGTTGCCAGTGCGTCGTCGCACTGAAGCGTTTTTTTCCCCATCGCGTTCTCATTCATAAAAAACTCCTGTGCTGTCGTCATGACAGCATTCACAAAACAACGTCACTCACGGCTGTTAGCTCAAAAGTGTGCAGATTTGGAGAAATATTTATATATTCTCAGTTTACATCAGATTTCTATTAACAGGAATAATATTTTATTGAATTGAACAGAATGGTATACTATATGAAGCCATACTATAGTATGATGTGACGTGAGATAGAAATTTAAGTCATTAAATTCAAGTTCACGAAAACATTTCCCTCCGCTGCGGCTGTCAGTCATTCTCCATTCAGCATCAAACAGCGCCTTGCGTTCGGTTACAACACAGTCAACGATGAAACTCTCTCCAATATGATTCAATGTTAATATTATTATATTTGATCTGTAGATAAAGCTCTATGGTTTCGCATAAAATGACTTGCTGGACTGTATTGCTGTGTGTTCCTTTCTATCGTGTGTCTGTTAGATCAGAACACTGGAGCACTATAATTGTTCTTCACGCGCGCAGTAACTGAAATTTAAAACTGTTAAAAGAAAAGGCTCAATAAACTATTGCATAGATAGATACTGTATAATACACTACGCATCAATATGTCTTTCCTTCGTGCTTTTAACTTTTCAATGCGGACTCGAAGAGCTGAGCGCTGTGTTGTTTCAAGCGCATCATTCTGCGCTCGGGATGCGCATACGCGCTTTGTGCCGCACTGTATTGGGTCCTTTCATAATCATATAATACTTTTGCGCAATGAAAGATTCTTAATAGCCCTTTCTGTTCTGTCCTATCCCTCATATGTTGCTGCCTCATTAAACAGCTGTGCTATACATTTTAAAAAAAAAATGTCTTCATTTTATAGTAGCCTAGACTATATATAAAATAATTGATCTTTCTGATTTTTATCTTGTATTTTATTAATGTATTTTAGAACAATACAAAGAGCAAAGTGTAACGTTTTACCAGATTTAGTACTACACTTATTGTCTCTTATTTGTTCCCCAGTAAATAATGTTTTTTTTTTCACTAAATGTTCAGATTTGATAAAATTATTGTACACTTGTGATTTTTCTAGACTAAATTTTACTGCTGAGTTATCCACTAATCTAGTTTATAATATAATTTTTGTCATAGGTTATGATCATATTTTTTTGATTTGTTGTTTTTCTTTATAATGAAGTTGTCTGTATTAGATTGTGTTTAACACACAAAAGAGTGATTATCAGTTCAACACAGTTATAGAATTTCTATTTGATTTTTTTTTTTAACTGCGCTGGTATGCAAAAAAATGCATCTAAAAATGCATCAGATTGATGCTTTAAAATATGGAATATATAAAATTTTCTTACGGGGGAGCATGCCCTCCGGACCCCCCTAGAGGGGTAATATCCTTCTCACCTTTTTCACCCCTGAACCGTTTTCATGCCTGATTATACATAAAATATATTTTCTGTCTGATTTTTTTTATCTGAAGCCAAATCATTTCACAGAAGGTAAAATATTTTTTTTTTTTTTTTTTAAAGTCATAATCCATGTCTTATTCAAAATTAGGATGTTATGGTATGAATGTGAATGGGAAAACCATCGAATTGTACTCAATGGCCTTTGTGCCCTGTCATATGGCCGTGGTGCCCCTAAAAAAAAAGAAAAGGTGGAGGCCAAATGGCCTTGCCCCTAAAATTACATAATTCCCACCCTGTTGTTAGGAATTTCACAATTCGATTCGATTTCGATTCTTGAGGCTTCGATTCGATTCGATTTCGATTCGATTCGATATTGACTTATTAGCTTCGATATCGATTCAATAATAAGTAAATACACAAGTAATTAAGTACCTGGGTATATTTTTAAATAATGTGTGCAGTATTACCAATGTTTAAGAACAAATTGACCCAAGCATGTTTCCTGTCATGGTTTATTTAGCAGAACAAACAATATTGTACATGTGTTGAATACAAAGCACAACTGTAACAAACAGGTGCTTTATTAACATCTCTAATCTAAAGTGCATGTAACTGTTAGTAGAAAGTATATTTTTCTTCCTAAACATTCAAGTTATAAAATAAATGTAAACAGAAGCACAAAATGTGCATACTCATAAAACAAAGTGCAACCATAGATATTATAACATTACAAAGTGCTAACTTACTTTGTCAACACAATAAATAACACTGAACAGCTGATCAGAGAACCTTTGGCTTATTTACTGTGCCTATGTAGGATACATTACCGACATTTCCATCATATAACTCATAACATTTTAGTACAATATATATAACATGTTAACTCTGAAGCATTTGTTATCAAACTAGTGCACATGCAGTTTTTGGGGACGTTGCGACCTTCATCTGTTATATAGGACAACTTAGTTTGAATAAACGAGCAGACACTGATTAGCTACTTGCTCTACGTTTATTTAAAATGAACAACAAGACGACTAGAAGTGAATGTGCTTTCCATCAAATGAATCACACACAGTAAACAAATCCTTAACAAAAAAATCTTTGCAATGAATTGCAATTTAGACTCGCAAACTGCGTGCCGGTGCGGTGACATACATACTCGGACAGATTCGGCTTGTCAGAAGTCGTTCATCTCGGATGCGGTGCCGCGCGCGCTGCTACAAAAAAAGCCTTGCACACAGCCAAGCGAAATGAGGTCTTGCACACCAAACGCGTCATTTTTGCCGCGCGCACCTTCGCTCACGTGCGGATTATAGACAGTAAAAGAAACGAACGCGTCGAGTATAAACAAGTCTTTACTCCGTGTCAGCGCGCGCTCTGATGAGTGTTGCCCACAGCGCCGCCACTGGGTGGTGGGCTGAATCGATTCATAGGATTTGATGAATTGAATTGAGAAACAAATAATTGCAATGCATTGATGAATCGATATTTTTACCCAGCCCTAGTATCCCCACACGTTAAATAGCGCGGGCAGGGGGAAGCACACAACTAAAACATCTCTTTAGCCATAATATACTTGAATACGCTTGTGAACAGACAACAGTAAATAGACAGACAGTTTTGACATAGAGCGCTTGCTGAGGCGCAGAAGCTAATCCCGGTAATACCAGATGTGCTTTTATCCTTTCCTGGTTGTGACATCATCCGCCCATGACGCTCAATTTTGCCATTGGACTAGTTGACATACGTGCTTCAGATGCAATCACGAATGGCCGTTCTCAAGGCCTCATCGACGCAGTGCGAGTTCCCTCGAAAGGGAACTAATTTTCATTTAGTTGAACTTGATGTACTAAAATTAATAAACTGAAATACAAATTTAATTAAAAACTATAAAGACATTTAAAGAAAATAAAAAAAGTAATACAAATAACAAAAAACACAAAGTCACTAAAACTAAAATGAAAATGGAATGAAAATAAAAAAAATAATTCTAAATATTAATTCTTTAAAAACTACAGTATTAAAAAATACAAAGAGAAATAGTGTCATTTATAATGTTGTAAGATATAACCTTTCATTTGTTAGATACAATGTCAATTGTGATATATGAAGTTATAATAAGATATTGAGTTTGCAAATGTTAGACATAAATTGTAATTGTTAAATATAAATTCACAAATACAAGAAGCAGTGATGTAATTACCTAATTTTAAACTGAGACAGAAACAGTCTTCTAGAGAGTATTTTAACATTTCACATGACATTGCTAGGAATGAACTCCTTTCTATTATCTATCAGCTGTTCAGTACCAACTAAAGATCTAGGCCATTTTATGACTTTTATAATTAGAGACATCAGACAAATTTAAACAGCCTAAAAATTGAACCACATTTACGGTTAATTATCAG
This sequence comes from Chrosomus eos, assembly GCA_036326025.1. Classification (NCBI taxonomy): domain Eukaryota; kingdom Metazoa; phylum Chordata; class Actinopteri; order Cypriniformes; family Leuciscidae; genus Chrosomus; species Chrosomus eos. Next base: position 21,597,240 of record CM070820.1, on the reverse strand, counting down.
GATGATAATTAGCTTTATGATTAAGAAGATAAGAAAAGAAACAATATTGTACTTATTGGATTGGTCAAAAATACAAAATGGCACAATATCCTCTATGTCAGTTTTTATGATATACTGCTGTTAATATCATAGTCAGTTTGACTGGCAGCAACAATTAACATGAATTTATCTCTACACAAGTGAACATGCTAAATAGTGTGTTAATCAGCATGATTAGCACGAACAATTAGTGATGTTAAGAACTTTGTGATGAAGATAGAAATGCTTTGTCGTGCTTGCTTTATGGATGGTGGCCAATTTTAATATTTTAAAGGATGATGTATGATAAAAGTGTATTGGGCTGTCTGGATATAAAAATATAAAACTGTATAGCTCGGTCCTATAATATTAATACAGAACAAGATCACCTCATGGGATGTTTGGGACTAGAAATTTTACAACAAGAGCTTTTCACTCAGAGATGTGAACTGTATGTTGAATCGCAGTGAACAAACCCAGTCTCTTCCGAACCTCATGCTGTCACTCATTCTACTTACACCACATGCAAAACCAGAGAGTTCCCACTCGCTCTCTCCAACGGAAACTATCTCTCTCCCCTGGAACTAAAGGAGGTGAGAGAGATGGAGCAAAAACAAATGGTAGAGAGGGAGTGGGTGATGGGAAGAAGAAACAGGAAGTGAGGGGGAGAGATTGAGAGAGAAAGACACTCCACATCTGTTAATCCAAAGAAGCTTAGTTAGGCTGAGAGTTTGTCCTGTATTTGTTTGTAGGATGGAAAGCCATGGGAAGAGGGAGACGGAGAATGTGAGAGAGAGACACTTCCATATTTAGCTATAGAGAGGTTTAAAATCTCAGCCAGCCTTTACTGTCACAGGAAAGTGAGTTCCCAGGCCGACACATCTCAAGCTGTTCAAATACCCATTAGGATGTTTTGTTTCCCATGCGCACTGACAAAAATGAAAAGAAAAAAAAGAAACGTGAGCGAGGGGGAGCCGATGGAAATTTATCAAAAACTTATGTGATATTTAATGATCCTTGTATGCGGAGGGAGAGACCACAGCCTGATTCGCCTCTGCCAAATACCGATCCCCTAACTTAATTTCCTACCCAATTGCTGTTTTATAGTGCATAGTACAGTGATACCAGCTAGTAATATAGAAAACAGATTGCCTGTGCAGCCATGTGGATCAGACTGTTACAGGGCTGGGGAGAACCTGTAGTCTCTAGAGGGGGGTCTGTCGGTGGGCTTCACTAAACCAACAAACCCAGGCGCTTCCCTCATCCCTGACTGGCAGCAGCTGGCTGGATTGGGAAGAGATTGAGATTCCAGAGCTGGAACTGTGTCAGATCCTTACTTTGAGGTTTAACTTTAGTGTTGTGTAGACAGTTCTGTTGCTTTTATTATTGGAGAATATTCATACATAATAGCTGCATCAAAGGGTACAGAATGACATATTGTGTCGTTTTTATCAGAACTTTTAAAATGGATGGTTACTTAAAAAAAGTTGCCTTTTTTGTAGGGATATTTACAATAATATGTTGTTGTGCAGTAATTTAACAAGAATAACATTAAGGTATATGCATTTAGTTGTTCAAATGCTGTTTAATGATACTTAATAGTAAACATGGAGGTCCCACTAGATTCATGCATGGTGATGCATATGAATACAGTTTATGCTGTAGAAGTATTTAATTTTCATAATACTTGTGTATACATGACCATACTGTTTAACAGTCTCACTATTTACTTAATTTTAAAGAAAAGTGAATGCCACCTGGTTTGTTTGCTTTTTTTCTGTGGCACAAATAGGAGTGTGGTGCAGACATATGCAATTGCAACATGCAACCTGACCATATGTCAGCTTAAAATGTAATCTGAAATAATGACATTTTTAAATAATTGAACATAAATAAATTGAAATGAAAGGTGAAGAACACTGATGTAGAAGCACCTTACCTAAGCCTATTGATTTAAACTGTAAATGTTTCTCAAATCTGATTGGTTGATTGGAATGTTGTTCCAGGAATAACAAAGATGTTGATCCAAAATATTGAATGTTGATCCATTGATATGAACATTCTGAATACAAATTTGATATGCCTTAATAAGCTCATACTGTAGGTATGTATGGCATATTGATTGAATTTCTACAGACAGAAATATTCATAATAAATAGAATTATTATTAAGATAGAATTGTATGAACATTTGCATGAAAAACCGCATTAGTTTTTAAATGAGTATTTCCATCTAGATTTGTTCCCTTTCAGTCGGTCACGTTCGATGTCACGTCGGAACGTACCGACGAACTGGGATCTCGCTAGAGATGTAAACTCAAGCTTTTTGCTTCAGAGCCGATCACTTGTTGTTCCGATGCAATCATCTGTTTGAGTGATTTACTACGAGTCAGGAAGAAGCTCTGCTTACCAGTGTTGGTGTGATGGCGCCAGGGGCGTAGTACCAAATGTTGGGCCCCGGAACCAAGGGATGGGCCCCTTGCAACACCCAGCACACAAGATACATGCTTTATTTCACTATTATTCAAAACGTTTTTTTTTTTTCAAAAGGTTAAATTCAGAGTAACAATTACAATAACATAGCAAGACATTTTAAAACAGACTATATTTAACTATTTTATTTATTATGACTATTATGACTAACTATTCTCTCCATTCCTACTTCCCCCAAAAAACTAGTCAGAAGTTATCTGCCCTCCTGCAGCTTTCTTTCCACTCTTTTCTTTTTTAATAACCTGATTTAGGCTTCATTTTATGTAGTGCGAGGCTCCTTTCCATGCCACAAGCTGAATTTAACCACTGGACTACAAGACCAAACCATTTCTGCTTATGTGAGTGCACAAGCTGCTAGGCAAATAAAGAACATTTCTCAGTTCTACGGATGGAAAATTGAGTCTTGAGAATTTTTATTCCTACCAATAGCATATTATTATAACTGTGATTTTGTCATTTTAATATTATGGATTATCAATATATCTATGTGCCCCCCCCCCCCCCCCCACACACACACACTCACCGAGGGCCCCTGTTACTCAGTTCCGTTATTACCCCCTGTCCGACGCCCCTGTATTGCGGCCGTTTCCCCGGTGCGCTTCAGCACTGAAACAGCTTATTTCCCTAAAAGAGCAAACAATAGTGTGACACGACATATTTTTAAAGATTTCATCCACCCGTGCATTTCTGGATGTAATCGTTCCTGCACCTCATCTGACGGCCACGATCACTGTCTCGCATGCCTAGGCACAAGCATGCTAAAATGGCATTCTTGGGTGGTTCATGTTTTCGCATGAAAGCTTGACACTTTTGGGAGATCGAGGATCTCAACGAGAGTTTATCCGCCAGGCAAAATCCCAGTGGACATCCCGCTCCTCAGCATGTTGTGTGTCACAGTAACCCAGCACGTCACTCGCCACTCTAGATAAGGATTCAGATGCCCATTGCTGCATCGGAGATAGGGCTATAGGCTATATGCACGCATAAGTTCCGCATTTGACGCAAGGATGCTCTTCCGTTTCCGGTTGGGGAGATTAAAGCGGAGGAAAAACCGAGGAAAACGGGATTATGGCAGAGTCTTCAAAATGTACTGTCCTCTCGTCTTTGAAACGAAACGTTTATATGTTTAGATGTAATTTTATATATAGTTATGTTTATTTAATATGATTTTGAAAAGAAGCATAAACACAACGAGGGATGTCTGTTTTGTCTGTTTTTGTGACTAACGTTTCTTTAGTATAACCATGGAGTATAAAATTCAATATAAATTCTTGGTATTGCATTGGACTCTACGATCGGCGGAAGTTATTGAGCATCCTTAACCCTTCACCGGAAATACCGCGTGCATAGAGCCCATTATGCTCTGGAAATGAAGATGATGCTTAGCTTCTCACTCTAATGCTGTGCTCATGCTGAATTATATTCAGAGTTGACAGCCAACTCTGTTTCGAGTTTTGAGCCCACCCGAGTTTCCCAGTCTGTTGTCATTCTCAGGCTCATTCTAAACTTCATGGCTGGTGTCTCGCAGTGACTCATAAATCGCCTGGCCCCGTCCCTGTGCCTTCTTTCCGGATGTGCATGAGGAACTTTGGCAGTATGGACGCATATTGGTGCCAAAAAATAAAAATGGAAAAATAGTTTTTCCTCTCTCACTACTCTTGATGGTGGGGCGGTCAGGGGGTTTGTCAGGATTCCCCAGGTGGAGTCTGCAATGTGCTGCCACCTGGTGGGGTCATCCGTAACTCCCATCCAGGACCTGTGAGACAACAGCAGCTCCGCCCTGCACACGATGGCGCCCTGCAAGTCTACTAAGCCAAAAATCTGAGCCGGGGTTGATGCAGCAACTGCGCATGATGACTGACTGTGATCAAGTCACAAAGCAAACCCCCAGCCAGACGATGTCCACCTTGGTGGTCCAGAAGTTACCCCTGGCTAAAGATGTCGACAAAGTGCGCTTTCTCACGACAGTCTGCACTTCCAGGAGAGTTAAACAATTTACTCATAATTCCTTGTACAAGGCTGAAACATAGAGAAGTGGAACACTTTTAAATTAACACATTTTAGCTTTAAATGATGTTGATGGTCTTATTTATATGTGTTACTTAGTTTTCTGTTGTGTTTATCTGACTTTTACAGCACTTTGGTCAGTCATCAGACTGTTTTTAAATGTGTTTATAAATAAAAGAACTAGAACTAGACCTAGAGTGGAGACTCCATCTCCAGGACATCACTGCACATGTAGACCTATTTGCCATCCCGTCTCATTGCCAGTTGTTTTACTCCCTGACCGAGGGGACCCTCTGCACAGATGCGCTGGCACACAGCTTGCCCCCGGGGTCTACTGAAATTTGTGTTTCCCCCAGTCAGCCTGCTCGCAAAGACTTTGTGCAAAGTCAGTAAGGACGTGGAGCAGGTCTTGCTAGTTGCCCTGTATTGGCCCAAACAGGGCAGTATTATTATTTACTTGAAGTCCCTTGATGGCAAGCCTGTGTCTTTCCCAGCAATAGCGGTGCTTTGTTAGGGATCTCAATTCGTCTGTACTTTCTGACGTGACGTTGGTTGTGACTGACTGGAAGGGAACGTCTCGGTTATGTATGTGACCCTCGTTCCCTGAAGGAGGGGACGGAGTCGTCCCATCACCACAGTTGCTGTACCACTGCTAAGCGGCCAGGTCACCTGCTCAGCGAGATCCCAATTTGTCGGAACAATCTGGCGTGACGACTCCTTTTCCTCCTTCAGGGAATGAAGGTTACATATGTAACCGAGATATTTTTAGTACAAAAATTAAGAATAGAGCACCAACAGACTTGCCATGTTAGTCAAATACAGCAACTCAAACCAGAGCTCAGGTTATGGATATTCCAATGAGCCTAATACTGATAAATCTTAACAGCAGGAAACAATATACAACTTTATACAACAAATTGCATGATTATGTTTGATAGACAACAATATATCTTAGATCAAAGATAGAAATGCATTGAAAATGTACAATTGTGCTATAGTGGAAAAGAGGAAATGGTCTGTCCCTACGGGCAAGAGTAGGATGTAAAACGATCTCCCTTCAAACCACATCGCAAGGGCTTCTGCCAAGAGCTGCCAGAACTGACCCTTGAGGCACTGCCAGTGTTTCTCATATCCATTCCACAGAATTAATCTTCCAATCTTGGCATTATCACTTTTTTTAAAATTTTCTTGGATTTCGTTTTCCCTGTCCTCCCCCTCACAGGGAAGTGGGAGTTATATTTTGCTTCCTACATTCCTTAGATGTTTAATATTATTTATATCTATTTTGGCAAGAGCTAGGCTTTGTTTACTGGTTTGTATCATTGTTTTTATCTAATGTGTTTTTTATTTTTTTTATTTTTTGGGGGAGAATTGAAAATGTATTTCTTTCTTATGATAAGTATATTATTTTAAACTGTATTACATTTTGAACTGCTCTCGGGTTCTTTGAGAGGTTCTTCACTCTGTTTACTGCTCAGACATACAGCATGTGCTATATTCCCCCATCACCTTTTGCTGTTTTATCACTCTGGCATGAAATGGAGGCCAATAAATCATATTTGTTCTCTCAGAGGTACATAAATTGACATATGCGCTCATAAATTGTGGATTTACTGCTTAAGATAAGTGGGGAAAATTGGTTGTGTGTTTTGAGCCAATCATTGAGCCATTTTATTTGATTTTCCAGGTCCTTAAAAACATTGCCTCTCTTACAGCCATAATTTGATATTGCTGTATAACTCCAGGCCATCATTTAAGAGGTCCATTTGTAAATGTTTAAAATGAAAGCACTAGTGCTGTCCATGTTTGCACATCCATATAGACAGACAGAACCCTGCTAGGCTGTGTTAACTTCTTTTGCAGCGGCCCGCTCCTCTTTAAACATTTTTTTTCTCCTCACTCCTCATGTTCTACTTTTCCCCCTTGCTGAATTTGCTCGTAGAGGGCGATTCGAAAATCAGTCATGATCTTCAAGCAAAGGTTAATGCTATTCACTGTTTTTCTTTTTCTCCTTCTCTCTTTCTGTCCTTATTTTCTTATGGACCGAACCACCCACTTAGCTTAAGGTCACAAGCTGAGGCAAATGCTGAAGTGAAGGGGGTCCCACCTGGTGTAATACAACCAGAGATGCTTATATAATAAGCCTTGCCCACAAAGTTGGTATCCCTATGATTAGATGTACTTCTGGCCTACAACATATACCAGCTCACTTGCCAAGTCAAATAACACATTTAGTGACTTGGAAACTAGATTTAAGTGGCTCAGGACAATACTCACCCTCTCATCTTTTTGCCTTAGCCGTTTCTTTGTGTATTAGTGGCTGAAACTGCTATTAAGAGTTAATCTTCTTTTCTCTCTCTCCTCTCTCTCCATCTCTCCTCTCTCTCTCTCTCTCTCTCTCTCTCTCCTCTCTCTCTCTCTCTCTCTCTCTCTCTCTACTCTCTCTCTCTCTCTCCTCTCTCTCTCTCTCTTTTTTCTCTCTCTCAATTATTTGTAAACAGGTGATTTGAGAGCCAGTGCTAAAACCCCCTTTTGAAAGGAGAGAAAAGGTGCAGTTATGCGCTACATTACATTTGTTTCTTCCCTCTGTCCCCTTTCTTTCCACACTTTTGTTTCTTTTTTTCACTTTCTCTCTTTTTATCTGTGGATAAGAACCACTTCTGAGGAATTCTGTGGCAAAGTATGGGCCCTTGAAATGTCGGTATTTAATTCAGAGACCCTATTGTCTTCTTATTTATTTTTTTCTTTCCATTTTTCTGAATAAAAGATGCACATATACTATCTATAAAAAAAGGGTTTGTAAAAATAAAAAATGAAAATATGTTAGGCTCACAAAGGCTACATTTACTAATTTAAAATAACTTTTTAATATCTTAAAATTTTATTTATTCATGTGCTGATAAAGCTGAATTTTTAGCATCATTACCCCAGTCTTCAGTGTTACATAGTCCTTCAGAAACCATTATAATATACTGATTTGTTGCTTAAGATGAATTTCTTATTATTATCAATGATGAAAACAGTATTCTTGTGGAAACTGTGATCAAACTGTGATGTAGACTGCAAAAACCTCTGAATATATATGCATTTTATTTAAAATATAAATATTTTATTATAACATTCTTGTGTAACTGATGATTGATATATATATAATCACAATCACAGTTTACACAAGAATACTGTTTCCACAAGAATACTGTTAATCAAATGATAGCTGAGGAAGGTTACAATGTAGTGCATTGATCAAAAGTGACAGCAAAGACACTTATAATGTTATAATTAAAGAAAATTTTGATTTATTTGTTTTTACACATCAAAAACCTTGAATATATATATATATATATTTAAAATATTAATTTCATTTTTTATTTGGAAAATACAGCAATTTTATTTGAGTGCATTGCCGGGAAATGTACTACATGTGTAACCTTCCTCAGCTATCATTTGATTGAAATACTAAAAATAGTTCCATTCTGCCTTTTTAAAGAATGCTTTGGAGGCCATGCTGAAATTACATTAGCTGCTTCAGTGCCAACAGCACAGTGCTACATATTTGCTAAGCATTATGTAAGAGACATCAGCAACACTCATGCACTATGTGACGGGCATTTAATGAGGGTCTAATTAATCTTCAAGCTTTTGATGACATAAGCATGTCTGGATCAAGAGTCTTTGGTGAGCAGCTTGTTTTTGCACTTACCTCAGTGACAACTGCCTAATGAATCACCACTGCAGCTGTGACAGGTTTGTTACATTCAGGTATGGGACTTATCACAGATACTGTATGCATGTGTATATAAAGCGGCAATGATAAGATAGATGCTATTTACCATACATTTAATTCTAAGGACACTGATATATTGAATAAAAAAAGCATGCAGTATGACAGGAATAGTTAAAGTTACACCTTAAACATGGAGTATGTTTTACACAGAAAATACTATTTCAGTCTTTCTACTTCAAAATTGAAGTAGTGTTCCTTGCCAAAGTTGTGCAAGTTACTAGCACACTTTGAACATTTTTTCAAAGTAAATCCTACACTTTTTTTTGGAAGAGTAATAACATTTGAAAACTGCATCAGCTCATATTACAATTTCTGTACAACTTACACTGAACGACTTTTACAATGTCCTTTCATGTCGTGGGTGAGTGCTCTGGCTCTGCAGTGGCCGTAAACGCTGGCATCAGCTGAGAGAAGGCACACTGCAGACATCGGAGGATCGCATCTCTCCAGGTTCCTTTCTCCATATTTGGTAGTTCCAGGGAGCTGTAATAATTTGCCCCGGTCCAATAAAGAGACTTTAGTGTCTCATCGTTAAAGTCTGTTTTTACAGCCAGTTGACAGAATCGGGCAGAGTATTCGAAGATAGAGAGGTTCTCTTGGGTGAATTCAATAAACTGGGCTGCAATATCCATTTTCGTATTCAATCTATGGAGCCTGTATTCTGTCTCAATCTGGTCCAATGATGAGGGAGACGGATCCGAATAAGTTCAATGGCGTAAAGGTCAGGTTTCACAGACAGGTATTAGACTAAGCCAGGATTAGACAATTCGAATATTTAAGTAGCTTTTATAAACATGCCTTAGAAGAAAAAAAAACATACTGGTGTGCATCTAGAAAAAGCCGTTTTAAGATACAGTATGTCAGTGCTAGTTGCTTTTTTTCAAACGGCTCAAACATGAATTTTATATGGGACTAGGCTTAAGCCTTTTTTGTGGGGAAATTTATTAGTAATACAGTAAGATATTATTAGACATAAGTAATACACAGAAGAGAATGGTCAGCTTAATCATGTGTGAAACACAACAATACAGACAGAGACTGAGAACTAATGAGGAACTTAAATACACTGTGGTGATGAACCAAATGCAGACAGGTGTGTTCATTAAATTAATGTCCATGACAACTGATAGGTGGCGGGAGACTAGAACAAAGGAAACAGGTCCACAAAAGTCCACAAAAATGAAACCAAAGCTAAACTGAACATAATGGTGACAAATATTTGACAATACGTTTTTATTTTGCATTAGAAAAAAGGCAATAATTAAAGAGAAAAGCATATTGTTTCTGTGCCACTAGAATCGCAAAAATATTGATTGTTTCCAGAAAAGAACATATTGTCCTGACCCAATCTCACAACATTGGTTGAGCCAAAGTTCCTAAGTTTAAGTGGGTCGGATAGTCAAAGTAATGTTTTGATATCAACGCAAAAGCACAGTTTTACATCTTTTTTGGTTTAAAATTAACCCACAAATCGCTTAGTTAACTCTGTATATCAAACTGAGAGAAAGTATAAAAAAAAAACATTTTTAAACAAAATATATAAATTTGACTACCACTGAAGCAACACAATAGCAAATTATGTTAAAATAACATTATGATAAGGCAAGAGATTGGCATTCATTTGCATATAAAATTAATCTGATATTATTCTAAAAATGTTTTGAGCCTGGAGGAAGTATTGAAACCCATGTAAAATCTTTTTGAACCAGCAGTTAAAAAATGAAACCATTGGAGCAGGAAGTTCCTGCCGCCAGAAAGCTGCATGAAGTGGGGTCAAAACTATGCTGGAAGAACCACAAGTTAACTTTCGTCTGGAGTCCCCATAGCGCTGTACTGTGGCATCAGTTCAACAGCTAATTTGTGGTGCACTTGCAAGAGTGAAGCTGAGAGTGGCTGTGTGTTGGCTGGCTGTTAGAAGCAGCCCAGATCAGGGTGCTGCTTGCAGGGACCAGCTGGTTTGGAGAACCCTGGACAGGGTCCAGGCCACCCACCACCTCCCTCCCTTCCCTCACTCTGCATTTGATCTAGCTTTGATTTTGTTATGTTTCTGGGGGCTAGAGAAGACAGGAAGGGTCAGAAGAAAGGGAAAAAAAAGTTTGTTTAGGGAAGTTAAGATGACGGAGTGGATGTAGTATAGAGGACATGGAATGAATTATGCTTTCGTTCAGTAAATATTTTTATTGAGATATTTATGTACACATGAAGGCTTTTTTTTGGGGGGGGGGGGGGGTATCTAACAGAATTATCTAACAATTCTGACTTTTTTCTCATTATTGCGAGTTTACATATTGCAATACTGACTCTCTTTTTTTTCTCTGAATTGTGTGATTTAAAGTTGCAATAACAATCTATTATTAGGTAAAGGGTAATGGCAGATTAATGTAGATAGTATTTACTTTGTGGTTACTGAGCAGAGGATCGTGGGAAGCACACACTCCATCGGTATGAGGCTGAAGTATTCCGGTGAGTACAACCGACTGTTTATGCATTTACAGGTGACAGATTGGAGAGTGGAAAGGCAGGAAGAATACAATGGAGATTGCTAGGTGTTTGCAGGATAATTCAATGGAGGTAAGTAGTCATTTAGGTAGTCCTTTGTCCACATTGAGACCAGACATTGAATGTGCATGAGATGTGTGCTTATATAGTGCTGGGATTGGCGTCCTGATGGGTGGGGACTTTTCGGTTGTAGGTTGGTGTGTTGCCCCACCAGGAATCAACATGGCCCTTCTGGCAGTGCACTGCCCGCTAGAGATGGTGGTGAGGGTCATCCTAGACCCTCTCAATCTCCTGGGACCAATAGTCCACAGATGGTACATCCAACGGTTCCTCAGACCACGGGAACAGAGAGGGCTGGTAGCCAAGTATGCACTGGAAGGGTGTGAGTCCAGTAGCAGGCTGATGGAGGGAGTTTGGTAAGTACTCGGCCCAGATGATAAATCTGTTCCAGGAGTTCTGGTGGCCGTGGCAGAAGGTTATCAAGAATTGCCCAATTTCTTGTACCTTCCTCTTCATCTGCCCAATCGACTACAGATGATATCCAGAAGAGAGGCTCATGGCCACCCCTGGAAGGGTGAAAAAGGCTTTCCACACTCTGGATATGAATTGGGGTCCTAAGGTTGGCCAAAATTGTAAAGCATATGATTGAACATATACATAGCAGTCTCTATAGTCGTGGGCAATCCTTTCAGGGCCACTAGTCTGCTGGCCTTGGAGAAGCAATCCACAACTACGAGTATGCAGGTAAAGCCATCGGGTGGAGGGAGATTAGTGATAAAGTCCACTCCTAGGTGAACTGCACCAGGGGACGATGAGGTTTAGGCAGAGGTAAGAACTTGCCTAATGGTAAGTGGCATAGGCTCTTGAGGGTGGAACATTACTAACAACCTTGGACAGACCTTCTCACCTCCTGACCAATTCCCGGCCACCACAAGCGGCCTTGTAGCAGTAAGAGATAAAGTACAAACTGGTCAAGGTACTCCCGGAGCACCTCATGCATAATATCCTGGAATACGGAGGCCATACGGAATATTAAGGCCATACGCATAATACAGTACTCATAATGTCCAGTAGGTATCACAAATGCTGTCTTCCACTCGCCCCCATCACATATCTGGATGAGGTTATTATTTGAGTGATGTATAATCAATACATTGCTGCAAGCCTCCGTCCTTCTTTGCCAAGAAGAAGAATCTCGAAGCAGAAGGCGGATAGAGCGATATACTCATCCATGGCCTTCTGCTCGGGGATTGAGAGAGGATAGATCTTTCTACTGGGCATAGTCCCATGGCGGTGTGGAGAAGTTGGGAAGCTCGTTTGGGACAGAAGACGTCACTGAAGTGGGAATAGCAGGAGGGAATGTCCACGGACCTCTGTTCCACTGGGCTCTTAATAGATGTAGTGTTAACTGACAGGATATTTGGGTGTCGAGGAAGAATATGTGGAAGAATGGAAAAAAGGAAACTAGGAAACAGCTATTGCCCCACTTCAGGACTTCTTTGTCGACTATGATAGTCTTGGGTTGTGTTGTACGAGCCAGGGGTGCGTCCTAATATGTTGTTAGCTGTGGATCTCTCCAGTGTAGCGACTGATCGAATCCTGTTTTCCTATCACTACTGAACAAATATGGACACATATGTTTAATTCACAAAACCTTGAATCATGTGATTTGGTGACCACCATCAGGTTATTATTTTAACTTAGTTTACGACGCACTGCCAATAAAGAAACAGGTCCCCGTTGTTCTCAACCCTTGTTCAGTCACCAGCATAAGACTGCCAGCATTCAGTCTCGAGCTAAAATTGTTCCCCTCTCATCAATTATTGTCTCCCTAGGCTGATAAGTGAATTTACATACACAACTACCCTTTTGTCTTGAAAACAACCATGTGGAACTAAACCCTCAAGTGGTACACACCACGGATGGACAGATGCTGACTATAAGGATACAGCCATACACACACACTCACACAAATGTCCTATTTAATGTATATAACACAGAATTGTATCTGACCTTCCTGTATGCATGCTATCTAATTAGTTTTGTCTTATTCTATAGATGTAATTTGAAGACTAGTCTGTAACTTCTTAAGTATACTTCCAAAGATAGATTCCCTTCAAAGACAGGATTACTTTCTTTTAACTCTCCCTCTTGCTAGGTCATAAAACTTGATGACCCCCAAAAGGAATTCCAAGGGAACTCCCACTTGAATTCTGATAAAGAGAGAGGAATAAACTCTGCAATCTTATATTTTCTATAAGTATAACCACTTAAGAAATGTATAAACATGAATTTGATCTTTCCTAGGTCATGGTAGCCGGTATTATGGACTTTATAGTCGTGTGAGTGAACATTGATAGTGTGTAATTCTGCATATGAATGTAATTCTATGTTTCTTCTACTTTTTATGACATTCTTGGTATGTGTGTGACCGTCTTGTTTTGACTAAACAAGTCATACATAGGATATTACGGTAAAATGTATTGTTCTGTGTGTACAATCTTGCTGGGTAGAAATTACAAATTTGTATACCATCATAAATTATCCTGACAAGACAAAGAAGAACTTTTCCCGCTCTAGATACTCTAAGACAATCGTTCACGTAAGCGAAGCGGGCGTGAACCCCTCCTCTCATAAGAGACTGACACAGAAGTTTCTCTGGGCACTTCAGAGCACCGGAGCACTTGAGAGCAATGTCCTTGTGAGAGGTTTCCGGTCCCATGGCTCCCTTTTAGGGAGCGTTCTCCGTTTTTCTTTTTTTTCTTTTCTTTTCTTTTCTTTTCTCAGTTTTATTTTCATATTCGCCTCTCCCTCCACGGGAGATGAACTCTGAATTATTTCCTTGGCAACTTCACGTTCGGTGAACCTTTAAACTTCCCGCGAGTCTGCTCGCCCCGGAAGACACGAGAGAACACGCCTATAGCACCAAAGGACAAACACGCACACGACTCTGCGTTCCTCAGCAACACAAGAGAACCATATGCAAGTATATGTTATTGATTTGATGATTGATGTGATTTCTTGTTGTCTCTCTAAGGGTTACGTTGTCTGTGAATTTTGCCATGTGATCAATCTCTCTCTCTCTCATCCTCTACTCCTCTCTCTCGTCTCTCTCTCTCTCTCTCTCTCCCTCACTCAATCTCTCTCTCTCTCTTCGATCAATCTCTCTCTCTCTCTCTCACTCTCTTTGTTATTCGTCTGTCTCATTAGTTTTACTGTTTACTGTACATACATGTATCCCGTGTTTAAATGTAGAATTCTGTATCCGTAGTTTCATTTTATTAAAATCATTATACTCTTAATTGTTTCTGGAAAAATCCTAATTTTACAAGTCAATGAAATGTTTGATCTTTAGCTACAAAGCTTTACAATTTGTTACTATTTCAGTAACCTAACTTTTATAATAACAAGAAGGTGATTTTTCATGGCCAGAAAATAGCTTTCTTGGAATTATTAAGAAAGAGATAATTTTTGTTGGAAAATTGATGAGTTAATCTTACGGCCGTTTGCTGGACAAACAGTTCAATAGCTAAATTAATTCCATTAAAGGTTATCTCATATAATTGATTTGGAAGGGGACCATTGATATATGAATGAGGAATTATAATTCGTTATGATTGATCATTCATATGTACAATCGACCTATTTTCAACTTCGATAATTTAACTGTAATATGCAATATATTAATCATATTCATGATTAATTATTCAAATTCCCTATATATAATTTGAGCTAATTTATTGTAATACCCAATGTTGTTACACCAGAACCAGGAAGTTATTGATTCGATATAAAGTTGACCAACTCTGAGTTGAATGGGTCCCACACGGTAGCAGACATGATTCCAGCTGAGCGGTTTTCCTGTCACTGATTAGACTTGGTAGCCGATTTCAGTAATCCTCAAATGGAAGACGGGGATATACTGAAATGACATATGTCAGCCGTCATTGCTGCTCAGCCTAGGTGAGTCTGGTGTTGACCTGTGTGGGCCAAGACCAACGGAATCATTATATGCAGAGATATGCAGCCGAAGAGTGGGTTCCAACCCCTGTCGATAGGTGGTGAGGAGCGAGCATTCATTCCATCCACTTGCTGTGGCTTGGGTGCGAAACTTTTGGGCATAATCATTAATTCACATTTTTCCTTTTTTTTATTATATAGTTGCTCTATTTTTATTATATAGAGGTCTGCCAAAAACTTCCTGGAAGTGGGCTATGAAGCTTTCAAGTGATTGGGTGACCGGTTCTGCTTGTTGCCATATTGTTTTAGTGTGGAGAGACAAGAATAATACAAGGGAGATTGCTAGGAGTCAAAACGATAATTCGCTGGAGGTGAGTAGTCATTTAGGTAGTCCTTTCTCCACGTTTAGACCAGACAATCAAGGTCGTTGAGGTGTGTGCTTGTATACTACTGGGATTGGTGTCCTGATGGGTGGCAGGTGCGTGATTAGAACTCAGGTGATGTTGATTGATAGATGTGGGGGAGTGACAGTGGAGCCATGTAGGGCTATGCATATATATATATATACACTCACCTAAAGGATTATTAGGAACACCATACTAATACTGTGTTTGACCCCCTTTCGCCTTCAGAACTGCCCTAATTCTACGTGGCTTTGATTCAACAAGGTGCTGAAAGCATTCTTTAGAAATGTTGGCCCATATTGATAGGATAGCATCTTGCAGTTGATGGAGATTTGTGGGATGCACATCCAGGGCACAAAGCTCCCGTTCCACCACATCCCAAAGATGCTCTATTGGGTTGAGATCTGGTGACTGTGGGGGCTATTTTAGTACAGTGAACTCGTTGTCATGTTCAATAAACCAATTTGAAATGATTCGAGCTTTGTGACATGGTCCATTATCCTGCTGGAAGTAGCCATCAGAGGATGGGTACATGGTGGCCAGAAAGGGATGGACATGGTTAGAAACAATGCTCAGGTAGGCCGTGGCATTTAAACGATGCCCAATTGGCACTAAGGGGCCTAAAGTGTGCCAAGAAAACATCTCCCACACCATTACACCACCACCACCAACTTGCACAGTGGTAACAAGGCATGATGGATCCATGTTCTCATTCTGTTTACACCAAATTCTGACTCTACCATCTGAATGTCTCAACAGAAATCGAGACTCATCAGACCAGGCAACATTTTTCCAGTCTTCAACTGTCCAATTTTGGTGAGCTCTTGCAAATTGTAGCATCTTTTTTCCTATTTGTAGTGGAGATGAGTGGTACCCGGTGGGGTCTTCTGCTGTTGTAGCCCATCTGCCTCAAGGTTGTGTGTGTTGTGGCTTCACAAATGCTTTGCTGCATACCTCGGTTGTAACAAGTGGTTATTTCAGTCAAAGTTGCTCTTTTATCAGCTTGAATCAGTCGGCCCATTCTCATCTGACCTCTAGCATCAACAAGGCATTTTCGCCCACAGGACTGCCACATACTAGATGTTTTTCCCTTTTCACACCATTCTTTGTAAACCCTAGAAATGTTTGTGCGTGAAAATCCCATGAACTGAGCAGATTGTGAAATACTCAGACCGGCCCGTCTGGCACCAACAACCATGCACGCTCAAAATTGCTTAAATCACCTTTCGTTCCCATTCTGACATTCAGTTTGGAGTTCAGGAGATTGTCTTGAGCAGGACCCACCCCTAAATGTGTGAGGGATAATGTACATCCAGCCGGTGGTTCTCTCAAAATAACCCCCGACAGGGTGATGAGGACCTGATCAGTCTGAAGTTCAAACTAAACAGACATTTAAGAGATACGGTATTCAGTCATTCATTTCACTTATTACACTGCATTTCGCCACATGAATAATTATGGGGATAAGACATATTGATTTCAGATTAAACTGTTTTAAAATCGTACCTGTCTGTATCTCATAATCCAACAGTGTACAAAACAATAGTCACAAAATGGCAGCAGCTGCGTTTGTATGAAACAAGAGAGAGCGAGTCCATGATACTATATGGCATAATTAAATAACTGTTTTAATATTTTATTAGCTAATAGGCATGTGCCGGTATCAAATTTTCATGCTGCGATTAATTGATTGAGCTTTTATCACGGTATACGGTATTATCACGATATTTTATTTACATAAGAGAAACAGATGGATTGGGGGGGGGGGGGGGGGGGTCTAAAAAACAACTTGCATCACGGTGTAATTGTGATTGTCAAAACATTTGGTAACTAAACAGAATTTTATTAAGTTTAGTGACAACATGTTGCAATGTTTGCATGGTACAGTGACTGGTAGGCTACTGTTTGTATTATTGCTTAACACAATTTTCACGATTTCAGTTAAATTCTTGATTTGATTTCAATCTTGATTCAATCTTAACTCATTTGGATAAATATTAGGTAGGCTACAGTAGATAGATAGCCTACATGTACATTTTTCTCAAGAAAAAATATATTTCACATAATTCTGTAAACGTACAGAAAGCCCTATCAACTGGTATTATTAAAGGTTAAAATTAACTAATTAAATATAATTGTCACGGATCCAGACACCATCTCTCCACCCACTCGTTCCAGTTCCCCTGAATACTAATCATCATCACCTGTTGCCATCAGTTCCCGTGCCAATCACCCTCTCTATAAAGACTCACCTCTCGCAGTCATTCTCTGTCTGGTCTCGTTACTACTACGATTACAGACTCCCGCTTGAAACCTGCTCTGCACTATTGCTACTTACCTTCTGTGTTCCAGTTCTCCACGACTCGTCTCCAGCTCCAATCTCCGGACTCCTTCCATTCCGCTCTCCTCAGCTGCCCGCGGATCCTTCGACCACTCCTGCCAGTTAAAGAGACTTTATTCAGACTGTTATCCTGTTACCCTTGGTTTCATTAAAACTGGTTTACATTTACCCGTCTGTGTCCTTCCGATTTGTGACAGAAGACCAGACCAACACCACTATGCTGCAACCCGCAGCCAGCACCAGCGCTTCAGCGAACCCACCCACACCATCCATTCCCCGGACCAGCGCATCCACATCCGCTACTTCCACCGTGACCGCTTCTTCCGCATCTGCCTCAGCCAGTCCCATGGCCCAACCAGCGCCCTTCTCTGGTGAGGAGGAGGAGTGCAGCGGCTTCCTCTTACAGTGCGAGCTCTACATGGAAATGAATCCCGCATCTTTCCCCACCGAGCGATCGAAGGTTGCTTTTTTCATTTCGCTACTTCGAGGTCGAGCGCTCAGTTGGGCTCATGCTCTCTGGAAGGATCGAGGCCCTGTCACCCAGACTTTCTCCGCATTCTCCAGTCACTTCATCGAGGTATTCTCTCAGTCAGCGCATTCCATATCGATGCAGGATCAATTGTTTCGTCTGAAGCAAGGAAGATCGTCTGTGGCGACATATGCACTACAATTCCGAACCCTCGCTGCGTCTCTGGGCTGGAATGAATCAGCCCTTATGACTGCTTATCGCCATGAATTGAATCCGGACATCCGACTCCAGTTAGCGATCTATGATGACAACATCGGGCTTGAAAGCCTCATTCGCCGATCCATCCGCACCGATCAACGCCGCACTGCCTGCCAGCTGGACAGCCCTGCACCTCCGCCTCCTCGCCCCTCATCAAACTACAGCCCTCCAGCACCTGAACCGATGGAAATCGGAACCACCCGCCTTCCTACCGCCGAGAGAAATCGCCGAATCACCAACGGCTTGTGTTTGTATTGTGGAGCCGCCGGACACCTGATCACATCCTGTCCCACTCGTCCGCCGCGACCCGCTGTGAGTACTGTACATTTGCCTCTATCAATTTCCATCTTGAAATATACTCCAGCCACTATCACTTATATGAACCGTTCCATTCCAGTTCAGACACTGATCGACTCCGGCTCAGCGGCCAACTTCATCTCACTCTCCACCCTTCACAGACTACAAACCAAGCAGCGTACTATTCCTCATAAACTCCAAGTCCAGTCCATTCTGGGTAAACCGTTGGGTCGCGGTCGGATTGGTCATCGAAGCCCCGACCTGAGCCTGGAGATCGGATGGCTCCATAAAGAGAAAATTTCCTTTCTGGTGCTGGAGGGCTCAACGGCCGAGATCATCCTGGGACGCCCCTGGTTAGAAACCCATTCACCACACATCCAATGGTCCTCCGGAGAAATCTTACAGTGGGGTAGCGACTGTTTCCATCGCTGTCTGCCATCCATACCGAAGTCCATCCGTCAACTTCCCCCTCCGGTCGAGAAGGTCCTGTCGACCTTCCACCGGAAATCCCCACTCCATACCGGGCGTTCCAGGATGTTTTTGACAAGCAACGGGCTACCACTCTACCTCCCCACCGGCCATGGGACTGCGCGATCGACCTGCTGCCTGGGGCGGTTCTACCGCGAGGTAAGATCTACCCTCTGTCCATCCCGGAGCAGAAGGGCATGGAGGAGTACATCCAGGAGGCGCTTAACCAAGGATTCATCCGACCTTCCACCTCCCCTGCCGCTTCAAGTTTCTTCTTCGTGGGCAAGAAGGATGGAGGCTTGCGCCCGTGCATCGATTATCGTACTCTCAATCAAGCAACCGTCAAATTCCGTTATCCCCTTCCTCTGGTCCCAGCCGCTTTGGAACAACTCCGTGGAGCCACAATCTACACCAAACTCGATCTCCGTAGTGCATACAATCTCATCCGCGTCCGGGATGGAGATGAATGGAAAACCGCCTTCATCACCCCCGCGGGGCACTACGAATACCTTGTTATGCCCTTCGGATTGTCCAACTCACCCTCCATCTTCCAAGGTTTCATGAATGAAATATTCCGCGATCTCCTCAACCAGTTTGTTGTCATCTACATAGACGATATCCTCATCTACTCCCCTGATCTGCCGACCCACATCCGCCATGTACAAACGGTCCTACAACGACTCAGAGACTACCAGCTGTATCTTAAGTTGGAAAAGTGTGAACCCTCTCACTCCTTCGCCCCCAGGATCTGGTGTTACGGAGGTGCCCCCTCCTCCAGCGGATCCGGAGGACGACAACATTTATCGAGTCCATGAAATCCTCGACTCCCGACGACGGGGCGGCCATTTGGAATACCTCATCGACTGGGAGGGATACGGCCCGGAGGAAAGGAGCTGGGTCCACCGGGAAGACATTCTGGATCCCTCGTTTCTCCAGGATTTCCATACTTCTCATCCAGATCGTCCTGCACCCAGAGGCCGTGGTCGTCCCCGTCGTCGGTCCCGTCTGCCAGCTGGAGCTGGCCGTGGGGGAGGGGGTACTGTCATGGATCCAGACACCATCACTCCACCCACTCGTTCCAGTTCCCCTGAATACTAATCATCATCACCTGTTGCCATCAATTCCCGTGCCAATCACCCTCTCTATAAAGACTCACCTCTCCCAGTCATTCTCTGTCTGGTCTCGTTACTACTACGATTACAGACTCCCGCTTGAAACCTGCTCTGCACTATTGCTACTTACCTTCTGTGTTCCAGTTCTCCACGACTCGTCTCCAGCTCCAATCTCCGGACTCCTTCCATTCCGCTCTCCTCAGCTGCCCGCGGATCCTTCGACCACTCCTGCCAGTTAAAGAGACTTTATTCAGACTGTTATCCTGTTACCCTTGGTTTCATTAAAACTGGTTTACATTTACCCGTCTGTGTCCTTCCGATTTGTGACAATAATGTGGTTTTCATTATAATAACAATTATGTAGCCTAATGACATAAGTAAAAATATAATAAATATGTAATATAGTGGACATATTTAGCGAAAAATTCTGAGGTAAAACTTTCCTGAGGTAAATGTAACGTTCTGTGACGATTGTTCTCCTGCAGTTTTATTGACCTCTTTCCGTGATTAAAAAACACGGATTGATCTATTAATGTATGAGGCATAATAGCCCACCTTTCGGGAAGTTGTACTATATCTTTAAATAAAAAGTAACAGATGATCAGTTCACTTGAACTAGGTGCTACAGTGATCTGTCACATCACATTTACAAGCGCCAAAACGGTATTTATTGTCTGCATTTCATAATAAAATGGACAGAACCTGAGAGCTGAGAATTTTTTTCATATAAAAAGTAACCTGCTCTCTCTAGTCTGTCGGTGTCAGTGTCCTCTTTGCTCCGCGACTTTTCTCTGCGTGAGAAAATGGATGTGTGGCGTGTGTTGATTTGCGTGAGTCTCAAGCTGAATGCTATGCAGTTCTCAATTTCACATCTACGTGTTCTCGAGTTTAGCTACTCTTTTACCTTCATAGTTGGCAGCCCTGCTTTTAGAAAGGAGATAAATCGTCGGCAGCGTTCCTCTTTCCGCCATGCTGCTTCTCCATGCAGCGTATTGTTTACATCAGACTAGAGTGCGCAGTGCGCCGCATGAACACGTGCTTATGTGGAGATTGTTTACATCAGAGTGCGCACGTGTTTTGCGCAGCATATACGCAGTTGTTTTTTTTTAACGGTTGATGGAAAATAAGCATTCTATAAATCTAAATTCGGATCTATTATTTTTCACGGTATTTTGAAGTGCCCGCGATAACAATATCGTGCATATTCATTACCGCGATTTATCGCATTACCGAATACCGGCATATGTCTTCCACGAAGAAAACCCTTTCCTAGCAGGCGTATAGCACTGCTGACTTCAGTACCCGGATGAGCCTGCATTATCTGTTTTGAGCGCTTGTTATCTAGGAATAACTTAATGCTGGATGGCGCCATTGACCAATCAGAAACAAGTATTCCACAGAGCCGTGTAATTATATATATATATATATATATATATATATATATATATATATATATATATATATATATATATATATATATATATATATATATATATACAGGAAGCTAATATTTGAAGAGCATCACAATAAATAATCCATTCAAGACCATATCATTTTTTGTAATGATGCAATGAATAAATACATAGCGTTTAATTTAGCACTGACAGAATGAGGTGATAACTGACCTGTAACAGGCTGAATCTGAAACGATTAATTCTGCTAAACATGGAATAAATGTGACAAGGAAACACTGCTAAGCTGGACTACTTTCACATCAAATTTATTTTAAACCTGTAAAGCAATGACAGATACTGCTATACTTTGTCTGAATTACAGCTGAAGAGTTGTTTGCTACAGTAGTCACATTGTTTTGTGTTTATAGTTGCTCTCTCAGTTCTGAAAACAAGTTTGGTGCCATTTGTTTGCCATTATAATAATGCCCATAATAAACCTTGATCTCCTTCTGTTGGCCTTTTCAGCTCGAGAGATAATTTTTTCGCAGCCCATTAACAGAGCATGGCCAGCATGGCTGGTGTTAATAGTTGTTCAGTGACCGTGGCACTCAGCTTTATAACTGTCTGTTTATCAAGAGAGAGGTTGCACCCCAATCCATAATGGCCTGCATTCAGTGATTGCTGCCACACTGTTGGTGCATTAATTGAAATAATGCCAGTGCAAAAGTTATTTTGCATGAGTGCATACATTTGGCACATTTATGGACCAAAATGTATTTATTTATTTTATTTTTTTATCATGAATTCCTCCTGTTATTACATGGATACGATTCCCTTAAGATTTTTATAAGGATAAGATTTTCTCAGTCACTGCTCTGAATATTGTTATGTAGCTTAAGGCTTGTATTTAAAACCACTGAATAATTTCAATCAAATTATTTTAATTGAGTGCTGGATCAGTAATTACAGGTTGGAGTCATTTAAACTGCCCTGGAAGTCATGTGATCGTGGGCATATTAAAAGTTTATGTCCGAGATAAAATTAATGAAGAGGATTGTAATCATTTGACTGCCTGAAAGAATATAACGATGTGACTTGAGCCATGTGGAGAATCCATCATATTCGATAATCAAATGTGCGAAAAGAAATAAAAAATGGGACCGTAGCCATTCACCAGAACCTCCGGCTGATGCCCTTATTTGCACCTGGGTCTGTGCCGTACGCCAAGGCAAATGTTAGGTTACTTTAAATGCCACCAAGCCTGTCAGGAACGCATGAGAATTATGAGATGTGTGTGACAGCAGAACCGTAGCGATAATCCTGTTTACCCACATCCGCATCTTCTTGTCACAAAACATAAACGCAGGAAGAGCGGTTCGAGGGGCGTTCGGGAAGGAAATAAACTTGCACGTGTGCGCGAGTCGGATGCGGGGACATCTTCGCAACGCATAATTCAATATGACTAATCACGGTGGCCGCTGCCAACTCAGGAGCTCCTCTGACAATCTCAACCCAGCGGTATTTCGATAATGCCAAAAAACTGTGAGAGGGGGAAACGGGGCCAGATGTAGTTGGGGCACGTACCTGGGAAGCACTGCATCTCGGCTGGGCACCTGTCCATGCCCGGCTCCCTTAGCTTAATCCTCCATTCACAGCTCTGGAAAAAGCTGGCTCCCAGGCCGGCTCCTCTCTCTCCTCATCACGCGGCTCTCGCCCTGCTAATCGGCATGCCAGGAAGCAGCCTACAAAAGGCAGCAGGAATTTACAGTAATAATCGGCCAGGAAAATAAGCAGCACCTATGCGTTATTGAGACACACAGGGGCTTACGAAAATTGATCGTAATGGCTTTCATCACCATTACTGATGCTTCATGCCTCACTTGCAGGTATTGTGAGAAAAGCAGGTCATGTCTTAATCTCTTTGCCGTACCCGTATAAGGGCATAATCCCATATGCACTGGTATTGACGTGAATTTGCATATCTTGGGAGGATTGGAGTGTGTGATATATCATTGAAAAGGCATATTTTCAACTACTTAGCATTACTTAGCATCGTTGCATGTTTTTTCTCAGTCTAACGCCCAGTAAATTGCTATTAAGAATAATATATTCAAGTTTGTGGCAGTCTTCCCTCTCACATTTTATAGACCTTATGCACCAGAGAAACGAGGGTGCCGCCATCTTTAGAATATTGTCTTTAAACTTCTGTTTTGCGGACGCTCTGTATATTTCTATGGCATCGCTGTCCAGGAGTAATTAGCTGGTGAAGTTGATTTACTTATTGTAGAGTTAACGAAAGTTATCATGAGCATTGTAATGTTTATCATAAGCATTGTAAAGCATATGTTTTAACAAATGGACCTTGGAAATTTTTCATTCATAACTACGCAAGATCGCTGTGAAAATACAGACCGGAAGTCAAAAGACAACGAGCTCAGCACTGAAAATGGGTGTGGCTACATAGGTCTATAGGCCAATGTAAATTTTTTACTTGGTTTAATTACTCCTCTTTGATTTGCAGTATAGCCTAACCTGAAATTATTTTCAATACAGCTTAATCTATTGTGCTGGTACAGCTTAATCTAACAACTTGTTGCCATTTGGTGCAAAACAAGCTAGTGTTTATAATCATTTTTAACTGTTGCCAACAAGATAAAAAAAAATAGTATTATTATTATTGTATTGTATGTAATGTGAATAACAAATATGTGTTTCCATTCACAACAAAGTATCTCTAAAAGATGTACAAAGTAAACATTGTTCAAATACCTCTACAACGCTGACAAATTATTTAGTGTAGTTTGCTTTTTTGATTGTAGGGAAAATTTCACTTCATTCAACACTATGTATGTTGTGTGTTCTAAAGTGTCCTGTTAGTGAGAAAATGACTCCAATGAAGTTTGTGAGTTAGTCTAGTAAAATAGTCATCTCCTGTGATTCAGTCTTCATACAAGTGTTTCACCAATTTATTGAAAAAACATATTGCCATCATTTATTACACCTCATAATATTCCAAACATGATCTTCTTTCTTCTATGGAACACAAAAGAAGATGTTTTGAGAAATATTTGTGTCCATTCAGTGTTAGTCAGTGATTACCAAAACTGATTGGTTTACCAACATTCTTAAAATATCTTAATTTGTGTGAGGGTGACATAATTTCCCTTTAAATAATAGCTGAGAGAAAATACAGGGCACATGATATGAAATATTGTCTGGGAAAATGTAACGTAGCATGAAATTGTGCCAAATGGTCTATGTTACCCTGTAGTAAGATGGTAGTATTTATGTTTAATAGTCAACTGGCCAACACTGATATTAATATGGAATGGCATTTGTCATAAGAAAAAACAATGTTTTGTAGACTCTTTCATAATAATGCTGTTTCAGTATGTCCCATGACCTTAGGTGAGTCCTAGGCAAAGTAATCTATTTCTAATATCAAACATAACCAACTTTTAGGCTGTGGATGAAGTTCCTGAAATCTTAATCATCCCAAACTTAACCATTGGCCATTATCGAAGAGGTCAACAGAAGCACATTAGCTAATTGGAGATTGGCATTTTCTAATTAGTTTGAAGGATAACAAGAACAAAGAACACAGGTTTTCTGTACTCTATTCATTGCCAACTGCTTTGTGCGCTTGGACTGAGGGAAAGTGTGCTTTGAATGTAATTACTTCTTATAAAGAAATCCACCTTAATGCATCTTTATGGAACTAACTAAAGAATTTCATTCAGGACAATGTGCCCTTTCTGCACTATCCTCACTCTCTAACAGGGAGGATAATGGTGTATCCTCTGAGTAATTAAGACTTTATCTTGGCTGTTGATTAGAAGCTGAAGTCAATAAACTTGGTCAGTGGTTAGTATAGAAAGGTTATCAGTATTTAATAATTCACAGTGTTCTGGCAATAAGAAGCACATACAATACAAAATACGTACATTTTCGCCAATAAATGAGTTTTTTTTTTCTTTTCCAGTTTGTTCTGCATATACACTGTGGTTTGTTAAATGTTTTTAAACTCTCATATGCTTACCAAGGCTAGCCTTTATTTAATCAAAAATACAGTAAAACAGCAATATTGTAAAATATTATTCAAATTTAAAAGTTTAATTTGACTTTATTTTCAAACGTAATTTATTTTATGTGATGACAAAACTGCATTTTCAGCATTATTACTCCAGTTTTTAGTGTCACATGATCCTTCACAAATCATTGTTATATGCAGACTGCTCAAAAGAAACATTTATTGCTGTCGAAAACATTTGTGCTGATTGATATTTTCATGGAAACCATGATGTTCTGTATTCTGAAAGTGAACACAAAGTTCAAAAGAACAGCATTTTTTAAAAATAATCTCAAATATAAATCTAACATTATAAATATCTTTACTGTCACTATTGATTAATTGTAAGCATCCATGCTGAATACTTTTTTTTTCTTCTAAAAATAAAAATATTACTGACCCCAAACTTTGCCTTGAGTAGTGTATTTTCAGGAAAAGAAGGAATATGCATGAGGCATCAACCTGTCTAAAACAAAATGAAAAGACACCCTTGAAAGAAAAAGATGGGTCTTTGAAACTTGGTAAAGCTTTAAGATAAAGCTGGCAGGTTATTACACTTTTCAATTCCAGAGTCAAATATAAAAATTTCTATTATAAGGACAATTAATTACCTTGCAAAATGGCAAATGTGCATCCTTGTCAGGTGGAGTGTACTCTGATGGCCTTTCCTCAAACACTGGACGGGCATATTTGATCTCTGCTAATGGTTCTTCTGGAAAGGGTAATTACGCCATGGTCAAAGCTAATTTGCTCTCTGCCAGATGAACTGTTGTATTTTATTGTAGGCTGACATTTGAAAGTAATTATGGTACTGTTGACCCTGGACCATTCCGGTTTGTAGCACTGTCTTTGGTGGCCTGACTCTCTCTTTCTCTCTGTCTCTCTCTCACTCTAGTTCTTGGCTGGTAGTCAGAATTGTAACAAGCCAATGACACGGACCAGGAACACCATATGGGACTCCGGTGAGCAGCCCAAATGCACTTGCTCCGGCTTCATCAACACCCGCCATTGAACACGAAGCAAGTGGTGCATGATTTTCGTCCATGTCTCATCTCTCTATTTGCTATACTGTGTAGATCCATGTATCGGTAAGTGTGCCATTATGTGGATCAGTGATCACCTCCATGTGGCCTTATTGCTGGGAAATTAAAATAAGCAAAAGGTCACACTGGGTTTCCCTCCCAGTATTGCTCGCTCCAAATGAAGTGCCGATGAGAGCAATTATGGATATTTTCCATCGGCTTTCACTTTTCAGTGGGTGGCTACAGCAACAAATAGAAATGTGCATGGATTTACTGTGGGCAATACATATTTATACAAAAACAGAAGTATTTTTCCACATGCTGTAGTGTTGATATTCTAAGATCCCTTGCATTGCAAGTAATAATCAAATAGCCGTTTATCTCTTATGCTGCAAATATTATTATGCCTAATGTAATAATGCTTTCTTAAAGGGATAGTTCATCCTGAAATAAAAAATATGTTTTCATTTACAACCCTCTTGTCCCTTATTTTAATTTATTTTCTAGAACACAAGATAAGATAAGATGTCCATACAAAGTCCACTGTGTATGACCCAAATGATTTTCTTTTCTATTTTAATATAGCTTGTATATACTGTATATGTGTATGTGATTATAAAGCTGAATTGTCAGCAGCCATTACTCCAGACGTCAGTGTCACATGATCCTTCAGAAATCATTCTAATATGCTGATTTGGTGCTCAAGAAAAATGTTGTGCTTGTTAATATTTTTCTGGAAACTTTTTTTTCTGTATTCTTTGATGGATAGAAAGTTCAAAAGAACAGCATTTTTTTGAAATACAAATTGCATGTAAAATTGTCATTACTGACACGTTTGGTCAATTTATTTTAATGGGTCCTTGCTTGCTGAATAAAAGTATTCATTTCTTTAAAAAAATCATTATATAAATATATATGATAATATATAGACACATTATATAAACAAAAACGTTTAGATGTTTTAGTTAGATTTGACAGCACTAATATAAATACTGTATATATTATATATATATATATATATATATATATATATATTTTATATATATATATATATATATATATATATATATATATATACTGGTGTGGTCAGAGCTACAGTGCAGTTTCTTCTCTAGCCATATTAATATCCCAGCAGCTCTGTTAGTTAGTGGCAGATTAATCCATCCTGTGTCTTTGTTAAATTACAAGACATTTTAATCAGCGGCGGGAATTATGTTAGCCCATTGGTAATGATCGCTGACAAATGGTGCCACAATTGAGCCTCAAAGTCAGGCATTAGCTAGCGTGACAACCTCCAGCACTGAAATCGACGGAACATCACAATACCAGGTAGCCTTGCCAAGTTTTCGTAATTCGTGACACATTAGGTTCCTTGGTCTGGAGCAGGGCTATTATTATTTTCCTTTATTTATCTCGTGCTCCGTCATTCTCGCTATCTCTCATTGGCCATCCTCGCACTGAATGTAATAAAGACTGACACTTGTGACACTTCAAACATGTAGCCACCAACAGCTCCGTGACAACAAAAGGAGTTCTCGGAGCAACACAAATTAATAGTGGGGGAGAGAGAGGGCTTGCTTGGGCCAGCTCAGCAGGTGTGCTCCCACATCTTTGCACCTCTTAACACCCCCTCTCATTCTGCCTGACACGTCGGACAATGGCACAAAAAGTCCTTTACTGACGTCCGCACAATGAGCCAGGCGCAGAGACAGACCAATCTTTTTTTGTGCCGCTGCTGTTTGCGGGAATACGTCGGGGTAAACACTCTCCATTGTGAGCCAGCTGCACTCAAGAACATGATGAAAGTAAAAATTTGAAAGGCCTGGGATTGAGACCATAGCTGGATTTGACAGTTCTTACCTGAGAGACTGATAACCACTTTAGCGTGCACTGATCTCTGTTTGCATTTTGAATGCATTTTTTCCAATCAAGCTCACTAGCATAATTTATATCGTCTGTGTTGTCTTACTATGCATTTGTAATTGATAGCGTGTTGTAATTGATAGCATTTTTTTCTCTCAAAACGAGGTCTTTTTTAAACTTATTCAGATAAGTAATCCACTAGCCTCTTATTTGATTTGTGCAACACTAAACAATTAGATGTGGGGATCAAAGCCCGTTCAATTCTATAAGCAATGGGGGGTGTAAGTGAATACGAAGGCCCACTGAGCATTGAATAGCTCTCAATTCCCCCTCTGTCTGTCCTTCCATACAGCCACATGCTAACAGAGCTCATCATATGGTATGGAGCGACACCAACAATGTAGCCACGTGATCCCGAGGTGTGCTGTATGTTGCGCTTTAGATCCCTCTTAATCACGACAGTTAATTCGTTTAAAATGAATGCAATTAATGCACCTAAAATCCACAATGAAGCACTCAGGCATTCCATTATGCTACTCATATGTGGCTTAACCTCATCCATTAAAGCCAATATTAAGTTAAAAAGAGCGTATTTGTAATTGGTTACGTTAATACTATGAAGTATTTGCTAGTGCATGTGTGCCTTCAAGTAAATGTGTAAGTGCGCTTCACTAAATCCACCTAAACGGATGACTAATTTTACCAAAATGATTTTCTGGTGAGCTCCACACTTCTTAATCACCTTATGATATTTAAAAATACCCCTTTTATGACTGGATTTTCCTTTTTTGGAAATCAGCTAACAAAGACTGTCCCCCAGTGTACTACAAATCTGCATTAAATTCAATTAAAACTATGCCAGTCTCGCGCTACCGACTAACACTTGTCCACAAGATATCCTCGATTGTAAGTGTATCTGTTGAGCGTCTGCATATTCTCAACTTTTTTTTTTAATGACTGCTGTTTAACCTTTTAATGGACTTGCTCTACGACTCGGGTAAGACACATCTCTTTCCTTACGGCTTTATGTGTTTCGAGGTCTAATCCATATTTGGCTTGGAAGAGGCTTGTTGAAAAACGGTTCTCTAATTCATCTCGCAATCAACCAACTGTATAATTTAAATACTTCTTTGGGAATTAGTGTAATGTTATGATAATTATGCTATGATTTGGTGTAATAATTTTGCCCTGCTTAAAAAAAATGGCAGCATAAAAGAGTGCGTAATAGGAGAATTTTAATTGCTTAATAAATTGTTGGAAAATAAAATGAAGAGGGATCGGAAATGATGCTCGGAGCTGCCGCTTCATTTGACCTGCTATATCTAGCTTCAATCATAAAATGAGTAAACATAGACAGTTGTGCTTTTTCCTCTTTATTTTTTATGTCCTAGAGGAATGAGGAGAGGAGATGGGGTGAATAGGGGAACAGTGTACAGCAGAAGAATAGAATAGCTTGCTGAGTCAATGGAAGAGGCCAAGGCAAGTCAAAGGTTGGAGGGATTAAGCTTTCATTTCCTGTTCTCCACGCTGGGTCTGTTTTGCATCCAGGGAACCTCCCTGGCGTCCTGGTGCTGTTTGAGTTTGTACAGTAGACCTCGGTCCAGTTTTTGATCTCGACTGCAAATGCAGTGCTACATACATAAACAACTCTTATTTGAATTCAGTTTCAGAGATCTGTCTTAGTATAACTGATAAGATATTTTTTTAGAGTAAAGTCCCAAAGATTGTTTATATCAAACATTAATTTTAAAAACCTGTTTTCTATTGAAATATATATTTTAGCATCACTACTACAGTCTTCGGTGTCACATGATTCAGAAATCCTGATTAGATGCACAAGAAACATTTCTAATTTGTATTACACTTATTACACAGTTGAAAACAATTGTGATGCCTGATCTTTTTGTGAAAACTGTGATAAGTTTGAGTAATAAAATATTCAAACGGACAATATTTCTATGAACTAGAAATATTATCTAACATTATAAGTTTATTGTCCCTTTTGACTAATACATCCTGTTTGTAAAAAATAATAGTAAAAAAATATAGTATTATATATATTATATATATATATATGTGTGAAAAAAAATCTTCCTGATCCCAAACTTTTGAATGGTAATATATAGGAAGTCGTCTATGAGCTGTGATTAGTACACACCGTGCATGTTATGAAGTGATAATGCCTGTCCTAGCTGCTATGTTAAATTTTGTGCTAACCACAAAGGACACTGTCCATGCTTCACCATGTAATCTGTCAGATCTGATTGAAGGTGGTTAGCAATGGCAGACGATTTGTATTGACACTATATAGTGTAAATTAAAAACACACAAGCTTACACACTTTCTGCTTCGAAATATAGTCAGCCCTGCCAAGCTATAGCAGTGCCTGTTGGCCTAACAGTAAGTGGGAAGTGCAATGCAAGAGGGTAGAAAAAAATGATTTGCTTTGCATTGATTGATCGTTCTTGACTTCAAGTATTTCTGTTGCAGTTCAAGTATATCTTTATTTTCAGCAGCGTCAATATGTCTGAATGAAGTTTGGTTCAAGGTCACTGAGCCCTTCTTGTTCTCGTTCACCACAAAGAGTGCATTTAATGCGAGCATGTTGTAAGGCTCGCATATGACTTTAATTTCCAGTCTGGGATCACAAAAGAAGATGTGGAAATTGCATTTCTGTACACACACTACACACCACCATATTTTCTTGTCTCTTCTGCTCACTACTAACCCCTTGGAGACAGAAAATCCATTACAATGGAGCGACACTCATGGTAAAATGCTCCCAAAGCTTGGGATGTGTTGTTGAGGTCTCTATCCTGCTATCAGCGGGAACACTGGCAGACTTTTTCACCTGCCTAAATCCCACCGCATTACACTCTCAACATCCGGGTCCCTCTGCCGCTGACCTGAATAGACAATGCAGTGTGCTTAGAAAGAGAATAACAGAAACCACATCTCCTTCATACCTATCCACAAAGAAACTATGCGTGTGGACGTCAACAGTTAATGAGAATTTCTGTGTTTTGGAATATTTTTGTTTTATATTATATTATATTATATTATATTATATTATATTATATTTATATATTATATTATATTATATATATTATTATATTATATTATATATATTAACTGGCCACCCTCAAAAGAACTTAAAAGGGTGGTAAATGAAACTGACAATTAAGTCATCCTTATTTTCAGAACAAACATGCCTATTTTCTATGTAAATAAGAATGATTATAGATTGTGTTTAATCACAAGGCAAATTATATATTGCATTATCAACTTTTAGTGTGTTTTTGTGTGTCAAGTGTGTGCATACAATAAGAAGAAACGTATATATTATTTGTATATAATGACTTTTACATTGTTTGAAAACATTTCTATATCATTTCTATTCATCTAATATATTTCTATTCATCAAATAATCCTAAAATAGATGCGTCACGGTTACGACATGAATATTAAGCAGCACAACTGTTTTCAACATTGATAATAATAAGACATATTTCTTGAGCCCCAATTCAACATATTAGAATGATTTCTGAAGGACCATGTGACACGAAGACTGAAGTAATGGCTGCTAAAAATTCAGCTTTTTTCATCACACGAATAAATTACATTTGATTATATATACCAAAATAGATAACGTAATCAAGCTCCAAAAACAACTTGGATATTACATCTGTAACGTCACAAGGGCAAACACATTTGCATGGCTGCCTCAAGAGCAAGACATAGGCCTAGATGAATAGTTTACATCATCACAATGCAGGCCCCGCCCACTGGCGCTCAGCTCAACAAAAAAAAATGAACATTATGTGAACCTCAAGGAACACTTTAACAATAAAATAAAAAATCCATGTCATGACCCATTTAAAAAACTATTTTTGAATAGATATTTATACATGTATAACAGATATTTCTTGAAAGAAAGATAATGATGCCGACACCATATTTTGCATGGTTCTGGCATCTGTTGTTAAACATTAAATATTTAGTTTGGAAACACATTTTCTGAGAATACTTATCAATTCTCTCTAAAATACGATAAATGTGGGATTCATGGATGAATGGTGATCGGGGCTTCAGTTTAAGTCTTGACTGACAAGTGTTTTATACAAGTACAATGTTCTTATTGAAGCACCCAACATTGAGTGGCCAGGCTGAGTAGGGTACGGTGTGACTGGAGGTACACGACTCAATTTTAAACTGATTAATCGGCTCCCCTCTGAGACAGAGCCACACAAAGGCAAGGACAGCCAAACCCGACAGCAAGCCATTTTTTAGAAAACCATCTGATTTAAAAAAGAGAAAATACTTAAAAGCTATAGTTTACGAAAAAGTGCGGTAGAGATCACTATAGTTAAACGATTGGTGGCCTGCTTTCAAATTATAACATAAAAATGTGCAAATATTAAACTAACCAGCCTAACAGACCAATACAAGTCAAACATTTACGCAGTGCTAAAGAGACGTACATTTTCATGGATGACTTAATTTGGTGTGAGAAAGCTGGCGACTCCTCTGAAGTGCTGCCTCTCCCCCTGCTCCTCTGAGCTGTGGTGTGACCTTCATCGCCACTCCACCTGCAGGAAGCCATGTTTGATTCTCTGTCCACCGAGACGCCTGCTTGACAGCAGAATGGTATCATAGGACCCGAGTGGAGGAATTTCTCTTTCTCTGTCATCATTAAGGGGCGTCCCCCCACAGTGAGGGGAATGAAAAGTACGATTTAATGTTCTCACGAGAGTGGCAGGAGAAGAAAGGCTCAAAGCCTCGCACGCTGCTTTCTGAGTGGGTCACTCTAGCCCTTGCAGCGAATGGGATGTCCCTGTGGAATTTGCCATAGACTTGCCTGAAAAGAAAGGGATTAAGGCCCTTTTAAGGATGGAAATGTAACAAAAGAGCACTTTTATGATGTAGCAGCATAAAATGAGGGCCTCCATTGTGGCGCTGATTGCAAAAGATCTTTGAAATGAGGCGGCCCGTGATGTGTTCCCCGTCCCCCGCGGGCGTTAGTGGTTTCTACAAAATGACTTGTCTACATTAGAGGCACTGTGGCTCGCCTTCGAGAGGCAAAGTACAAGATTATTGGTTTGTTTCTGTTTTCCAGCTTCGCTGTTCTCTCTCGCGCTCTTCGTCTCACCTCTCCGCCCTTTCTCTGAGCGCGTCAGATGGAGGTTGGGTCCCAGTGAAAGTTGGTTAATTTAGAGAGAGTGCATAATTAGCTTCCCCCGCAGGCAAGCGCGCCTCTCTCTCTCTGCTTGTGTCCATCACTGTAAAGCACTCTACCGCTGCAGCCGTAAGAAAGGACACCGAAAGTTGTTAGATGATCAGTTTTGAACAAATATGAAATGTCTCAAAAATGTTCAATAATCTTTTTTACATATATATATTATATTAAAATATCATTATCATGTAATAATTATATTATATAATAATGGCACATGCTCAATCAGAAATCATTCTAATATGCTGATTTGGTGCTCAAGAATATTTACACTATCCCCCGGATTCACAGACTAAAATGCATGACCTATCTTAAAATATTTCAGTGCCGTTTTTTTGTCTTAAGATGCACACCTGTAATGAGTTTTTCTAAGGACCTAGGGCTAAATCCTGGCTTAGTATAAGCCCTGTCTGTGAATCTGGGCCTTAATAAAATAATAAATAATATATATATTATTATTGCTAAAGTTCACATTATTGTATTTAAACAGCAACCATTCTACTGTCTAAAGCACTGAGACAGTATGGTTACAAAACACTTTATGAGACAAAATCAGGTCAAGGTACTGGAAGAATCGGCTAATGAAGAAAAAGCTGCTGGTTGTCTGCATTAAAACTACATGGAGCACAGCCAATGTTCCTCTCCGTAGCATTCAACATGAAACCAACAAGAAAACTCAGGTCAGGAATTTACTAGTTGCTGCTTTTGTTGCTTAGAGTATACAGACATGTGAACACTAGAGGGGGAGCTTAGCCATGGTGGATGCAGAAGCGTTCAGGGGTCTGACATGGGGTCTTCCTTCTAGTCTCCCATCAACTCGACCCCAAGCAGGAAGGACAGAAGGGGTCAAAGGTCACAGGAGCACGAAGAGCACAGGGACGGTTTTATTGTAGTTCTCTCTGAGGCCTAT
The DNA here is from genome assembly GCA_036326025.1 of Chrosomus eos. Taxonomy (NCBI): domain Eukaryota; kingdom Metazoa; phylum Chordata; class Actinopteri; order Cypriniformes; family Leuciscidae; genus Chrosomus; species Chrosomus eos. The sequence continues at coordinate 21,562,640 of CM070820.1, read as the reverse complement.
GAAGGATGCGTTTGCTAAGATTGTGTGGGCTGATTAACTTTTTTTTTCATTAATTCTACTGTGACTTGTATAAGGGTGGAAATGAGAGAATGTGAGAGTGTGTGCACATTTGTATGTGTGGGACCCTCGTATTGAGAGAGTAGAGAGGGATTTATGCTGTTTTGTGAGAAGGAGTGAAGTTTTAGTCCTCTCCACACAGAGATACAGAGCTTTTAAAACCCCTCTGGAGGCTCGCTAATATCAGGAGAGGGATTATTGCTATGGCCCTCCCCTTCGCTCTCTTCACACTTGTCTATTCCTCTGCTATCATTTAAATGTCTAAGGAATAATTGAATGAATTATCATAAAATTTTGACAAAATCATTGACTCGGCCGCCGACCGCGAGTGAGCGAGAGCATTTTCTTTCATTTTAGCCGTGCAAGACATGACATTTGAAATTCGTTTATATGCGGCCAAGACCTTTTGCTGTTTTGCCAGTGGTCTGAAGAACAAAAAGAGGTAAGGGCAGAGAAGTAACCTTGTGGGGAGATCTGAATATGGCAAACCAAACTAGATATTTAGTGGCGTATGTGTTAAAATATTCAGGCTTTCTGTGGAACATGGGTTCAGAAACGAGGGCAGAACTTAAAAGAGAGGAACTGATGTGGGGGGAGGAATTGTCTGCTGCACCGAGTGCTCTCTCTGACCTCGGCGTTCCCACATTAAAATGCTTCCCTTGTCCATTTTTCACAATGAGCTTATATAGATTCTTTTCTATTTTAACTTCACTTTAATTCTTTATTTGTAAAAGGGGAAATTAATTTGAAGTTTAAGTGGGTTTATATGCTAGCGCTCTAAATTATGCATGGACACGGCTTGTGATTTTAATGGGACTTGTTTGTGTGTGATTTTGTTGTTGATTGTGGAAGTGTGACACTTTTAAATCTGTATTAATAAAGCAGTCCCTTATGTCTTAATTCATCTTACCCCGCCTCTTCCCCCATAAACCTTATTGTCCCTTCAAAATACGTTTTTCTTAGCCCACTACTAATGCATCCAGTTTCCACTGGTACAGAAGCTCAAATTCTGCTTCTATTTACAGAAATCACTGTGTTTAGCTTACCGGTCACAGCTGCTCCTCTGCAGGCTTTGATCAAGATGACCAACGTTAAGTCGACAAAGTGGCAAGGGTCACATGTGCGGAGGGCCAGCTGTCGCCTCGTTCTCCCTAGGACACAATAATGATTCTTGTTAGGGGCGCTTGGCTCCCCTGGAGGAATGTTTTTTGTTGGCAGCTCGTGCTTTGGGTTCAGGCTCAAGGAGGAAAGGGTTGTGGAAAAGGAGGTAGTGGTTGAGATGAAACAGGTCACTTCTTTTGTCCTCTACTGTCAAGCAGCTGTGTAGTACATTTCTCTAATTTTGCTTTGACTTTTGCTCTCAAACCTTCTAAAAAAATCTGATGTATCAATTCTGATATCACATTTTTCATAATGACATCTGTTGATGCCAATACCAGTAATTTAGAGGTAAAGTCTCAAGCTTTTGTGCTGTTTGAATTTCCTTAAGCTGTCGAATGCATGCCTTATAGACAGTTCAATAAATGTATCTGAAAATATCACAGAAGAAGGCACAAAACAGTCTCTGAACATATCACGGTTTACGGTATTACACAATTAGATTCAAAATGTATTCATTTGCAATATTCCAGGTAGGTGTAAACCTTGCTGTAAACCTACCTCTTATTTAGTACATTACTATAATATTAAATGTTAATATTAATAACAGAGCCTAAACTATTATATTCAACTACTATTTATTTTCATATACTGTATAAAAATACAAGTTGGAGGCAAACATTTCAGTTGCACATAAAGTATAAGCTTTTAGAAAAACTTGATTTATTCAAACATACAATTAATGGTAAACATTATACTCTCTAGTGTTTTTATAGCTAACTAACAAACTGTGAACATTGTATTTTTTTCCTGAGGTAATTGGCATGTCAAGTGTCATGTTCACAAGCTGTTTTATTGATGTCTTTCCTTGACTGAAACAGTGAGTGGGTGATAACATGAGATATTATTTATTTTAGCAATTATAGCATTCATGTTTATTTCATGCTATAATGTGTAGTAAATTGGAATACACAATTTAGGCCCTCTAGCAGTTAAACAGTTAAACAAAACTGCATGCATTCTAAGAACATTGTTTTGGTTGCGCTTCGGCTCTGCTAGACTGTGCGGATAAATACAGCATTGCATTTTTGCTTTGAAGATGGAAGAAGGTAATCCCAAATCATTCAGTGCGAGTATGACAAAAAAAAAGTTTAGTTTAATTAAAAATAAGTATAGCTAATATTAGCTAAAACAAATATTATTTCAGCTACATTAGTTGCAGACAAAACACTAGTTGCTAGCTAGAGTATTGTAAATCTGTCACAATTGGAGATTCCATTTCAGTTTGGATGCTGCCTAATGCTACATTCACACTAAAAGTGACTTTGTCGCTGCATGATGCCAGAGGCAGGCGTGAGGTTGCTGATGGGCGTTTTCCCACTACTGGTTTCCTAGTAATGTTTGTAAATGATGAATGTTGTGGACAACGAATCCGTTTTCTTGCCACTACAAATAAACATTTGGAAGGAAAGGTCTAAATATAAATGGAATAGGTACATAAAATGCCTAATATTAAAGATGAACGAGAAACAGCGAGTGCTCTTTGCCATCATGGCTATTTATCTGCAGTAAAAGGGCAAATGCCAGTCTATCTGGGCTCACAAATCCATTCAGGCTTGGAGTCAGCACCACTGCATGTACACTGAGAAATATCATAAATTATAGGAGAAACGCTGACCGCTAAAATGAGCTTCTCCTCCATCTTCCTCTGCACTGAAGAGCGTTGGATACGTGCGATCCACTGACTTCACTCTATTGGTTGTCGTTCCCGAAAGTCATTCTTCATTTGCATGAAGTTGAACATATCTCAACTTTGTCGCATTGCTGGACGCCATGCGGTCGCCAACGGTCACTGTCGTTGAAAATCGCCCACTCTCCATTGAATGATTGGATCTTGCCGCTTTGGTAGTGTGAATGCAGATTTGAAGACAGCAACCTACCATCAATTTGTGCTCTAAATGTAATCTTGAATCTAACAATGACTTACTTAGTTAAGTCTGATTAGCATATCCTTTTTATAATTTATGTCATTTTACAACTAAGTTCTTTTATTAGACCTTGACCAGCTGTTATAAGTTGCCTGTCACACCTCTAGCACATATCTAAATATAGTTTAGTTAATTTCTGAGAACAATTACAGTCTAACAAGAAGTTTTATCATGCTGGAAGAATATAGTATATTCATGCAACAATACTGAGTGAGACAGATCTGTCTGGATGGAGACCAAATTAATAGATTCAGTTGTATAGGTCAAATTAGTTTAATATTTTTTCATATTTATAGTGCCACATCTCCATTTTGCAGGCATTATTCAGGAACTCCTTAAATTATATAGAGCAGCTAAACAGATGTAGACCAAGAGCTGCTTCACAGCATTTATCTTTTTGTTCTTCGATTTGAATAAATCTCGATCCACAGTGTACTTCCTTCATCAGTCTAGTAATGTATACCTAATCAGCCATAATCTTGTTACATTATTGTGTAAACTTCTTTTACTGAATGAGCTCCAATGAGTATTGTAACATTCATGATTTCCTAATCCTGGTTACAAAATAAAATAGGATTTAAAAGATCCACAGCTGAATACAGGAAAAAAATGACATTTGTTATTAAGCCTGAAGTATACATTTTACATATGTCATTTCTGAAATGAACATAGTATGCATTTTATCTTAAACACTTTATACACACTATGGACAGCAGTCAGACTGCATCAAGAGACTAATTTATTTCTCAAACTTCTAACAGATGATCATATTTACTTGGTTGATGCCACAAAGTAAGTTTAAGAAAGACTTTTGCTAATAGAATGAAGGGAACCATGAAGACAGAGGTTCCATAATTAGCAGGATTAGTTAGACAAACCGCATATTCTCCACACAGAGGGTTTACATGTTATCGGTTACTCCACCTTTTCAGAAGCTTTCATTGTGATGAATTTCAGAGCAAAAATGAAAGTTTCTAGTTTCCCTGATAAACACGTTGCACTTGAACACATCTACCATGGTGATTTTAATGGCAAATCACTGGCGAATGTGTCAATTGTTAAAAACAGCCTAAAGTATCCAAGTGGACCAAAGTGTCAAGGTTTGTTCAGTTAGCCCTGCTGGTAGATGCCATAACTGCAACATTCTGTGGGCAGATCCTACCAGGAGAGACACATATATGTTTATTTCTATTTAAATAAAGTTTATGGAATAAAATTGGGATATTTGAAGTCACAGAACAAAGGTTTGGAAAAGTGCTTTAATGTTCTCTCACACAGAGTGGATGACTTAAGCTAGTATTGTCTCTTGTGGTACACACACTGTGTTCTGTCTCTCCTCACATTCCATAGCTCGTAATCTGCTAAAAGAACTTCTGGATTATAAAGAAACGCATATTAAGCAGATATCTCTTTTTTTACCTCCCATCTTGCAATTGGGAATGTCCTTTTTAAACTCTTTTCAAAGCCTGTGGCTGTCACAAGAACAAAAAAAAAATATATATATATATATATATATATATATATATATATATATATATATATATATATATATATGAAAATAGTTAAAGGGGGGGGGGGGTAGTGAAAACAGTTGGGGGGTAAAGAAAAAATGTTTTACTTTACTTTATCACTTTAATCGCATCCTATGTATTTTTCTAGGTTGCACTATTTTTCTTTAAATATGTTTAAGATTATTTTTTAAGTTAAATTAACATGGTTCTTGTCATCTGGAGTATTGATGCTGTATTGATATACATTGATATAATATTGATTATACTTAAATAAATAATTGAAGTATAATCTTGTACATTCTTACAAAGTTAAAAGCCATTGTCTCATGATGCATGATGGTTGGCTGTTGTCACCATGTCTTACTAGCCATGTTTAAGTTTATTACATATAATTACCTGTACTATTCAGAGGAGTAATCTAAAGCTTCCACCAGAAATCTTCTACGTTCCATTTCAATTACTGATTGAGTAAAACCTTATAGATCTTAAATATTATATCTGTCATTTTAGCTGATTCCTCCACATCCCATATGTCATGGGCTAATTCTCTAATTTGAAAGTATTCTACATTGGGGAAGTCTGGTCCCATCACTGTTATGAGCAGTAATAACACGAGACAGATGACGCACCACAATGCCAAATCCATTCATGGTCCATTCAAGTTTTATCAATTTCATCAGTTTTAAAAGATGTTTCTGGTTTTCTGTTAAATATATGGAGCTCTTAGTGCAATCATGGGACTCATATATGTCACAGTTACTCATGAAACACAGTACGTTTACAGGTCTGTTCTTCCTGTGCTCAAGACCTTGTTAGGAAATTATCACTATCAGTACCGTGAGTCACAGTGTAATGACTGTTCTGTTCATTTTGGCCTTTACTAGGTGAACGCTACAAAAACAACCCCTTTCATATTGGCATTTACCTGTGTGATTACAAAAAGCAGCATAAAGCATACAAAACTAACTCAAATAGGCAAAAGTACCAAAACGTGCAACTTTTTGTTGTTGTGAGATTGATTGCATTCTAAATGTGTCTATCCATTTCTTACAACTTACAAACCAGCACTCAAACTGAGCTTGTTATTTACAGATGGTAGCAGAGACAAATATAGATAATAACCTCTTGAGGATCATTTCATAATACCCACGCTTCCTCTCCACTAGCCATCATTCCCATTTACAGAAAGCCCATCCCACCGTAGTTGTCGCTAAATTAATATTAAAAGGTTAAGAGGTCTGTGCCTAGCGTGTAATGAGGAAGCAGACTAGTTAGTTAGAGCAGGTTCATTGAGCTCTTGCATTAAAGCCTCGCACATGGATAATTTATGATTTTCATTGTCCCTCCTTCTGCGGGAATAAATTTTGAATTATTTATGCCCTCTTCATGCTTGTGGAAACGGAACATTTTACTCTGTGTTGGCCATTCACTCATAATCAAGCAGTGAAACATTCGCCGTAGCTTGGGGAATAATGTTCATCTCTAGTTATTAAGTTCCACCATCTATTTCTCACTGCCTCCAGGGACCCAATAGCCCAAATGAAAAAAAAGAATGGTGGGTTAAAAAAAAGATCAAGTTGTGAACTTGTCACCACTCTGAAACAGATTGTATTGCATGCAGTGGTTATTTATATGTTTTGCTATTTGTTTTGTTATTTTTTAGACCGCTTAGTGTTGGTGCGGTTGTCTTTTGTCCTAAATGGGACAGCATGTGCCGTATTTTGATGTATCACTGTGAGAACCGGTGAGCTGACCCTCGTCTATTAGACACGGAAAGCAAAGTGGTTTTATTTGTGAAATCTGTGTCAAATGTCAATTATTTTAATCATGTTTTTGTTTTTGCACAAATGAAAATGGATGTACGTTGTGAACCCGGCAAACGAAAGGTGCTGCAGGTTAATAGCTGTTTCTATTTTGCACAATTTGTACAGTTACTCTTTTCTAATATCATTAGGGAAATTAGCTGTGAGGTGATTTATTCACTTATTTATTAAATAAATAATTTAAACACATACTGAATCTTAAGTATGCGAGAGGAAGACAAATTGGCAAGACAACTCTGCCCCTCTTAAGTAGAACAAAGATAAATCAAGTAATAAACGTACGGCCGTGTTTTGCATAGCATTAATTAGAGCTGCTTTAATTTGCCTAGAACATGCATGGATCCGTTTAAATGTGTCTTACATATTTAAAGGGTAGAGATAAATTATGATAGAAGGGAAATTAGCTCTCCGTTGTGTTCATTTCACAGTTTTAGTGCATACCTGTCCGCTTGTTTGTTACCTTATTTCTCCTGTGATTTCATAGAAAGTCCAGTATGCAATGCCTTACAAGAAATTGTACCTTCAAAATTACACTAACCAAAATGACCAAATTTACTTTTAATTTCCTTACTACTATGTATTGTGCAAGGGGGTAAAGGGTTTGTTACCAGCGGCAGTTAGCCCCTTCTATACAATATGGCAGAAGATCCACCTATAAGTTAAAAAGTCCCTCAGAAAGACTAATAAAATATTGGACTAATACAATATTTCGACTCAGATCAACATTTCATGTAACAAGTAACCAATAAATGGGATAATGTACATCCAGCCGCTTGTTTTCGTAGAATAAACCCCTTCAGGGTGATGCAAGACTTCCTGATCCTGATCACCCTGTCGGGGTTTGTGCTCCGATAACAACCGGCTGTAATTATTTTTTTTTCTTTACCAAATAGACTACATTAAATTCTTGTAGAGTTAACTTCCCGTAAAATTCCCGTAAGTGCACCTAGAGTCATATTATCGGAAAATAGCTTCCGGGGAAAAAATTATTCATTCATTTATACTTTTTGTTTTCATATTACGGTTCAGGGCTTTTATAATTTTCCCCATTAGGGTTATAATGAAGTCAAATTAAAACTTAAACCATAAAAGAAAAATCTTTGAAATTCTTGAAATAAAATAAACATTACCTGAAATACAATTTATACAACTTATTTTATTGCAGCTCTAGTTTCTTATTTTCATGCAATTTAACTTTATGTTCTAAAACAACTAAAACTTAAACTTTTGTGACTATACAAAAAAACTATATATGAATGAACTATGAAAAATGAATATAAAAATTAAAATTACAATAAAAAAACTACAATAATACAATAATACAAAACTAATTCAAAATTGTAATGAAAAATAATAGTATCACAATTATACTAAAATAACACTGTTCCCCATTCAAGTAGATAGGAGTTGGTCTTTGCATTAGTAAAATAGCTACCGGCATTACATATATGGTCGTCAAGTGAACTAGCTTTCCTTGAAACAGACTTTTGTAAAAACAAAAAAATGTATATTCTCATAAAATGATGTTCATAAAATAGATATAAGCAGGCAACATATAAATCACAACATTTTCGTTATATTATAATACATGTATTTTTTTCATTATAGATTGGCACCAAAAAAAAAAAAAAAAAAAAAAAAAAAAAACATTTAGCCTGGTGTTTAGTGCATGTGCTTTGACAAGCAACACAATGCAAGTTTGATTCCTCCTCAGGTCATTTCCCACCACTCCTCTCTTCTCCCCATTATTTCCTGTTGTTGCTTCACTGTCCTGTATACTTAAATGTCAAAAACATAGAAACAACTTATTTGAAAAGCATGAAAAAAAATATTTTCCCAACAGCACCAAGCTACTTGCTCAGCGCAGTGACACAATTGTTCTTGCTATGTGGCTGAATTAGGTATTAGATCGATGTGACTTTTGTGCATAAATGGTTTCTACCCTCCTGCCCAACAATGTCTAATAAATCTGAGAGGGGCGAATATTGATGCCGCCAGTGACGGTGACACAAAAGCGGGGTATTTAGAACAAGGCTGCGAGGGTCATGAACAGTATTTTAAGCTGGCAGTTTAACCCTGCATCCTGTCAGCACTGACCTTTCGCCAACCCCAACGAGTGGCTCGGTTCTCTCTGCTTGAGTTTTCTTCTTTAAAAGGACAGAGAGAGAGAGAGAGAGAGAGAGAGAGAGAGAGAGAGAGAGAGAGAGGAGAGAGAGAGAGAGAGAGAGAGAGAGAGAGAGAGAGAGAGAGAGAGAGAGAGAGAAGAGAGAGAGAGAGAGAGAGAGAGAGAGAGAGAGAGGGGAGGGAAGGAGGGAGGGAGGCAGAAAAAAAGGATGTATGAGAGGTGTCAGACAGAGACGTTTACATGAAAAGGAGTTAGGACTTGAAAGCTATTGCTGTTTTGCAGTCACCCCATACGTTTGTTTTATTCCCCTTCTGTAACTGTTTCAATTCATCTCTGGGTACACCTGCTTTTTTCTTTTATTATTGTTTCTCAAGCTGCCAAATTGATGTGTGGCTTAGGCGCCGCCCGCTTGCGGATGCTGATTCGGGGGCGTTATTGACACGCCAAAGCTCGAGCGACCTCCTTTTGACCCGGTGTTCACCTGCAGTTGACCTTGAATGGAGCCCTCTCACTCTCAGATGCACACACTCGCTTTCTCATTCACTTACTTACTCACACGCAAGCACGCACACGCACACACACACACACACACACACACACACACACGCACGCACGCACGCACGCACGCACGCACGCACGCACGCACGCACGCACGCACACACACACACACACACACACACACACACACAGAGTAAAGTGTATGTGTGCAATTTTTAAAAGTCAAAGACATCCTATGATGTATTTCTGTTCTATTCTATTCTATATGTAAATGATGTGTTTTGTGATGAGCGAACTGTTTTCAGCATTGATCATGTTTCTTGAGCACCAAATCAGCATATTAGAATGATTTCTGAAGGATCTTTTGACACTGATGCTAAAAACTCTGTTTTGCCATCACATGAATACATTGTTTTAAAATATAATAAATAAAAAATTGGTCAAATTATTATACTGGTAATATTATTCAAAATTCAAAACAGATGTTTTAAATTACAAAAAAATACTATAATATAAAGTAATTTAAACTTGTGGTCTCTGGATTTTGGGCCCCACTTTATCCATGTCTGTATGTGTGTGGTGTATGGGGAATGGAGTAGAGAGATGGGAGGGACCATGATTTAAACCAGTTTGAAAGCTTTCTGTAATTATACATGAATTATCCATGAAGGCCTTGATGTTAAAGCTGTCTCTGTCGACATGAGAGTGTCTGTTAGAGGTGACAGACAGACTGCGGTTAAGCCTCTCACATCACTCGCAGGTATTTTGAGGGCTTATGCCTCTAAAGGTGCACTTAAGTCTCGACACAAGTTCTTTTCATAGTTGCTGTCAGTGGAAAATTGTACACGAGGCAATTAGTCTAATGTATAGTACAAGATTCTAGTAAGTTTGATGGTAATTACTCCTGGTTTCATATCCTGTGGGCTGCAGTTCCTCTGGCCAATGGAGCAAAGTACTTCATCCCAGTCTATTCCAGTGGTGCCGGGGCCGAGACTTTTCTCTTACCCTACTTTATGTTTGTGTTTTCAATATCAATATCTTGAAGCATTTCGTGAAGTAGTGCCTGAAATTCCGAAAATAACATTTCTTAAATGCATGACTTAATTGTGTTCTTGTCATTTGTTTGTTACAGGTTCAAAGCCTCATATTTGCATCATTCGTTTTGGACTCTTCTAAATAGCTTGGTTCGTCTGGGATATGTGTGATCTCTTGAGAAGACCTAGATTCAAGAAACAAAGAACTCCTCTGCCTGAAGGATCCAAGTCAAACCAATCTGTTACAAGTAACATTTCATTATCTCTTTAGATACAAACCACAAGGTCCCGCAAATAGAGGCCTATTTTTCCGGCTCTGCTAATAGAATTGAATTTCACAGAGTGTAACTTAAATTAGACATTCCATAGCAGCCCTGAATGGCAGAAATAATCGGCATGGGTGACTAATTTGGCAGAGCGTGTGCTAAGTACACAAATCCCCTTTTTTCCACCCCTCGCCCGAGGTTTGCGAAGAGCAGCACACAACCCACAGACAAAGGCAACACACGGCTCATAAAAATTAACATAGTAAATGACCTGGAGAGGAAGGCACAATAAATAATCTGATCTTATCACCTCGGAGTATGCGTGGCATGGAACGAAGGCGTCCAATGAAAATATCCTCGTTAATCTTGCGTACCCTTGGATAAACTTCTTCACAGGAAGCCATTTCTCTGCAAAGTCTCTGGGGGTCGAGACAAGGTTGTCAACTTCTACAACTAAAATCTTTATTTTTTTGAGGAGCAAGTTGAGAAAAAAACTGACCATGGCTGATTAATTTAGGTTGCAACAGTTGTTAACTGTACTGACAAATCCATGTAAAAACTTTTTAAAGACTTCTGGTCTGACCATTACTTGACAGTAGCCTAACGCACTGTTTAATATCATTTTACTTGACCAGTGTATTCAGTTTTTTTTTCTCTAGTCGATTAAAAGTTTAGTAATTTTTTTGTATTTTGATAAAAAATATTCTTCAATGTAGTCAATATTTAACTTAGTAAAAATGCCCTTGTGCTGTATATTATGTTGCTGTTGTGTCTATAAATGATCTTCTGTATGTGTTTGGGTGAGTTAATTAACCCACTAGCAAAGCCCTTCATTTAACCAGTCTTCATCCACTATTCAGCTTCAGCTTCCTTGACTATTGGGCATAGGAGCCAATTGATTTAGGTTTCTAATGGTGGGTTCACACACTCCATACCACCAGTCACCCCACGTGAGATCCACCAATAAGAGAGGCTTCCTTAATCTCAATCATTTTTTTTTTGATTGGATAAAATGAAGGAGAATATCTTGTGTTTTCCCCGAGCACCAGGAAACGGTACCTATGCGGTTTAGAAAATTGCAGCTAAATGCTTGATGAACGACAATCAATACTATGAAAACACTGTGGTTTTAAAACAGTACTTCAGCGTTTGAAGGAAAAATATCAAACAGCGATGGAAGACATTACAATTGAATTGAAGAAAAACATTTCATTCTTACCTATATAGTCCAAGTCTTTGTATACTCGGAATGTACAGTGTGAAATGACAGTTTATGAATACCAGAATTAATTGTAAACCCGGTAAATTTGAGCAGTGTAAAACATAAGCAAGATAACCCAGTATTATGTTTGCCCAGGGTTAACTATTTGTGTGTGAAAAGCCATTATGATTACATTATTGACTATAATTGGATCATTTTTTTGTTCATAAAGCATTGTAGTGCTTAGTTAATATATTGTGGTGTTGTTTTTCAAAATCATATTAACACTTTACTTAAAGCCTTTATGTATAATGCATTTGATGCACATGTCCGTTATAATGCATTATATATTTTCATAAATAATTGTAACCAAGTAAAATGCATTAAATATTCACATTTCTTGCTACATCTGAAATTGGTGTTTGTTGTGTGTAAACCATTATAAGTTTACTAAATCATTTAATCATTTCTCACATGCACATGACACACCATAACAAACACTTTTGTCATAATCTTTGACAGATTAACAATCATTATGCAGTTATCAGTATATTCTGTTTGAATTGTGGACTGGTTGAGAACACATGCAAGGATGTTCTAGTCGTCCATGTACTAACATTATGTGTGAGTTGCTGCATCTCTAGGGATGACACGTTTATGCAAGATTGCAAAAGCTTTACAGTGCTAAATATGAACTAGAAACCACTGAGGATGATGTCACAGATCTCTATCTCAAGCCCTTCACTTCTGTGTCCGATGCCCTCTGAGGAACTTCAAAATAGAGAGGCCGGGATGGTTGTCCCAATTGAGCAGGTCATATTCGTACAGTATCATGTCAGCCAGGAATATATGTCATTTGTCTGTGTTACAGAGGAGCTTGAATCAGAGCTGTAGCCTCATAGCTGTGAAGGCCAGCAAATAAATCATTCAGGATACACAGCGACTTTCTCTTCTACAGACACACAGATGCACATAAACAGAGTGATTTAGCGATTTGAACGCCCATTTTTGGTTACAATGAGCAAAGACATGAGAAAGTTGTCAAAGCAGCACCTTGCTCACTTTGGCCAAGCCATGGCCTTCAGGCTTTAGAGAATTACATTTCGTTGACTGACAGTTTTTACAGAGATTTATTGATTGATAATAGCTCAATTTCAAAAGGTGTTCTTCATTTTGTTCTGAGATGAAAACAAGTATTGATTTATCTAGCATTTGGATTGAATTCAAAAACATTTGATTCATTTCTAAGTTTCATGGCCACATGCATACTGCAGCTCAATACGGTTGTCAGTCCTTTTCAGAGTTCTTAGTCTTGTTATAGGTAATTGGCAATTCTGGACTGAAAAACGCTTTCTCCACTCATAAAAATAAAGGTTCTTTATTGGCATTGATGCTTCCATAAAGAACCTTTAGCATCCATAGAGCTTTTCCATTCCACAAAAGGTTATTTAGTGAAAAATGGTTATACCAAAATGTTCTTCATACTAAAAGAAAAATATGTCCACTCAAAAGTTATTTGGTGATAGCCAAAATTTTTTGCTCTTCTATGACATCACTGTGAAAAACCCTTTGAACCCCTTTTTAAACGTATAACCAAATTCACTCTTGAAAAAAAAGCAGATATTGTTAGCCACATTAATAAAATCCATGTGAAACAAATAACTAGTTGTTAATGTAATGATGTTATGCTATTAGCGACTCATGGACATGTTGTTCAGTGTTTTCAATCTATTGAATCTATTGAACTATTTCACAAAACCGTTCTGAACAAATTGTCCATATTGAACTGAAATGATCCAAGCGGTGCTCGAGTTAACAACTCAACAACTCAATGAACGAGAATGATCCTTTTTGAGCTGATGCTAAGTGCATTGAAGTGTAGTGAACATTTGAGTGTTGGCATAATAGCCAAATAGTATAACTATAAACTGTTCCTTTAATTTGCACCACATATATATATATATATATATATATATATATATATATATATATATATATATATATATATATATATATATATATATATATATATATATATATATTCACTGAAATGAACTGTTCAAGAACCAATCTACTGAATCGAGTCAAGTTTTTCATCACTAATGTAAACTAAAGTGTAAATTAAAGTGTCTCAGTTTTCTGAGAGAAGTCGCTTACTTAAGCCAGTGCAGGGATTATTTTTATCGAGTAATTAAGTTCACATGGAGTAAAGAAAAACATTATGCATAAAATATATTTGCTTAAATTTGAAATACTAATTAGATACATTTAAATTGTATTTTGACATGATACTAATAAGTAATTTGTTTTCAAGAGCCAGAGTGATTGGTTTATCGCTCATAACCATGATATTAATGCATAGTTTAGTTATTTAATATGCACCACAGTCATTTGCCAAAGCCTTCAGTCCTCCTTAATGTCACCAAAAGGAATTTTAAAATCATGTAATGACACGGGCCTTGCATTCAGCTACCCACAAAAAACTTCACGTCTCCTAATGCTCTGCTAATGACGGAGCTAATTATTGACTGTATTTGCTTTAGCAAGTCAGTGTGTGTGTGTGTGTGTGTGTGTGTGTGTGTGTGTGTGTGTGTGTGTGTGTGTGTGTGTGTGTGTGTGTGTGTGTGTGTGTGTGTGTGTGTGTGTGTGTGTGTGTGTGTGTGTGTTGTGCGTACATGTACGTGTGAAAGAAACAGGTCTTTGTCATAACCATTAGTGAGCGATTAGGGAGCAGGTTCCTCTGCTGTTTTTATCACCTCTTGTCTGTGTGGATTACAGAATTAAAGCTCTGCCTGTCAAGAGGCGAGAGGGAGAATAACAGCGATAATTCCCATTGTCACTAGTCTTCTTCCTCTGCTCCTTTTGTATATTACGATTGCTTTACTTCCTGTAATGACATGTTGTCCTTTGAGCAGATAGGGCGTCATGTTAAATCGGGTCAAGGTTCATCTTTTTAACATTCAGGTGAGTTTCAAAGACTCGACCGTGTAGAAAAAGTCCATTTAACTTCAGATTTTTTTCTTATTAAGATCTATATATGTACCATTATTATAAATTTATAATATAAATATTTATATATAATATTAAAAATACTGAGAGTTCAGATGCAAGCTTAAATGCCATTTGAATTTTCTTCTAAATGATCATTTTATCAAGCTTGTATATTAAGTTCAATAATTCACTAATGCAGAAAATACCATATTGCTTAGTGAAATTACTGAATTGAAATATACGAGCTGATAAATGATAATTTAGAAGAAATTCAAAGATTAGGCTTGCATCTGAATCTTATATATATATATATATATATATATATATATATATATATATATATATTATATATAATATATATATATATATATATATATATATATATAATATATATATATTATATATATATATATATATATATATGTTTGACTTCCTGACCTATTTTTACACTAACATTCAAACGTTTGGGGTCAGTAAAGAAAAACAAATTAATACTTTTATTCAGCAAGGATACATTTTAAAGACATCTACAATTTTACACAACATTTCTGTTTCAAATACATGCTGTTCTTTTGATTTTTCTATTCATCACAGGATCCTGAAAAAGTCACCGGTTTACAATATATATAAACAAAATTACTAATACTATAATATAATAATACTATTCACCATTACTAATAAAAATAAATGTTTCTTGAGCACCAAATAAACAGAAGGATTTCTGAAAGATCATGCTTGACTTCAGCTTCGCCATCACAGGAATAAATTACATTTTTAAATACATTAACCTCTTAAAGATAGTCTTAATGGCGCTGATCATGACTGTGCTTGTTTGTGATATGCAATGTTTCCCCCATCAGACCGCACACTTCTTGTTGTCGGGATTAGTTAGCCTCTCTTATTCAGAAGACACAAGACATATTCCTCCTGAAGTGCATGAATATTAATGCATTTACTTTTTAAATATTTTCCTTTTCTTCAAATGAAAGCAATCCATCTAGCTGTCAGAAGTCAAAGGAACATATGACCTATACACTGTCACCCATCTTGGTTGGTATTCTGTTTGATTTTGTTTTTTCTCTTTTGTAGTCTGTCAGTGTTTCCCCCACAGACACTCACACAGTGTGAAACTAAACACTGTCGATGTGAAGTTTAGGGTGCATGCTCTGTGAGATCAGCACAAGTTGCTGTTGTTCGTGAAGAATTGGCACGCTTTTGACTTCAAGATGTTGCTGTAAACAGCACGTGATGTCAGTTTTGTGACAATAGACCTGGATGAGGCTATTGCTGTCGCAAACAGATACTCAAACAATCCCAAGCTTTTTTATGGAGTGACGTACAGTGCAGTGATTCAGGGGCAGTAACCTTGAGCTCTTTCCTCAAGGGTAGTGTGGTGATAGAGAATGTGATCTTGGTAACTGTCTAGATCCTGGGTGAACACTACTTTGAACTGAACTCGTAACATTTGTGTTAATGTATCCATCTTCGCCCAAAGGACTGTTGTACTGATTTCCTACTCTCTTCTAGACTCCAGACACTGTAATGCCACCCTCAAATCTTGAGAATCATGATTTCTGACCTCAAGGCTCAAATGACCAGTGGTATTGAGCATTTAGAATTGTTTGTTTAGGGACAGTTAAACTTCTAACTATAAAGTTGTATGAATTAGGCTTCATCTATGACACTTTGGCCTTGTCTTCAAACTTTTTTTTTTACATTCTCATAAGTTATTTAACCAACAAGATCCAACAGTGGACATACTGCATCACTGGATAATTATCCTATCATGTGTTATGTCTACCACAGTGTAATTTCCATCACATCTCAAATGCATTGTGTTTAATACCATTACATGCATGATGGAAATCTTTTATTTATTTTTATTTTTTTATTCAAATTACTAATTTACATTGTTTATATACTTAACATATTAAATACATAGAAACTATGTTGTGTGTAATTGTTTATTTCACTTTTTATTTAGATAATCAGTTTTAAATGTAGTAATTATTATAAATATTTTACAGTGCGTTTTCATAATTTAAGACTGAAAGTCTGCGGTTTCTGAGATAAGTTTTATTAAAAAATATTTCCAGTCCTGGCTTTAATTGGTCAAGACCCACTGACATAATTTAGGTCTAAATAACACTATACACTCTTAAAAATAAAGGGATATTTAACCTTTCTTATTACACAAAAGTTTTTAAAGTTGAAAATGTTCTTTAAATTATTAAAATGTTCTTCACACTATGAATAAAAAAAGTTAATTTAAGAACCGTTTCCTGAAAGGTTCTTTGGTGGACCCAAAATGCTTCGTCTAAGGCATTGCTGATGGAACCTTTATTTTTAAGATTATTTAGTGCAAGATTGGCCTTAAAGATTAAGTGCAATACAGCATTACTAAGCTACTATGTGTTACCTTCTCACCAGGTTTCAGTGCATTTTGGGAAGCCACCCTTTGGCCACATTTTAGGTGTCTATGTACTAACATCAAAACTAAGTAAAATGTACCTATTGTATTGCATATTGTATTGCAAAACACTTTTGCTGCTACTGAGGTGGATATACAGTAAAATATATAGTTCACCCAAAAATGTAACTTTTGTCATCATTTACTTACCCTAATGTTGTTCCAAATCGGTATGATTTTCTTTCTTCTGTTGAACACAAAATAAATATTTTAAAGAAACAGACATTTGACGGAAGCCATTGACTTCCATAGTATTTTTTTACTACTCTGGAAGTCAACGGCTACCGTCAACTGTTTGATTACCAACGTTATTATTGGTATTCTGGCTTTGAGAACATTGTTATTTTGGTTAATTAGATATCTCCATTAATTATGGTTTATTACGAAGTCATTAAGCATAGTTAATATCATCACATTTATTGTACACATACACAAATCTAAGTACACTCTTAAGCAAAGGATCATTAAATTTACCTTTAATTGGAAGCAACAATCTTAGTAATATTAATTTTGTAAGATTAGTATAATGTTATTAGAATTACTACTAGTGACAGTTTTTGTAACAAATTGCAAAGCCTAAATATGCCTCAAAATTATACACTTATGCATTGGTACCAGTCAACTGACTTGCAGCTATGTTGATAAATCCTGTTTCTGTAGTTTTCATAACCAGAAGGAAAAGACCTTTTGATCTGAAGCTGTTTGTATTCTCTTAATTATAATATTCTCTTTTAATTATGAGCTTTGGAAGTCAGTTGAGGGATTTCTTCATCAAGCTCTTTTCCTTGGGATTTCTATGAAATAATTTCGTATCTTGCACTGCTCTGAATTATACATGAAACCAAATGTCGTGAACTCCAGTGTGACACACTTTGAGTTCTGACACTTGTTTTTGTAACGAGGTCACCTTGTCATGCTCCTTTCATATCTGACATCTTAAGACACACGTTAGATGCTTAAGACACTGAGCACATTAAATATGAAGCTTTGTATCAGGTGTTTTGTTTATTATGGTAGAGGTTCTGTCTGGAGTTTGAGTGTCATATGTTCTGATTGACTCTGAACACTTTACAGTGGGATTTGAATTAATCGCTCCTGTTTTGTTTTTAAGTTTCCTCCTTTAAGTGTTAGTCTGCTTTTATTCACATATTTTTGTTGCTTATTTGCTACACACACACTCTCTGTGCCCCCTCTCTCTCTCTCTCTCTCTCTCTCTCTCTCCTCTCTCTCTCTCTCTCTCTCTCTCTCTCTCTCTCTCCTCTCTCTCTCTCTCTCTCTCTCTCTCTCTCTCTCTCTCTCTCTCTCTCTCTCTCTCTCTCTCTCCTCTCTCTCTCTGATCTGACTGATCCATTCTGCCTCTCTCATGACTGTCAAAATATTTGAGCTCACTGGTGTTTGAGAACCACTACTACTACTACTATATATCTACTAATAGACTATTACTTTGATCATCATTATTCAACAAAGCATTGAGATTTTACAGTTATTTGTCAATTACCTGGTATTTTATCCTTTATAGACCCTATATATATTATACTTCAAAAGTTCGGGGTCGGTAAGATTTTTAATGTTTTTAAAAGAAGTCTCTTCTGCTCACCAAGGCTGCATTTATTTGATTAAAAATACAAACCCAAACAAACCCAGTAATATTGTGAAATATTATTTCAATGTAAATCAGCTGTTTTCTATGTGAATATATAGTAAAGTGTAATTTATTCCTGTGAACAAAGCTGAATTTTCAGCATCATTACTCCAGTCTTCAGTGTCACATGATCCTTCAGAAATCAGTATAATATGATGATTTGATACTCAAGAAACATTTATGATAGGCACATATGTATTAAGGCACATATATATATATATATATATATATATATATATATATATATATATATATATATATAATATTATAATATTATATGAAGAGTTCAATGCAAAAGCCTCTAAATGCCATCTGAAATTTTCTTCTAAAATTATCATTTTTATCAAGCTCGTATATTTAAATTCAGTAATTTCACTTAAATGACAATTAATGGGTAATTTTTCTTGCCATTTAAGTGAAATTATTTAACTTAAATATAGAGCTTGATAAAAATGATCATTTTAGAAGAAAATTTCAATGGCATTTAGAGGCTTTTGCATCTGAACTCTTCATATATAATGTTTTGTAAGGATTTTATTCTTTAATCATTTTAAATTGATTGCCTTATTCTATATTTACTTTTCCCTCATTCTCCTTCTTTTGGGACTCTATTTTACTCTTGACCTCTGGCCGATATATAATGTTGTATGTTTCAGTGCCTGAGTGGACGTCCAGAGTGGCTTTAGTAATAACAGTGGAAGATTGCTTACATTAGCAGGAAGTCTCTTGCCCTTAGATCAAACTTTATAAGCACACTGAAGTGTCCCATTTTTCCCATAGACTTTGGTGTCCTCTCAGTCCCCCCACATTAGAACAGATGCTTGTATTAAACCTCTGTAAACTCTGACAGTATTGCATTCTCAGCACTTCTTTTTAGGATTCCCAGCATGTAACATTTCTCAGGAAGTCAAGGGGAGCAATTGCGTCTGTTTATGTGAGTGTGTTAATAATTTCACCTCCGTGTACTTATAGTCTATTTATTATTCTCTGCATGAAGAGAGGTATAATGAAGATATGAGAAATTAATGACACAGAGCCATCGCTGGATTGTTCAGTGTAAAACAAGGAAAGTCGTGTTTCTTGTGCCCTCTCTTCTTGTTAACAAAAACATTGATAGCCCAATTTACAAAAGGTGTATTAAGGCACATTAAGTGACAATGATAATTAGGACATGGAAACTGAAATGTATAATGTGCTCCGACACTTTTAAAACGTTCAACATGCACTGAAACTGTTCTGTAAAATATCTGAATATACTTTATTTCGATAGTCCACTTTAATCCTTTCACACAATCAGTCTTGGCTGATCCCTGGAGAGTACGATCACACCGTTGTGATTAGAACCATAGACATCATATGATAGACGCCCTATCGTCTGCTACTGCCTATTGGCGCGGAAGAGCCGTGGGGCCGCCATCTTAGACCGGTCACCCGCTCCGCTCAGTGTAATCTGTTTGGCAGATGCAATGAGCTGTCAGCGCATTTAATTAATCGTATCTCACTGAATACCAAACTGATTTTCACGCGTTTTTAGTGAAATAGTATGGTAATGTTAAATGTTAAATCTTACTTGTGAAAAGTAATCCCCGAGTGATGGTCCACAGATTTGAGCAGGAATATGCTGCACAGTGTTCTGGCATCTACTGCTGCTATGCAAAGCAAATAGGAGTATGACCGGTTTAGGATGGCGGCCGCATTTCTTGCCCACAGCGGCCAATAGGGCATCTAGTCTCTATATGATGTCTATGATTAGAACGGTCAGTGCATCACGTGATCAACTGTTAAATTCAAACGTGCTTTCGCGCATTGGCTGGTGCTGAGCCAGAGACGGATTAGCTCAGCGCTGTCATATATCAAAACTATTCAGTGTTTTCAACCACATAAAGTTTATTTTAGGTTTCAGACATTTAAAATCACATAAGTACTAGCAAAACAATGAATATGAGTTTGTAAAATACACATGGATGTCTATGGAAGCGGCAATAATAATCCTCTCCATTATATTAAGACGACACGTTTTTTTCATATCAGATACACATTGTGTATGTAGCTTTACATTTTACCCTATTCTTCTCCCAGTTCACCGGGCACTTACTTTCGTGTATTTGGTGCGAAGTGGAGGAATTGACGTGTTGTAAGTCCAACAGATCCGATTCTCATAACTAGCACAAACTAACATTGCGCCGCCCATCGCACATACAGCAACATAACGCGATTGTTATAAAGGTGTTTAAACAACAAAACATATCCACTTGCACATATTTGCCAATCGGAATATCAGTGTTTCAAGCTATAGCTACATTTTTTTTTTAATAATTTGAATAAAAAAGGAAAAATTACATAAAAGCAGATCATCATTCATTCAGCGCTGTGTTGTTGTTGCGCTGTGTCACCTGACAAGCAATGACGCGTCACCATGAAAAAAATAAAGTGACAGGTTCTAAATAACAGTCGCCTTCGTTTCGTTTCGTTTCATTTATTTATATAGCACCTTACAGACTACCACCGTAGTTTCAAAGTGCTGTACTCTGCAGTAAAACCAACAGAACAAGAAGACAAAACATAAACAACATCCCTGTACTAATGTACTAAAATGCCAGAGAGTACAGATAAGATTTTAAGCGGTCCTTAAAAACATTTATGTTCAAGGAAGATCTGATATCAGATTGGCAGATTATTGCACAATCTAGGACCAGCGACAGAGAAAGAACGATCACCTTTCATTTTGAGACGCGCACGAGGGAATAGTTAGAAGAAATTTGTTTGCTGATCTTAGTCTTACGCCTGAACTGTAGGGCTTCATAAGCTCAGATAAGTATTCTGGCACCATTCCGTGGAGTGCTTTAAAAACATATATCAGAATCCCTATTATACTGTATCCTAAATGTATTGGTGGCCAAACTAAAAAAGATAAAAAGGGAGTAACATGATCTGTTTTCCCAGCATTCATCAACAACCTTGCAGCAGCATTTTGTACTAGCTGCAAGCGGGCAATGTGAGTTTGACAGGTCCCAACATAAAGTGCACTACAATAATCCAGACGAGAGAAAATATAAGCGTGGACACCTTTTTCCAGGTTGCTGGCTGAAAGAATTGGTTTCAATTAGGCCATTGCTCTTAAGTAGAAGAACCAATTACGAACCAATGTCTTTATCTGTCGATCAAAAATAATGGATGAATCAAAAATGACTCCCAAGTTATTTACTTGATCCTGCAAGTACCCCTTCCATGGGCCTAAGTGATCGATTAGCATTTGGCTACCAAAGCCTTGAAAAACTCACGCTGGGGGGTCAGTTAGAATATTTTAAACTGAATATTTTTAGTAGACTGTTAATTTAGTGCCTATTCATATGGTTATTCAGTGAAAGTATTGAGAGCAAAAAAACATCTCGGTTACGTATGTAACCCTCGTTCCCTGAAGGAGGGAATAGAGACATAGTCGGACGTACCATACTGATTGGGATCGCTTTGAGAGACCAATCTACTTCGAGTGTAATAAAACGAGCCAATGCACATTGGCATGTGATAATTGCAGAGCAAGCATATAATGAGCAGCAGGTGTGTCGAATCTTTGTTTTTCCGCTGAGGAGCCAAGCGGAGCTCGGAGTCAGCAGTGGTCCAGCAATAGTGGCGAAGGGAATGGGAAGCCATGTCCCATCTCCACCTCAATAATGCAGGGAGATCAGGAGGCTTTCGCTAGGCACTGGAAGGTGGCTGCACTAGGTGTTGTGTTAATTGGGATCCCAATCAGTACGGTACATCCGACTACGTCTCCGTTCCCTCATTCAGGGAATAAGGGTTACATACATAACCGAGAAGTTCCCCTTCAGTTCGGTCACGTTCGACGTAGTCGGACGTACCGTATTGATTGGGGTCCCAATTAACACGACACCTAGTGCTGCCACCCTCCAGTGCCTAGCGAAAGCCTCCTGATCCCCCTGCATTTATTGAGGTGGAGATGGGACAGGGCTGAGGCCAGGGAAGTCCACTGCTGTTCCGCATGACCAACTCAGACAGACTTGGATAAACTTGGAAAGCCTGCCCTTTTGGTGGAAAGGGAGACGCTGCGGAAGCCACATCCTGCCCGAGCCACATCCTAGGGAGGCATCATGTGGACTGGCCAACAGGGCAGTACAACATATGGAATGCCACTGAGGTGGCTCCGGTCTATAGCAGGGGGAGACAACACCAGTCAGAGATGACAGAATAGGCTCTGCCAAGGGAAAGACAAGGGCTTGCCGCAGGGAGCCGTTCTGTAGAAGAATACACATATGGGATCACCGTAATGATCAAAACATATGGGACCCAGCCAAGCACAGCTTCCACCAATGCATACGAGTGTTAGGCCTGGCATCGGATGCTCTGCCACGTCCAGAGGCTTGGAGACAGCCTTTCCCTTCTGCTGGCCTCCGTAACAGATGAAGAGCTGGTCTGAAGTCCTGAGGCTTTGCGTTTCTGTCCACGTACAGATGCAGAGCGCGAACGGGACAAAGAAAAGTCAGGGCTTGGTCTGCCTCCTCTGGGGGCAGCTCTTGTAGGTTCACCACCTGGTACCGAAAGGGAGTGTTAGGAACCTTAGGCACATATCCAGGCCAGGGTCTCAGGATTACGTGAGAGTCTGTCGGCCCGAATTCCAGGCATGATTTGTCGACTTAAAAATGCGTGCAGGTCCCCTAAACTCCTGATAGAGGCCAAAGCAAGTATGAAAACTGACTTTTTGAGCCTGCAGTGGCTCAAAGGGAGGTCTCTGCAGTGCTGTCAGCACCAGAGATAAGTCCCAAGAGGGTATAGTGGGGTAGAGAGTCGGATTCACTCTCCTCGCGCCCCTCAGGAACCTGACGATCAGGCCGTATTTCTCCACGGTTCTCCCATTAACTGCATTGTGATGTGCGGCAATAGAGGCAACATACACTTTGAGGATGGATGGAGACAGCCCTCGCTCTAACCCATCTTGCCTCAACTCAGGGTGCTTTCACAGAAGTGATGGTGTCTACGACTGCTGTGTTTACGACCAACTTGTGGTAGATTACCTAGAACCTCTGCGTCCCATCCAGGGACCAGACATGGAGTTTACAGAGGTCTGGACGTGGGTGCCATACGGATGCAAACACCACGCGCTCTCATGGGAGCAATAGCCACCACCGCGACTTCCGTAAAGATGTGGGGAGACAGGGCCAGCCCAAAGGGTAGGACTTTCTACTGATACGCTTGACACTCGAACACGAAGCAAGGGAATGGCCTGTGTCACGGAGGATGGCGACATAATAGCATGCGTCCTTCAGGTCGATCGCTGCAAAACAATCTCGGGGAAAAATGCATTTCTGCGTTAGCATCTTGAATGGAAGCTTATAAAGGGCCCGATTCAAGACACGCAGGTCCAAGATTGGCCTTAACCCACAGAAGCAGGTCTTCATAACAAGCTTGTGGGACCGGCTCTATCGTGCCCTTCGCAATTAGGGCTGTGATCTCCATGCGCATGACAGGGGCACGTTCGCTCAGCACTGAAGTGAAGTGAACGCCTCTGTACCTGGGCGGGTGCCGGAGGAACTGAATCATATAGCTGAGTCGAGGTACAGAGGAGCCAGCTGGAGAGACTGGGAAACGCTATACAGGGTTCCAGAAACTGAGCCAGGGGGACCAGCAGCACCACAGACATACCTGACTATGAGATGCAACACTTGCCTGTCTCCACAGGTCGGCAGGGGGTGTGTGCGAAGTCGTAGTCGGGTCCTCGAACCACACCTGACTGTCGGCTGGTGATACACGAGGGTGCTGAGGGTGTCAAGGCTTTGCAGGGTAGCACACCACCAGTCTGGCCCTCCTGGAACAGAATTGATTCAACAAAGGTTTCACCGCCTGGCCCTCCTTCGGGTAAGAGCAGCTGACTCTGAGTCACCCATCTCAGGGCTGCTGAGGGAGGTGGTGCCGTCTTCTTGCGAAAGCTCAATGTCACAGTAGAGCTGGCTGTGGCAGAGTTTTTTTTTTTTTTTTTTAGTTTTTTTCGCAAGGGACTGACACCCTTGGTGACGAATAGACTGAGGGTCAGCCCCAGAGTGACTCAGGTAGCACATCGGGGAAAGCTCTTGGTTACCTCAGCCTGCTTCTGAACTGTGGATAACCGCTGGGCACTGTCTCTAAAAGTGTCACCGAAAAAGGCCACCTCGTGAGATGGGAGCAACGAGAAAGTGAACTTTGGTGGTGTCTCGCACCTCTGCAAGGTTTAGCCAGGACCACCAGGTTGGAAATCGTTTGGCCGAGGGCCAGCGCTGTGACTTTAATCATGGTTAGTCACAATGCACAGCTCAACCCCGACTCAGAACTACCCTCGTGCATTATGAGTGTTTTGGTCTTCCACTGTACTTGCAGGGTGGCCATCACATGCAGGGAAGAGGCGGTCTGCAGTAGCACAGCTGCCCCATCATTGAGGGTAGTGAGAGAGGAAAAACTTTTTCTACAGATTTAGGCATGTTTGGCTTGCCATATTGGCGCCAATATGCTTCCATACTGCCAAAGTTTTTCACACACATCCGGGAAGGCATGGGAGGCGGTGCAAGGCGATTACGCGTCACACTGTGCCTCCAGAGTAGCCAGGGGAAACATGGCTGTCAAGTCTGAATCCAATTCAGCATGAGCACACACACCATTATAGTGGGAAGCTCAGCATCATCTTCATTTCCAGAGCGTAACAGCCCTCTCTTTTATGAGAAGGACCAGCAATCCCGTTCGGAAGCTGCCAGGCATGTGAGATAGTGAACAGGGCCATCAAACTCGACGGCACGCTGAATGCTCAAGCCCTTATGAGAAAGGCAAGACGAACAACATGCCG
This sequence comes from Chrosomus eos, assembly GCA_036326025.1. NCBI lineage: Eukaryota > Metazoa > Chordata > Actinopteri > Cypriniformes > Leuciscidae > Chrosomus > Chrosomus eos. Next base: position 21,537,110 of record CM070820.1, on the reverse strand, counting down.
ACGTGGTCATGCTCTCATGAGAGAACATGAACCACCTACAAACACAGTCTCAGCATGCAATGCGATAGAGTACCACATGGATTGGTTACCGAGTGGGGATGCCCTCACTGTAATCCTCTGGTCACCCTGTCTATTCGGCGAAGTAGCCCTTTTCTGGTAGCCTGGTCCCACCAGACTCTCGTACATTTCATTTGTACATAGAGTCTGGCACCTCTCCATTGACAAGCGTTAACTTCCTTGTAGGCGGGAACTCTGCCCAGAGTCACTCTATCTGCCATAACCAATCGCTAACGTTTGGTTGTGACGTACAGTGGTGCTCAGAATTAATGGCACCCCTGGTAATTATGATCAAAAATGGCTGTAAAAAATAAATCTTCATCGTTTATCCTTTTGATCTTTCATTCAAAAAATTGGCAAAATCCTAACCTTTCATTGAAGTAAAAGATTTGAAAGTGGGAGGGAAATCACATTATAAAATAAATGTTTTTCTCCAAAACACGTTGGCCACAATTATTCATACCCTTTTATTAAATACCTTTTTGCAATCTCCTTTTGCCAAGATAACAGCTCTGAGTTTTCTCATATAATGCCTGATGAGTTTGGAGAACAACTGACAAGAGATCAGAGACCATTCCTCCATACAGAGTCTCTCCAGATCCTGCAGATTCCCAGATCCATATTGGTGCTTCTTCTCTTCAGTTCAGCCACTCATTTTCTATATGGTTCAGCTCAGGGAACTGGGACGTCATGGCAGAAGCTTCATTTTGTGCTCCCTAACACATTTTTGTGTTGATTTTGATGTTTGTTTTGGATTGTTGTCCTGATGGAAGATCCAACCATGGCCCATTATAAGATTTCTAGCAGAAGGCGTCAGGTTTTGATTTTTTATCTGTTGATATTTGCTAGAATCCACAATGCCATGTATCTGAATAAGAAGTCCAGGACCTCCAGCAGAAAAATATGCCCACAACATTAAAGATCCAATGGTATATTAAATTGTACACAGTGGATAGTGTGTTTGCTGCCAAAAAGCTCTTTTGTTAGTTTAATCTGACCACAGAAGCCTGTGCCGTTTGAAGATCCAGTCGTGTCTGACACCTGAATATGCTAGAGTTTGTATTTGGATGAGCGAGGAGGATTTTTCTTAAAACCCTCCCAAACAACAAGTGGTGATGTAGGGGTTGTTTGATTTTTTTTAATAGGCTTTCTGACCCCAAAACTCAACTAATCTCTGCAATTCTCCATCTGTGATCCTTGAAGAGTCTTTGGCCACTCAAACTTTCATCCTCAGCGTCCATTAAGAAAATATAGGCACACGTCCTCTTCCTGGCAGAATCGTAACAACTTTAGATGATTGGAACTTCTTAATTATTGTCCTGATGGTGGAAATGGGGATTTTTAATTCTTTTGATATTTTCTTACATCCACTTTCTATTTTCTGATGCTCAACAATCTTTAGATGCACATCAGAACCATGTTCTGTGGTTTTACTTATTGTGATGAATGATTAAGGGAATTTGGCCTTTGTGCTTCCTCATATTTAAACTCCTGTGAAACAAGAAGTCATAGCTGGACAATTTCATGTTCATAGTCACCCTGGTGTGCTAAAAAAAGTAAATATTAATGGGAATATACTTCATAGATAAATTATTCATTAAAAATTCTAGGGGTATGAATAATTGTGGCCAACGTGTTTTGGAGAAAAATATTTTTTATAATGTGATTCCCCCCCCCCATTTTCAATTCTTTTACTTCAATGAAAGGTTAGATTTTTTGCCAATTTTTTGAATGAAAGATCAAAAGGATAAACGATGAAGATTTATTTTTTACAGCCATTTTGATCATATTTACCAGGGGTGCCATTAATTCTGAGCACCACTGTATAATGCCATTTTTGTACATATATGATTCTTTAGGGTCTAAAATAAAAGTTTGTAATATACTTTAATTAAAAATTCTCATTAGTATTGTAAGAAAACACTTATTTTACCTGGTCAAAAACAGCTCTTTTGTCAGCACGCCGTTTAAGTGCATATGCCTTTAAATGATAATGAGCTTCGCTCACCCCGCCACTCTGTTCTGTGCGTACACCATTTGTAATACAATAACACAAAAACCATAACGCGTTGTTCATTATTAACGTAGGATTATGAATTATATTGAGAACGTCGTACATAGAAAACATGCCATAATGTTCCCTGAGTGTAAACCTTAGCCGCATTCATCGTGAAGCTAGCGGTTTGCAAAGATTATAAATATGAATATAAAGGTTAATAAAACGCTACACTCACTTCAGTTCTTCTGGAGGTGCAGGAACACGAATAGTTGGTATCGATTCCTTTTTTCAGGAGCAGCTTATTAGCAAAACCAGCTTTATACCGCCTCGTTTATAAAGCAGTCTGGTGTGTGAAATGATCCATGCAAACATGAAAGCATTTACGTTGATCATCGGTAATATTCCCTTCGTAAACAAACTCAGCCACTCTGCGTCTTCAGCGGTTCAGATTTAGGAACATTAATGACTGGTGTGTTCCTTATTACACCCAAGAGAACACCACTTCGCTTAGACTCCATTCTGCTCAGTGACAGTGCTGCTCCAGCGTACTTTTCGGCACGACACTGGTCTGCGCGCGAATGATTGACAGCTCGCTCACGAACGAGGGTCTGTGTTGAAACGCTGCTGTCAATCAACAATCGCGGGAGGGGCGTCTGAGCCTGTGACGTCACAGGCTCAAACGGCTCAATTTGAGGCAGGGGAAAACATTAAGGAGATTAAAACAAAATCACTGGATGGATTTTTATCATTATATGATCGTTGTGTACAGGCACTGCCAACACACATTTCAGTACAATCAACTTGTAAAAGTGCCTGTACCATTATATGACCCCTTTAACTGATGTTTGGCTATGTAGAATTGACGAGACCAGACCCTAATGTGGGGGTGATGAAGGTATATACACTCACTTAAAGGATTATTAGGAACACCTGTTCAATTTCTCATTAATGCAATTATCTAATCAACCAATCACATGGCAGTTGCTTCAATGCATTTAGGGGTGTGGTCCTGGTCAAGACAATCTCCTGAACTCCAAACTGAATGTCAGAATGGGAAAGAAATGTGATTTAAGCAATTTTGAGCGTGGCATGGTTGTTGGTGCCAGATGGGCCGGTCTGAGTATTTCACTATCTGCTCAGTTACTGGGATTTTCACGCACAACCATTTCTAGGGTTTACAAAGAATGGTGTGAAAAGGGAAAAACATCCAGTATGCGGCAGTCCTGTGGGCGAAAATGCTTTGTTGATGCTAGAGGTCAGAGGAGAATGGGCCGACTGATTCAAGCTCATAGAAGAGCAACTTTGACTGAAATAACCACTCGTTACAACCGAGGTATCCAGCAAAGCATTTGTGAAGCCACAACACGCACAACCTTGAGGCGGATGGGCTACAACAGCAGAAGACCCCACCGGGTACCACTCATCTCCACTACAAATAGGAAAAAGAGGCTACAATTTACAAGAGCTCACCAAAAATGGACAGTTGAAAATGTTGCCTGGTCTGATGAGTCTTGATTTCTGTTGAGACATTCAGATGGTAGAGTCAGAATTTGGCGAAAACAGAATGAGAACATGGATCCACCATGCCTTGTTACCACTGTGCAGGCTGGTGGTTGTGGTGTAATGGTGTGGGGATGTTTTCTTAGCACACTTTAGGCCCCTTAGTGTCAATTGGGCATCGTTTAAATGCCATGGCCTACCTGAGCATTGTTTCTGACCATGTCCATCCCTTTATGGCCACCATGTAGCCACCCTCTGATGGCTACTTCCAGCAGGATAATGCACCATGTCACAAAGCTTGAATCATTTCAAATTGGTTCCTTGAACATGACAGTTAGTCACCAGATCTCAACCCAATAGAGCATCTTTGGGATGTGGTGGAACGGGAGCTTCGTGCCCTGGATGTGCATCCCACAAATCTCCATCAACTGCAAGATGCTATCCTATCAATATGGGCCAACATTTCTAAAGAATGCTTTCAGCACCTTGTTGAATCAATGCCATGTAGAATTAAGGCAGTTCTGAAGGCGAAAGGGGGTCAAACACTTTATTAGTATGGTGTTCTTAATAATCCTTTAGGTGAGTGTATAGGGTGTGTTGATAAGGGAGTGCATGTGCAGGGAATCAGTATACTGGTGATGATCTGCAGCAGGTGTGGTGATGGCTGGCTGAGTGCAGGTGATGGCTGACCGAGTGCAGGTGGGGACCAGGAGGGATGCTGGGAAATGTAGTTCTGACGGGTACCTCGCTGGTGACTGGTGATTGTGACAGGTTACCTGTTCATTTTCGTGTTGATTTTAAAATAATTGTATTATTTTCGAAGGCATTGCATGGATTTGCTTCAGACTATCTTTCAAAAATGCTCAGTATATGAACCTGTGAGGACTCTCCTCGGATTATTTTATTTTAATAGAACCACAAATTAGAACTAAAAGATTTGGTGAAGCTGCTTTTAGACACTATGCTCCCCGCCTCTGGAATAACCTTTCCAGTGGAAGTCAGACATGCTGAAAATATTAATAGTTTTAAGACTAATTTAAAAACATTTTTCTTTAGTCTGGCCTTCCAGTAATTTATTATAATGCTTTTTATGTTTCATATGTTTTTCTTTATTTTTAGTTAATTTATGCCTTAGTTAATCCTTACAAACTTTAATCTTATTTTTGGCATTTAACTGGGTCTATTGTATATATTGTTTCTTTTTTTTTTTACCTGTAAAGCACTTTGAACTGCATTGATTTGTTTGGAAAAGTGCTATATACATAAAATTAGCTTGCTTGCTGTTTACAACATGTTTTTGTAGTGTTGAGCAATGTAGCCAATCACAAACATATATGTTTATTTATTCAAATAATTTAAACACCTCTGATTGGTCATTGCATTCAATAAATTTTACTCCTGCATTTTGAGCGGTGAGTGGATTCTGAGTTCTGCACTCTCACAAATTCTCTGATTATAACAAACAATTATGTACATAAGCGATTCATTGTGCAGTCATTGTGAGATCACAATGAACTAAAATGAGTGACAGCTTTTTAGAGATCATAAAGGGAGCGATCTTTGCACGTTTTCTACCATGCCAAATCCTGCTATGCTTTCTTTTCTGTTAAAATTAACAGTGGTTTGTGAACGTAGATGCTTTAATAGCAAATAATTTATCAGGAGCTTTTTTGCTGGGATTGTGTAGGTTTTGCGGTGACACATAAAAAAACTATTTCAAGGAAATCTATTTAAATGTGTTTTTAACGGGAAGTGAGCCAAAATGTAATTTTTAATGAACTATACATAATTATATTTATAAATGACTATCACTCGGAGAACCACAAACTTGAAGGACTATAACCGTGAAGGACTATAATGCGTTAAGAGCTCGCTCAAGTACTGGGGAGCTAAACCATTTAGTGCTTTGTAAGTAATCAGCAATATTTTAAAATTTATACGATGTTTAATAGGCAGCCAATGCAGTGTTGACAGAACCGGGCTAATATGGTCATACTTCCTGGTTCTGGTAAGAACTCTAGCGGCTGCGTTTTGAACTAGCTGTAGTTTGTTTAATAAGCGTGCAGGGCAACCACCCAGTAGAGCATTACAATAATCTAGCCTTGAGGTCATGAAAGCATGAACTAATTGTTCCGCATTTGTCAGTGAGAGCATATGACGTAATTTAGATATATTTTTAAGATGGAAAAATGCGGTTTTACAGATACTAGACACGTGACTTTCAAATGAAAGATTGGTATCAAAGAGCACACCCAGGTTCCTAACTGACGACGAAGACTTAACAGAGCAGCCATCAAGTGTTAGACAGTATTCTAGCTTATTACGTGTGGAAGTTTTTTGTCCAATGATTAGAATCTCTGTTTTTTCAGAATTTAGTAATAGGAAATTACTGGTCATCCAATTTTTTATATCAGCTATGGATTCCGTTAATTTTGTGAATTGGTAAGTTTCGTTAGGTTTTGAAGAAATATACAGCTGAGTATCATCAGCATAACAGTGAAAGCTAATTCCATATTTCCTAATGATATCTCCCAATGGTAGCATGTACAGAGTGAACAGCAGCGGTCCTAGTACTGAGCCTTGTGGTACGCCGTACTGAACTTGTGATCGATAAGACATCTCTTCACTTACTGCTACAAACTGAAAACGGTTAGATAAGTATGATTTAAACCATGCTAGTGCAATTCCGCTATTGCCAACATAGTTTTCTAATCTATTTAAAAGAATGTGGTAAGAATGTGGAAGAGAGGAAAACTAAAGAAAGCTAAATAAAGGGAAGTTAGTCTAAGGGGGCTTTCACACTGGCAGTTTAGTTCGGAACGGGGCACGGTTCGCATGAACAATCGCTAAAGTGAACGCTGTCATGCAGACCCGGGTGCGCACTGGGGTACCGAACCCTAGACTTCCTGGAGGAGGTGGTCTGAGTTCGGTTGCTCCCGAACCGTGCTGCGGTTTGCGTGAATGTGAAAGCAACACGGACTCGGGTGCGCACTTGTTCAGGAAGTAAAGTAACCTGCAGGGTCGGCGCTACGAGGGGGCCCTAGGGGGCCTGGTCCGGCCATCGAGGTCACTGTGCCCCCTCACCTCTGGTCAGCGCACCACCCTGCCTCGGAACTCGGAACGCGATTTCAGCTGCTGAGACTCAGCAACAGACACGCTACCACTGTGCCCTTTTATTCCTGACATATTATAATTAACTTAACTACATATATATTTTATATTTTAACTATAAATACATATATAACTAGTTTGTCAAATCAGCTTTGCAACTTTGCAACCTGTAAATAAATACATCGATCCGCTAATTTTGTTTGAGTTCTTCAATGGTCTAATGGTAGATCTTTTGCCAAGCGTGTCAGAGGTTACGGGTTCTAATCCGCATTCGTATAGTTTTTTTTTTTCTGAATAGAGAGTCTCCACATCTCCGATAGATTGAAGCGCGCGTCCGAGTGAAGACTGTGCGAGCCGCAAGAGAACACTGTATCCATGACTCTGATAGCAGCAACAACGAGCGCGCAGCTTGATTTAAAAAACAACACATTTTAGCACTAGATCTCTTATTTACCTTGGATACGAGCAAAAGTGAGTCTGCAGTGTATTTGTGCATTGCGCGTGGAATCAGGGCAACAACTTTTTAAATCCACTGTCTCCTTTCAAAAGAGTCCATTTGCAAGCAAGACCTGTACACCTTATGTGACACACGCACATAAATTGAAAAATCACTCCTCTTCATAACGTAAGGATCACGTCTAACATATTTTTCGATTTTTTTGTTTATATCTTTCTCTTGTATAGCGTCTAAAGTAGTACAGTACGGACTTTCCTCCATCTTGTCCTTTGCGCTCTTCACTTCCTGCCCTCCATTTGAATTTTGGGCGTCATCACAATCACGTGACTGCAAACCACCTATTAGTGACGATTACTAGACAAGGACTAAACGAGGGGGCATGGTAAGGGGAAACTAGGAGGCAAGATAAGGGGAGCACATGGCCAACATAAACAAAGACAAAGCCATGTATTCAAGCACAAAACAAACATGGAAACATTAAACAAAGATACAAGTGACAAAGCAGCCTTGATGTGGGAATCAAGCCATTCTGCAATATTCTCCTGTACTCCAAAGCATTGAATGATATTTCACAGTGAAGTATCTCACCAATAACAGCTGCTAAAAAAACTCCCCACACAATGACACCTCTTCATCCATGATTCACTGTGGTAGAGATGCATTTATTATAACTTGTATTACTCATCACTCCACACAACTCTGCTGAACCACTCTGAAACAAACTTCCAATATTCTGCCAAAAACTTGAGATGAGAAATGAGAAAGCACTTGCTTTTTAAGTAGTGCATTTGCTTAAATTTGGCTAAATTCCTGATATGTGGGCAATTAAAAAATGAACAATGAGTTTTTCGCCCATGAGTGTATATGTTCTGGCGACGGCCCTGGGTTAGGGTTAATAGAATAAGGGTTAATGGAATAATATGTTGGGGTCCATCAAAATAAAATGTTAGTAGATATTAAGCAGACAGTCTACTACTCTAATGACTGGTAGTGGACATGTAGTTGCAAAGTTACTTATAATTAGTAGAATTTCTAAAGTGGACTATCAAAATACATCTCTAAATACATTTGAACTCAAAATAGACTTTACTGCATTTACTTTCACGGTAAGCATTTTTAAACACACACTTGGGCATTATATATTTCAATTGGTTTAGCATGGGCTACTTGCTGACTGACCACATAAGCCGAGTTTAATATCTCTGTTAGCACAAGCTCCTTTTCTGCCTCCATCTCGGAAGAGTGGAGAGGACAGACGAGGGAGGATCAACATCAACATCGAGTGATGAATGTCTTTAGACAGAAGAGTCATGCAGGATGTCCTTGACATTAATCAAAACTTTTCTCTCTCTCTCCTCTCTCTCTCTCTCTCTCTCTCTCTCTCTCTCTCTCTCTCTCTCTCTCTCTCTCTCTCTCCTCTCTCTCTCTCTCTCTCTCTCTCTCTCTCTCTCTCTCTCTCTCTCTCTCTCGCTCTCTTTTGTTTGGTGAGCTGGGCTGTTGTGGCATCTTCACTCATGTCCACTGATAACTTGACTTTAACAACATCATTCATCAGGAAAGTGGGCTGTGCTGTGTTTCAGGTATGTATGTTACATTCTGAAGTAATTTTCTGTTTGTTAGACATTTTTGTGGGGTTTTTCAAAGATGCTACTTCCAGTTGAAAATATTTCTGAATTACAGTTTTTCTGAATTACAGTTTTTCTCGATTGCTAAGACACATTTCTTGAAAGCTGCTCTCCTTTTCTCTAAACTGTGAACACAAAACCCAATTTTCAAGGTACATTCACAAAACCTCAGACTGTTCTTGCAAAACCAAACTTTCACCTCAAAACAGTTCAATCTGTGCTCAAAACTGAACTATGTTGTCAAATCGTGCCCCGAGTCAATCAAAATTAAAAACACTACTGAACAGTCACTAAACACTACATAGAAAAATAGAAAACACAATGCTCAGGACATAAAGCTGGAGAAATAAATGTTTATTGTTCACTGTATGCTAAATACATGTTGCAAAACAAAAAAAACCTGTGCATTTAGCACTTGTACAAAAATACAGAAATCTTGCGCATTTACACATAGCACTTGTAAAAACAAACAGCAATCTTATGCATCTGCCACTTGTGTACAGTAAGCCCATGTAAAAATAAAGTACAAAAATATACATGGATTACTAGGCCTACAAACAGTTAGACCAACCCTCCATTACAATTACAGTACATTGGTACAGTGATATACTGAAACATATATTTACTTACAGTATACTGTGGTACTGTATATAGTATGTCATAGTAATTGCGGTCAACATTTACATACTGTACTATAATGTCAAAAAAGGTAATTACCTGTTCTCTTCTCTAAATCTTCGGATTATGGTGGACACAGTGAATTTACTGATGTTTGGTTGTACCCTTTTTCCAGCCTCCCTCATGCTCATACCATGGACAAGAGGCAATCACAGTAGCTCTGATTTCATCAGATATTACTGTTCTTTGTCTTCGCTGACCACCTCAACTACCTCGACCTCCTCTCACACAAACTCTTCCTCTCAGATTTCTATCCATTGTAGAGCCTCACAAACCAGTGCTGTCTGAACTGGCTTACTGTATATGTTCCCTCACATCATTAGTCACAAGTGTGATCATTTTTGAGTTGTTGTGTTCAAGTGGTGACACATGTGCTTTAATTGTGTTTGACTTTTGTCACCTGTGCTTACCATTATGCAGCACGGGTGCATCACAATGAAAATGTGTTGGGAAGGTGTGTCTAAACAGGTGAAAAGTGCTCATGGTTTTGCCAAAAGAGTGATTGATTCAATCAGTGGGTTCAGGCAACTGAGCATTTGTTCAGACAATAGGGTTTAGTGTTTTAGCAATTGAGAAAAACTGTAAAATTGCATTCAGTTATTCCTATTGTTTTGGGGAAACTTCAATCAATCAATCCAATCAATCAATAACAATCAATCAATCAATCAATCAATCAATAAATCAATCAATCAATCAATCAATTCAATCAATCAATCAATCAATCAATAATCAATCAAAATACTTTGGCTCGATGTGTATATTATATTTGCGGTTGTAAAAAATTAATTTGTGGGTGTAGAAATTACAATTTTCACAAGAAAGTTCTTTAATATAAAATATTTACAACAAAATTTGCACATTGTAGAAAGACAAGTATAAAGACTGAAATATTATTTTCTTGTAAAATAAACAAAACACACTCATGGCCTATATATTTTTTCTTCTTTTGTAAAACAAAAAAGGAGATGGATGAGAGGATGATGATTGAAACTGTCGAGCATCCAAAAGCACATGAAAGTATCATATAGTCCATGCAATCCGCTACAGTCCAAGTGTTCAGGGCCATATGATATATTTGTGTCATAAACAACTGAGAAAATCCAGTACTCTGAGATAAAGAAATGTGAGCCTTTAATGATATACAGGAAATTGTGTTGACCTTTGTTGCCATAAAAAAAATAGCACATTCTAATTTCATCACAGCTACTCAATTTATTGTTAAATAAAAATATTTAAAAGCATGTGTACCTGGTCAGTCTATTAAGATTATGACCTTATGCAATTTGTTTCTGACATTTCCATTTTAGTGCCTGTATAAATAGCACAGGTCTAATTAAAGCATCTGACCAACATCTGATATAAACAGAAAATAATGAAGAAAGCCAGGAAACACTTAACCTGGTCAGAAGTTTATGGTTTATCAAGTACATCAGCAAGTCAGAAGTAGAAATGCAATGAATATGGAAGATATTACCATTGTAATGTTGCCATGTATATGTTGTCAGTGCATAACCTTGATAAACACATGGGATACAGCTTTTTCCACCAGGGGATCTGCTGGATACCAGCTTTTAAAAGAAATCGGAATATTGTTCCATGAATATGATGCATCCTTCAATCATCTCAGAGGTACACAGTTTACTTGGTTGAACTGCCCAAATGCAGTGTCTAAACAGAACAAGGATGATTTATGTGGTCTACAGTCTGAGATAACTGTTTATCAGTACAAAACTATGGGAGGACTGTATACAAGCCAAAACCACTCAACGCTCATCTATTTTTTATATAGGCCCCAGAGTTTCCACGGACAGGAAAACACCACGAGTTGAGATATTCCCACGTTTTTCAAACTGAACCTCTAGGCTGCATTTTTTAGCCACAGTGATTGGTTTGATGCCATTATTCTTCTCTGTGAGTTTCATTTGGCTGTCTTCATGAAAGGATCAGTGCTATTTTAGGGACTGACATTATAGTAAAGAATGACATTGATCTACAAGACTCGTCTAAATTGAGGTTCATAATCGAGTATTTAATGCCATAAAAGATTAGACCCCCCCCCCCCTTTATATTTTATAAAAATATAAAATATTTTTTAATATTTTTTATAAAAAAATATATATATATATATTTTATATTACATACTCAACTGTTCAAACATTTGTTGTTGTTGTTTTTTGTATGTTTTTAAAAGGTCTCATTCTCATCAAGGATGCATTTATTTGATCAAATAGAAAAAATAGATTAAATTAGTAATTCTCTGAAATATTATTACAATTTAAAATAACTATTTTTGTATTTCAATATACTTTAAATATATTTTATTTTATTGTTGTGATGTCAAAGCTGAATGTCCATCATTACACCAGTCTTCAGTGTCACATGATCTTTCAGAAATCATTCTAATATCCTGATTTGGTACTTTAAGAAACTTTTCTTATTATTAACATTAATATGTGATACATTTTTCTTCAGGATTATTTAGTGAGCAGAAAGTTTAACAGAACAGTATTTGAAGTAATAATACTTTGTAGAATTCTAAAAGTCTTTACTACCAGTTAAGAATTGAATGTATCTTTGATTAATAAAGAAATCTGACTGACTTATGAACAGTGTATTTTATATTATAATGAATTTTTAATGTAATTTTTGGTCTGTTTTTACATAAAAGTACAATAAATGGAGTACTTTAATTATACTTCGTTTGTTTGTTAATTTGGAGCATGCCAGGCCCATTTTCATTCAATGTTGTGTTCTTTTGGAAGAAAGAAAGGCATAAGTGTTTGTAATGGCATGAATCATTTTGAGTGTACTTTTCCTTCAAATAACTTTAAAGGGGTGATGAACTGAGAAATCAAAATTTCCTTGAGCTTTTGACATCTGCGAGGTCATCATATTATAAGAATATCCTGTAAGTTTCAGAACTGAAAACATCCTTGTTAGTCCAATAAATGCTTTTATTGACACCAGCCTCACCAAACGCCTCGTTTTTCAAAGTTGGGAAATATGACGTCAAAGAGGATAAAACACCACCCCCGCAGAAGAAGATCAACGCCTACTTCAACACGGCCGGTTTAGCCCCGCCCACCGATTCGCGCATTTTACAGCATACATAGCTAAATAACATAGGCCTACCTCGTGATGACAAACCGGATCGAGGTTGTGGTTGTGGAAGAAGACAGTCGCTGCATAAGCTTCCTCTGGATTCCAATAGGAGTCCATGGATAAACTTTAATTTTCATGACGTTCTACTCCAGCTGATGAGGTAAAACATTGTCCGTCTGTTCGCTTCATTTCACTGAGGATAGTTTTGTAAACAAGACTGGATTTGCAGACCGATTAAGGAGTAAAGAACGGTGCTGTGCCGTCTATATTGGATCTGACAGGAATTATGCAACACACGGACTCTGGGTCGAACATGTATGGGCGAATCATTCCGGTTGCCATTTTAACAACTTTGGACGTTTTCAAAACAATTTCCCCCAAGTGCATCGACCGGTGAGTTGAAACTCATTATAATGCAAAACGGTTATCCACTCATACGCAGTGGGCGTTTACTTCCAAGTCTTCAGTGCGAGACGCCCATAAAAACCTAGCGTTTTTCAGCTAGGCTCAAAACTAGGTTAGAAAATAGCGTATTATTCATTTTGATGTTTTTGAATGCAAAAACCAAGCGAACGTCATAAGTTTACCTCAGACAACAATATAATAAGATTTAAAAAGCCAGTTCATGACCCCTTTAAACAATTTTAATAAATTCAAATAAATGTATTGTAGTTTTAAAGCATTTTATTGTAAACATTTTTCCTACAGTGTAAACACATTATAGGGTAAACAAGTTATTCAGTGATAAAATGCTGTCTGCAACAATATTTCTAGCAGCACATGTATTTTCTAATCCTTTTAACTTTCAGCAGCAAATCTACATACTGTCAAAGGGTGTCAAGACCATATCAAGCAGAGAAAATCCAACCCGGAGGAGGGCAGGTGGAAAGAAAAAAAAAGTGTGCCACACTGTGCATTCCCTTGAACAAACACTCGTGGTGAAGGGGCTTGGCCAGGGCTTGACAAACAAATGACAGGAAATGACAGACGTTGAGGAAACACCTTAGCGCGACCTGATGCTAATCGGAGCAAGACTGTGGATGTGGCAGCCCTGATATCACCTATCAGCACTGGAGGCAACTCATATGGAGAGAACGCTTTACATCCTTGTCATTTTGAACAAACAACACCTCCAAACACCAGATAGGACACCATTGTCAGCTCTGTCTGATCTGATCTGTCCATCAATCGGTGGTGTGTGAGTGTGTGTGAAGAGGGAATTAAGGGAAGGATGCTGGCAAGGGTGAATAATAAGAAAAGCACAGATGCTAGACATGCCCACCTGTTCATAAACTAACTATTGATACACTTATGATACACCTTTTTTTATTTTCAGACCCAAATGACGTACTATCTAGGTCGTTTTCAATGTAATAAGTGAAGTGATGTGAAGGCCAAGTTAGGCAAACCATACTCGAAATTTGTCCTCTTCCAAGTTTAACTTTAACCCATCCAAGTTAGTGAACACACATTAAGAGCAGTGAGTAGTGAACACGCAGACACAACACACACACACACACACACACACACCACACACACACACACACACACACACACACACACACACACACACACACACACACACCACACACACACACACACACACACACACACACAATGTCTAAATGTCACATTTGTGATTGTTTCAACTGTAGATGTAGTTTCTCTTTCATGACTTCTGGTAGGAGACAGTCTCTCTGGAGGAGACAGTTTGTTGACTTCCTGTCACTTTGTGTTCAGTTGACCCAAACTACTTCCTGTAGTTCCTATCCTACACAATTGTTTACTAGCAACATTAATTTGTTCCGCTTCAAATCTTATTTCTAATCAGATGCATTAATCGTGATGCTAAATAAATCCATATACTGTATATTAATTAACTCTCTTTATAAACATTTATAAATCTAAAACAACTCTGAATAGTGTTATTATTGTTTCTTGCATGTATACATTCTTATCTTGACTTTGTTGTGCATTAACCAGAAATATTCACTATATATTAACAATATATTCACTTCGATGTGAAAAGGTCTCCTCATTTGCATGCAGTGCTCATTTTGGGGCGTTGGTGGTTTGGGGTTGGGCCCTGCTTGCAACATGCAGCATAACGTGTTAGTGTGTGTGGGTGGCCCAAGTGCCTCTCCTAATTCAATCATCGCCTCCTCTCAGCTTGCTTTTTTATTCCAATTTGATTAGCAGAGCTAAAGCCATCACGATTTCGCCCAGACAAAATGAATGCTTGTATTAATCCTGCAATTTCCATTTAAAATGCGGAGCATTGACTTGATTAATAAGTGGGCCGATACTGAATAATTACGCTGCAAACATCGGCTATGGGTGAGAGCGCAGCTGGGGTTGCTTACAGATGCCCTATGGGATCTCAGAGGGGTCAAACCAAAGCATTGGCCATGACTGAGGTGATGAATCAGTTAGCCAATCTTTTCGACAATTAACAATATGTGGCCCCTGTATTAATTTGCTGCCCCTGGAGTGGAGCCTGGTCAGATGTGTCAGGGTCAAGGGTTAGAGGTCGAGAGCACAGGTCAAGCCTGCTGATTTGCCCTGGCAAAATCAAAAGAAGAAAATAAACACATGACATCGAAATGCATTACCCAAACGGAGCTGACCGTATCAGATGGTTTGCGAATTAACATTCGGATATGAAGGGGCGAGCTGAGAAACATGAAAGGGAACATTCTGAGAACGTTTAATTAGTGGTGATCAATCTAGGTGCACTGTGTTTGAGCATTCAATAAAGTGGAATCGATGGCTGCGAGGACAAACAAAGCAGGTGTTCTTAGTGGAGGGATTATAGGTTAACATTTATTCGGAAGAGATATTGTAATGCTCGACCTGCTAGATGTAATATTAAACCGCACAATCCATCGCCATCCATTACAAGTGTCCCATTGATCCTCCGCCCATCGACATTTTCTTTGCTGAGGTGCGTTTCGTTCCATCTTGCCTGCTTTATCGAATGCTTCCTGGCTTGTTTTGATAGGCATGTTGTAGATGGGCTGCTCTTTTGCACACCACGTGTCCTCCTTGTGCGTTCTCTGCATTGAACTCTTCGGGAACCCCTTGTCGTACACTATAGCCACCGTGAATCTGTGTTGTAATGATTACAATGTACACACTGCTGCAATGTCTCCATTCTTTCTCCACTTAATGCCAGAGGTTCAAGCAGAGTTCAAATCCCTTCACACTTTGTGGCAATCACCTCACCAGGGTCAAAATTCAAGCTCACATGCCATTTTTCAATAATGCTGCCGTGATCGTCAGCATTATTGGCCTCGACCAGGGTTTTTTCCTCTCATCAGAGCCCAGCTTCAAAGATGCAGGGTTGTCTCAAGGTTAATTCTGGACAAAACAGTGCAGAGAGTTGTCAAAACGAACATTATTTGATGGTAGCTAGGTTTCCCTCTTGGGAATAGGTCAGCTTTTATGTCGGAACGAAAGCATTCCCACATGTTTGAAAATATGCTTAATGCTCCTGGGATCGTGTTTCGTGGCAGCCTCCTAAAACCTGCTGCATCGCTCATTGTTAAATGCTGTCTGTGGGGGAAATTAGCCCTGACACTGTTTTTATTATGAAAACACAGTTTAGATGGGTCCAACCTCCCAAGTTTACAGCTTTTAAATAACACTCTTCTGTAAAACTATATCCTAGTGTCTCTGTGCCCCCCTCTCTCTCTCTCTCTCTCTCTCTCTCTCTCTCTCTCTCTCTCTCTCTCTCCTCCTCTCTTCTCTCCTCTCTCTCTCTCCTCTCTCTCTCCTCTCTCTCTCTTCTCTCTCTCTCTCTCTCTCTCTCTCTCCTCCTCTCTCTCTCCTCTCTCTCTCTCTCTCTCTCTCCCTGTGTGAGTGGCTCTTGCCAAATAGGGGCACATATGTTTCTCTGTAATTAAAGCTCTTGTTATACAGTGCTGCTTCCTTCAAGTAGAAATGATTAACTAATGGAGCGATTGAGGGGAAATTAATAGTTATTCTCCCGTCATTCCCCCTCCCCTATTTTCTGTCTAACTCTCCCTCTGTTGAAACACTGGCACTTTTGTGCAGAGCAATCGATAAGCAGTATGTGAGTGTTGCAATATACATGTACAGGTGTGACAGCATACAATTAAATGTACAATGTTCATAAGAATATATGATTGGCATTGCGTTTTTAGTGGCATCTGCATGCAAAAGGACTATCTTGATAACTATTTTGTAGGTGTCCTGCAGAGTAACCACAGATATAATTACATCACATTAACTACAAACAAGCAACTAACGTTTGATAACAAGAAATAATGACCTTTTGGTAACGCTTCCTTTTACAGTACAGTACTTACAGTGTACTTACCTAGAAAGTACTGGCTAATATAAGGTAAGTACATGGAACAGGGGTGGGTTCAGGGTTAGTAGTTATTACCCAGTAATTGTAGTTACTAAAATAAGTACATAGTATTTACATGGGTAACTGGACTGTAAAAGGAAGCGTTACCGACCTTTTTAATCTGCATTTTTTACATGTATATCATTTATTTTTCTTTTAAAATGCAACAAACTTTTTTTTTTTTAAATGTTTAGATATTTTGTTAATAAAGCAATATAGCTGGTGCTTAAATGTCCAAATACTTTTTGGGACCACTGTATCTGGATTCAAGAGATCTTTGGATCTTAAACTGCATCAGAGATCATAACTAATCATAACATAACAATCTTCCGTATAATCTTTGACTGAGATGGGGGTAAACATATTGTTTGCCTATATGTGCCATATTCCTTCTTTTAATTAATAAAGATAATAGAAATAAATGGTGGAAAAATGCAGAATTATGTTTATACATTTTTAAGCCGTTGTTTATAAACTGCCATTCAAAGCTTGAAAAAAAGAAATTAATACTTTTATTCATCCGGTATGTATTAAATTGCCCAGAAGTAACAGTAAAGACGTGTAATGTTACAAAAGTTTTCTGTTTCAAATACTTATGATTTTTTTAATTTGCAGCATATTGGAATGACTTGATAGAGTTGATAGAATGATGACACTGAAGACTGTAGATCATGTGAAAATTCAGCTTTGCCATCACGTAAATAAATCACATTTAAAATACATTAAAATAGAAAACATTTATTTTAAATTGTATTATTTTTTGACATTGTACTGTTGTAATGCAGTTCTCTAAAAAATAATTCTCTCAAAAACACATAAACAATAATAAAAAAAAAATAAAAACCTTACTGACCCTAAACTTTTGAACGATAATGTAGGTTCCTTGTGGTTTGATTGACAGGATTGACAGGATTAGATTTGCATGTTCCTTTTATCAACTTTTATCTAGAGCTATAACAAATTATGTGGGCAGTGATAGGCAAATAGCTTTGCTTTCCGACTGATATTTGTTGTGTTAGTCTACCGACATACAGCAGCACATCACTTTACAGCTCTTTTAGCAATTTTTAACGTTTCGTTTCAATTTCGTTTCCAATTCTGATTCATTTTTCCCATAAATTCACCCAGATTAAACATCTTTGACTGAGCCAGCTGTTTAAGACCCGCCACATCACTGCAAGCTCACAAATAAAACAGGCAGAAAAAAATCCAGCCAGAAGCAAACAAAGTAGCACAAACAACATATGCTTATACTCTCATGATTTAAGGAGCGGTTCCTCTCTAATACATCTTATCACAGCTGAGTGACACGCTCTGCAACGGTGGCATTTCTCCCATCTGCCAGTGTTGAGCCTACACACTCATTACGAGGCGGAGTGAGACAGCACTGTTGCACCCTGGGTGCGTTTGTGTGTGTGTGTTCGAGATGAGCGAGATGGTTGCTGGTATCGATCACTTGCATACACAAACTCACTTCCACCAAATTCTCTCATTGGGATGTGGAGCGATCCTTCAGTGTTTCCCTCATCTCACCAGACCCCCTCCTGTCTCCGACACGGCGCTCCACAGCTCTCACACTCTCTCTCTCCAAGGGGTTGGAAGGTGTGGCAATATCTGGAGGATCTGCTGAGGAGAATGGGGGTCAGTCTTGTACTGGCGGTCCTGAAAAAGCCTTAAGCCTGGCTCAAGGGGGCTTATGCTGATACCTTGACCTTTCTACCAGGGACTACATTTCACACCGAAATTACCATTACCATGCGGCTCTCCCCTGAGGTCTGCCGTCAAGTTCCCTCCTCTGGGATTAAAAGTCATCATGGCATGATACCCGCCTCGCATGCTAAATGACCGAGACACATGTTAACCACGGAGTGGACCCCATTCCCGGTGAAATCCCCATTCATTGCTGCTCCTAAGACTCGCCTAAGAGAGCTGATGCTGAATGGTTTGATATTTGACCTAGCTAGGGATGGACTTGCCAAGGGAGCACTGGGACTCCAAGATGGTCGGTCAACATGTGAGCCAAAGGCTCTTGAAACTATATGTTTATCCTAAGTAAATATTACAAAGATTTAAAGAGGGAATAACCATCAGAATATATTGCAATGCAATGACGGATATGAACAAAATGTATATCAAAGTTACATTTGGGGCACATTATTACCACATCTTATTTATCATGGAGAAACCATACCCATTCAATTCAATTCAGTTCAAAAACAGAACTGTATTATGAAATAATAGGCAACAAAAGTATCTAATAACAAAGTTATAAGACTTTGTGAGTCACAAAGTCTTATATACTTGATCCATATCTCTGTCTGCAGCATTTTTTTAGAATTACACCCGTTCTTATCAAATGTACCACACTAGTTAAGTTAAAAACAAATCTTTGATGTTATTGCATGTATTTTATTTATTTTACTGTTTTTAAATATAGCAGTGATGTATTTGTATTAATTTATTGTTTATTTGTGTTATTTGTTTTGCCTTAAAAGTTTTAAAATGGCTATATGAACATATCAAGATTATTATTATTAGAAATGTTTAAGGACTCATTACTCATCACTGTCTGGATTTGGCTTGCTTTGGCTAGACTTTTGACTTGAGTTCTCTGTTTATTTATGTATTTAAATAAATAAATAAATAAACTTCTGATACTGTTCAGGTCTTTTGTTGCAGATGCTATCTTGTCTCATAAAATGGTCTGGCACTTGTCTAATAAAATGGTGAGTGTGAATGTATCTTCCGAGATAATCTTTCAATATATTGGCATTAACTTTAAAATGGTTGGTTTGTTAGCTAAGGCCGATGTTGAGATTCAGATAATGACATTATTGCATTCCTCTGGTGCTGTACAGTCAGCTGGGATGCCTCTAATGTGTTGGAAATATGTGAGGAAACGAGTGGCTGTGGAGTAGCCACATCAAACACAAACACGCACACACCATTTACTGCTGGTTTATTTGTCTTTAATTCTCTCCCATGTGGGGGTAATCAGAAAGCAGTGACAGCTGTCATTCTGAGATGACCTCCAGTGAGCACTGAGTGGTTGTGGCATGATAATTGTGATGGGTGAGTGTGAGTGAGAGAGTGAGTGAGTGAGAGAAACTATTACACCCCTGAGGGCATGATGCCAGTGTGCATTGGTGCCACTTGCCAGCAATTCAAAGTGACAGAGTGCCAAACAAACAAGCATATGAGCCCAGGTGGATGTGACATACAGCTATTAACACTTACTGTATGCTGCCTGAACAGAGTGCATTGTATATTACTGTATATGAGATATGTGTTGTATTGTCACATTAGAGTAACGCTCACTGGAGAACAAATATTGAACAAATTTAATGACAATTTTTCTCATAACTATACATTTCGTTCACAACAGCTCAGAGAAAGTGATGTGATAAAATTGTCACCATATCTTATTTGCACAAACATCACACAGTTATGACACAAATCAATGTTCATTCATGCGACAGATTAAAGCATCTAAAACAGCCACTGATCTTTCTAGTACATGCACAGAGGCGATGCCACATGCACCTTCTTTTGAGCCAATTGTGTTGCCATTTTTGTTGCCCATCCTCTTCATGTCTCATAACACTTTTTTACCCCCTATAATGCAACTGAAGTGCTAACTGTTCAAAAGTGTAGGGTCAGTAAGTTTAATTTATATTTAAAATAAATGTTGTTCTTTTGTACTTTCTGTTGATCATAGCATCCTGGATGCTGAAAATTCAGCTTTATCATTTTTAAATATATTAAAATAAAAAGATGTTTTTAAATTGTACTTTGTTATTATATATATAATGTATATATGTGTCACGTTTATTTTGATTTGGATGATTTAAATATAATGTACTGTATGTATACAAATGTATTGAGTGTCACAACAGCCCAGTCTCGTTTTAAGGGTACCCTAAAAAAGGCGGATATTGACGTATGGTCAAAAGACGTCCCAAGACGTCAGTATATGACTTCTTGGGACGTCTTTTGACCATACGTCAATATCCGCCTTTTTAGGGTACCCTTAAACGTCTGTTAGATGACGTTATCGGATCCTTACTCTACCCCAGACCTAAACCTACCCCTAAACCTACCCCGTCACCTACTGACGTTAAAGGTAAAGCGTCAGTTGTATGACGTCCCAGGATCGTCATTTACCGACGTTTAAGGGTACCCTAAAAAGGCGGATATTGACGTATGGTCAAAAAACGTCCCAAGACGTCAATATATGACTTCTTGGGATGAGACTGTTTTAGTCACAATGGTGGTAGCAATCCAACATGACTGACTGTCACGGTTATGTTCAGATAGTTTAATTCTCACTTTTAATTTGCACTCATCAGCTTCCTGTCTCCTTTGTTCTCAGTTTCCCGCCACTAGTTTGTCTCCTTGGTTACTCATTTGATTTGTCATTATGTTCAGCTGTTGCCTTTTTTTATTCCCTGTATAGAAGTTCCCTTGTTTCATTAGTTTAGTGTCCGGTCTCGTCTATGCATAGCAGTTGATACGTTGCCTCCCTTCTTCTGAGGTATTCTGTCTGGATTATTCATTAAAGACTTTTAATTCTCATCTTCTTCATTGTGTGTGCTAAACTACCATATGTGACAGACACAGGCAATACAAATCAACAATATTTTGATAAGCAAAGATAACACTCAGGAGATTAACAGAAGTTACCACACATTTAACATAGACGAGAACCGACAAGCAACAGAACCAAACAGTGTGTATATACACAAGGAGAACTAGACAAGGCACAAGTAGGGCTAATCAGTAACTAAGGCAATTAACAGAGAGTAATTAAGGTCAAGCTGAAAGGAAACACTAGGAACAAAGACACAGGACTGAAAACACAAAGAGACCTAACATAACCCTAACAGTACTCCCCCTTACCACAAAGTGTGTCATCACGGCTTAAATATTTGTCCAAAGGTCTTGGAGGAGGGTGAATGACAGGAAATTTGAGAAGCCTTCAGAGGGGAACACCAAGGGGGAGCTGACAGAGAAGAGCCAAGGCGAAGGCCTAATGGACCGACTGAGCCTGGGGGCCGACTGATTGAGGTGGAACTGGTTAAGCTGGAGACCTCAGCGAAACTGCAAGGACGACGGCCAGAGCGACATCGCCGGCCAGGAAGTCCAAGAAGTCCATTCACAAGCAGCTTGTGGGACCAAAGTGGACATGGGGCCTGGCGGAGCCCGGTGGAGCCAAAGGGAGGGTTGAGGCACAGGCAGAGGCCCGGAAGTCCACGCCAAAACCAGGACAACAAGAGACCAAGGTGCAGCCGGAGGGCCGAGGGAGCCTCGTGGAGCCCAAATGATGGTGGACCGGGGCAGAGGTAGCGCAAAGCCAAGGTGGAACCACAGGCCGAGGTGAAGACATGGACTTGCAGGCCCAAGATGTAGCAAGGGGATCGCCACCAACTCTAGGGTGGAAACGATGCTCCCGCCTCGGGACGGATATGACATCCGGCTCTGGCTCCAGTAAAGACCACAGGCTCTAGCTCTGTGGCTGGTGGTGGCTCAAGCTGGTGCTGCATGGGGGCACTGGCTCGGGCTCTGTTTCCATAGTGAGCTCGGAGGTTGTTGCTTTGTCCTTGGCGGAAGATTTTCCCTTGGTTCTGGGGCTTTCCCGGCTGGGAAGATGAGGCTTCCGGTCTGGAACTGGCAGACAGGCTCTGTGGAGTCAGAGTTGTTGGTGTCTTCTTCTACAACTCACACTTTAAAGAAGGATCCACACATCCACAGGGCATAGTTGATGAAGTCCTCCTCAGATACAAGCAACATCTGGCCTAAGATGTCATCTATCCCACTCCAAAAGATGTACCTAAGAGCCTCATCATCCCAGCATGCCTCAGGGTATAAATCCAGGATCTCCACTGTGAACTCTTATAAAGTCCAGCTCTTCTGCAAAGGGCATTTCTTTAATAATTTGAGGGCTGGTTTGAGGGACAACTAACAGAGAGTAATTACTATCAAACTGAAATGAAGCACAACAGACACATGAAAGAAAACATAACAATTACCCTAATCATTACCCTAATCAGAATTGCTTTGAAATTTGTCAATGATACATTAATAAATTAAATATTTAATTGTGTATTTAATTATTTATATATATATATATATATATATATATATATATATATATATATATATATATATATATTATATATATATATAAGAGAGAGAGAGAAGAGAGAGAGAGAGAGAGAGAGAGAGAGAGAGAGAGAGAGAGAGAGAGAGAGAGAGTTGTTGTTGTTTGTTGTTGTTGTTTTAAGTAATTAATACGTCATGAATTTTTATATATATTATACCTTTTTTTGGATCATGTCTGGGTTAGGCTTAGGGAAAGAATTAAAGAAGGCTTGCAACTGGAGCATAATGCCCCAGCATGCACACATTTCTTTTTCATTGTCTCTTTGCTAATCTGCAGGAGTGAATTTAGTCAATGCTTTGTGTGGATGGTGGAGAGACAGACAAAAGAAGTGAGGTGATGGCTTGAAACTTTGTATCAGGAGGAGAGAGAGCGTACATCCACAAATCAGCCCAGACAGGATCTGATGACTGGGGTCATCTCTCAGTTAAGCGCTACCACTGGGAGAGGTTGTTGGTGGGCTGCGGATGAGTTCAACCACAGGAAATGTTAATGTGATATCGCATTCCACTGATGTTGTAGTTGGAAAGCAGACCCAGGAGATGTGTATCTGTAATTGGGATGGTGTATGGAGCATACAAGCACACACACCCTCACCCTTCTGCTACAAGCGATGAACCTTGGGTGAGGTGAGCATTGAAAACGGGAAGCTAAGCCTGGCCTCTGTTATTGACCTCCTTCTGTCTACCCTCCGTCACTCACTCCGTGTGCGTGTGTACACTTGCCTATGCTACAGAATCCATAGCAAACCGCTCTCCCTTCTAAAACGATTATATGTCAGCAATCCCCCCAATTTGGTGCCTGCTAAAGCGGGCTGTGAACTCATCGCTCCCATCTGGAGAATTATGCAAGAAAAAAAGTGGCTCTCACCTGACAGCATGGCTCAGCCCACTGCTGCAAACGGCTGCCGGTCATGTGATAAGTCGACCCTGACCAGTTCAAAGCTGATTTGGCGACAGGCTGATTGCTGGCAGGTAATCATTTTAGCAACACCTATGAGCAGGGGGCATTGCTCGAACGAAGGTAAAGAGAAAAAGTTTTCCTGTTTTGCCTTCTTTCTCTCTTCCTGCTCTCATGTCTTACTGCTGGCCTTTAGCAGCTGAACTTGGAGTGAACCTGGCTATGTTATTATATATTTCATATCTATCTTCGATGCTTTTTTTTTTTTTTTGGAAATTTGTTATTCAGCGAGCTCTGCATTGTTCTGTGGGCCTTACCTCAATAGGTGATATGCACAAGGTTACCTTTTGAACTGGTCTAGTATTATAAGCCAGACTTCTTTCTAAGCATTTACAGGAGTGGATGGGGATTTGAAATCTTTATAAGAGCAACAGGGATAAAAGTGATTAAGCTGGAGTTTTTCGTAGTTCCCCATCCATCTGAGATATTTATGAATTAATTAGTGGATCCATCTATAAAAGCTGAACTGCAATCAGATATTTGGATTAATGACTAAGTCTTCCAAGTCGCAAGTAAGCAAAATTCAAAAAACTGATTTGGAATAGTTGGAAATCTGGCAATCAATACAAATGGTCTGTAACCATCTGTAACAAGAGAATGGCAGTGTAGCTTACAGCTGTACAGGAATCCCACAATTCTCACTCACTCGTTCCTCCTGAGTTCTGCATACTCTATAATGAGCTCTCTAACGGCAAGGATGGAGAAAAGGAAAGAAGGAAAAAGGAAACAAGGGATGCTCTCTCCTCTGTCATTCCGACTGCATTAGGATGGTCTCCCCGTCCGGCTTCCTAGATATTATATGAATATCTAGCATGCAGATCCTCTAAAAGAGTTTACCTCATGGTTTTCTTTTCTCCAATTTGTGCTTTTAGCATTTTATCCTAACATATTCACTAATTCCGTCATATAACATAATGTGTAAATATGTTTTATCTATATCTTCAAGAAGCATTCAGTAGTCTCATGTATGTGTAAGATATTGCTTTGCATTTCACATAGCAAAAGAGTAATGTTTGCTCTCCAGCAGCAAATTAAAGAGACATGAAGCTGGATGCGGCACAGCAGGTCTCATAGAGAAACAGCCAGTTGAATCTTATGTCTTTAAATGATCATCTCGCACCCCACTATTGTGATGAAAATTGTGTCACTAATATCTTTTTATAACATATTCACTCAAAACACACTGTGAAACTCCATCTTGTATCAGTGTGTCGATATGCTTTCTTGCAGGGGAGTTATTGTGCAACAGTGCTGGTTTTCACCCAGAGCACAAACCACAAGTGCACAGAGAATACAAAGTTACTTTCTCATCTTTTATTTTATTTATTTATTTAGTCTTAAGTTTGTGCTGGGTTTTTTTAAGGAGCAGAATCATGAGAGTATTGTTCATTTAACATGGCATCTTTTGCATCTCCTTTGCATTTTTAGGACCAGAAGCGGTGCAGATTTCTTCAGGCAATTTGTTTCAGGTAACGGGAGCTTTCAGGTGCAGAAAAAGGTATCCTGGGAACTGTTAGAAAATAGAGAGAGGGATAAAGAATGAAAAAGGGATGGGTAGAGCTGTTTAGATCATTCATAGATTCTGCTTTGTGAACAAGGTGAATATGGTGTGCTCTGCACTTGATATTGATCGCAAGTCTTTTAACAACATTTACTTATATGCTGTCTCTCTTGATAAAGATAGCCATTTGATTTTAATGTACCAGACAAGGTTGCTTTTGAAAGAATATTCAGACAGACTCTAGAAGTGCTCTTATGTTGTGCATCATTAAAGCAGTTTTGATGTTACTGTACATACAGTTGTGGTCAAGTCAAGTCACCTTTATTTATGTAGCGCTTTTTACATTACAGATTGTTTCAAAGCAGCTTTACAGAGATAACATGAAAATAATCCAACACAATTCGTTTTTTGAAGAAAATAATAAGTTTAGTGATGATTCATTTTTGTTGTAAAAAAGTTATTAATTTAGTTAATTTAAATATAGCCACTCTGGAGAAAACCGTGATGTCACCATTCAGTTCAGTTTAGTTCTCATTTAATGGTGTCAATATAGGCAGATTTTAAATTAAATTAAATGTCCCCAACTAAGAAAGCCAAAAGCCAAAGACAAAAAAGGTGACAAAGGCGACAGTGCCAAGGAACCAAAACTCCGTCAGGTGACAGAATGAAGCCAGGTATAATATGGTCAGAATTATTGGCAACCTTGGTAAATGTGTTCAAAGATGGCTATAAAAATAAATCTGCATTGTTTATCCTTTTGATCTTTCAATAAAAAATGTACACAAATCTAACCTTTCATTAAAGTAAAAGAATTTAAAGTGCGTCACATTCTGAAATAAATGTTATTCTCCAAAACACTTTGGCCACAATTATTGGTACCTCTAGATGTGTTATGAGTAAAATATTTCAGAATGTATAATCCCATTATTATTTACATTTTAGTACACCAGGGTGACTATGGAACATACAATTGTCTACCTATGTTTCGCAGGAGTATATGAGGAAACACAAAGGCCAAATTCCCTTAACTGAAATTCCATCACAGTGAGTACACCAAAAAATGTGCAAAAAGATTGTCAAGCTTCACAAAATAGAAAGTGGCTCTAAGAAGATAGCTAAAGCATTAGAAATTCCCATTTCCAATAATTAAGCAGTTTAAATCAACTAAAGATGTTACAAATCTGCCAATAAGAGAATGTTGTTTGGGCAGACTGATCTCATGAAACTGCGTATATATGACACGCCAATTCGTATTTCCATTTTTGGCGTGCTATCAACACGCATAATCGCTTTTCCGCGTGTTTATGAACGCTGTTGACTTAACGTTAAATTACTGTATATATAAATATTTGAGCTACCCCAACCCCGTCCCTAAACCTACCCGTCACTGGTTAATACCATTTATGAGTCTTTCCCTACCATCCTAGTAAGAAAAATATCGCTCCCCCAGATGTATATCAAAATTTGGCTTTATTTTGCTCGGATTTTTAACAGCGTGTACATACACGCGGAATCACTCGGACATAACGGCGTAGATATACACGCATACACGCGGATAGCTCAAAATGCGTATAAATAACACGCCACTTGACTTGAAAGTGGCGTGTATGTTTACGCAAAAGTCATGATGTCATGTTGGTTTGGGAAGGTTTCAAGAAACATCCTCCTCGCTCATACAAAAACAAGCACATCAGTTGTCAGACACGATTGGAACTTCAAAAGGGACTGGATTCTATGGTCAGATGAAAGAAAACAAACAAAAAAATCTTGTTCAGATACATGGTATCATGGATTCTTGCAAATACCAATAGATAAGAAAATAACAACTCGACCGATTCTGCTAGATATCGTATAATGGGCCGTGGTTGGAATTTGCATCAGGACAACGATCCAAAACAAATCAAAATCAACACAAAAATTTGTCACTAAGCACAAAATTAAGCCTCTGCCATGACCATCCCAGTCTCTAGAACTGAACCCTACAGAAAATGAGTGGGATGAACTGAACAGAAGAAGCACCAACATGGAGTTGTGAATCTGAAGGGTCTGGAGAGATTCTGTAGGGAGGAATAGTCTATGATCTCTTGTCAGGTGTTCTCCAAACTCATCAGGCATTGGAGGAGAAAACTCAGAGCTGTTATCTTAGCAATAGGAAGTTGCAAAAAGTATTTTTATAAAAGGGTGCCAATATTTATGGCCAGCATGTTTTGGAGAAAAGCATTTATTTCATAATGTGATTTATCATTAGTCACATAATGAGACATCTCCTCTTTAAGACAACAACAATAATAATAATAATAATAATAATTTGTTACATTTATAAAGAGCTTTTATCGGCACTCAAATCACTTTACATATGGAATAGGGGATCCTCAACCACCACCAATGTGCAGCATCAACCTGGATGATGCGACGGCAGCCATAGTGCGCTAGAACGTCCACCACACACCAGCTTATTGTTTGAGTGAAGACCAATGAGTGATGAAGCCAATCAGTATATATGGGGATGATTAGGAGGCCATCATTATGGACAGAGGCCCATGGGCAATGGCCAGGATGCTGGGGTTAAACCTCAACTCTTTTTCGAAAGACATCCTGGGATTTTTAATGACCACAGAGTCAGGACCTCAATTTAATGTCTCATCCGAAGGACGGTGCTTCTTGACAGTCTTGTGTCCCCATCACTACTCTGGGGCATTAGGACCCACTCAGATCACAGGGTGAGCACCCCCTGCTGGCCTCACAAACACCTCCCCCAGCAGCAACTTTGAAAACAAGTTTTCCCAGGAGGTCTCCCCTCCAGGTTCTGACCAGACTCAACCCTGATTAGCTTCTGTGGGCAACCAGTCTTGGGCAAGGGGGTGATATGGCATATAAAAGTTATACAATAAAGGTTATCAATACAGAAAATAAAGTACATTATAGAGACTGAATTCAAGATGGAGAAAATGTTAGATGAAATTAAAGGGTACCTATTATGGATTTTTGAAAATTGCCCTTCATGTAGTGTGTAGCATAGATCTAAGTGAACGAAAACATCCTGCAAAGTTTTTAAACATGAAAGTTCACCGTATACAAAGTTATTGTCTCTCAAAAGTAAGAGTCGACTCTGAGTCGCTGATATGAATCGTTCGACAAACGATGCTTTTTCTCTAACTTTATGACGTCACCTGTACAAGTTATTTGAATAAGATACGCCCACTCATTGCGTTCGGAGCATAGACAGTAAGGTTCGGAGACGCCAGGGAAAACTAACATCATGTCGACGAGACGCTGTGTTTTGAAGTGCGACGCAAAAGCAAACTTTTTTCATCTGCCCAGTGAGGAGCATTTGAAGACTAAGTGGCTACAGTTCATATATACAACTATACCACAGAAGTGTAGCTCGAACCTTGTTCTGTATTCGTGTCATTTTGGAAGATGATTGCTTCACAAACCTAAATGCTATAAAGTGTGGATTTGCGAGCCGTCTGATACTGAAGGAAGGTTCATTATCGAGTTTATTTGGATCAGCTTCCTTCTCCGAATCACAACCTGTAAGTATTACTAATATTAATTTTTGCTTTTATGTTTTATGTATCATGCTCAATAATTAGTTTGTGTGTTGTGTACACAGCGCAGCTTCTAGGTCTTCAATGTCAATTGTAATGAAATATGTAAAGTGCACGCTCTCCTGCCACACATTGTATGTCTCACGCTGAAAAACTATTTGTAATATATTTAATATGCCGCAGCGCCCAAAACTCTGGCTGCGCCGCTCTTAGTGTGTAACCGGCAGGAATCAAGCACGTCTCCTCTGGTGTTGTTCATCTGGTGTTGTTAGCCAATCAGAAAATAGCACTATTGTATCTGGGTAAGAATTAACGCAACAACCAATGACACTCCATCGGCTCGGTGTCACGCCTTTGGGCTATGGTAGCTAACATATCACCGCAGATTAGCGTCACACAAAGGCGGGGTTTGTAAAAATGACTCGCTAAACGATTCATATGGGAGTCGGTGAGCAAATCAGGTAAAAATAAATGCATATTATAAGACAACAAAAGTGTTTTTTGTCATTTCATGCTTGTAAAACTGTTGTTGGGGACTCCCAGAACAATATTAGGAACATTTTAAATGCCATAATAGGTACCCTTTAACCCTCTGAGGTCTGAGCTGTTTTCGGGCTCTTTCTGTGTTTTGGTATGCCCTGACATTTGTGCTTATTTCAGCTACTTAAAACATACCATTTGCCAACATATAAATTTGCTGTATTCAGCACAAACTCTGCTACAATAATATGTGAGCAAAATGGATGTACATGTTTGCATTTTATAGAAAAAAAATAATATGCGTGGTTAGTACGTTTTGGGAAAAAAAAATGTCACCGCAATAAGGCCATTTAACACATACTGAATAGTTGAAAACAATACTTTTGAGTTACTATTCTTGTAGGCTAGAACTTTTACTTCAAAATGAAGTGAAAATCATTCTGACCACTCTTTCAGAAAGATCAATATAACGATTTGAATTTCTTACATCAGTTTTTGGGTCATTACTGCTGTATGCGTGGGAGTGTTAATGCCGATGAATATTAATGTGATTTACACCTGGGGAGACTAAAGACACTCCCTCAATGTGCTAATGCCCCATCAAGGTGCTGTGAGGCAGCCTGAACTAAGAATGATTCGATGTATAAAAAGTTAAAAAGAACAGCATTTATTCAAAATAGAAATCTTTCCTAAGAACATAAAGACTTAAAGTCATTCATATCACTTAACACTTCCTTTAAAAAAAAACAACATAAAAAGACCAAACTTGTTTTTTTTATATAAAAAAAAATATAAAATATTGCTTATACAGTGCTTATATAAATAAAAAAAGTGCATTCAAAGAATCCTAAAAAAACTATCACAGGTTAAAAAAAATTAAGCAGCATAACTGTTTACAACATTGATTTAAAAAAAAAATTATATCAGAATGATTTCTGAAGGCTGATGGTGACGATGTAAACACAACAAAACAAAAGCAAAAAACTGTTAGCACATTATCCAAAGTAAACTGATGGACTATTATGATTATAGATGCACAATGTATCTGTTGATGGACAGAGAAACATCTATTGATTGGTAGACTGCGTAACCGCGAGTATCTGTTTATGGCTCATTGACCGCACGCATTTACTGATACACTCAATGAACGGCTGTACCTAATACAAATAAAACATCTCTAGTTAACTAGTAGATCATTCATTTAGTCCGCTCTTAAATAAGAGATCTAGAGCTAAAATGTTTTGTTTTTGAACTCAAGCTGAGCGCTCGTGTCCTGCTATCAGTGTCATGGATACAGTGAGTCTCTTGTGGCGGCTTGCGCACAGAACATGGTTTTCAATCTATTGCCATTGCGGACACTATTCATTCCGGTGAAATCACAAAATAAAATGCACACAAACGTGTGTCCTATATACGTGTGTGTTTGATATAGACTGTAAACACTGATGAACATATTCGGTTTTGATGAGAGAAAAAAAATATGCTAGTGGTGGATTCGAACCTGTAACCTCTAACACGCTTGGCAATTGATCTAACCACTAGACTACACGAGCGTATAGGCCTACACGAACGTTGTGAGTTAATATTTACTATAGTCTGAAAATGCATTTGAGCTCTATGATCAGAAAAGGAATTATAAAACACTAAACTTACTCCGAACTTGTATCCTCGGGGTCAATCCGTTCTTCAAAATGCAACCGCTCGTCTGAGTTTCAAATTCCACTGAGGAAAAGGTTAATTATTCCCAGCTGTCCATAATCCTCTGAAGGAGTAACGTTAGCGTGCTTCCATCCCTAAAACGCGATGAACTATCAGTGAATCTCTGATGAAGAATCTTCATGTTGTTATGCAGTGATCGGGGGCGTGCCGCGTGTGGGATGCATATCGCCTATTTACCATGTCAAAAGCGCTGGGGGTGTGGCGGGCTCACCTAATTATCTTTAATGAAGGGAGAGCGAAAAAACTGTAACTCTCCTTGGTTTCAAACGGATTACATAAACTGGAAATATTTAAAAAAAAAAATAAAATACTTCATTTGAAAGAAGAGAATCTCAGCTTCATAAAGAGACATCTCTCGTATCTCTGTGACAAGTATTGACAGAGTTAAAGTGAATGTTTCGGACGCGTTTCAGAACGGACCTCAAAGACAGAGAGAAGGGAAAACGCGCATCATGTTTATTTTTCTTTGTTTGACGAAAAGCACAACACTTTGTTTTTATTGTGAGTATCCACAAAAAAAATAGAAACTTAACAGGATCTAATGATGTACAACACTTATATTTAAGATCAAAATTAACAGAGTAATTTGATTCTCTTTTGCACTGATAAGGAAAAAATCCAGCAAAACGCGGGCACGCGGTTTTCGACCCCAGAGGGTTAATTACTGTGTTTGTGGATATCTGCTCACACGTAGATATGGTAAAAATAATGTTTCATAGTTTGGTGCGGCTCGATCGCTTCAGTAAATGTCCTGTGCTTGCGCTGTGAGATTCATGGTGAATATTATAATATCTAGACCGTTTACTGTTAAATACTGTGTTTGTGGATATCTGCTCACACGTAGATATGGTAAGAATAATGTTTCATAGTTTGGTGCGGCTCGATCGCTTCAGTAAATGCCCTGTGCACGCGCTGTGAGATTCATGGTGAATATTATAATATTTAGACTGTGTTTACTGTTAAATACTGTGTTTGTGGATATCTGCTCACACGTAGATATGGTAAAAATAATGTTTCATAGTTTGGTGCGGCTCGATCGCTTCAGTAAATGTCCTGTGCACGCGCTGTGAGTTTGATTCACTCGCGCTGTGGGTTTGAAAAGCAAAACGCACCAAACATTAGGCTTCATGGTTTTACTCCAATCTCATTTCATGACGTCATAACGAATGGAAAGGCTTGAAGTAACATATGAAATATGTATCCCAAAATCGTGCAGCCCTATAGCTCTTGATATCAGCATGTTCACATGTGGGTTTTTTTTTTTCAAAAATTTTTTTTTTACAGGGACCAGCTGATGCCACTGATGAGTCCTGCTGACTTCAACATTCACATGAGTCTCTCATGGTAAAGTGAAAAACATTGGAAATGACAGGTATGTAGCCTACTATGTTTCAGGAATGGCACAAAGGTCTCTTTTGAGCAGAGTGTGTGTGATCTAAAGATCAGTGTGTTTAATAATGTGCTTTTTTTGTCATTTGTTGTGTATCTTTGGATTATGTTGTGTTGTAAATAAATCCAAACAATCAAAAAGCCATTCTTTTTTAAGGCTCTCCTCATTCTTTGTGCAAGGCTCCTAATGATAGGGCCTGATAGCACCTAATAGGGCCATTATAGGAGGGGTTTTTGTCTTCCTCAGGTGCGAAAAGCATACATATTAATGAGAGACTCTCAGTGGTTTACGCCTTCTCGCATAAAGCTTTCTTACACAAAACACGTCGTACAAATTTTAAAACATACTTTATTGTCTTATCTGAATGAGTAGTCAGGATGATTTTCACATAGTTTTGGAGCAAATATTCTAGGCTACGTGATACAATTATCAAAAGTCTCGTGAAGAAATAATTAGTATTGGTTTTATGATCTTATTTCAGTGACAATTATTTTTAGTTTTTTCACAAGCCACGCATAAACGTCATTATCTCAAAACTACAAGCTTTTACCTACATGCTGTTGACATATTACTGTAGCAGAGTTTGTGCTGAATACAGTGTAATAAGACTTTAGCCATGAAAATGTCACAAGTAACAGAAATAAGCACAAATGTCAGAGCATGTCAGAACACCTCCAGCACCCAGAAAACACCTCAGACCCCAGAGGGTTAACGACCCCATGAAATTTCAGTAGCACCTAATTGCAGTACACGAGATCCGGGGGGCGGAGTCGGATCCAGATTAAGGGGTGGGGTTGGGTAAGTTTAGGGGTGGATTTATGGATAAGGGGTGGAGCTGGGTAGGTTTAGGGGTGGGTTTAGGGATAAGGGGTGGAGCTGGGTAGGTTTAGGTATGTAAGGTGGGAGGAGTCGGATCTAGATCCGACTCCTCCCCGTGGATTTCATGTTCTGCAGTGAGGACCATTTCTGAAATTTGGCGAGTGAGTGTTATTTCCTTCATTCCTGTGTTGATGTATTGAAACAGGACGTCTGGGTGGGACGTTGGCATAAAAAAGTGCCAGTGGGCCTTTGTTACATCACATCCATCATATTACTTTTACAGAGAGTGTCAGTACACATTTGAAATGTTAAAGGTTTATTCAATCAATATTTTTACTAGCTTATGGAATCTAACAGACAAGTTAAATGTTGATTTAATTAGGTCTTTAATGGAAACAATCATCAAAATAGTTTTAAATCCTTGAAAGGCAGCTGTTTGAAGCCACCAGGAGGCCAGTGAAATAAAGACAATCAAGCAGATCAGCGCTAACAGCTTGCACTCCTCCTTTCTTCCTTAAAGAGGCATTCTCCCACGAAATAAACCAGTGTTACAACAGATTGATTTAAATGTCTGTGTGTTTTCCAGCACCTCTGTGGCAGACTCAACAAAAGGGATGAGTTTACAATACCACCCCTTACATCCAAGTAATTTATGGCACGCCATGCGCTCAGCAAAGTGCAGCAAAAGGCACCTGGCCTAAAGCATAAAAGAGCACATAACACAAGAAAGAGAAGGATTTACCTTGCAAAATAAAGTGGGAAGTAATTGAAACAGTGCAGAAGTACGCTTTTGATTATGTTGTGGATGCACTCCGTCATGTCATAATGGCTCTTGTCCCCTGAACCGCAAAACCATGTATGCTTAATGAAGCAAAAACAGCTCCACATGAAACAGCTATCTCCATCTTTTGAAGGCAATATTGCTATCATAAAGCATGCACGGAGTAATAGAAATAAGATTTACACAGGTCCGGCTAATGCATGCTAAGGAGGTTAACTGCTGTGTTTCTTGACAACCCAAAAGGCGGCTCCATCTAATAAGGCTGGCAGCCCCTTTATGGTCTCTTTCTCAGGATGACTGCTTCTCACTGGCAACACCAAAAAACATTGTTTATAAGGCACTGTGTTGAATATGCAATAAAACAGCTAAAAACAAAACGATTCCCCTTATGCTGACAATAAATGGGGTGAATATGAACATCACTTGCGCTGTTTAAAGAGACTGCATAATTCAGTGTTTACAAGTGCCGTTGGTAAGGGTGATACTGTGATTATTACCAATATCAATTGTACCCTATTAGCACAATCACTGCATAATATTTTTGTAGTAAAAGCTGCCATTATCATGCTGGCATTGACATGACTGACCTGCAAACTGTTCTGTATACAATAGTAAAGCAAAAGGCCACAAAAGGCCATGCGTTACAGTGGTTTTACCATAGGTAAGGGGTACAATGCTGTCTTTTATTATATTGCTATTTCCATCATTACTTAGGTACAATGTCATACCTAAGTAATGATGGAAATAGCTATATAATAAAAGTGTTCAGTTAACTAAATCTTACAGGTTCAATAAAAGTTAAGCCCAATACCCTGCACGTATGTTGGATGTTATGTGTTGATTACAACAAAAATGAATTTCCACTTTACACTCCCTTTCTCTCTCTCCCTCTCTTTAATAATTTAAATAATAATATTTTATATTTGCAAAATTAATATATGTCAAAATATTTTAATAATTACTCAAATAAACAATTCTTTAGACAAGTAATGTAATTTGTTATATAAAAAAATGAATCTTGATTACTATTAATATTTAAGATCTCATCCTCTGAACAGTTCTATAAATGAAAGCAAACTAAACTATGGCCAGTTAGTTGGAATTTTTTTTTTAATTTTTTTTTTTTATATATATATATATATATATATATAATAATATATTATAATAGTATATTCTAAAGGGATGCAAAACAACAAGGTTTTCCATTTCCTGCTCTACTAATTTAAACTCAGCAAACACAGACAAGCAGAGTGCTACAATGAACAATGAAAAGTCTGGACTGTATATGCATATACTGGAATGCCTCACAGCCAATCAAATAAAAAGACCAGAAATAACTATAAATAAACAGCGTTTTCTGTTTAACACAGGGTCTTTCAATGGTATTAATTATCCTAGATAATTATGAAATAATTTGCCTGCTTTCATATTTGACCACAGAATAATAAGTTAACATCAGTTACAGATGCACAATATACATTTACCTTATCCTATTACTTTTTGGTGACCCATCCTATCAATGCACATTCAGCCTTGTTATTCACAGCAGTTCACATTCCGCCAAAATGTCCCACTGTCCTGACAAATAGCCATTAACATTTTCCCTCCTTTCCCACTTTTGCCTTCTCAAATTTGGTCTCTCCCCTATTTGTGCAGATGATGTATTGAAATCCATGAGCCTATAATCCTATTAATACAGCTCTTGTCCATGTTACATTTATTTTCCTCGTAATCTCCTGCTCTGGCCTCTCCTCACTCTCTCTCTCCTCTTGTCCCTTGGCTGACCCCGGCCCACGTACTCTCCTCTCTGAGCTGAGAGAAATTCAGATTGATACCAAATATAATGGTCGTTGCGGGTTTCATAACAAGCTTCCTGATGGTGTGATCAAGGGCTGTTTAGCTTGAATGACCGCGTCAGCCATCTTCTTGAACTAAGGGCAGGCTCATGACAAACTGGAGAGAGCCGGATGGGAATGTTTACAGTGTCATTCTGTGAAATGCTATCAATAGCATCAATCAACTTGACCTTTCTGCTATTATACGACTACGAGAGATACAGGCCAAATAGTTGTAGAAAATGTTTTTTTGTGAGGCTTTAAGAGTCATACTTTTTAAAGTTCTACATAAACATTGCATTAAAATGATTTGTGTGCACACCATACTCGCATAGAAGCAGTGCATGATGGGAGTTTTTCATAAGGGCTTACTGTAACTCATTTCTAAAAGGGGGGAAAAGATGTATTTCATCCTTTAACTAGATCGTCCGGATGTCTGCTTTGATGTCTGCATAGGCAAAGAAGGCCCCACAAACACGTAATCCTAATGGAAATCCTTGTCATACATGCCCCAGTAATGGTTTATGGTTCGGACCATAAGCGCCAATCCAAACCCAGTCCTCCAAACCCATAAACCAATCAGTTCCACGCCAAATCCAAATGAATCAATTCCAAACTTCAGATGGCCACAGACGTGCTCACCTACCTATCATCCCACTGAGAACGGCTGCAAATATAGTATTTTTACAAGTCAGAGCACTTCATGGAGTCTAATGAATGTGAATGGATGGGCATTGAGTGAAGTGAAGACATGTATTTACACAGGATCTAGAATCTTCTTTACATGCTTTGCTACCCGCTTTTGCCGCTTTGCTACCTGCTGTGAGCTGTGCATTTGTTTGCGTCTGGCTGTCTAAGCCTCGTATTAGCTTCATATTTTTCCGTATTTCTCTCTTTTATTCTGTTCTGCAACATCATTTAACTCATAATTACAACTCGGACTGTTGGTCGCAGAGCGAGACACCGCTTCACTGCTGCTCGCCCTGCGATCGACTGATTTTGTCAGCCTCGTTGCCTGCTGTGCGCTTGTCTGCGTCGTGGCTGTCTATATTAGACGCGTCTCAAGCCATTATACGGCTGGAACCGCAAATACGGTAAGAACATCGGTTGTTGGTCGTAGAGCGAGACACCGCTTCACTGCTGCTCGCCCTGCGATCGACTGATTTATCCGCCTCGCTGTCTGCCGTGAGTTTGTTTGTCTGCGTCGTGGCTGTCTAAGCCTCGTATTAGGTTCGTATTTCCTTGTGTTTCTCCGTATTTCCTCCTTTTATTCTGTTTTGAACCATCATTTAACACATAATTATAACTAGGACTGTTGAACAGACGCGTCTCAAGCCGTTACCCAACACCACTAACCACTAGCAGCTAAGTTGCTAACTTACTGTCCATCTGTTAAAATGGCGAATATATCAGGTGTATGTTATCTACCTTTTTGTGCAGATGAGAACAAATGTGAGTTGCTCGTGGTGCAGTCTGAATTAGAAGCTGTAGAAAAGCAGATCCGTGACCTTCTAGAGAGACAAGCTGAGCTGAGAGACCGGCGTTTAGCTCTTGAAACATCACGCACTGATGCCCACGGATCAGTGATAAACGTTAGTAACCCGCTGACGCCGACCTCGTCTACTCCGTCCGTTTCTCAGCACTGGTCCCGAACGTCCAGGTCACGATCAGCCATGGTTTCATCACTCGGTTCAACACACCACCACGAGCCTGGTGTTCTGTTGAAGCGCGACCAGGACAAACTTTTCGCCCCCCCGGTTTTCGAGATCTCCACTCAGAACCGCTTCTCCCCTCTTCGTGAAACGGAACGCGATGCTGTGATCATCGGCGATTTCACCGTCCAAACCATCCATGCTACGTTAGGTAAAAGCACAGTCACTGCTTTCCTGGTGCTCGTGTTCTCGATATCACTCCGCGGGTAACTGAGATCTTGAACGGTGACGAGCGCGTCGGAGCTGTTGTGCTGCACGCGGGATCTAACGACACTAGGCTGCGACAGACGGAGGTTCTGAAGAAAGACTTCAGGAGCCTTATCGATACGGTACGCAGCACATCGCCTGAAATAGCGATTATTGTGTCTGGACCGCTTCCTACGTACCGACGAGGGCATGAAAAGTTCAGTAGATTATTCACGCTTAATGAATGGTTATTGTCATGGTGCAATGAGCAGAAACTGCTCTTTGTAAATAATTGGAATCTGTTTTGGGAGCGACCGAGGCTCTTCCGCGCTGATGGCTTACACCCAAGTAGAATAGGGGCAGATCTTCTGTCGGATAACATCTCCAAGATGTTAAATACCGTTTGACTAGTAACCAAAAATCCAAATCACAGTCTCTACTGCACCAATTTAATTGATAATACTAGTGTAGAACATTGCATAGAAACTGTGTCTATTCCTCGTTTACTAAGATCAAATAATAAATCTACTGCGGGATCTAGAAAAAATCTAATTGTTATTAAAACAAAAACTCTCGCTATTAGTGAACAAAAACAATGTCTAAAGCTAGGTCTTCTAAACATTAGATCACTCACACCTAAGGCGGTTATTGTAAATGAAATGGTCACAGATAATAATTTCGAAAACCAAATGATTATTTCGGTCTAAATGAGTCTACTCCACCAGGATACTGTTATAAGCATGAGCCCCGTCTGATCGGTCGTGGCGGCGGTGTTGCAACAATCTATAGAGATATTCTCAATGTTACTCAGAAAACTTGTCATAGGTTTAATTCGTTTGAAGTACTTGTGCTAAATGTTACGCTGTTAGATGTAAGAAAAAAATCCCTATTATCTCTAGCATTGGCTACCGTATATAGACCTCCAGGGCCTTACGCCGATTTTCTAAAAGATTTTGCTGACTTTCTATCAGATCTTTTGGTCAACGTCGATAAAGCATTAATTGTTGGAGATTTTAACATACACGTAGATAATTTAAATGATGCGTTAGGGGCTGCGTTTACAGATTTATTAAACTCCTTCGGGGTCAAGCAAAACGTCACCGGACCAACTCATCGTCTTAATCATACACTCGATTTAATTATATCATATGGAACCGATCCAACCGATATAGATATCATTCAACTAACTGATGATGTCACTGACCATTACATGGTAACTTGCATACTACGTACTGCTGTATTATGTCATGCTGCGCCACGTTATCGACCAGGTAGAACAATTCTTCCATCCACCATAGATAATTCCTCAAATAGCTTATCTGATCTGTCTCAGCTGCTGCCTGAACCCAAACAAACAGATGAACTAGACGAATTAACTAGCACTATGAGCACCATTCTCTCTAGAACATTGGATATTGTTGCACCCATTCGATTAAAAAAGGTCAGAGAAAAAAGTATAGCACCATGGTACAATAATACTACGTATGTTTTAAAGAGAGAAACCCGTAATTTAGAGCGTAAATGAAAAAAAAAAAAACTAATTTAGAGGTCTTTAGAATCGCGTGGAAAGACAGTATGTCACGTTATAAAAAGGCCCTTAAAACGGCCAGGTCTGAGCACCTCAGCAAATTAATAGAAAACAACCAAAATAATGCAAGGTTTTTATTTAATACCGTGGCTAGACTAACAAATAAACAGAAGTCGTCTGAACAAAATACCTCGTTACAGTTCAGTAGTAATGATTTTATGAACTTTTTCACCGAGAAAATTGAAAGCATCAGAATCAAAATCGTAAACGTTCAATCTTTGCTCGCGCCTTATAATTCAGCCGCAATTATCACCCCGCAAGAACAATTACAATGCTTTACAACCATAGAACAAAAAGAGTTAAATAAACTTATCACTTCATCTAAAACAACATGTTTATTAGATCCTATACCAACTAAACTACTGAAAGAAGTGTTACCTATAGTGGAAGAGCCTCTTCTCAATATTATTAATTCGTCTTTATCTTTAGGTCATGTTCCAAGAACATTCAAGCTGGCAGTTATAAAACCTCTTATTAAGAAACCACAATTAGATCCAAACAACCTAGCAAATTACAGACCCATTTCGAATCTTCCATTTATGTTAAAAATATTAGAAAAAGTTGTGTCCGCTCAACTCGGCTCTTTCTTGCAAGAAAACGACATCTATGAAAAGTTTCAGTCTGGATTCAGGCCACATCATAGCACTGAAACTGCGCTTGTTAGAATCATAAATGATCTACTTTTAGCTTCGGACCAAGGCTGTATCTCAGTACTAGTTTTACTTGATCTTAGTGCTGCGTTCGATACTATAGATCACACAATACTCTTAGATCGACTACAAAATTACACTGGTGTTCAAGGACAAGCATTAAGCTGGTTCAGGTCATACTTATCTGACCACTACCATTTCGTCTACTTAAATGGAGAAAAATCGATCATGACTTCGGCAAACCATGGAGTGCCACAGGGATCTGTGTTAGGCCCTTTATTATTCTCAATATATATGCTGCCACTTGGTAATATTCTAAGGAAACATGGAATTAGTTTCCATTGCTATGCTGATGACACTCAAATATATATTTCATCACGGCCAGATGAATACGCTAAATTATCCAAATTGACAGATTTGTGTTAAAGATATAAAAGATTGGATGACGCGTAACTTTCTTTTATTAAATCCAGATAAGACAGAGGTAATACTTATCGGTTCTAAAAACCGTCTACAAAACCTCTCACAACACAACTTTAACATAGTAGGATGCCCTGTTACTTTATCCGCTACAGTAAAAGACCTGGGTGTTATATTAGACTGCAACCTGTCTTTTGAAAAGCATATTTCATATGTTACAAAAACTGCCTTTTTCCACCTTAGAAACATTGCTAAGCTACGTAATATGCTATCTGTTTCTGATGCAGAAAAGTTAGTTCATGCATTCATGACCACTAGATTACTGTAATGCTTTATTAGCTGGTTGTCCTGCATCCTCAATAAACAAGCTACAGTTAGTCCAAAATGCAGCCGCTAGAGTTCTTACTAGATCAAGAAAATATGATCATATAACACCAGTTTTATCATCACTTCATTGGTTACCTATAAAGTTCCGTATTAATTACAAGGTATTGTTTTTGACCTATAAAGCTCTAAATGGTTTAGCTCCAGTCTATTTAACAGATCTTCTATCGCCTTACAATCCATTGCGCTCTTTAAGATCACTAAATTCGAGGCTTCTGGTCATTCCTAGGATATCCAGATCCACCAAAGGAGGGAAAGCATTTTCACATCTAGCTCCGAAGCTCTGGAATAGCCTTCCTGATATTGTTCGTTGCTCAGACTCGCTCTCTCAGTTTAAAACTAGACTAAAGACGCATCTATTTAGCCGGGCATTCATATAAATTTTTTATCTTACAGTTACTGTAAATTCGGCCTCTAGTTCATAAACGCCAGAGGAGAACTGGCCCCCGACTGAGCCTGGGTTCTCCCAAGGTTTTTTTTCTCCATTGGGTGATCTGGTGGAGTTTTAGGACAC
Organism: Chrosomus eos; assembly: GCA_036326025.1. Classification (NCBI taxonomy): domain Eukaryota; kingdom Metazoa; phylum Chordata; class Actinopteri; order Cypriniformes; family Leuciscidae; genus Chrosomus; species Chrosomus eos. Next base: position 21,495,556 of record CM070820.1, on the reverse strand, counting down.
CATTAGGTCACTTGATGGAGTTTTTCGGTTCCTTGCCACTGTTGCCTTTGGCTTGCTCCGTTGGGGATATTCAAATTAATTAAACAATCATACCATTGATCAGCTCTACCAAACTTGGATGTCCTTTTTGGATGTCCAGTAATAAACAAACATTGTTGAGTTGTTTTGATTGATACTGTAAAGCAGCTTTGATACAATCTGTATTGTGAAAAGCGCTATATAAATATATTTGACTTGACTTGACTTGACTTGACATGCTGAGAGGAAGAGGACTGTTTACTAAGCTCCTCACAGGATGAGGGAGAGATCCTGACACTGTGGACAATAAACGAACCACATTAGCCATCATAAACTCTTGTATGGAGGAAAGATATGTAATTTTTTTGCAGGCACTTGAATGTGACAGTTTACAGTTTAGCTTTGCGACAACTTTACAGTTGTCGCAGTTGTATTCTGTTTAGTTTGGTTTCATTGGACTTGTCTGCCTGTCTTCATGTCATGTGTCATCATCATTATCAGTTCATCTGAATCACCTGTGTTTAGTTAACCATCATCATCATCTGTTTCACCTGTGTTCTGTCAATCTATGTTCATCTGTGTTTGTATTTAGTTCCTTTCTGTTCAGTCAGCCTTGGTCCGTTCTCCATTGTACTAAGTGTGTGTGAAACTTCTGTCTGTCTGTATGATATTGTTAGTAAACGTTTGCATTGGAACTTTGGACTCCTCATCTCCTTCTGCCTGCACCACACCGTGACAGAAGAACGGTCCGCCCAAAATGGACGATAGGGTAAGAATTATGGCCATGGCTCATGGCTTTTCCAAGGACTTTTTCTATCTTGTCGTCACCAGCGCCCTCGACGACGAGAGCCTGAGGACCTTGTTCCTGATCGGGGCCATGTTCAACAACTCCTTTGACCTCCCTGACACCACCGGACTGAACTGGAAGGAGCCCATCCTCCGGTGTATGGAGAGTGTCAGGCCTTGATCGGGAACACAGCTAGATACAAGGCCTTTTCACGTAATGCCCTCGTCTTCAGCCAAGATGGCCGCCGCCATGCCGATACCTATTCCAGTCCCTTTTCCAGGGTCTCATCTTGCCGAGACCACCCGTCCAGAGTTTCGTCCCGCCGAGACCACCCGTCCAGAGTTTCGTCCCGCCGAGACCACCCGTCCAGAGTTTTATCCCGCCGAGACCACCCGTCCAGAGTTTCGTCCCGCCGAGACCACCTGTCCAGAGTTTCGTCCCGCCGAGACCACCCTCTCAAAGCTTCTCAAACCACCTTTGCGGAGGTGGGGTCGCCGTGGGTCTACCAGCCTGCATCTCCAACCTGGTCAGTGGTTCCCCTTTTCCGCCTCCAACCGCCGCAACGAGGACTCTACCTCTGCCCGTCGATCCATCAGCTCCACCTTGGCTCCTACCTCCCTCAGCTCCACCGTGGCCCATCAGTTCACCAGTTCCACCAGGCTCCCTCATCCCCCAGGATTCACCTCGGTCGCTCGTCGAGCTACCCTCTGGACTGTACTCCTCTGGCTACGCCTCGTCTCTTCATCCCCCCGGCTCTGTTGGACTCCTCACTCCTTACTGTTCCTCCTTGGTCCTCACTCCCTCTGTCTACAACATGCCCTTCTGTGTCCCCACCTGCACCTCAGTCGCCAGAGCCAGCGGCACCGCCGCCATGTCCCTCCAGATCCTCAGCGTCGCCTAGGATCGTCGGCTCTCCGACCCTGTGCTCCTCACCCACCTGCTCCGCCCCCCTCAGTCGGCCTCCTGGAGTGTCAGCCCTGCCTCCACCATGGCTCCTCTCTCCGTCATCTCTGCCCTGCCACAGCCTGCTCCGCCCTGGCTGTCTGCACAGCCTGCTCCGCCCTGGTCCCTCCTGCCTTCTGTCTACCCTCACCTGCTCTTCGTTCTCCTCCTGATTTCCTTCTGCAGTTGGTCTATCTATGGCACGAGGACGTGCCTATCGGGAGGGGGAGTAATGGCATCATCGGTTTCACCTGTGTTCTGTCAATCTATGTTCATCTGTGTTTGTATTTAGTTCCCTTCTGTTCAGTCAGTCTCCTTCTGACTGCACCACACTGTGACAACAGTGTGTGCTCATAGTAAATGCTCACAATGTGTCTTTTCTCTCACTTAATTAAAAAATGCAGCCAAATGCATATTAATCGACACAGCTCATTATAGAAATGTATATGTACGCAAATAGCTGGAGATTTAAAGTCAGCTACATTCTTTAGCAGTTTATATTCTTTATTCTATTAACATAAACTAATATTCAGAGGCACAAGTATGTGATGATTTGTTGTCACAGTCAGAACCAGGCAAATGGAAAGTAAAATTTGCACAGATAGGCAATGCAGTGGATATGTCAGTGAATGAGGGCCAAACTATAAAAGTGAGGCATTGAAGGAGTAACTGAAAAGTTTAATGTGGCTTTCAGTTCACCCCATAATGCCTTGTGACTGATGAAACATTTCCCAAGATTCACAGAGTCCTCTGTCAGCAGTGATGTAAAAAGCCCTAGAGCCAGGGACCAGTAGTTTCAATAGCCTCAGTATCAATTTTAATTTGTTCCTCAATAGAGAGATTTTTTTTTTAAATGGGAATGGAATTTTACCTCCCAAGTAACCTAAAGGAATTCAAAATGGAAGCAGACTTCATGGAATTTGTTAATGGCTGCACTAACAGGAATGCTTGGACATCAAATTGTTATGCAGAAATGTGCCATTTATTAAACATCATATAAAAAGTGTAAAAAAAAAAACCACTTCTAGGGCTGAAATATGAGGTAATTTTCAATGTCTTGATGTTACACAAATAAACTATTTCTAAAGCATGAGAGATTTTTGTTACAATATCACAAGTGCAGATACTGACCAACGAAAAAAAAAAACATTTTAATATCGTATATTTGTCATTAAAAATGCTGATGTAAAAAAGAACTGTGACAAAAAGAAACCCCCCCATTAGTCCCACATAACCTCCTGTTTGTAACTGCAAAAAGAACAAGTTATAATGGTGCAGATGGAAGAGTGGAGAGCAAATGGAAGCCCTCATTAAAACATCTCCAGCTATATTGTGAGAAAAAAAAATAGCTTGGCTGAAGTGCTCAGTGATGTTAATAGAGATCAAATGGAAAGGTAGTGGAAAAAAGAGGCAGGTTCATTACTCTAGGAGAGAGTAAAACACACAGAGACACCTCTCATACAGAGACAACTATAATGGGTCAAGCATCTAATGAACACAAGACAGACAAACAGACAGACAGACAGACCAATACGGTGGTTATGATGGGAAGGAAGAACGAGAGACAGAAATATAGAGAGCGAGTGAAAGAGCCTCTGGGTCCAACTTTGAAGATGTCCGGGTCACATCGGAGAGCACAGAACCTTTGTTCTCGTTCTCTTTTATAATTTTATCACTTCATATACAGTACGTGGAGCTTTTTTTGAAAAGGAAATAACATTCTAAGCAGTGTTAGGGAAAGTTTTTTACTTTTAAAAGTAATGTGTCACTCCCTAAAAAGTAACTAATTGCTTAAGTTACTTTTTTTATGGAAAGTAATTGTTACATAACATGTGTTTTAATTTATCTGACCTGGGCTGGGCTTCGAACAGCATGTATTTGAAATAGAAATCTTTTGTAACATTACACATTTCTTTAATGTCACTTGCATCCTTGCTGAATAAAAGTTTATATTAAATTATTAATTTCTTAATGTTTCTAATTTTTTTATCAATGTTGAAAACAGGTGTGCTGCTTAATATTTTTTTTGTGGAAACCATTACAAAAAATATATATATACCAGGATTCTTTGAGACAATTTATGTAGTTGATGCCATAGTTATTAATGTTATTTTAATGTTATTGGCACAGATAAATAATTATTTCCATGTTTATTTTTAGGGGACCCTTTGTTGGTTGAGAGTCTGAGTGGGGGGTCACTGGATCAGAAAGTGTTGACAACCCCTGCCCTAGACAATGAAAGGTAAAAGAATAATGATGTTTTTCTCTGCTCATATGGCAATAAATTGTATCATAAACTGTATTCTCTCACAAGTATGTCTCTCTCTCAGGTGAGAGCTCCTCTACACAGAGGAAATGAGGGGGAAAATGATGATCCCCCTTCCAGGCCTAATGTTTTTCTCTTTTTATTTCTCTCACTCTACATGCCCGTCCCTGTTTTTCTCTCTTGTCTGCCAAGATGCAAGACTCTCCGGCCAGGATGACAGAAAATCGAGGTTGCGGTTGCTGAAATCCCTCCTGTGCCTTCAACTCTAAACACAGGGTTAGATGTCAGCCTACAGCTATGCACAAAACAACAGTAAAAAAATGTAATTAAAATAAAAATTGCCAGAGATACTGGCATTTTTTCTGTCCCATTGTCATTTAAATTATGTCTCAAACAGAGTACAGGCAAGACAAGGTGGGTAGTATCAATTCCAGAGAGGTTTAACTTTAGTCAGTTTTTTTTTTACCCAATCTATCACACATTCTTGTTTATTAAGTGTAACAGAGATATGAAAAAGGACAACATTGTCTAACATGCAATATGCCACGGCACTAGACAATTTATTTATATATAATTATACATATATAATTGATTATGGAACATGGATTAGGATTGATATGTATAAATATATAAAAATTGATATAAATATAAATTTATAAATATATAAATCAATTCTTACTTTATCATCAAACACTTCACCCGCTCTGAAAAATATTACGAGCAGAAAATATCCTTTGATGCAAGGATACACATTTCATCAATGAACATTGATGCCACTTTTACAGGTCCATTTTGAGTTGGAAGAGTCTAGTAGTAGGGAAATGTCGCATGAAAACACATCCTTATTTCAGAGAGAGAGGATCTACGCCTGCAAGTGAAAAAAAATAAAAAAATAAAGAAAAGCCTCCATAAAACCCTGCCTTTACTGCTTATAGCATTATCTAGCTTATGTGTATCATAAAAGGAGAGTAATTCATCTATAAAGTAATAAACTCCAGAATAAGGAGAGCATATATCCTGTGTAACAATACACCTCGCTGGAATAGATTAAACATGACAATATGATTTACAAAGTTCACCTATAAATTACCGGAATATCTAATAGGTTGAATATTCGAGTCGGGGGCAATGCTGAAGTCTTTATCCGGCAGCGGCGGGTCACCAAAAATGTCTGACATCAAGCGTACGGGTCCTGCCACTGTGTCACACAACACACTGTATCATTCCTCCGCTAATAAAGGCATGGCCGGCAGTAGGGCTTCAGAGCAGAGGCAAAGTTATGGAAAATATTTCTCTCCCAAGGACATGGCACCAGATGTGCAAAGACTTATGGGAGCAATCATAGGTGGCCAAGGCTCGGGCTGTGAGGCCTTATTAAGTTAGGCTGCAATCCAGCACCTTCAACTTATTAAGCTGTCAAGAGTTGCAATGATTAAAACCAAGGAAAGGTCACGAGCAGACCTTAGGCATTGTGCAAGGGCTGGTATTTTCTTTAGTAGTGCCGGCCCTAATGAAGACATTTTACACTTGCAGGTGGGATTTGATGAAATGGCTCTTTAGCAACGAGCTTTTGTTCTTTCTCTTTCTCTCCTTTTTTTGTATGTCTGAGAGGCTTGTGCAAATCTTCAAAAGTTTCGATTTTTTTCTCACTCACCTCATCGAAGGTGGCATACAGAGAAATTAACTTATTCTGAAAGACAGGATGAATGGGAGAAAGAGAGAGAGGCCTGAAAAAGAGAATCAAAATCATTTCTTTCGCCTGGCACACTGGCGACTGGTCTCACTCTCAGATGGTTTTGCATACGATCATCCGCGGAGATCAAAGCCGAGAAGGCCGCGGTAATAATTACCGGCTGGGAGCGCGAACACAGAAACGTTCAGCACGAGCAGGGCTGTCGCCTAAATATCAGCCAGCACGTTCTGCTGATGAAGGGATTTTAATGTCTGTCGGCTTCGTGCCATCATCTGCCTACGGAGATTAAAGAAACACAGCAATCCGCCAAGAGTTTTATTGAGAGCTGTCACTAGTGTACGCCTCAATACCTGAGGTCCGGGAGCGTTCCTGATATATTCACCTGCCAGGTCGAATGGTGTGGTTTGTGGAGTGGACTGCAGCTAAGTTGTTTGAAAGGACAACTCATTGCCTGAGGGTCAGAAAACTGGCCCAAGACTACTATCTATCGCAACAAGACTTATTTTAGTCCAGACAAGATGTCAGTAATGACAACTTTACTTTGTGACACTTTGCCTAGTTTAACCTCTCTAAAACAAGAACATACACTATGAAGCCACAAAGACTGAACTCAACTATTTTGTCACGAAGCTATGGTTTGGTGGCATTGTGTAGTCGATTTCTGTAATATAGTACTGGATATTGCTGAAACATAAGGTGGGAAAAAGAAGGGTACGGAATGTGCCTGTCTCATTTCAAAGCGTGCCCTTGACATCTTTGTAGATTGGCTTTTTTCTCTCTTTCCTGCATTGCCCAGGACACTGCTACAGCTGCAAATTGCCAATGACAGATATGCAAAATGGGGGTCATACAAAGTTCTCAGCCATTTTATAAAGCAGACACATATACTGTGTTTCTGTCAGCTTGCTAGAGGTGCTGTGTGACCTCCAAAAACTATTTTCATATACTGAAATATATATTGAATGGCACATATTGCTGTATCTCCAAATGAGAAATCCCATGTAGCAAGAACTCATTTAGCTGTTCTTGAGGCTAGTGTCGCTGTCAAAGTTGAAATGAGAACAAGCAAATGTGGTTTAGGGGCACACGGTTTCCAACATTGTCTTACAAAAGTTGCTTCTGCTCTGTGAAATGTCAAACATTTATTTAAGTACACAGGGAATGACTCCTTGACTTTTTCACTTCACAACATTTGCAAACAGCTGTCAATAAATAAATAAATAAATAAATCCTGCCATCCATGTATCGGTTAACATTATCTTCTTTAAGGTTATGGTGACCTATCTACACGCTGCAGGATCTACGCATATAGTCAAAGCCGCTGAGATGCCCCCTTCCTTAGGCTTCAAATGTCCTAATTACTCCTGTGTGCCTCACAGGTCAAGCCAAGCTTTCCGTACTAGCCTGGCACCATAAGAGTATTCTCCACTCCATTAGCATGACATTTCAATGCACAGGGCTAAATGTTCCCACTCCTTAAACTCTCAGCCTCAGAGGATTCTGTGGCCTACATAAAAGACTCAGCTTAGACCTAACCTGCTCCTTTTTGCTGTTGGGGGAAAATGCTATCAGAGAACTGAATGAGAAAAGTTTGTTCAATTGAGGCAACGCAAAGACATAGAGCTATGACCGTGTTGCATTTATGTAAAATTTGAGACACTGTGAATCTTGAGGAAAATAAGTGTATATGTTGCACACACATAAGAGACAGTGTTTTCTGGTGCCACATATGGTCTTTTAAGAGAGGCCCTTAAGAGAGCAGCCAGAAAAATGGAGCGTAATTGGAAGGAAACAAAACTAGAGGTATTTCGCATTGCATGGAAAGAGAGCATAATTGCATACAGAGGGGCCTTACAAACTGCTAGATCTGCTTATTTTTCACCCATATTAGAAGAAAATAAACAAAACCCTAGCTATTTATTTGAAACAGTGGCTAAACTAACAAAAAATAAAGTAATGACTTTATTAGCTTTTTTATTTACACAATTTGATATTATCAGGGAGAAAATGATAACAATTTATTTATATTTTATACATTTATATTTTAGAACAATTATAACTATCGCATCAGACAGTGCATTGTAGTCTCCCTGACAAAAAAAATGTGATTAATTTATTGTTATAGGAGAGGGTGAGTTTTATAAACTCGTTAAATCATCTAAGTCGACAACATGTATGTTAGACCCTATACCGACTAAACTATTGAAAGAGATGCTTCCATTGGTCATAGATCTTCTTCTTAATATCATTAATTCATCGTTGTCATTAGGATACGTACCAAAAACTTTTAAGCTGGCTATGATTAAACCACTTGTTAAAAAAACGCAACTTGATCCTACAGAATTAGTCAATTACAGGCCGATCTCTAATCTACCTTTTCTGTCAAAGATACTAGAAAAGGCAGTATCTTCACAACTATGTTCCTTTTTAGAAAGAAATGGTATCTGCAAGGATTTTCAATCAAGATTTAGACCGTATCATAGTACTGAGACAGCTCTCATTAGAGTCACAAATGATGTGCTCTTATCATCTGATCGTTGTTGTATCTCTCTATTAGTGTTACTCGATCTTATTGCTGCATTTGACACTATCGACCACAACATTCTTTTAAATAGACTCTTTAAATAGACTTTTAAATAAAATTATGTTGGCATTAGTGGAATTGCACTGGAAAGGTTTAAATCAGTGGTCTCAAACTTGTGGCATTTTGTGGCCCCTACCTGACATTAAAGTTTAATGTTAGTGCGGCCCGTCGTTGCGTGTGCCACATTTTTTTTTTATTTAAAATTTTTTATCCCTTATGGGCTACCATAGATAGTCTCGTGACAGCTTATGGTGGGTTTGTTGTCAATAGTTGTCATAGACAACCGCAAAGTACAAACATACTGCGCCTGGAAAAAATGAGCGCGTCACTTCAATTATGAGCGCGCTTGCCGCACGCCTACATTTTAAATAATAATGAACTTGAGCTCGCAAAATATGTGAGCGCGTGTTGGAGACCCCTGCTCTAAAACAATGTGAGAATAATCATTTTGAGCTTGTAATATGTGTCCAACAGGTTGATAAGAAGGTTTGCTTTGATTTGTGCAAAGTCAGTAATTTGCCTGAGACACTATACATGTGTAGAAATAATTCAACAAGACGGGCAGACATGACTGCAAATATTTGTATTTCAAAAGCAATAATTGTTTTTCTAAGTATAATAAAAGGAAAAGAAAATTCACAAAAATGTTGTGTATAAGGAAAAGACAAAGAAAGTTTGTAAAATGAACTTCAACTGTCAGAAGGACAGCTCATGAAGAACCATTCATGTACAGAAAGGAATGTTCAAATTCAGAGGAACAGTTCAGAAGAAATGTTAACAATAAAGATTGAGAAGATTGGATCAGTTGTGCTCCTTTTTTAGAATACTTGAATACTATTTTTTTGTGGAATACTTTATGCGGCCCAGCCTGACCCAGACTCTATCTCCAGCGGCCCCCAGTTAAGTTGAGTTTGAGACCCCTGGTTTAAATCATTCTTATCTGACCATTATCAGTTTGTAGCAGTAAATGAAGAGATGTCTTATCGGTCAAATGTTCAGTGTAGTGTACCACAAGGTTCAGTACTAGGACAGTTGCTGTTCACTCTGTACATACTACCCCTTAGGAGATATCATTAGGAAGCATGGCATTAGTTCCCTTTCAGTCGCTCACGTTTGACGTAACGTTGACGTGACAACGTAATTGGGATCACTTCAGATCGCAGCGTGGGTATAAACAGAAAGCGAGCCAGGGCCGGCCCGAGGCATAAGCGAACTAAGCGGCTGCTTGGGGCCCCCTGCAATCGAGTTTAAAAAAAATATATATTTTTTTTAGATGGGTTAAACAAGTGACATAAATGAATTAATGAATATGGTTGAATGAATGAATAATTCAAGACAAGAAAATTCTGATTTCATGATCAATATACCTGCCTACAACAGCTGCTGTGTCTCAGCGTTTGTCATCCGCATAATCTAGACACCTCGCGCATGAATAGACAAGAGTGCGCAACTGCGCATAGTCACGGTATAGGTTTAAGTTGGAGAAAACAGCCGCAGGGGAACTTAACCTTCTAGGTGTAAGGGTAGCAGTTTGAATAAATAATAAACATAGCATTTTGAACTCTTCTCCACTTTATTATACCACACATTGATCAGATCACTAACTCCAAAAACCCGCGACACTCCAGTACCAAGTGCGTACTACCCATTCCGATCTACGGCAAGCCCCGAGGGGAAAAATACATTGCATATACGAGCGCCAGTACATCATTACCGGTATTATAGTAACAGACTTTGTTGGATTCTGTCATGTACAATCCAACAAAGTCTGTTACAATAATAATAATAAAAAAGATTTTGAGGACAGTTACACTGTATTGAGACATTTTTACAGTTTTCAACAATAATTGTCATTGTTGAACCCTTGCTCTTATTATGTTTCTGATTTCTCAGTTTTGTCATTATTTTAGCAAATAATTTATTTTATATGTTTTGAGACAGTTTGTTTTAAGAAGTTTCAAAGAGTTAGTAAAAGAGTAAAGTAAAAGTTAAACCTTTTTTTATTTAAGTAGGCATTTTTTTTATAAGTATTTATTTTGTATTAATACATAACCTCACTGTATTAATTGTATCATAATTGCGTGACATTTGTGTCAATAATCGTCAAGCACAGGTGACTCCGCATAGTGGAAGGGGGCCCCCAAATCAAATTTTGCTTAGGGCCCCCAAAAGGCTCGGGCCGGCACTGAAGCGAGCACACGCACTCATTGTATTTCATTTCGGAGTGGAGCTTCTGTTTGTTTTCTGATATCTACAAGACTGCTACTGTGTAGGAGACTCCTTCAGACTCTCTCTTCAGTGTTGGTGTGATGGCAGGTCAGTGAGTGGCCGCGAGGTAAGGCTCACAAAACTGCTGTTTTCATAGCAAGCTTGTGTCGGTTCGGTGGGCTTTTCCCCTATAGTGTTCCCCTGCTGTACACTGCGGCCATTCCCTGGCTGCCTCAGCACTGTCAGAGTCAGTTCATAAAAGAGTATTTTTCTTTCACAAAAGAGCAACACAAGCGTGATCCTGCGTCCTTTTCAGGAGACGGCCACAATAGTTGCCTCTCGTGTTTGGGCATTAAGCACGCTGAGGCAGCTTTTGTGAATAGTTTGTGTTCCTATTGGGGAAATAAGACTATGGCAGCGCTTAGATCGAGACTTGCTTACCTCAAGGGAGGTGTAGTCCCCTCATCTATGCCCCTCAGGACCAGGAGGCCAGCAGAAGGGAAAGGCTGTCTCCAAGCAGAGGATGGCCCACTGGATAGTGGATGCCATTGCCTTGGCTTACAAAGCCCAAGGCGTGCCCGCCCGGGCTGAGAGCCCACTACTCTAGGAGTGTTGCTTCTTCTTGGGCGCTGGCACACGGCACCTCACTGACAGATATCTGTAGAGCTGCGGAATAGGCGACACCTAACATATTCGCTAGGTTTTATAGCCTACATGTTGAGCTGGTTTCTTCCTGTGTGCTCGCTTCAACCAGCCGGTAACACCGAAGTTCCCACTCTAGTGTCGGCTTTCTGCGGCAACTCCCCTCCACATGGAGTGGATATGCTTTTTTTGCTCCAGTCGAGTTCCCCACTCAGGCAAACCATGTAGGGTTCCTCCGCACCGCTTCGGTAGTCAGACGTTCATTGGCTCTTTCTGTAGACACTCGAAGTTGATAGGGCTCCCTGAAGATATCCCAATTACATTGTCACGTCGACGTTACGTTTCCCGTTCGCTCCTTCAGGGAACGAGGGTTACATCAGTAACTGAGACGTTTTTACTGTTATGCTGATGATACTCAGCTCTATATTTCTTCACACCCTGACAAATCTTACCAATCCACAAAATTGATGGAATGCAGCTGATATAAAAAAATTGGATGACTAGTAATTTCCTACTACTTAATTCTGAAAAAACAGAGATTCTAATTATTGGACAAAAAACTTCCTCACGTAATAACCTAGAATACTATCTAACACTTGATGGCTGCTCTGTCAAGTCCTCTGTAACGGGATTCAGATGTTATGGGAAGAAGGAGACGGGAACCGGCGAACATTCAACAGTTTTAATAAAATAAATTGACAAATACAAAATGAAAGTAAAAGCCAGCAGCCCCTCACGGACAACTGCTGGCACACAATAAAACGCAAACAAACAAAACAAAGATTCAGGCCTGTTCCTCTCTCGATCTTCAGCATCGTCGCTCCTCCTTTTATGCTTCCGCTCCTCTGTGAGAGATGCGAGACCGGTGCGTCTCACAGGTGACATTCATTAACACTCACGCCACTGTCCTCGCGACGTTCTCTCACGTCCCTCGGCCTCGTCCTGCTCACCACATCCTCGTAGTCAGTTAGGATACCAATGTTTGGTACCAATCTTTCATTTTAAAAGTCCTGTGTCTAGCATTTTTTCATCTCAAAAAATATCTAAATTAGGCCATATGCACTCAATTAAAAATGCAGAACAATTAGTTCATACAATCATGACATCAAGGCTAGATTATTGTAATGCTCTACTGGGTGGTTGCCCTTTACGTTTAATAAATTAACTACAGCTGGTCTAAAATGCAGCCGCTAGAGTTCTTACCAGAACCAGGAAGTATAACCTATTAGCCTGGTTCTGTAAAAACTGCATTGGCTCCCTATTAAATACTGTATACATATTAAAATATTGCTGATTACTTACAAAGCACTAAATGGTTTAGCTCCCGAATACTTGAGCCAGCTCTAAACGCATTATAGTCCTTCACATCTATTGCGATCTCAAAGTTCTGGCCAGTTGATAATACCTAGAATATCAAAATCAACTGCTGGTGGTAGATCCTTTTCCTATTTAGCAACAAAACATTGGAACAATCTTCCTAACATTGTACGGGAAGCAGACACAGTCTGTCAGTTCAAATCTAGACTAAAAACATATCTCTTTGGTTCTGCATAGTTTATATCAACACTTCCCATAAATCCCGATACATCATAAGAAGGATGGCGTCTACGTTAATATTAGTCTCTCTGTTTATCCCGAGGTTTACCGCAATCCGCCGGATCAAGGGCATATCCAGATCTGATGAAGGACCTGCGCCTGGACACGACGACAACGCATCCCTGAAGTGCCAGCCTCATCAGCCCTGTGAAGGCCTCGTGGTCACCTCAACAAACCTGTCTCCATACCGGTGTGATGACTCCGACCTCCCAACCAGATGGAACTGGATAATTGTGAAAGTTCTGATCCTGAATCATAATCATACACTGTCCGTTCTCTGGCCAGAGGAGACGGGCTCACTGAGCCTGGGTTCTCCAATATTTTTTTTCTCCATTCTGTCACCTGATGGAGTTTTGGTTCCTTGCCACTGTCACCTTGTGTGACTTGTGAATTCACTTGTGTGAATTTGGCTGAGCAATTTACACTTGTCTGAGTTTGATTTCTGGTATCTCTGGAGGACACTGGTTCACATGATCGATCATTTAAAGAGGCACTAAAAACAATGTTATCATCCATGTAGGGCTGGCAGATAACATCTCACAGATCCTCAAGGCAAGCTTGCATGTTCCTCTGGAATTCTGCTGGAGCTGAGCTAAGGCCGAATGGGATCCTGTTTCACTGAAACAGTCCCCAGGGTGTTATAAAGGATGTTAGGGGTTGGCTCTTGGCATCAAGAAATCCTTGGTGATATGCCTTATCTTGGTCAATGACCAAAAAAAAAAACGTCTCGGTGAATGACGAAATGACGAAATGGGGGCTTCGCTTAGAAGCCTATCACCTTCGAGTTTTAGAAAAACAGCCAATGACATGAAAATGCCTTGGGTCTGCGGAATTTGCATAGCGCGACTCACCCCATGGGTGCATAACCACCCCATGGGTATAAAACGAGGAGTGCTGGCATTCTTGCATTATGTTTTACTTCCAGCTCAGGGAACGAGGGTAACATACGTAACCAAGATGTTCCCTTTCATTCAGTCACTGTGAGATACGTCAGCATATGCATATGGAGAACATTGGGGTATTAATCCCAGGGGGGGCAAGGTGGCTTGCCAAGGGAAAGACAAACGCTCGGAGAGGCTTACAGTGGAAATACAGAAAGTGAAAGCCCCGGTCGCGCGCGCGCACTCTCACCGTCTTCAAACTGTCTTGCTCTCTCTCCCTCCCTCGCACATATTAATGAATTGAGTTGACTAAATAGTTGTGAATTGTGCTAAAATAACGTTGCCTTATCTTCTCTGAAAAGTGTTCCACACATTCAGATGACATAAATCACACTTTCAATAAACAAAACAAAAAATCTATCCAGCGATAAAATGTTTTCGGTGTTGACACAAATAGTGTGCAATGTCCTAAACTGCCGGGATAATCACACAACATGTGCCGTGGTCTGTTAATGACACGTACGATTCTCAAACTAATGGCTCCTTTGAACGATTCACTTTAATGAATGTTAAAACAACTGATCTGTCCAACACTGAACTCAAGAGACATAAATCGGAAACACTTTACAATAAGGTTCCATTTATAAAAGTCTAGTTAACTACATTAGTTAACATTCTATTAATATTAGTTTCTATGCGGATTTACTCCATGACAAAACCATCCCAGTCATTCTAGAATGATTCATTCTTTCTAAATAGAGCTAATCAAGTCATCTGGTGAAATTGGTTTTATATCGCAATATATATCGCAGAAAAATAAAATATTGCAATGTCATTTTTTACCAATATCGTGCAGCCCTAGTAGGAACGGTCTGTGTCGAGGAAGAATAGAGACATGAGAGTATGTGTCCTTCAGGTCGATCGCTGCAAACCAATCCAACCGACAAACACATTTGAAAATGTGTTAGGATGTCAACATCTTGAACGGAAGTCTGTGAAGAATTCGGTACAAGATGCGCAGGTCCAGGATTGGACGTAACCCACCGTTCTTCTTGGGTACAATGAAGTAGGGGCTGTAGAAGTGGGACTTCATTTCGGCTGGAGGGGTAGTCTCGATAATACCTTTCGCCAGTAGGGTGGCGACCTCCGCACGCATGAAAGGGGCATTGCCACCCACAACCGTATAGCGGATTCCCTGGAAGACAGGAGACAGTGCAAACTGAATTGCATAGCAGAGCCTGATGGTAGCGAGGCGAAATGACTGTCCCGGACCTGGGAAGTGGAGAGTCCCGGTGTGGGGGCACGGTCATAAGCCGCATCCTGACAGAGGAGACCCCACTAGGGCCTGCTCTGACAGGGTTCTGGCGACAGAGGGGGACGAGAGTGGCGAGGCTCCTAAGCGACCACACTGCCATCCGCGGCCTCTGAGGGCTCAGAGATGAGAATGTCAGTTCTTTGGAAGAAGAGGTTCTCCCCCGGTGGAGGGGGAGAAAACACTTCCTGGAAAGAACTGCAACCCATCTTTGAGCTGCCCGTAACAGGACCGCCACATTGCCCGGCGTTTGGCAGACTGCAGGGCTGATACGGACTGGGATGCCTTCATGCGACTACCTCCATGGTGCGGCCCGGGTACAGGAGGGCCCCCTTGGCAGCGAGCGGACTGAGGCGCCTGAGCCGGCGGCTGGGTGGCAGCAGCTAACCTCGGGTCAGAACATGTTTAATCACCTCAGTCTGCTTCTGGGCGGCCGAGAACTGTTGGGCAGATTCCTCGACCGTGCCACCGAAGAGGCAAGCCTGGGATATGGGGAAGTTGAGGAAGCGGGTTCGCTCAGCCTCGCGCATATCAACCAGGTTAAGTCCGAGGTGTCTTTCCTGGATCACACATGTGGATATCACCTGATCCAGGGAGCGTGCGGTCACCATCGCCGCCCGTAGCTCTTCCACGAGCCCTGAGTCAGCCCTACCTTCGTGTATGTCAATGAGCACCTTGGCCTGCTATACCAGAAGGATGGCCATAGCATGCAGTGAGGCTGCTGCCTGCCCCACAGCTCTATAGGTCTCTGTCACCAGAGTAGACAAAAACCTACAGGCTTTGGAGGGGTGCTTAAGGTCGCCACACCAGGTGGAGACGCTGTGGGGACACAGTTGTGTTGCCACCGAACACTCCACGGGGGGTTTCCTTTGGCCACGGCCTCATCGAGAGCAAAGAAGGTGGAAGAGGCCGCTGAGTATTCGCGAGAAGTCAAAAGAGACTTCCACGATCTCATGACCTCCTCATGCACGTCCGGGAAGAAAGGAAATGGGGCACTCGCCTCCCCCAAAATACAGCCGCGAGCACTCGGTACAAGGTGGAAGATTCCATTCCATTCCGGCTACCCAGGAAAGCATGGCTGTAAATTCTGGATCAGACTCAGGCCGAAGGCGGCAGCACAGCCGAGTCTTCATCTCCGGAAGACTCCAGCCCACCTTGAGATGCAGTGATCGACATCGTCTCATCATCTGGAGCGCCAAACGAGACGCGGGGCGGGTCCAAAAACCGGCCGGCAATCTCATCTTGCACGCTCGCGGGTTGCAGTGCACAAGAGGGGGGGTGTGGCCTGAGGAGGAATCGTCGGGGTTCTGTTCCACACCGTAACCCTCAGGCCACCCTGGCCACCAAAAATCATTGCACTCTTCTCTTAACTGTTGTCGTACAATCTGTTGCTTTATCTCTGTTAAGTGTTCAAGTGTTTTTGGGGTTCCCAATGACTTGGTCTCTTTGATTGATCTGGTGTAATACACTGCATGTCTGCACTGTGGATGTCAGTTGTTTTGTCACCTGCTCTAGTTTCTGAGTTTCCACTTACTGAGATTCTTTTCTCTGGAAAGTGCCCGTGGTTACTGGTTAAGTTGCCTTTATCACTTCCAGGTGGACTAGTATGAGTTGTGGCGTAAGTATGACAGGAGCTTGGCTGTATTAGTGATGGCAATTGACACTTTCACTGTCTTTCTGGTACCGACTTTAACTATACCCTCCTGCATTACTAAACATTCAGGTAGTGGTTATTGATCTTGCCTTATTTATTAAAGGAATTGTTCAACCAAAATGTCATAATTTAAAAAAAATAGTTTCATTCATTCATTCATTCAATTCATTCATTCATTCATTCATTCATTCATTCATCATTCATGCGTTCGTTCATTCGTTCATTCGTTCGTTCGTCACTCACTCACTTTTGTATTTTTGTAAAATTTGTATTCATTATAAAATACCCATTGTGTTTTATTATTTTATGATAATAAAATTACATGACTTTTCTAAGTATAGAATTCATACTTTTAAAAGTAGGCTATATCCAGACATTATAAGATATTTTATCTTATTTTATATAATTTTAAGTCATCTTGAGGCCCCCTCGGATGTTGGCTAGAGTTCCCTGGTTTAGAACCACTGAATTAAAGTCAGTGGAATCTAAAACAACATTGGACCCCATAGACATTCATTATACAAACAAAAAGATTTCGAAAACATCTTATTTGGTGTTTCATAATCATACCCTCATGTCCAGGTTTGGAACGACATAAGAATGATGAATAATGAAAATGTAGTTTTGGGGTAAACTATCCCTTTAAGCAATAACTAGAGAATCAGTCACAGTCTGTCATTAGCTGCTTGCCCTCAGTCAGCCAAAGCCTGATATTTTACTGCAAATCACTCGAAACGTGAATCGGACATTAGATAGTAGAAATTATTTTCATTCTTCACCCTTGTGCCTCCCTTGCTTCCCTAAAGCATACACTTCATGCGTGAACTGTGTGATCTGGAGACCATCCAAACAGACTGTACTGTTGGATATCGTTCACAATGTCTGCGGCGATACAGATATGTGGCTAAATCTCTAATAAGAAATCAATGGCTACTGAAAGACATGTAGGGCTGTATCTGACATAAGTGCTTGCAGGAAGTTATTTTTTTTTTTTACACCAATATACCACAGAGAGCCTCAACACGGCTCATGTTCACTTAAGCCTGGCTGTGCCTCAGTGTTACGAGGGATAACCTTCTACTGCACTTTGAATGAATTTAGACACTGATACAGCCACAGAGTGGAACACAAAGATTTCTAATTTCTATAGCACAAAATAAGTGTGTGTATATGTATTATATAATCATTACAAGTGACTTTCGAGAGAAAAACAAAGGGACTTTACTGGCTCTTTGCTAATGTTTACCTAGCAATAAAAAGATAAGTGAGGTTAGCAAGATTGTGCTCAGGTATTTATTCCAGAACCTGAAGGCACGTGATCAACAGACTATATTTTATTGTCATTGTATTCACAATAGGAAAATAGCACTATTAGTCCCTTTGTTCCTTAACCTCTGAAAAAGCTTACTTGTTAGCCAGCACTGTTTGTTTTCTTTCATCTGTCTCTTTCTCTCTCTTTTTTATTCTTGTGTTAAGCCCAGCTTAAAGTTGTGTGATGAATGAGTGGAAGTTGAGTCATTATTAAAGGTGGGAGATGATTAATAACGACCATGTGTGTTTTCCTCTGTAGTGTAAATAAAATATATCATTCACGGAATACATGGGACGGCTAGGAGAATGATTTATGGTGTGTTAAAATGCACAGAGAGCCAAAGGCTGAAGCCCTTTTCACACAGCACTCTACCCACGGCCTAAAAGGGACTTAGGCTTCCTTTCTCTTTCTGTTAACGTCTTTCTCCACCCTTATACGTGTCTCAATTTTGTGGCAAAGATAAATTAGCTTTCTCTGAAAAGCCACTTTACCCTCAAAATATTACTGCAGCAGCATTGGTATCCAAGTGATAATTAGGAAACAACTAAAAGCAATATTATGTCATGATTCAGCAACAGTAATACAGTAGTTCAGTCCGATGGTGGAAAAGTGCGGCCCCACAGAATCCCTTTTAGTAGACCATTAATGTCTTTTAAATTTTATGTGCACATCATATATTAAAAGAAACTATAAATGGTCAAATTAAACATGCTGTTAGGGTGTCCAATCTTTCTCCTAGAGAACCAACACCCCGCGGAGTTTAGCTCCAAATTGCCCCAACACACCTGGTGGTTTTCAGTCATTTGGAAGACCTCAACTTAGCTTTATTTGTCTATTTACAGCTGGGCTCTGCAGGACAGTGGCACTCCAGAGGCAGAATTGGACACCCTTGTTCTATATGTTTTACGTCACCCTTCACTTAATTTTATTAAATGTGCACTTGTAGGCCTGTTTCACATACAGGGCTTAGATTAAGCCAGGATTAGGCCTTAGTTCAATTAGGGCATTTAAGTATATTTTATAAACTTGCCTTGAGACAAAACAATGGCATTGACATATTTTAAGATTTGTCAGTGCAATTTGCTTTCAGTTAAAACAGCTCAAACATGTTTTTAGTCTGGGGCTTAACACTAGATATATATACTTTAAGACTTTATATACCTTAAAGATTAGTACACTTTACTAAGTGGCCATGGAGAAGGACTTTCGGCTGGCCTCGAAGAGATTCTGGTGCCCTACCAATGCTGTTTACAGTGGAGGTGGGTAACTGTTAACCTCAACTGGGGATGTCGTCAGACGGTGGTAGGAATACTTTGAGGATCTCCTCAATCCCACCGACACGTCTTCCATTGAGGAAGCAGAGGCTGAGGACTCAAGAGGTGGACTCGCCCATCACCCAAGCTAAAGTCACAGAGGTAGTCAAAACTCCTCGTGGCAAGGCACCGGGGGGATGAGATCCGCCCTGAATACCTCAAGACTCTGAATGTTGTGGGGCTGTCTTGGTTGACGCGCTTTTGCAGCATCGCGTGGCCGCTGGGGACAGTACCTTTGGGATGGCAGACCGGGGTGGTGGTCCCTCTTTTTAAGAAGAGGGACCGGGGGTGTGTTCCAACTACAGGGGGATCACACTTCTCAGCCTCCCCGGGAAAGTCTATGCCAGGGTACTGAAGAGGAGAATACGTCCGATAGTAGAACCTCGGATTCAGGAGGAAAAGTGCGGTTTTCGTCCTGGCCGTGGAATACTGGACCAGCTCTATACCCTGTTCAGGGTGCTGGAAGGTTCATGGGAGTTTGCCCAACCACTCCACATGTGCTTTGTGGATTTAGAGAAGGCATTTGACTGTGTCCCTCGTGGCGTCCTGTAGAGGGTGCTCCGGGAGTGTGGGGCCCGGGGCCCTTTGTTAAGGGCTATCCGGTCACTGTACGACCGGAGCAGGAGCTTGGTTCGCATTGGCCGCAGTAAGTCAGACTTGTTTCCAGTGCATGTTGGACTCTGGCAGGGCTGCCCTTTGTTGCCGGTTCTGTTCATAATTTTTTTGGACAGATTTTCTAGTCGCAGCCAGGGGCCGGAGGGTGTCAGGATTGGGGACCACACGATTTCATCTCTTCTCTTAGCGGATGATGTTGTCATGCTGGCCCCTTCAGAACAGGACCTTCAGCATGCACTGGGACGGTTTGCAGCCGAGTGTGAAGCAGCAGGGATGAGAATGAGCACCTCCAAATCCGAGGCCATGGTTCTCAGTCGGAAAAGGGAGGCTTGCCCACTTCAGGTTGGTGGAGAGTTCCTGCCTCAAGTGGAGGAGTTTAAGTATCTTGGGGTCTTCTTCACGAGTGAGGGAAGGATGGAACGGGAGATTGACAGATGGATCGGTGCAGCTTCTGCATTAATGCGGTCGATGTAATGATGTAATGCGGTTCCACAAGGTGAAGCTCTCGATTTACCGGTCAATCTACGTTCCTATTCTCACCTGTGGCCATGAGCTTTGGGTCATGACCGAAAGGACACGATCCCGGATACAGGCGGCTGAAATGAGCTGGGCGATCCCTTAGAGATAGGGTGAGAAGCTCGGTCACTCGGGAGGAGCTCAGAGTAGAGCGGCTGCTCTTCCACATCTGGAAGGGCCAGCTGAAGTGGCTCAGGCATCTGTTCCGGATCCCTCCCAGATGCCTTCCCGGGAAGGTGTTCTGGGCGCGTCCCACTGGTAGGAGACCCCAGGGAAAACCTTGGACACTCTGGAGGGACTATGTCTCCATGACTATGTCAAATACCATGGAAAGTACTTGATCATAACTTTAATATCAGTGTGTTATTTGATGTTGCATTAAAATTTAATACATTTTAAATTAACTAAATTGCAACTTCATCATTATAAATGTGCAATTTAAATACATAACACAATTTTCAATAGAAATGATATTTAAAGTATTTTAGCTTGCCATACATTTCTACCAGAAAGACTCGGGAGATAAGATACTGTACAATTATGAATTTTATTAACAGCTCAGCAAGCCATATATGCAATAAAGTTCTTTGGCGTAGGCCCCGTCCGTAACTCGCGATTCGAGGGTACGGACTCTGCATATCCTGCCTGAAGATGAAGGCAGGGGCGCAGCCGACCCCCCTGGGGTATTGGAAGGGCCCACCTGGTGGTGGTGGGAAGGATGGAGCAAAGACCGTCTTGGTGGAGGTGGGGAGGATGGTGGTAGGTGAAGGTGTCAGCATCTGCGAACTCAGACGAGTGTAAGTAAGGATCTTTTATACTTCACGTATTAGAACGTGATTGGATAGATGAGAAGGTAATAAATGACGTAACAATTGAGTCTTCCTGGCAGAACTTACGCTACGCTTCCATTTTTAGTACATTCAGATGTACTTTACACTTTACACATATTTCTAAAACATTATGAGTAATTTTGTAATGCAGTTAAGTTCTACTTAAGTGGGCCAAACAACTTTAAATAAATTATTAATATAAAAATTAAATACAAATTTAAACTACTATACATTTTCATTTAATTTAATTGCAATTAAGTGTCAGAAAATATTACATTCAGTAAGCACTTAAGTATATTAATTAAACGTATTCTGTATTAAGTTACTATCATTAATAATATATTTTTAAAAGTGATAAAGTGTATTTCCTTTTCACAAAATTGTACATGCCGGTAGTAGATTAGCCTGCTATCTTAGAATCATAGATATATTATATAGTCTCATTCTGCTTCTATGGGCCATTATACGTAAGCCGTCGGCCATACTGGAACGGTCAAAGCCGGTCTGTGAACACTCGAAAACACTTGACTGTTCAACCGTTGTTATACACACACACAGATATATATATCTGCAAGAAATGTCAGCAGATGAAAGACAAGATGAAGGCATTAGCTAACAACATTAAAAAGTTATAGTTTAATATTTAGTTAACACATATAAAAACACAAAACTTCTCACTTGAGAAAAGTTATCCATTTTATTCAGGAATTTAAATCTTAGCAGTCCAAAAGGGATGAAATATTGCAGGAATGTTGCATAACATAGAACTGTTGTATAAGTATCTATAATGTAAACATTACAAACAAAATCAAAGGTTTAATTTCACTGAGTTTATACAGTGCGCCCCTCTGTGGTTTATCATTGAATGTAGGTTAACCAATGTGGGCAGTCCCAGGGGGTCAAAGCACACCTCCTAAAAAGGACAATTTGTCTCTTCTCTCTCTTTCTATGGTGCTTGAATAAGACACATTGAGTGTGCCAATTCACTTGGCAGCACGTCTCACTTCCATGGCCAAGATATTGATTAAATTCTGTGGCCTTCTAATTTTTCAACATCAGACCTCAACACAACCTGGCCGGGTGTTTAAAAATGGTACATATATAGTACCAGGAAACTACTTGAAATGTCTTCGTTGGTTTATTTGTTTTGAATCAGGGGAATATGCTAGTTCGATGTGGTGTTGAGTTGATATCAGAGCTCTGTTTAGAGTATGTGTCTACAACCTTGGCCTTAAGACTTCAGAATAAATTTTACAGATCAGCAAGGCCAGTTCTGTTTAAACCTTCAAGCAACATCTCAGGGTCTGACCCTCAGATTGTTTTCCTCTGCCAACAAAAGTCATCAATCACAAATCTTGATGTCTTTATTTTACTGCTCACAATCAAAGAACTATCTTTGTCTCAGTATAGTGCTTTTGCCAGAACTGAGAGAATGCCAACGATTGTTTATGCTGCCTAGATCTGAGAGAAACTCAATGTCACTGTCGTAGTTGAATATTTTTCCTAACATTTGCCCAATGCCAAAGTGTGTCAGACTGCTTAAAGCAATGTATTTTACCCAGTGGTGGAAGAGTGTTTAGATGCAACAGAATTCTTAGTGTGTTGGTTTTAACATGGGGATTTCCTTGAAGACCCTGCATGTGCCCCCTCAATTCACATGGAGATTACTTTATCGTCATTGAATTTTAATTTGTTCTTTATTTCTCATTGTTATAAATAATGACAAAAATAACCTCAGAGAATTCTACAATATAAGTGCAATAAAAAGTCCATAAATGCAATCAGTTATATCTTACACCATTTGGCTCACCAACTTAGTACCAGTCGACAGGGACATACAAATTATTGTCCATATAAACAATATACTACAGATTGTGAGATGTAGTATAAATACTACAGCAATGCATACAGCAGATCCTAACTATTAGAGTTGCATAAAGAGAGAAGTGTGGTGTATGTGATGGGCTGGGTGTAAATTGGAAGAATGCTTGTTCAACAGTCTCACTGCACTGGATAAAAACTGTGGGCCAATCTAGTGGTTCTCGTTCTGAAGGCAGGTCGAACAGGTGATGTGCTGGGTGTGACTGATCTCGCAGGATGTTATGCACTCTCCACAGATAGCAGGTGGTGTAGACAGTGATCTCAGTGTTGGTCATATTCTCCATGTTGTATTTTTATTTAATTTTTCATTAGGTATTGTTGGAAAAGTAGGGCTCTATTCGAGAATGCAGTATTGCATGCACAAATAAACTAAGGAGTAGCTAACGCTAAGTTAGCAATTAAATGGCTATGTGAAATGTTTTCAGGTTATGAGCCATCAGGTTCTTCAAGCACATCAATTGGATGTCAGTAGGTCACCGAGTTATGAAACAAAGCCATCTGGAAGCTCTTGGTTATGGTCTATGAAATGCTGCTTTTGTCATCATAGTCACATAGTCTGAAGCTATTTTTGCAGTTTTAGAGCATACAAACACGCTTTAAAATTATGCTATTTTATTCATATAAAATCATTATTTTTCTTTAAAAAAAAGAAAAGAAAAGAACAATGACTATTGATAAAAAAATATCAGGAACTTGTGTACAACATCAGTGCTAGCTTAGACTTTCTGTTCCCTCTCATTTGTACATTTCCAATCCACTCTGTTTCAATTTCCTCTCTCCTTCTCATGGTTGCTTTTTTTGTTGTTCACTAGAGGCTTGCCCTGGTTTCAGGAGTGAGATTCTGGCGCAAACAGGAGAGTGGGCTATCCTGCCGAGCTGCATGGCCCCACCACAGTCACGTTGACACACTTAGCCTCCGCCGCCTTTCAGTCATTCCTGCTCCCCCTGACAAGTTCACAAATCAGTATTTCACCTCAAGACTGCACCTCTGGAATCACAAACCTGTAGGAAACCAGACTGCAATCCTTTCACTTTCTCTTTAGCCATTTCCTACAAGTGCATTTGTCGGGAAGAAACCTGAACTAAATTTGAATGAAAACACTAGCCCCTCGCTGAGCTGAGCTTTTGAGAAACCTGTGGACTTCATAATATCCTTTGTTTACGTTGCATGAGGAGTAGACCGCCTTACCTGGGCTGTTAAGTTCAGTCTTACAAAATCTTTAAAACGCATAAGTGAGCATAAGAAGCTTAGCCTAGAGTAGGCAATTCAAGCTATTACCCCTCCTATTGAAATGACAAATTAGAAATGTAAAACAGTCTGTCTCGGCATTAGCGCTGGAAAAGCTGCTTTGCAAGTGAGTTAATCATAAGGAGAAAATACCACATTACAGCAAGTAGGCTTTTATGGCCAGGTTGCATTGCGTTGTATGTGCAAGTTGCAGTAAGTAATAGAGTTTACTGATAAGTACTGCCTTTTTGTGCATTCAATAACTGATTAGACTTGGAGAGCTTTGCATGTCTTTCATCTGTATGCGTTTATTGGTTATGTCTGTTAACAGAATGTATATGTAGTGGAACTTAACATGTGAAACATTTTACAAGAGAAATCAGTTAAACAAATAAAGAAAACTTTAAACAGAGAATAATAAAGAGAACTGGGTTGTTATTGATGTATTCAAGAGCACTGTATATTTTAAGTCAATCTATTTGCATGATGTGCTGCTGAAATAAGCACATATTTATTAATTTGGTAAGTATCTACAGTTACCGTCATGGTTCAAAAAGAGATTACACCTCTAATGTTTTACATTTGCATAGAGTAGGAGTAAGTCATATCAATATTTATATGGCGATTTGCATAGATTAAGTCATTATGCGTACAATTAATAACGTTTTATTGCAATAAAATTGCCTAATTTTGCTACTAAAAGTATTAGAATTAAGCCAAATATATTTAGCTTGTAATATATTTGAATTGGGCTAATATTGCATCTTAGTCTTTTTTCTTTGCCTTTATTTTACCAAGCAACTAATAGCATCCTGTTATTTACATAAACAACCTGGCATGATGCAATGTAAAAAAAAATAAACTAGACTATTCTAATTGAACATAGTGCACTACAATATTCACATACTTTAGACATATTTTTGTCATATAACCCTGATTAGGTCTTAAAATAACTTTGCCTCTGAAATGCCATGCACTGTAGTTAGGTTTCTCTTCCTGTTTACACGTAGTTAAATCCCCTAGTGCCAGAAAAGGAGAAGAATCTTTGTTTAGACTGCCGAGCACAAAGGATCCAGAGCACCCGGGAGCTGTAGAGGTGGGCCAGCCATTGGCTGCTGCATGACAGCCTGGGAAAGTTAGAGGTGCCATCTGGTGAGAGGGAGCCAAAGGATAGCAAGGGTGACCTTTGACCCAGATTCCGCTTTTAGCAAACATCTCCATGCGGATTTATGGGCTGTTAAGGAACAATAACGGCTGCGCTGGGCTGCAGGCAAGCAAGCCTCACATCTTCAGGTGATGGGGGCGAATTATGTGACAAGCATGAATTCATGAGGGGGTTGAGAAAGGAAAATGAAAATGACCGTGCTAGTCAATTATGGAGATAATTTCACATTTGCTCTCGTTTAAGATAGCACTTTACGGTTTATTTTGAAATATGCCGATAGCTCAGCATGTTATTTGTGATTTAAGATATACTGAACAACCAAAATGTGTGAAGTCACAAGTTTAGAACAGGGGCATGAGTTCAGTCTGGTTTATTTTTAGATGGAACAAACTGACCTAAGACCTGAACTTTTAATGTCATACGCAAACAATATGGAATGCAAAAGATCACATATTCTGTGTTTATGGTAGAAAGGGCAAGTAAACAGGAGAAAAATTGCTGGACGTCAATAATGAAAAGGACCGAACTTCCCCGACATTCAGTGATCAGGCACCCTTCATTACTTAATGGCTGTAGGCCATTTATAAAGACCTTTTACACTTCTATTTCTCCTCTCCTCCTTCATATTCTTTCTTTTCTCTTCTTTTTCATTTTAAGAGGGGGGATGGGGGAGTCTATAAGAGGATTTGGCCTTGAATAGACTTTTGTTTTGCCCTTTCTCTTGCCTCCTGACTGTGTCAATTACAGGGTGCCCCTTCGTGAAGGCTCTGGCTCTTCTAAGACAGGACCCTGACCAGCTAGTTAACATTCACAGGCAAACATGGGAAAGCGGCGCTATGAAGCAAACGCCAATGCCTTAGAGATCCGCCATCTAAGGCATGTCAAGGAAGGTCATACGAATCACGCTAACCAGATGAGCATTATTTGACACTTTGCAGAAACATCTTTATTCTCACCTCGGTTTACTAAACACCAAGAGAATGTTGAAATGTGGAAAAACTCTCCCGAAACATTAGCATCGGTTTTAGCACCCAGACCACGTAATACTTTGTCCTGCCATGATAAATACATGGCCCCCGGGCAGCGCTCAGAGAACATCTCTGGAACGTATAATGAACAGTCCGGCAGTTCCAATCCCTTACGTGGTGCAGTGACATCACACATGCAAATGGCTCTGACCAGGGTGGCATCCCGCAGTGGGAGTTGAAGAATGACAGCTATGTGTTGGTGTGCTCTGTAATTCTGGCTATGCGCATAATCTTGAGAAACAGCAGATAGACTCTGCCGTCACATAATAATGCTGTGTTTTCTCATACATCTCAATCCACTCAATGGTCAATGGTCTCTTTGTTCTTTTCTCTCTCTTTTTCCATTTGACAGTCTTTAAAATCATCAGGGTCTGTCACATTCCTGATCCCCATAAGGGGAAGAGATTCTATTGAAGTGTAGATCACACATGTGGCATAGACGCATTCCGCACCCCGAGAAATGCCTGGACAAGAATTCCAAGGACTTCTGCTGCATCATCAGAATAGCAGCTATGCCAGTGAGACGTCACAGCCGTAATGCTCTCGAGGCGAGTAAATAGAGAAAGCATTGCATGTGTACACACGTTTAAATTCCACCATTATTGGTGAAGAAATCTGTGATGAAATCTGCCTTGTTTTGCGCTGGAATTTCTTAACAAGTAGATTTTGCGGTGTCTGTAAAATGCCTTTTCTTCAATGTATTGGCCATGTCCCCTTCATGTGCAGATTCCTTGGGAGACATCACCTCTTGTAATTCTCATCTGGGCTTTATCTCATGAAGCATACAAGCATTTACCACAGATTCAGAATTCTATTTCAGGCAAGACACGGCAGGCAAAAAACATCGTTTTTTTTTCACTGGTTAATTGTGAGATTTTGTCTTCAATAACATGTCTTCTTTCAGACTTGTGGTGAAAAAAGTCCAACATACACATTTAGGTCTTTATTTTACTACACTTTACTATTCTGTTTGCGTGTGTAGATTTCGCCTAAATTCATCAAAAGTTTGGCGTTTTCTGTCTGATCGCTGTCTGAACCCTGTCATCACATATACCATTAGAAAGCTCTCTCTCTCTCTTTTGCAATGATGTCGGATCCAAATATGGTCATTTCCTGTTTATCAGTAACCAATCATGAAAGTAAAATGGGTATTTAACTCGAAATATGCAATCTCATTGGCTGATGCCAATTTCTGAAAACGTGATTCGTTCAGAATCGTCACGTGACGCGCTCTGACATCATATACATACATCACATATACTATACACACTATATATACAAAACAATTTCATTAAACAACACATTTCAGTTTTTGTATAATATAATTACTATATAATACTCTGTGATTGTGGGATCCTAAAGTTGTTATGAGTCCCTCATGCAGATATTCACCTGTGTGATGGACTGTTGCTGTGTTGTTTTGATGTTTTGATGTGTTGTTTTGGATGTTATGATCAGTGATGGATGAAGCAATAGATGTTGAACAGTGTGATACATGGATTTTCCTTGGACCTAAAGCATATTTTGTCTGTAATTCATGGATTTCAATAGCCTGGGTTTCCCCATACTGCCTTACCGCAGCGCGATTCAATTCACGCTGAAAGGCAGTCTGGATACCATGGCCAGATTTTTCGCCTCATTTAGGGAACCAATCACAGAACGGGGAGGGAGCAGCTAGACGATGACGACATCTATGCGACACACGGAAACATGTCTGTGGAGTGTCCATATATACCTTCTACCCTCATATTTATCTTGCACAAACGGCAATAATCGCTTAACGTCATTGTTTACAAAAAAGATCTTTCCCATCGTCTTCTTCCTTGTCTAATTTCTGTCGCTCTACATACGTCATCTGGTATAATCGAAACGATTGGCTATGAGCTACGTACAGGCATATTTGATAGACATTCTTAGCACCCAATAAACTGCGATGGGCATTCTGAAACCACGCCTCAAATACGAGAAATTGCACATGTGGTTCCCAGACCCAATTCTCAACGAGATTGGGTCTGGTGTTAGCCAGGCTAGGATTTCAATAGAAACTAGTGTAATTTTGCCATAAAAATCTTTAAAGGCCGTTTTCTCAAAATTAGTTTTTTCTCACACTCCGAGTGACGATTTTCCACTTCTTTAGCACCTACATACACCAAACTTTACAGTTGTATTCCTAGCTATATTGTGAAGGTTTGTCCTGAGGGATTTGTTGATATATCATTCCTGGCCTGATTTATAAGACATTTTATGCCTAAAAATAGGGCGGAAATCAATTTTTTAAGGCTATTGGCAGTATTTTCTGATTTACAGGGTAACAAAAGGGGAGATATTCATAATCCCCTCTGGTAATGTCTTTTCAATGAATATATCAACAAAATGCTAAAATAATTTTGATTTTGAACCTTGTTTTTTTCAATGGTCAGATTCATCACTTTAAAATATATGCAAAGTAGCGCATATTTAATTAGATATAGCCTGATTAGCATATTTAAACATACAATTACAGAAAACTTGCAATACATTTTTTCTCCTATTCATGTGAGTAATCAACTGGTAAAGTTTCATTGTGATATCTGTAAGTTACATTTTTGACCCTATTCGCCTTTAGTGTCTCGCCTTAAGAGTTAAAAATATGAACAAAATAGCTGTTCTCCATTTCTCATTGATTTGAAGTTTTGTGTGTGTGTGTGTGTGTGTGTGTGTGTGTGTGTGTGTGTGTGTGTGTGTGTGTGTGTGTGTGTGTGTGTGTGTGTGTGTGTGTGGTGTGTGTGTGTGTGTGTGTGTGTGTGTGTGTGTGTGTGTGTCAATGTATTGAGGTACCCCATACCACTCCGGCAGTAATTAGGTCAAAATGGCCTGTCCTTGTCGTATCTGTCCAGCGGCTGTGAATGAAACCACTTCGCCCCCTTTCCGCTCTCACCGCTCCATCCCTCTGAGAGGAATAGTGGGGGGAAAAAAGCTCAGAAAAGCAATATTGTCCTGTAGGGCTCTGACACTCATGAAATTAATCTATTATCTTCCTGTGCAGCTGCCATGTACTGATACAAGGTGGCTGACAAGTCCTCTCCTGCCATTGTACTGCCGTGACATTTGGCCATTCAGTTCAGCGTGCTGACATGGGCAAGAACCTCGAGTCGCTAAATTAACGTAACGAACGGAGAGATGAGAGCAAAAGAGCATTCGGAGGCCAAGCGGGACAGTAGGATAAATTTCTGCTTGCTATTTAAAGGCCTGACCTCAGCACCTTGCTGCAAGAGCTGGCTCTATTACAGGAGAAGGTTAAAAACACCTCTAGCAGGTCCAGACTGTGGCTTTTGATACTGGATGTTCTGGTCTGCCCAAGGTCTGGTTTATTAGCTTAAATAAACCTATACATGTGGTGAATGTAAAAGGGCTTTTGCCCATGCTGGGGGTAGTGATGATAATAACTTCATTCTTTAGTAACATAAAGGAATTTCCGCTGTTTTCAAGCAAAGTTGAATACTCAAATGTGCTCTTCTAATCTGTCCTGTCATTTTCAGTTTTAATATGATTTATTGACATTACAAGTTCTTATACATTTGTATTGTCAATGCTAATTCATAAATACTTTTGACATCAATTGATTTGTTTTCTAGTTTTACTATTTGTATTTTTTGTACATATGAGGATCTTCCTCTTTTCTGTTCAGATAATACTGCTTTGATTGTAATATATAATCTGATCGGGTATGCATTTAAACATATATTCCCTCTTAAATAGCTTTAGTGTAGTTACTTTTCTTTAGTAGCTTGTAGCTAAATACATTTTCAAAAAGGCAGCTTTGCCGTAATTTAACTTTAATTACAATAGTTTTACTTTTAATTATAGCTTGCAGCTTAAGAAGCTTGTGCAGCTTGTGTGTGTATATAAGGGGAGAGTTTGCAGCATGGGGCAGTTGCAACATGGCTTATTTCTTCAATAAGGAATGAGCTAGAGAGATGATATTCATATTACACATGATCAGTTAACCCCTCTTCCCAGCCACATGTGACCATTCCTTCTGCAAAAAAATAAATTTAATAAATTTAAAAGTTAAAAAAGTAAAAATTGTAAAGTCATATAATTTAAATGTTTTAAAGCTATTGTGTCAAGCTAGCAAACGTATCATGGATGCCAGCTTTTAACAACATTGATTTAAAACCTTGTCATAACAAAATGATAATTGCATGTATTAAAAAATAACTAATTTTAATAGTCAGGTATCTCCCCTTTTATATTTAAAGGAGTCATAATGTAGTATTAACTTTGATACCCACGCTCTACTATAGTCATTTCATGCCCTTCTAAAAAAGAAAAATTGGAAAAAAATAAACACAGAGCTCGTTTGACCCTTATTTCTGAATGCATTATTGTCTCGCGAGATCTAATGCGAGGTTTTGGCTGTCGTGGACGGTCATTTTAATAATGCAAATGAGGGGCGCGTTGATTGGTGGCAGGAAGGAGGGGGCTTGACACCGCAGGTAACTTCAGCATATCATTCCAAAAAGAGATCATGGCGCAAGTTGTGAATGAACCCGACCTGGCCGCGACCTACGGGATTCAACCGTATATGTTTGAGCCAGACTCTGAACCAGAGCTGGAAACGGAAGATGAACAACAGTCAATGGAAGGACGTGTTTACATCACATACATTAACCGCATTAGTAGTTAGCTGCTGTTTGTTACACAAAATATAGTAATAAAAACACAGTCTTACCGTTTCAAATTCAGGCAAGTCCCTGATTGTTGGAATGACACCTTTTTCCAAACGTAGCTTCGATGCCAACTTCGCCTGATATTGCCCCAAATTTGTAAAAGATTATTTTGTGAAATGTTTAGCGCAGACACCTAACGTTGAGCAAGTTGAGATGGTTGTTGGAACAGCGTCATTAAAAATAAATTTCATCCACTGGTCCCTTGTAGTTTGGTCAGTTTTGGGTAAAGAAAAAAACATTAGAATGTGGATTATGACCACAGAGCAACTCGCGTGTGCACTACGTTTCTGCATCTTTCTTGACTGAATATGATGGGGAGAGGGGCAGGGGGGCCTCCTCTGCGGTGTCCATATATGGTATATCCGGCCCCGTCTTGACGTCAAGTCGGGGGAGAAATTGAAATCTCGTATTTGAGTGCGCGTGCACGTTGGCTAGTTTAAGAACCCTGGGGTAAACAAACGCTTCACTTTTGAATATCGGCATCCCGGCCAATGTATAATCGTTAGTCAATCATAACATACATTGATTCTCATGGAAAAGTGAAAATTGCACATTATGACTCCTTTAAGTAAAAATAAGACTAGGCATACATTTGGTCTATTCTGTGTTTTCAGTATGCCACAAGAGAGGAAATGCACAGCAGACAGGGGTGTTCTTCTGTTCTGATACAAGGAAACATAGTGAATCATAAAGGCAGGACACTGAGGTCTGAGGTAAAATACTTTGCCATTTGCCACATAACCTTGCAAGAATATATATTAGAATTTATTCCAACATTAACTTAAATACACACAGTTCAGTAAGCTTTCACAGTTCATACAAGAATTTTTTTTTTTTATCAAAATCAACACAATTTAATAATTTTTTTGAATTGTGTGAATTGTGAAAGCAAAATAAATAAGCAAAACAATAATTCATTAACATCATCTTCATATCTTCATATATATATATATATATATATATGATATATATATATATATACACAGAACCAACCCCCCCCCCCAACCACCACACACAGAGAGAGAGAGAGAGAGAGAGAGATAGAGAGAGAGAGAGAGAGAGAGAGGAGAGAGAGAGAGAGAGAGAGAGAGAGAAGAGAGAGAGAGAGAGAGAGAGAGAGAGAGAGAGAGAGAGAGAGAGAGAGAGAGAGAGTAATCTCTCTAACTCTGATCTCCACAAGGGTCAATGGTGGAGTATACAGTGAAGCAGTACAGAGGGCGAGAGCAAGGATGGACAAAATGGATACATTTGAGGGGGAGACTAGGGCGGGATATGGCAGGCTGTGATGAATGACCTGAACACTCACAAACACTCCTAACAAAGAGAGAGAGAGAGAGAGAGAGTGTGTGTGTGTGTGTGTGTGTGTGTGTGTGTGTGTGTGTGTGTGTGTGTGTGTGTGTGTGTGTGTGTGTGTGTGTGTGTGTGTGTGTGTGTGTGTGTGTGTGCAGTGCCGCTGCTAGCCATTTTGGTGCCCTAAGCATAATTCCTTTATGATGCCCCCCCCCCCCCCCCCCCCCCAATAATAAAAAAAATATTTTCATTTAGGATTTTCATTTGAGGAAATTGAAAATTTCCTGAGGATTTTCAATGAGGGTATGATTTATAAAAAAAAAATTAAAAAAAATTAAAAAGTAAAACTCTAGTTTAGGGTCTAATGCTTACTATTAACTAGTTTCATTGCCATGCAATGGCATGGTTTTATAATCACTGTGGTCCCGAATTTGAGGCAGGTTAGTTAGGGGGGTCCGGGGTTTCCCCGAGAAAATTTTGGATTTCTCTGAACTACAGATGTGCATTTTAAGATAAAAAAAATAAATAAATAAAAAACAATGGATAACAACAGCTTTAAAACCATGTCAGTGGGCAGCTGATTATTTTTCTCTCCTCATCAGCATCACACTCTTTTTCTCTTTGTTTTTATCTTGCCCTGTCTGTTCCCCTCCTAAAGTTGGGTTTTTAATTTACTAAAGGCTACAATTTGTATTTTATTCTCAATATGTACACATTCATTATTAATCCTGTGCCTAACATGATGAAATGAAAACGGCTTTGTTCATGTTTCTTGTCCCCTCACAATGACAGAAGCCTAAACTATTACACTAGGCTACATGTTACATAGGCCTATTTTCAGCTCAAAATGGCGAAATAGACAAAACTATAGTCAAATATATAAAGTTAAGTTTAGCTACTTACATCTTATCTCGCACTTGACCGTACACTGAAGTGTCGAGTTGCACTGTTGAAATTCGCGCTCAGCGTCTGTGAACATAAAGCCCGCCTACTACTTTGATTTGATTGGTCATCTCAAATATTCTGACATTGACGAGCAGTGACAGACCAATGAGGCTAAGATGAAACACACACACACACAACACACACACCCTGTCCTCTGTTTCTGACGTGCTCTGCTCTCTGCTCGGCGCCGCTGCGGATTGAAGATTAAGAACGCGCTGAATCTGATTATAACAAGAAGTTTGATGATTTATTTTTCATTAGGCTATTTTTGGTGCCCCCTCAGCACTTGGTGCCCTACGCACAGCGCGTGATGCGCGTGGTGGGAGCGGCGGCGCTGTGTGTGTGTGTGTGTGTGTGTGTGTGTGTGTGTGTGTGTGTGTGTGTGTGTGTGTGTGTGTGTGTGTGTGTGTGTGTGTGTGTGTGTGTGTGTGTGTGTGTGCTCGCAAGCTATGGACAGCTCCTGTCAAAAGATGCCATTTTATTTATTTATGGTTGCTGTGCTTAAGAGATGGTCAAGGTCAGGCTATGTGTCTGCTCTCCTGGTTTTGTTTTGTGAGCTGGATCAATTTACGAAATATGTCTGTTAACAATTCTACTGACACTCGTCTCTCTAACCTGGCAGTGTTTCACCATAGTAACCCTTTCCACTGCTGTTGCTTTGGCTCTGGGATAAAGAGGTATTTTCGACAAGTTCAGATATTTACACATCAGTTAAGAACACGTTGTTTGTTTGCTGCACCCGAAAGGTTCCTCCACATTTCCTTGTACGGTTCTTGTTAAAGTATATCCTTCCCCCATGTGGATTGTAGATGTAATCCCACGGAAGATTGAACTCCATCGATCTGAATAGAGCAGGCTGGAGAGGCAGTTATATGGCTTTGGGAGACTCATTGTAAACATCATGTCAAGAGTGTCCCTTGAACAGAAACGTCTCACCTCAGCAAATCCTCAGTCTCCTCCCTGAACTTCACGGCACTCTGTGATTCTTATGTTTAGGGCCGCTTGCGTTTAATATAAGGCTACTCAGTCAGTATTTGAGATTGGGAAGTGTATTTAATACCAGGTGTGACTCAGATTGCCTAGTAGTTCATATTACATGAGTGGATTGAATAATGCCTGTATAACCAAAACCAGTCAAACCTACTAATGACCTTAAAAAAGGAAACTTTTCGAACTTTATCGTAATAGGTTTAATGAACCAACTCTCAAAGTGTGGATGTGAAACCTAAATGTTTTATAAAGTTGGTTTGGTCATAAGGTTTCCAATGTCATTCAGTTAAAAAGTATGAGCATAGTTAAAATATGACTAGCTGTGGAACAATCAATATTCATTTAGTTAAAATGTGTGAGATTGAAACATTCGATTTATCGATTATTGATATATGATCATTTGTAATAAATATCTAACCCATACACCACACGTTATGTTAAAACAGTGTAATACAAATGGATTGAAATTTGATATGCAATTCAAATACATCAATCTTAAATTTAGGTTTAAATATTTGTTTGAGTTATGACTCCTCTTGTGACCACAAATGTTGTGTAAAATACCAGAATTATGTCTTGCGTAATTTTCTCTTCTTTAAAGTAGAGTAGAGAGAAAACAGGAAATTAGGGCGAGAGGAAATGTCACAAACCAGATTTGAACCTGTCACCCTCGCACCATAACTCAATGTGTCTGAGCACATGTGCTTACCACTACGCTACATCTCTGATTACCCTGTTATCATTTCGTTTTCTTACAGTTGGTTATCAAAAAACATAAATGAAATCCTATACAATGGTGTAACCAAAATGGAATTGACACCATCAAATTTTGTCATGATTAAGTTTGATTTGCAGCGGGCTTGAGTGGAGATGTATATATCACATGACTTCATAACCTCTTCCTCCCATAGTGACTTTCATCGTTCATGCAGCCACTATTAAATTAAAACCAGGGACTGGAATCCTCTTTCTCTTAGTCTATCTGAAAAACACATTTATATATATATATATATATATATATGAAAAACTCTGTACCCAAGGAACAAATTCACATCTGAGACTGATCAAGCTATTGTCTTAGATGGGTCACTCAGTGTTTCCCCTCACATTAACGTTTCTCTGAAGTTTGTCTGAGATGAGCTGTGCAAAATGAGCAGTGAAAGGCTACAAAGTAAATATGACGGTGTTGTTTTAACTATGGGCAGATTTAGCCATGTGGACTATCAGGAAATAATTCACACATTAGTTTTCTCCCATTTCAAAATAGTGTTTAAAACCATTCTGTGTTGGAAATAACATTTGAAATGGCATTTATGTTTTGCTGAGGCCAATTTTAAAAGTTAACATTGTATGTATCTGAAATAAAAATGAATATTTAGAACTACAAAAAGTAATGGCACTTTTAGCATGATTCAAAAGAATTACTGCCTGACAGACAATACAAATAGTAGAATAATAAAAGTTATATTAACCCTTTTCACACTAACATTATAAACAATCTTATTGTGGTAAAATTGTTTGCTGTGCTGGAAATGACACAGATAAAGTAATAATTAATTGTTGCTATATAAATATTTACAGTTTAGGATTTAAATAAGATTTATGACTTACATTTTGATAAGATTATAATACTTCTAAACATGTTTTACTCAGATTTCATAATGATTTGCATATTTTAAAATGGTATGTCTGGTTCTGAGACAAGGCACTTACCACAGTATATTAAAGCATTAGATGGTTATACCTGTCAGGAAGAAGGATTCACATAGGTAAAGTGAATAACAGGTTTATTTGCAGAAGTATGAGATCACAACGATGGAAGCAGGTGAGTAACTGAAGAATATAGAGTACGGGATGGATATCTGGATGATAACGGATCTTATCTGATGCGGGTTCTGAAATGGAGATCAAGGCCGATGACTAAAAACAAATGACCGTAGTTGGTGACTGAAGATGGATGCAGGAAACAGATGGCTGAAGGTAAATAGTGCTGGATGATGATCAGTGAAGATTGGTGACAGGTGACAGCGATCTCTGTGATTGGGAAGTGCATGCAGGTGAGGGCCAGGGAGGATGATGGGAAATGTAGTGAGGAGGTGGTGACTAGCTGGTGACCGTAACAATACCTTGGAACTTTGATACAGTGGCCCCGGAAATAACTTCAGCTTTTAAACCTTAAAAATACCTTAAGACTTTGTATATACATTAACCCAAGTGGCATTTACTGTAAATAAATATTATGATACATGATACATTTCATTGGTGTTATCTTAATCTGTCCTAAATTATATGTCAGCATTTTCCATGCAGTTCACCACCAATAGCAGTGCAGATTTGATATGATACAAGATTTGATTTGTGTTCATACTCTTTCTTGACTCTGTTCACACATTGGTTCATTTAAACACCATTGAAGAGTCTCTCTCTGCTCTGCTTTGCCTCCTGCTAGGGTTCACAGGCTTGTACGTCTTTAATTATGGATCAGATTCTTTTGCCCCTGTTTTAGAGCGACTCCAGACCGGTTTCGCTCAAGTCATCCACTTGAAAGTTTGAAAACCTCCAGTGACAGGAATATTAATGTGGCGGCAGTGTCGTATCTGTTTCAGCTCATGCATATTCAATGTCCCCCCAGCTCTCTAAGATTTATGTCAGACTGTGCAGGCGTGTGCTTCTCCACCATTTTAGATAATAGCATGCTAAATTGATGTTATCAGAAAGAGTCTTTCTCTCTATCTCTCTCTCTTTCAGTGTTCCTACCTTTATCTTTCGTTCCTCTGTCCTTTCCTTTCTCTTTCTCTTTCTCTCTCTTTCTCCTTCCATCTCCTCC
Organism: Chrosomus eos; assembly: GCA_036326025.1. Taxonomy (NCBI): domain Eukaryota; kingdom Metazoa; phylum Chordata; class Actinopteri; order Cypriniformes; family Leuciscidae; genus Chrosomus; species Chrosomus eos. The sequence continues at coordinate 21,458,321 of CM070820.1, read as the reverse complement.
ACCCCACAATCTCCTTGTTGGACAGAAGTTATTAAGGATGCCTAGGTCAGCTCCTGGAGTACTTCCTTGAAAACACCCCACAAGCTCACTAGTGACACCACAGGAGACAACAGAGGGGGCCAAAATGTATATTTTGGGAGCAGATTGGGGGCAATCCTTTGGATTATCTTTTAATTAAGGACGCTTGAGTTGTGCCCACTCTGTTGAAGCAAACGCCCAGCTGCTAATGTAGTTTAAACAGACATACTTTGTTTAATTATGGCTAATCGCAGGGGCCCAGAGTCCAGCCCTCTTTGATCTACCACTGGCAGGGTAATCTTTCTGGCAGATAGCATCTTGCGTTCGTCCCCGGCTTCTTTTTAGATGTTGCAATGGGAGGTCCGAGATTAAGTATGGGTTAATTGAGCCAGGGTAGCTGTGTAGCCCAGTGCCTCTGTGTGTGTGCATGTTTTGTGTGTTAAACAATTAAAGATAACTAACTCTGGTTAGATTTGCATGGTTAAATGGTGTGTGATGTATTACAGGATTGTGAATACAAGTTATAAATTAACCAAAATCAAACTGCTATCATATCATATGCTCACTATGCTTCTGGGGTGAATTTGTACTTTAAAAATGGTGTAAAAATCTATTTACAAGACAAAAACTTTTAAGGTAAGAAAGTAAGTGTATGTTATAAACTTAATAATTAAATTTATATAGACATACCCTTTCCTTCAAAGGTTTGTGTTCGGTTTTTGATGTTTTTGAAAGAAGACTCTTATGCTCGCCAAGGCTGCATTTACTTGATCGAAAAAAAACAGTAAAAACAGTAATATTGTGAAATATTATTACAATTTACAAGACCTGTATACTAATTACATTTTTTTTAAAGTGTGCTGTGGTCCTGTGATCCTGTGATGCTAAATCTGAATTTTTAGCACCCATTACTACAATATTCAGTGTCACATGAAACAATTTCTAATACGCTGATTTGGTGATCAAGAAATATTTTGTATTATTGTATTTATTAAGAGCAGCTTAATATACAGTATATTAAAATACAAATGGAGTTGAGAATTAATAAATATTTTCCAACTCTCCCCAGTAGTGTTTTAGGTATTGTGGTGGTAGGAGCAATGACAGACATAGTGGGTGTGGCTTCAAGGCTCGGAGAGGCGTTTATTAACAAAAAAAGAAAATTAACATAAAATGTCCAAAAAGGGTAAAAAAAAAAGCAGGGAAGGTAGTGCTCAGATGGTTTGTTCCAGGTAAAGAGGGCAGGGTCCAGGCAGCCAGACGCGCTCCCCTCTTCGGTTCGGGGTGTGAGGGGCGGCGGCTTCTCCAGCTCTTCTTTACGAATAGGGTCTCTGCACTTGAGGGGCAAGTTGCCCGGCCATTCTCAGACTGACAACGTGCATGCCTACTCAGGCTTGGCAGCGCAGCAATCCCTCCCCGCTCCCCTCCTCGACTCCAGAGTGCATGAATGGGGAAAAGAAGCTAGTCTCTTGAGGAGAGGCATGCTCGGCATTTAACAGTGGCGGTGACAAGGCTCCGTTCGATTCAGGTGTGCCGTAGCATGTGCCCCCTGTCATGGTTGTTACAGCGCCCCTCGTATTTCTCACACCTACTCCAGTTGGGAACCTGATGAAGGGTGGCATGATAGTGCATGAAAAGATGGGATGATAATGATAATAAGGAGGAACCAGCCGTTCCGTCACAGTATTCATTTCAAAAGCTGCAAAGAGTATTTTTTATTAAATTTTTGATCAACCCAAGCATTCTGAAAAAAACACCATGGACTCAACCAATGACCTGACAAGGACAGTTAGGGTGATGATACATGGGGAAACTTTTTTGAGCAATGTTGCTGAGCGATGTTGCTTGGGCTCTTTCCCATTGATAAAGGGCAATACATTTCTATCTGGATACTTCTATCTGGATAGATCGGCCATGGGCCCTGTGTCTCACCTGGTTGCTGTTGACGGCAACATTGGCCAGCAACATTGCTCAAAGAAGTTACCCCATGTATCATCACATTTAGAGTGTTCATTTCTTTAAATACAGTTAAAATGTATTACATACATTGTTGATGTGCAAAATTGTAATATTGCATTAGTTCCATGAATCATAGTGCATAGAAGTCCTTGTCATATTTCCATGCATTGCTGATATGATATGATATGGTTTGATACATTGCTGATATGATATGAACATGATATGGTCTGAAAACCGTTGCTTAAGTGATTCATGGGCTGGAGGAAAGTCCACATATCATCTCAGCTCAGTCCATAGGAAACGGTGTCCAACAGGGGAGAACAAACATGTTAAAAGGAAAACAAAACAAGAGAAAAGTTTCAGCTCTTTAGCTACAATCCAACCCTCTCTCTGGTGTCTTTCATCTATTGTTAGTATGCAGTGTAGAGAGGTTTCCCACTGATACAGTACAAGTGATACCGCCAAATCACTAACTAAGCATGGGAAAAGGCCGGAGGAAATTATCCTCTTGTCTCTTTTTCTCTGTCTCTCTGTCTGCCTTTTCCTTTTCTCTCCCAGACATTGTTTTTCTTTCATTTTAAGGTTGTAATTAAATTCTCATAGTTTCTCATGCTTCTTGCATTTTTAGTTACATGCTCTGTTTGTTCATTCTATCCTCCCGCTTTTTTCTTTTTGTTATTTCAAATGGTTAGCTTGTGTTGTGTGAACGGAACAACTAGTTGTCTGTCACGTCACAGTGAGTCACACTCTGCATTGAACACACTTGTGTTTGTGTGTGTGGTTCAGGTATATCCTACATGGGGACAAAATGTGGCAATATCCGAAATCCTTTTCCTTGTGAGGACATTTTTTGGTCATGAGAAAAACAGGTTATAAATCATACTAAGTTATACTAAAAATGCAGAATATTCCCTTTCAAGTGGATGCTGTGGTAATGCCGGTGTCTAAAGCACGTCTACACATACCAATTCCTGACTGGCTAAACATGATGATGTAGCGACGTAGAACAGTACGTACCATAAATAGATGCCAGACCAGTGTGCCGTCAGCTTATTTGCAAGTTTAAAACCATTTGAGTGAATCTTTGCTGATCTGAATGTGTGAACTGTCTTTCTTTAGTCAGGAGTTAGATTTCAACATATCAGGCTCAAAGTTTAGGAAATTTGTGATGACATGCCTGCGTTATATTATGGGTGATGACTCACACAAGATGTGTGTGTTTTGCGTGAGTGGGGTGAAATGAGATGAGAGCCAAGCCTCTGCACCCTGTGGATCGGGTCCCGTAGCCGCCAAGGCGGCTCGGTGACTTTGGTCATGGGGCTCACATTTCGAGTTGGCTTGAGACGTGCGATTGAGCCATTTCTTTTGACCTCTCCACAGACTCTGTGTACCTGTTCTGCATCTTGAAGTTGGCACTGTGATTTGGCAGAGCAGTCCTGTTAATCTTTTGCGCTCGAGGACCTGCTTGAGTTTGTAGGTTTGAAGTGTTGAGTTTAGAATTGCCTGATGAGAAAAAGCATGTCACTATGTCTAAGCTCGATGACTGCTACCCAACATCTGGCCGAAAGCAACCTCCCAGCTACCATCTCCTGTTCTTTCATGACCTCCAACACTGAGTTGTTGAGGTCTTGAAGGAATGCCTACTCTCACAGGGTGCATACTCAGGCCACCTCCACATACTCCACGGTGGTCGATATCACGATAGCATGGATACAGGGTGATGCAGAGGATGGAAGAGACGCTGGCAGGCTATCTCTCCCCCTCAACTGCATCATCATGGAGGAAACATGTCTTACACACCAAGATGTCCTGTGTCATTGGCCGTTCAATTGCTGCTATGGTCGTAACAGGGGCTCAACCTCATGAGGATAAAGGAAAGAGACCAGGCTTTCCTTCGGGACGATCCAATTTCACCTTCTTGCCTGTTCAGCGACGCAGTCAACACCGTTGTCGACATGTACCAGGAGGCCAAGAAACAATATGTGGCATTCAGAGAACTGATCCCTTGCTGGATCCAGGAGCCATCACTGTCCCCCAGCTGCTCCAGGCCAGGATAGAGTGATAGTAGAGAGGAGCTAAAGGCCAGAATGGCAGCCATCTTTGAACTAAATTACATAGTTGATTTGCTGATATTAGCTCCATCATGTGGCTGCACAACATTGAGATGTTGTGCTTGCCCACATGAAGTAGTTAGGGATGAGATTGAACTCTAAGATGAAAGTACTTTCCTCAGTTCAGAGAATCTCTGTTTAGGGGATGGTGTGCGATTTGACCTTGATGCAGGCTGGTCTGTTTCCTGCATGTGTAGAATCCATCCTAAACACTACAAAAGATATCAGGCTAGGTCAGGAACTTTCAGTCTTAGGTTCAGAGACTGTTAGGTCTCATGGACGCAGTGGTCAATGACATTATATTAGACCTACTGCACATGCGACCAATCCAGTTTTGTCTTAAAAGCAGAGGATAATTGGAATAAGAGTATTGTGTCTTCCAAAGCTCTTACCTGGGGTGCATCCTTACAAGATGTTTGTGCTGCAGCAGGATTGTACTCTCTGCACAGATTCTTAAGGTTTTATTGTCTGGACACAGATTCAACCCCAGGGTCTCAAGTCCATCAGGGTCTCAAGTCCTCCAGGGTTGATCCGGACTCAGCCTGCGCTCAACAACTTAGCCTATCAGGAACTGACGTATGTAGATATAAGCTTCAGATATTGGTTCATGCAAAGCATTCACACAGCATCTCCTCATCCCCTCAAGGAACTGGGTTACGTATGTAACCTGAGAAGATTTATGTGATTGGTAGGTTTAGAGGTAGTATACGTATTTACTAATATATTTAATAACGCTGTGCAAATCATTATAATAATTTTCAATCTTTTTGTGAGTAATTTAACATTTCCTTGGCCGATTATTACAGAATGGCTAATTTATTAATAGACAGACACAAAGTCGTGTCAAAACGTCTATCCACAGGGTGGATCTGCTTTCAGTTGAACAAGCCCTTGTTAAATAAGTTAAATGAGGAGGTCTCCACGCCAGTACATGCACGTTTACCAGCAAACACCAAAGAAAGAGGATTACACAAACTCTGTTCGCTCAAGCTCACTAGCGTCACAATCTCGGTGGCCTCCTTGTGAGATGAAATATTTAACTCCCTGTGTTTATTAGCAGCATGATAGACAAAGGGCTTTTTCCCTTTGACTTGTGCATACTGACATCTGCACATAACAAACAAACAGAAAAGTCTCTTGATCCATAATGGATGACATCCCTCAGTTTTGCAAAAGAGCATTATTAAAGAAATGGGGCCAATGGGGCGAGCTCTCATTTGTCAACATCAACATTTCGTCAATAAACACAAGAATAAGAAGTCACGTTTATACTACTTTGTTGGATCTATATGAGCTCAAAACAAATTTATCAGTCATCAAAATGACAATTAGCATTACAAAATATACTGTATATATGAGCAAAATCACATTGTGCAGCATTATTAGACATCCGTCTGGAGCACATTTAAACTTAAGTTGTAGAAAATAATCTAGCCATGTACCATATTGCCAAATATTAACAACATTAATTATGATAATTTGCTTAAATCCTAATCTGCCAATTGCAAAACAAAAACAAAATATTTTTGTCTTCAAAGTCTAATTCCTGTTGTCTCTAATTGCATTATCTAATACTGTGGCTTTATTGGCAATAGAGGAAGTTAGCAGAGAAACTCCAGACATAACATTCATCTTTATGAAAAACACCCATCCAAGATCTTTTGGCAGTGCACTTTGACTTTCCCCAAGTTTGGAGATGTCTCCTAAAAGACAGAGCCCCTCCTCCCAGTCTGCTCCAAAAGTTTCTTCAAGGGATCACTGTTTCGCAGAAATGACCCTACTTTCATAATGTCTTTTCCAAGGGTTGTTAGAGAGTAAAACTTTCTCAAGTGTTTTAGTTGAAGATGACCACAAGGACCTTAAAGATGACAGGACATCTTTCAGACAGTGTAGAGGAAGCAATGTCCTCATTTTAAATAGCAACTGTTGGGGTAAAACTAAAACACCAGTCAAAAACGCTTGTTAAGTTTACAGATTTTTTTTTTTTTGGTATTATAATTAGGACTTTAGCAATTGTCCTGATACGGTTCATGCCTTTCATTGTAGAAAATAAAAATAATAGCAGACCCAAAATTGGTGAAACATCAGGAAAGATACATCTTGCCCAAAGCTGTTATTCTCTTCTTAATCAAAGTTAAGATTTCCCACCTGATGTCTTTAACATCTGGGTTTTTATGGCTCCTTTGAGACACCAAGGTCTCGCTGGAGTTGTGACCTGATAACATCTGCAAATAAACGATGGCTTTGCCCACATGCTCCAGAGCCGACAGGCCTCTGTGCCGCCCCTCTGTCCTCTCAAACGCTTTCAACACCTGCTCAACACCCCCTTAATAAACATTCTTTCAAAGTTCTGCTGTGAAAATCCACACACTCTCTTGCTGTGTTTTATTAAATACTGTAGCATGTCTCCTGCATTCACTCTTATAATATGTTGAAGCTTTTGGACGTGTAATGTTTTTCTTGCAAAAGGGTGAAAAATACATTTTTATTTCCAACTGCAGCTCTGGACAGACGAAGGGAAGACATCTGCTTCAGCTAGAGGCATCAAAGAAATCCAAAGGAGAGTTTTAATACTACATGTGTGGTGGAGGTGTGGTGAACTCTCCACTTTCATTTTGCCTTCCTCTATAAAAGCTTGAAAAACACTTTTAATAGAGCCAGATTTATGAGATGCCGTAGGATACAGCTGCTCCGCTCAAAGAAGTGGACAACTGGTGATTGTGTTGATTTTGAAATAAAGGATACTCAATTGTCATTTTAAAAGAAGTTCACTAGCTTAAGACAATGAAAGACAATACTTGTGTCAAATAGTTATGGTTTGATATATGTCATGTACAGTTTTGTTTACACTATTTGCACACAGTAAAAATAAAAAGTTGTGAGTACAGAAGCATCTATGTCAAATCGAGGGCCATGGGTGGCAACTTGTATATACTTCAAATTCCATCATTTTACTTATTTGTCATTTTCAAAATTGTAGAATTATATAACTCAGAGGCTGAATAAATATGTGTCTATAATGTCTAAATCCATTGAGTTATCAAAATAAGCTTTGTAGAGGGGCGGGGGTCTTCATTTTACAATTTTGAGTTTCAAAATAAGAGACAATGTGTAAGAAAACACCTATTTTTAAACTATTTTAATCAAACAATAATAATAATAAAAATATTAATAATAAAACATTAAAATGGTTTAGTTAGAACATTAATGATCTTGTCTGTGTACTATTTTCGGTATGAATGCAGGTCAAAAGGGATTTGCAAACAGTTTTTGCAATTGAGGTCACCCTCAATTACCATATTCTGCTTTAATGTGCGAATAAAAGAGAGATTTGAAAGATAAATCTCTGATTCAGATTCAGCTCTGGAAAGATACAAGGATGGATCCACTGTCTATATACTATATCATATGCCTTAGTCACTCTGTCTGGATGTCGCTCTCACTCTTCCTGTCTCTCTCTCTCAGTCTCTCCTCTCGGGGAACTCCAGTGTCTGCTTTTTTCACTGGATTCCTGTTGATATATGCTGCTTGTCATGAAAATTCTCACGGAACCAAATATGAGAAAATAAGAGAGGGTGGGTCAAAAAAAAATCACATCACATCCAGCTAAGAGATTTTCTTGTACATTCTAGAGTAAGGGAAAATAAACAAATAGCTGAAGATGTGGGGGGAGAATAGAAAAGTGTTTCCATCACCACTCCAGCTGTTTTCCCAGGGAGGAGCTGGACTTAATGCAGCCTTATGCAAGTGACTTAGAATTGACAAATCCCGTGCTTACAGAGGTTGTATTAATGATCCTCATTATCTGGGCCACTTTATGAGTAGTCATTAAACAATGAGATTAGCATATGTAACAGAAATCTGTTTGCTTTACATCTGAGAGACAATTGAAAGGTTCTCGCTACCCTTGACAATTCAGTCCTGTAATGGTCTCTGATTATTCAGAAAACAAGACACGTAGAGGTGCTGAGCAAGCAAAGGCCTCTGACTTTGAACTGATTAGCTGTTTGATATTATTTCAACTGTCTTCATGGATGTGAACAGTTTATTAAAGTCTTAAAGGAATAGTTCACCAAAAATTAGCTCACCTTCATATCATTCCAAACCCATTTTAATATTTTGAAATCTGCTTTTGTACATAAAATTAAAGTCAAATGGATCAAAAATACAGCGGACTGCATTAGCTTACTATTTTTTCCAAATATCAAAATATTTTGTATTTACAGAAAGTTAATTTTGGGTGAAGTGTCCCTGTAGGCCTTCAGGATGAATTTGATTGTGTATTGTATGATTTGGATGTGCCATCCATTCAGTCTTGAACAGCAGGTATTTGCAGTTCGGCCCTTGACTTTTTCTGAAGAATTCAGGGAATAATTTGTCGGAGTGTTTGAGAAACAGAAAAAGACTGGCATGAACTGTACTTGAACCCAAAGCCTGTGAAGACTACGCCAAGAGGTGCTTCGATTTCTCCCTCCCTCACTCTCTCTCTTCAACCATGATCAAAAGTTCAGAACCCTGTATGTTTTGTATTCACGAAGGAGAGAACCTTTGAAACCTTTTGGATTAGAGAGTGTTGTCAGCCCACGTTAAACCAGAGAGGAGGAAGGACAGCTCACAGTTCACAGAGGTGAGTGAGTGAGTGAGTGAGTGAGTGAGTATGCATGCATGCATGCAGCAGTATGCATTTATCCACCTTGTAGTCCAGACTGGGAAAATGTTATAATGAAGGTGTTAGAAAGTAGGCACTGAAGAGGTTAAGACTAAATTAGTATGGGTCGTAAGTCTTCCACTTCCTTGGTAGCAACACCTAATCTTATTTTAAGGGCTGCTGGATAGAATAGCCATACTTTACGGATGGTGCTATTTTCTATGGGATCATCCAGCTGAATTAGAGTGTGATTGAGCTAAACATATGTCCCAGCGGTCTCCAGCTTGGACGGCTGCCCACCTCTGCTTCACTTGTCCCACACTAAATGTTTTTTTTGACAACCCTCAAGTGGTTACTGACAGCTTTTCAGTCATTAAGAGATGGGGAATGAACACAAAGTATAACTGATAATTATCATGCTGTATAATCTAGAATTAGCATTGTAATTGTGTCATCCCTCTTGTGCTAACCTGGACAACAGCATACACAACATGTTGATAAGCAAATGTATGTGTGCAGATATAAATATACAAAATATACGTGTGTGTGTGTGTGTGTGTGTGTGTGTGTGTGTGTGTGTGTGTGTGTGTGTGTGTGTGTGTGTGTGTGTGTGTGTGTGTGTGTGTGTGTGTGTGTGTGTGTGTGTGTGTGGTGTGTGTGTGTGTGGTGTGTGTGTGTGTGTAAATTGTCAAATATTACAAGGAAATTATAACTTTTATAATTGTGCACAAATACTTTTAGGGATAACAGCACAAAAAATTGAGTGTGGTGGGAGCTTCATGGTATTGTTTTCTATGGCTGAGCAGCTACATATAAGCCTCACACACCAAGCAATGACAAGCGTCGGATGGAGTAGTGTAAAGCACACTGCCTTGGACTCTGGACACACTGGACTCTGGAGCAGTGGAAATGTGTTCTGTGGAGTGACGATTCATGCTTCTCTGTTAGGCTGATGGGCTAGTCTGACTTTGGTGAATGCCAGGAGAAAGTTACCTGCCTGACTGCATTGTGCCAACTGTAAAGTTTGGTGGAGGAGGTATAATAGCATTGACCATTGGTTTGTGATTAGGCCTCACCACTTACTGTACTTCCAGTAAAGGGAAATCTTAATGCTTAAGCATACCAAGAGATTTTGGAAAATGCTATGCTTTGGACTTCGTGGGAAAAGTTTGGGCAGTCCCTTTTCTATTCCAGCATGATTGTCCCAGTGAACAAAACAAGGTCCATAAAAAAAACATGGTTGGATGAGTTTTGTGTGGAAGAACTTGACTGGCCCGAGCCCTGACCTTAACCCCCATCGAACACCTTTGGGACGAAATGGAACAGAGATTGTGAGCCAGGCCTTCTCATTCAACATTAGTGCCTGACCTAACAAATGCTCTACTGGATGAATGTGCAAAAATTCTCACAGAAACACTCAAACATCTTGTGGAAAGCTTTCCCAGAAGAGTGGAAACTATTATAGCAGCAAAGGGGGGACACAGTCCATATTAATGTCTAAGTATTTAGAATGCAATGTATTTAGATGGCTTGAAAAACAGAGATAATCTATATATCTCTGTTTATTGTCTTCATGTTTCATCAGTCAACATTTCTCTGGGTGCTTTCACACTAGCAGTTTAGTTTAAAACGGGGCACGGTTTGCATTAAAAATTGGTAATGTGAAAGCTGTCATGTGGACCTAGGAGCACTCCGGGGTACCAAACCCAAGATTACCTGTAGGAGGTGGTCTGAGTTTGTTAGCATGAATGTCAAAGCAACTCAGACTCGGGTTACGGACTTTCTACATGAGGGCACCCTCCCGCTTCCAGTATGAATGAAACAGACATTGCATGAGAGTCTTTAGCACTCCATTATATTCACATTGCTTAATTTTAAGATTAGAATTGGGTAAGAAGGATAAATATGTATCCTCTATATAAATTTTAAGTAAACATAAGAGAATCAATCAATATTTCTCGATAATATGCAAATTGTTTAACTAAATACCCTGTGGGACATTGTTTAGTCAAGTGCTTTCATGAAAACTGAATAGAAGTTTTTGTTTTTTTCTCTATGGATGCGGCTGAGGCTCATATTCCATACTAAAGGTATCAATTCTTTTTTATTATTTTCATAACTCCTGCCACAAATTCAGAAATGAATGTCACCACAAGAAAACCGAAATCAAAAAATGAAGCTTTAGTCTTAGACCTTTAGTCTTAGACCTTTTTAATGATGTATAGTTTGTCAATTTAATTACATTATTTTACATTAAAACTAACAGTAACTTTGAACTAATGTAAATGGAGAACGCTTGGAACAAAGGATTCCGGCGTCCTTCCATGGGTTAACAGGTTAAAGTCTCTGTTGGTGTAATGGTCGTCCATATAGTGTATATATATATATATATATATATATATATATATATATATATATATATATATATATATATATATACTCACCTAAAGGATTATTAGGAACACCTGTTCAATTTCTCATTAATGAGCAATTATCTAATTAACCAATCACATGGCAGTTGCTTCAATGCATTTAGAGGTGTGGTCCTAGTCAAGACAATCTCCTGAACTCCAAACTGAATGTCAGAATGGGAAAGAAAGGTGATTTAAGCAATTTTGACCGTGGCATGGTTGTTGGTGCCAGACGGGCCGGTCTGAGTATTTCACAATCTGCTCAGTTACTGGGATTTTCACGCACAACCATTTCTAGGGTTTACAAAGAATGTTGTGAAAAGGTAAAAACGGGCGAAAATGCCTTGTTGATGCTAGAGGTCAGAGGAGAATGGGCAGACTGATTCAAGCTGATAGAAGAGCAACTTTGACTGAAATAACCACTCGTTACAACCGAGGTATGCAGCAAAGCATTTGTGAAGCCAACAGAATGAGAACATGGATCCATCATGCCTTGTTTCCACTGTGCAGGCTGGTGGTGGTGGTGTAATGGTGTGGTGGATGTTTTCTTGGCACACGCCCCTTAGTGCCAATTGTGCATTGTTTAAATGCCACGGCCTACCTGAGCATTGTTTTTGACCATGTCCATCCCTTTATGGCCACCATCTACCCATCCTCTGATGTCTACTTCCAGCAGGATAATGCACCATGTCACAAAGCTCGAATCATATCAAATTGGTTTCTTGAACATGACAATGAGTTCACTGTCCTAAAATGGCCCCCACAGTCACCAGATCTCAACCCAATAGAGCATCTTTGGGATGTGGTGGAACGGTAGCTTTGTGCCCTGGATGTGCATCCCACAAATCTCCATCAACTGCAAGATGCTATCCTATCAATATGGGCCAAATTTCTAAAGAATGCTTTCATCAGCACCTTGTTGAATCAATGTCACGTAGAATTAAGGCAGTTCTGAAGGTGAAAGGGGGTCAAACACAGTATTAGTATGGTGTTCCTAATAATCCTTTAGGTGAGTGTATATATATCATATATATATATATATATATATATATATATATATATATATATATATATAATATATATATATATATATATATATATATATATATATATATATATTAGAGGTGGGCATAGATTAATTTTTTTAATCTAGATTAATCTAGATTAATTTTAAAATTAATCTAGATTAATCTAGATTAAAATGGCTCATTTGAATTCTCCCGAAGGCATTCAGAATATGTGTGCTACCCAAATAATGACTAAAAGTAAGTATTTGAGAGTAGTTCGCCTCGCATAGGGATGTGAATTTCTGCCAAAAATGCCATTGGACAATCGAGGAGCAAAAGTCGAATATCGTATAAAAAAAAAAAAAAAAAAAAAAAAAAAAAAAAAAAACGCAATGACAGAAAGGGAGGCCAATTTCATCTTTAGCGATTTGTCATCAAACAAACTGTTTATTAATTGAACAAGTAACATGTTTTTTTTTTTTACATAGTAATTGTAAGAAGAAAAAAAACAATACAGTTTTTGCATCGCCAATGCTCGTTAGATCAAAGAATGTGAACCTGCCTTGTTACTGCAATAGCCTCCTTTTAAAACAAATTAGTTTCAATCAATCTAAACTATTCGTGTGATTATGCCACTGCGCAATACACACACATTACCGCGGGATGGCGGGAGTTCATTTCATAAACTGTGGACAATGGTAGCTTATTTAAACCTGTTAACCAGTGCGCCGACGCTCTGAAGCGTTTTTTTGTAGCCTATAAATTAATGTATGTCCAAAACCCGGATAATGTCATACTTTTTAGTAGTGCTATCGTGGCGTAATAATCTGTTTGGTTGTAAAATGTATTACCTGAATGAACCCGAATGTATCGTCCTGTGGAATCATTCATTCACAGACAGTTTACGAAGATGTTCAACTAATAAAGATCTTCATCGCTGGCAAAGATATGATGCATTTGCAGATTTGCTTTCACTAGACTAGACTGTAGATCCACGCGGCCACTTCATCCAACGCTCTTGATGTTCTTAAATCTTCCTGTTACTTACGACTCCTCGAGTGTGAATTGAAAGTGATTCAGAGTTCAGACGATTCAGTGCGTGAGGAACTGGTCAGATCAACTGATTCGCGAACGATTTAGACATATCTGACAACTTGTTTGATGAAGTATTTGAACAGAATCGACTCAAAAGAGTGATTCATTTGTAAATGAGCATCGCTCATGCTTGGAATAAACTCATTTAACAACGTATTGCATTCAAATAAAGTAACAAGAGGAACGTCGCCCAACAAAGTGAAAGTACACCTTGTGTCCCTGACAGGTAAATAGGCCTACCCTGCTGCGCGATCTGTGACAGTAGGCGCGGCGTCAATTATGTCATACTACACATTAGAATTGCGTGAAAATAACGATATTTGAAAAAGCTATTTATTATCCCAACCCAACTTAGATTAACGGCGATATTTTTTTTATCGCGCGATAAGAGTCTCACGTTAACGCAGCACGTTAACGCCGTTAACGGCCCAGCACTAATATATATATATATATATATATATATATATATATATATATATATATATATATATATATATATATATATATATATATATATATATATATATATATATATATATATATATATACACAAGTTTATTCAGCTTATAAAGCAATGTATATACTGTAAGACAAACGACATTTGGACACTTTCTAAAACTTTTTAATGGATCCTGTGAATACTCCATTAAGACACCAATGTGAACTTAGGAGTGGGAAAATATATTATCTTTTTGCAGATGACATGTTTTAAATCTGACATTCAATTTTTAGAATGAGTGTTCAAAAGTGCCCAGGTTTTGGAGGCCACTATATATGCATATCAGCCTTTTTGGTTTCATTTTATTTTGATGGTCCCTTTAACACATTCTGTTGACTATAAGTAACGTTAGACCTGCATGTCTACTAACTCTCATTAGAGTATTAACAGAGTATTAGTAGACTTATGGTTAGAATAAGTGACATGCAGTTGCAAATTTACTTATAGTCAAGAGAATGTTCAAAAGGGACCATCATAATAAAGTTTTACCCCCTTTATTTCCTGTTTTCACAACATGAATGTCTCTTGTCATGGAAGTTAAACATTCCTCTATAGTAGCTAAGAGTTATACATATACATACAACACTGTGTTCCTCCAAAAGCAAGAGATTTATCTCTCTGTTGCCCCCCTTCGTCTCCATCACTTCACCCACTCCTTCTCCAGTGAGCTGGAATCATTTAATGTCCCACCCAAGCACTCTCTGGCCCTGGAGAGGACGGCTCAGAGTCGCCCATCTCCCCAGCACTCCACTCCTCTCAAGCGCCTCTCTACTCAATGAGCCCAGCTCCCAGCTGGGAGGCCCATTGATACCCTGCTTTGGGTCGATTGTTCCCTTTTGGAGAGGGGAGGAGAGGGTGGAGTGAGTGAGGCCGCCCTAACCCCACCCCTGGGCATTGAGCTTGTCCTAGCAGGTGTAAACATCCAGCACTTCTCTCCCCATGAGTGGGCAGTTAAGAACCTCAGGTAGTCATGGAGAGTGCCTCAGAGGAATTAGAGAATTAGAGAGAGGAGAGAAAAAAAGTAGATGAATGGAGGGATTTGGGGTGGCCGAAGGTCGGGGGAGGAGGAAGAGGAGAGAATGAGGATATGGAGAGTGGGCCCAGGTGTTCAGGATTATTATATGACCCAATATGTTGTGAGCGAGATAACCTTTCGCATTCAGCGGACCCCACGTAAACTTACCGAGGCCTTTTTCATGGTCAGGGAGTCATCGTAATAAAAGAAGGGAGCTCATGTTTCATTGCTGGCACATGCATGTGCACTGGACCAGGTTTTGTGACATTGCACAGCTACTCCTTAACCTCCCTTAATCCTGATATGGGAAACTTGACAATTTTGAAAAATATTAATTGCTACAATGAATGTACAAAACACATATTTTTTTTATCACATTTATATATATATGTATATATACGCACACATTGAATGTACACTACCATTCCAAAGTTTGAGGTTGGTAAGAGTTTTAAATGTTTTTGATAGAAGTCTCTTATACTCACCAAGGCTGAAAGACATTTATTTGAACAAAAACTGTAACATTTTAAATAGGCCTACCTCTATTTTAAGATATTTTTAAATGCAATTTATTCCTGTGATGACAAAGCTGATTTTTTCAACATCATCCAGTCTTCAGTGTCACACAGTCCTTCAGAAATCATTGTAATATGCTGAGTTGGTGCTCAAGAAACACTTATTATCAATTTTGAAAACAATTGTGCTTCTTATGTTTTTATGTATTCTCTTTTATGTATAAATTCTTTGATAAAAGTAAAATAGAAGGACAATTCATTTTTAATAAAGAGAAATACTATTTCAGGTATAAATATGGGATCATTTCTTCTCACCTATAGTGTCAGAGGTCTGGATCATAATTTTCACATGCTACCATATCTGATTTAATTTTAAAGCTGCATGGTTAAAATCCCAAACTGACCGATCAATATGTTCTATGAGTTGAGAAGTTGACCTGACATCATACTGTTATCATATGGCAAGAAAATGTGTGTGTTATGCTGGAAGTTTGGAATGAGAAGGTTTTAAAGGGAAGCCCAGCGCTCCAGGACTGCCTACCATGTTAATCTGTAAGTGTGTGTAGAAGTGATGTTTCTGTTGACAGTACTGCTGTGGAGAGTGAATGTTTATGGGTAAACAAAAATATGTGCGAAGAGCCTAGAAAAAAAAGACAGCAGTTTAGCATGCACTGGATTAACGATGAGAAAATAAAAACATGAACATCTATCTGAAATGCATTTATCTTCTCTAGCACACTACAGAAATGAACCCATATTAAATGCTTTCATTTGCAGGCAACTTAACACCTGTGTTTTATTCATATATTTATATTTGCCTTTCAACAAGGACAGGATGAAGCCTCGAAGTGTGAGTGCTGTTATTTAGTTTGTCTCTCTCCCTCCCTCTCTCACTCCTCACGAAGTGTTATTTACTAGCGAGATATCATCCTCTCTTTAATCCTCTTAGCATTGGATTTCAGTTGTACTTACAGCGTCCTGCACCTGCTAAACTGCTGCCTGCTAAAGCTGCATAAACACACATAAAGGTACATCATAGGCTATACTGACTCTCTACAATTGAGCATGCAGAGAGAGAGGAGAGAGGCTTGGCTTTCTAAGATACTTATTTAGCAGGGACTTGGACTGTCCAATTCAGTCTGAGGTCTTGATGGTAGCATAGCTCAGGATTGGACAGGCGAGTTTCTGCATAAATCTGTTACAAAATTAAGCTATTGAAACGTTGTAGTCTGGGGGTAGCCAACATCAAAAGCTCTTTTAACTGTGTGCAGTGCTTAGGCATTAGGTATCAACTCCTGTGTGGATTTAACATTTCCCTGAGCAAATATCTGTTTGGTGGATGCAAAAAATATTTTGGCTTTTAGCATTTGCATAAATGTTCCAATCACTTATATTTTTTAAAACTTCCAAGTTGAAGTAAGTTTCAGTAATTTATAATGTTACAAACTATTTCCATTTCAAATAAATGCTTTTCTTTTGAACTTTCTATTCATCAAAGAATCCAAAAAAAAAAGGTATTAGTTTCCACAACAATATTTATCAGTATTGATAATAATAAGAACTATTATTAACTATAGTTAATTATAACTGCATGAGCACCAATAATAACTGTTAATAATTGAGAATATTAGAATGATTTTGGATATTGTGACACTAAAGACTGGAGTAATGATGCTGAAATATCCGCTTTACGTCACAAAAATATATTGCCTTTTAAATACATCTTCAAATAGAAAAAAGTTTGGTAACACTTTCTATAAAAACCATGCTTATAATGAATTCTCACTATTCTATAAATATATTTATAAAGACTATACTGCATTATAAGAAAAGTTAATGTAGCTATAAGTCATAATCCATTATACACTGATCTGAAAGCTTTAGCGTAAGTTCTGTCGGGACTCAATTGTTACGTCACTTATTACCTTCTCATCTAACCAAACGTGTTCTAATACTTTCAGTATAAAAGATCGGTACTTACACATGTCTGAGTTCACAGATGCTGACGCCAACATTCCCCTCCATCCTCCCGACCACCACCAGGATGGTCCCTGTCCATACCTCCCAAGGGGTCGGCTGCGCCCCTGCCTTCTTCTTCAGGCAGGAAAAGCAGATTCCGTTACTCTCGGATTGCAAGCTAGGCCCCCTACAATACTTGCTTGCTGGGCTGCTAATAAATTAATGCTTTGCTTCGCCATTTTGCCTCCCGAGTCTTACTGGTAGAATCATAAATTATCAAATCTAAAATAGTTCCAGAGACACTTGTTTAGTTTACTCAGCCACATTCATGGTATTACTTATAGCAGTTTGGGTAAAAATATTTTTTTTGGTAGTATGTAACATTGTAATTTTTTCAGCTGTTTGTATTAATGATGTCTGTGTTTAATTTTAAATTATTTTATTACAGGAATTATTGTTCACTAGTTACATTTACAAGTAAACAACTTAAAATGTAAAATGAGCACATCTTCATGATTTCTTAACAATTGCTTTTTGAAAATTGCATCCTATATTTTTACTTTATTTAAAGTTTACTTTACTTATTTATAGAGGTTAGAAACTGTATAATCACTCACCATAAATATTTATAAGAACACAACACGGCTATTAATAACAATATTTTCACTTATTTTCTCAGAAATAAATCTAGTTAAATAAGTTACTAAAAATTCATTGTAACTATAATATAATAGCATTATAGCGACACATACTTCATCTTTATAAACAGATTCATAAAACCAACCGACTGACTAATTAATAAATCAGTGTATAATGGATTATGAGCATGTGCATTGAAAAAGCAAATTCATGGCTTCTACGTAATTATAAAAAATAATATAAATGTAACTATAATTGTTCTTATAATGCATTATAGGTCTTAATGAGTTCTTTATACATATTTATAAAATAGTAATATTTTCTCATAAATAAGTATAATGGAGCTATAATTCATTATAAGCATGGTCTTCATAGAAAGTGTTACCAAAAGTTATTTTAAATTGTAATAATACAATATTACTGTCGTTTGTTTGTTTGTTTGTTTGTTTGTTTGTTTGTTTGTTTGTTTGTTTGTGTGTTTGTTTGTTTGTTTGTTTGTTTGTTTGTTTGTTTGTTTGTTTGTTTGTTTGTTTGTTTGTTTGTTTGTTTAACAAATGCAGCCTTGGTGAGCAACATACACTTCTTTCAAAAACATTAACACAATCTTAATTACTCCAAACTTTTGACCGGAATTTGCTAATGTGCCATTGAACTTGTTGAACATGAGTTCAAACAAAACAATTATTTTGAAGTCCAAACATCTTTCCTGTTAGAGACCTCAGACAGTGTTTGGCTAACATTGAGTTCAGACATCAGTCTCGCTGGGTGACAGTGGCACTGTGAGGTTCTTAATGTTCACCCTCTCCCTCGAGAGCTCTATCAGACCCCTAAAAGCCCTCCCTTCCCTCTGTTACTCCTCCGGTTTGTGTGTGTGTCTGTGAGTGTGTGTGCTGTGCACATGTATGGGGTATCTCCGGCTGGAGGCGAACAATAAGGAATTTGAAATATTAGCTGCCGTTGTGATTGAACATGGCTCCCTTATCACCAGGTTGCCAGGTAGGTGCACCATAACAATGACTTATCGCTCGGGTGAGTAACAGCAAGTATATAACAAGATTCCTCGACGTGACACACGCCACCCCCAGAACACACTGTACCCGACCTCTCACAGACAGGGCAACAGATGTGCCCCGATACCTTTAGTTTCAGCATATACACACACATGCCCTTAAAGCTAAATATGACCTTTTCTAAGTTGAGGTGATAGGGTATAGTCATCTTTATAGGCATTCACCACCCTGTCATCTATCTATCTGTCTATCTATCTGTCTATCTATATGTCTATTTGTCTATCTATCTATCTATCTATCTATCTATCTATCTATCTATCTATCTATCTATCTATCTATCTATCTATCCATCCACCCATCATCCATCCATCCATCATCCATCCATCCATCCATCCATCCATCCATCCATCCATCCATCCATCCATCCATCCATCCATCGATATGAGATATAGATGTGAGATATATTAGGAAAATTCAGATGGTCTTCTTAATATAAATAATTACAGCATTAAGCTAATATTTAGAGCTAATTATTACAGTGTCTGTGACGTATGATCTTAGATGATCTAGCCTCTCTCCCTCCTAAGGAAAACTAGGGATACTTTTAATACTTAAAAATGTCCATTTTTGTTGTAGTGATATTTTATTTTGAGTAACAAGAAGCTTTTTCATTTTTAGAAACAAGTAAATGCTTTGCTTCCGGGTTTTGTTTTTTTAAACCGTGCATTTTGTGTGAAGAAAGAAATTGCTGTTCTGAAACTGCATGATAATGGAGCTAAATTATTCATAATGATTGATAGTGCTACTGTGAAGGGAATTACAATGCCCTATGATTGTTCCATAAAACTACAATGTTTTGTGTGTGAATGTTTGCTTTTTCTTGTCTTTCTTGTTCCATTTGCAGACAAACAAACAAAAAAACTTATATGTTCCTGTAGCACTGGGGTGAAATGCCCCTCACGAGGTACAACTCATGGATAGTGTCGGACAAGGTCAAAGGTACAGTCACAGGGTTCAAGCCTGACTTGTCGCTGTCCTAAGTGGTCGACATTTGCTATTTGACTTCCCATGTATACGAGTGTGTGTGTGTGTGTGGGAGCATGTGGAGTCAGGGGAGTCACTCTGAAGTATTTGGAGGCTTATCATGTTGCATGTCAGAAAAACTGACCAACCTTGCTTAAAGCCAAGGACTGCTAACCTCTGACCTAAGTGTTTAAACCAAAAACAGATGCCTCTGAACTGACTCATATCCGGCCCTTAAATAAGCTGGTGAGGAATTTTTTACCACCTTCGGACTGTTATTTGTACAACTTCATATGCTCAGCTTATGTAAAACTGTATTTAGTTGTAATTTAATTTTTAAGTGCCTCCTGTTATTCTAGATTTTATTTTGAAGTTCTTTCCCATGCATCTACAGCCATCATGTTCTGTTGCGTTTTGTTTGATGTAGCAAGTTTTCAGTTCTTCTTATGTTTTTGAGTGATTATATTGTCTTGTAATGCCTTTATGACAATTCTACCTAAATAATGATTAAATTTAGGATCTGATCCTCAGTTTGCCAGATATTTCTTAAAGTCGTGCACTCTGGTAAAATCCAAAGGTGTTGATTTAAACGATTCATTGCTTACTGTTGTTAAACTCCCATTTTTGTGTTCTGATATCAGTAAAGGTTTGGTTGTAGTCCTGAGTTGATGCAGAATGGTTTGTCAACAGCACGGCTCTTTTGGCAAGGTCACAATGATTCTGTTTACTTTTCAGAAGAATATTTACCCTCTGGGCTTTTTGAAAGCATCCTGTGAAAGTTCAGCCAAGAAAAGCAGAAGGAAAGAAAATATACACTCTCACATCTCACGGACAGCATTATAAAGTTAGGCTCCAGGATGCCAGAGCTCATTATAAAAGGAGGAATTAGATCTGCATAGTTTAAAGCAATTAGGCCGTGCTCCGTGATTGTCAGTATAATTCACAAGACCAATTTAACCACTCCGTTTAGTTCTTAATTTGTTATCACCTGCAAAATGCATAATTGTCTTGTGTTTATTACAAATCAAATTACTTGAAAGGGACTTTTGCTTCTAGTTCATTTTAATGTATTTACTGCCAGATCATGACCTGTCCAATATGTGTCAGGGTTGGGTGCAGGTTGCTGAAGACGAGGACACGGGAGCTTCAATATAATAGTTTTAATGAACAAAATGAAACTTCCAAAATCAAAACAAGAACAAAACTCCAGGAAATCAGGGTTAACACACAACCATACATAGACGACGATCGACAAACACTGAGGGAAAACACAGGGCTTAAATGAA
The DNA here is from genome assembly GCA_036326025.1 of Chrosomus eos. Taxonomy (NCBI): domain Eukaryota; kingdom Metazoa; phylum Chordata; class Actinopteri; order Cypriniformes; family Leuciscidae; genus Chrosomus; species Chrosomus eos. Next base: position 21,437,126 of record CM070820.1, on the reverse strand, counting down.
CTGAACCAAACGAGATAATTAACTGAAAACAGGTGCAGAAAATTGGACACAAACGAGGAGCGGGAAAACTAACAGGACTAAACCAAAAATCACGAAGACAGGGGGAAACAAGATCTCAAAACATAACTAAATACATCAAAACGTGATAGTACCTCCCCCCTCCCCGAAGGCGCGTCCTCGCGCCGTATAACATCCAAAGGGGTGGGAGGGTGGGCGCCCTGGAGGCTGACGAGGGCATGGTGCAGGTCCGGGAAGCCTCCAGGGCGGAGCAGGCTGTGGGCGTGGCCACGGCGGAGCAGGCTGTGGGCGTGGCCACAGCGGAGCAGGCTGTGGGTGTGGCCACGGTGGAGCAGGCTGTGGGCGTGGCCACGACGGTGCAGGCTGTGGGCGTGGCCACGACGGTGCAGGCTGTGGGCGTGGCCACGACGGTGCAGGCTGTGGGCATGGCCACGGTGGTGCAGGCTGTGGGCGTGGCCACGGTGGTGCAGGCTGTGGGCGTGGCCACGGCGGTGAAGACCTTTCAGGTGACCACGGCGGTGAAGACCTTTCAGGTGACCACGGCGGTGAAGACCCTTCGGGTGGCCATGGCGGTGCAGGCTCTTCAGGTGGCCACGGCGGTGAAGACCCTTCGGGTGGCCACGGTGGTGAAGACCCTTCGGGTGGCCATGGCGGTGAGGACCCTTCGGGTGGCCATGGCGGTGTTATTTTTTCAGGCCTCCAAGGATCTTTGGCCGGCCACGGCGAAGGCGTATAGCGCCCCCCCCCAAAATTTTCTTGGGAGGACAGGCTCAGGATCGGGAACTGACTTGACATCAACGGGCGCTGGGTCAACAGGGTCTGGGTCAACGGGCTCTGGGTCTGGGTCAACGGGCTCTGGGTCTGGGTCAACGGGCTCTGGCGCTGGGTCAACGGGCTCTGGCGCTGGGTCAACGGGCTCTGGCGCTGGGTCAACGGGCTCTGGCGCTGGGTCAACGGGCTCTGGCTCTGGCTCTGGGTCAACGGGCTCTGGCTCTGGCTCTGGGTCAACGGGCTCTGGCTCTGGCGCTGGGTCAACGGGCTCTGGCTCTGGCTCTGGGTCAACGGGCTCTGGCGCTGGGTCAACGGGCTCTGGCGCTGGGTCAACGGGCTCTGGCGCTTCATGGGATTCGGAACTGGACGGGGCCAGCACATCAGGGGACTCGGAACTGGACGGGGCCAGCACATCAGGGGACTCGGAACTGGACGGGGCCAGCACATCAGGGGACTCGGAACTGGACGGGGCCAGCACATCAGGGGACTCGGAACTGGACGGGGCCAGTACATCAGGGGACTCGGAACTGGACGGGGCCAGCACATCAGGGAGCATCATGGACGGCCACGGTGGTGCAGGCTGTGGGCGTGGCCACGGTGGTGCAGGCTGTGGGCGTGGCCACGGCGGTGAAGACTTCATGCTCTGGCGGGCAGGCAACGGGCTCAGGCTCTGGCGGGCAGGCGACGGGCCCTGACAAAATGAGGCAAGGAGTTACATTTTTTTCAAGGAAAAATCATTTACATATGTAATTTTGGTGATCAAAGTTGAGTTTTAAGGGATAAATTATTGACTACACGGGACTTTAACACACCTGATTCAGAATATCAACTCGTTAGGTGAGAGCTTCATGAACTGGGGTGAATTCCAATCAGAGCAAGTGAGCATACCAATGCCCAACTCACTCTGAAAGCCAGAAGTGGGAACTTTGGAGTAAGCATGGCACTTGTGTGTCGTAACGTAACCATTTGAAATGCACTTGAAGAAGGGAACAATGAAAGAGCAATAAAATGTATGACATATATGTGTAACATCTCAACAAAACTCCTAACTGAACCAAACGAGATAATTAACTGAAAACAGGTGCAGAAAATTGGACACAAACGAGGAGCGGGAAAACTAACAGGACTAAACCAAAAATCACGAAGACAGGGGGAAACAAGATCTCAAAACATAACTAAATACATCAAAACGTGACAATATGGTAGACACACAGGCACATTTCAGTAATTGCTTTCTAATGTTATCAAAATGGCCATTTAATATAATGATCCAATAGCCTAAAATTGTTGAATACTGAATGCTAGTTGTAAGCCTTTTGTGTTCTTTTTTAGTTCTTAGTGATATTCAGAGACAGTTTAGGCAATAATAACATTTGGGACAGATTCCTGAATGCAAACTTGCGTGGGGCGGATTAAACCATCAATAAGCACTATCAGTAGTGTTAGGCTCCAGACTAATGATTTATACTCCCTAACATGGGACTGATCTCTATCAGATTGATGAATGCACCAACCAATCATGTTCCTGCAAACCCACAGCATGTACATACACCAATAAGTGATGATAAACGGCTCCCGTCAGAGTTATTTATGCATTGAAGGGGGCCTAGCATTGGCCTGCTGTGGGGTGGAGTTTCCATAGTCGTTCTCCAAGTCGGTAGGTGGTCTCTTTTTTTTCGCTCACTTGGTCTCATCCTTTCCTGATCTAGAGGTTCTGCTTAACCTCCCTTACAGATGGCGGAGGGATGCGTCCCAGCTAGGGAGAAGCCTGTGGCCCATGGTTCATCCCACACAATCTTACAACAGAACAGCCCCCCCCCCCCCCCCCCCCACCCCCTACACCCCACACACACACACATACACAGTTTATGTTCCTCAGATGCCTGTGTTGGACAGGGAAGGATGCACATGCATGTCATGAAGGAACATGGTTCTTTTACATCCTCTCTGTTTAACACGTTTTATGTGTGGCTGTAATATTGTGTCCACTGTGTTTACTTCATGGCAAAATTGTTGTAATTACAAGTTCCATCTATTTGTCTGTCTATATCTTCATTTGTGTTAGTTAGGCAAATATATGTGCGTATTAATGCATTTTCATCTCAAGTCTACTGTCCATGAATCATGTTTTATTGGACTGTGGTGGTTTAAATTCATTGAGGATTATTTTCCCAGCTGACAGATTTTGAACAAATTATGAACTTAAATCCTGTGTAGGTTTAAATCTTCATTTCTTTTATTATTTCCCTTTTTTATTTTTTTTAGCATGGAATGAGAGCTTACAAGGTATTAAATCACAAAAAAAGTGTTTATTTATTTGTTTGTTTGTTTGTTGGGTCCCATTTTATATACTAATATTGAAATTAATCATTTGCTCCAATGCACTAAATGTTTGTTTGTTTTTTTCATGTAAAAAAAAATACCTGCATGTAATTACAGCTGTAATTAATTTGTGTAATTAGTAAAGACACCTTATAGAAAGTGTGACCGTTTGCTTCATAACAAAGTATTCAATATGTGTGTATTTAGTGTAAACGTAGTAAGTTCTGTTTATGTATTGTTAGTGTAATTTGTGTATTGCATAATTTTAAGTTAAAGTAACACCAAGTTTTTTTCCTCTGCGGTCGCCCTACTGGTTGGAAACTAAATTGTCCATTGCCGCTGTCGTAAATAATTTAGCCTACCGTCGCACGAACGCTCGCTGTTTATCCAGCACCGGCTTTAGAATGAACGATGTCCACAGACAAGGTAGAGTATGTTACATGATTTCATGAAAGGATGATGTATTGTGACATCAGAAACGAAGAAAAACGAAATAATGACTATTGTAGCGCTTGACGTAAAGCAGTCGAATTTTGTAGTTCTTTTTGTTGTCGGGTTCCGACCCGAAACCCGAAGTTACATAGTGCCAGTAAAAGCGATACAGACCATGTCAGGCTATGGCAGACGTGCCATTTAACTTATTTTAAGTCGATGTACCATCACAAGGGTCTTGGAAATATATTATGAAGGTTGAAAAATATTACTTAGTGTTACTTTAAAGAAGTCAACAGATGTTATTCAGCGATATATATATACATACATTTGCCTACTTCTGTGTTTTTAGGGCAACTTTAAATAATGTTGTGTACTAAGTGAGATTATTACTATTATTTATTTAATTTATTTTGTATTTTTTTTATCTTGCCGTCTTAATGTTTGGCCACCTTCAGTTGTCTTATGAACAAAGATTCTCATATTTTTTAGTCTTCCTGAGCTGATCAGAGTCAGTTTTTTATTGTGCAGGATAGCTTTGTGCTGCTGACCTCAGAGCAATGCTTTATGAGCTTTATGAGCTTTCTCCTCTCATCCTCTTGTTTGTTTTCCTCTGTGTCTCCTCCTTCTCTCTACTGTACGTTTAGTCTGAAAATGTACAAGTTTTATGGATGAAGAGAGGATACAAGGAGTAGTGTGTTGCTGAAAGACAGTTCATGTATATGTGTATATGTGTGTCGGGTCACTTACATTGGACAATTCAGCAATGCGGAGAGGCTTGCCTGTAAATGTCATGTTTCTTCAGACAGCGAGGACAGATGAGGTGCAGACTGTGGTATGACTTAAAACCACACACTCTTAAATGCACAGGTGTCCTAATGTGCTTCCAGTCAGAGCAAGGGTCTGGGAAGTGCATCTCCATGTGCACATGGACTCTTTAATTGCAGAAGTTTCCAACCCCAAACTGTTAAACAGACATTGGACCACTGTGCTCGAGCCATCTAAACTAAAGTGACAGTTATTGGCCCCTCTCGCCCAGGAAAAAACATTGAGCTATTTCCTGTTGTGTCCCATTTCGCAGTAGGAGTGTATTCCCATGCATTTGATATGGCCTCATTAACCATGCACTTGTGAGCTCAGTCCATAACTCATGACTCAGGTCGAAATTTACAGCTCTTCACTACATTATAACATTCTCTGCATGTGTTTCCCTATTCCCATAATACCTTTCTTCATAAAGTGTGCCACATGAAATGTGTGTGTACTGCCTGTCAGGCATTTTGGCTTGAACAGTGCTCTTGGTTAGAATAGAATAGGTGATGATGGGTAATATAGGGTATAGATGAAGTTTTGTTTTTAGCATATTGATTCTTGAACTGATTTACATTTGTCACAAAGTGCACTTCTTTTCTTGAAGTCATCCCTAATGATAAATAAATAAACTCAAATGTATTTGAAAAACATTTACTTTATGCAAGTATACTTTAGGTATACACTTTAAATACATTGCATTTTAAATACTGATATTATACAGGGATCATACTATCCTTACTAATAGTGATATCAAAACTCATTTTAGGCATCATCTTAAGAAATGTGCATTGTGCAATAAAGAAGTAATCCAAATAAAGTGTAATTAGGCTATAATATTTATATCAGTAAGTCTCAAGTGATATGTCAGTAAATATGTTAATGGGTGTGTTGTATACTGTTGTATAATATCAAGGAAATGCAATTACCCTGCCTACTTTTCTATTGTAATGTTTTTTGTTACACATATTTAGACAATGTATTGAATTTAATGCATTGTGCACAATGTTGTTTTATATTTTGTTTTAAGAAATGCCTTATACTGTATTGGCAGATGTACAGTAATAGTTAGGCATTTATGTGTGTGTGCTCAAGTACACATAAGACTGTGGTTCTACTGTGGTTCTACTCCTAGAACCTTAAAATGAAACCAGCCATCTTGGTTGAGTTCAAGGACATGCAAGGGCAGACAGCTTGCACCTGCAAGGCCTTGAGTAGGATCTTGGAAACTTTGGGAAAGTTACAACTTGCGTCAATCAAGAAGATTAGAACCTAACTTCGGTTGGAAACAACAGGAGTATAAAAGACTGATGAGCTGATTGCCTCTTTGGATACTGATACGTCATTAAACTCCTGACGCCTAGAAGACCAGAGCTAAGGAAAATAAACCCCAAGCTGAAGACAAGATGCATTTGACTAAAAGCGTGATTATCATTTTATTTGCCTTTATATTTTTGTTTATTATAAAAAGAAAAGTAACCAATTAAAAGAAATGTAATTGATTACAAAAAACTGCCTAACCAGGCTTGATTTAAAGTATGTAAGTCATTTAAAATGCTTATAATTTAGGCCAGACTCAACTTGTTTACCTAACCTGAGAATAATAATATTAAAAAAAGTTTAAAGGTGTTAAGATCAAAGTACAAACTGCAAACCAGCACAACTTAGTATGAAAGAAATGTATAGGTGTTGTTTTTGTGTTTTTTTCACTATAGGGAACAGATGCTGTAAGGGCAGAATTTCCAAAGACAACTTTTGCCTAATGTAACAATGAGCAATTTGCAAATAAAATTAATTTGTTAAATATTTAAGTACTACTTCAGTCATGTATTTTTGTTGAATCCTCTGTTGACATGTTATGATTAAATATTCAACACAATATTGTACTTGGGTATACTTGGGTATTGAAAAAAAATTGAATATCACACTTTGAATATCAGGTATTGCTTGATTCAATAAAAATAAAAAAAACCTCTATAGCACTTTTCACAATTTTGCATGTGTGCAAAGCAGCTTTATATACATATAGAAAGTAGTTACAAAAGTAAATATATCTAATTATGACAAATAAAACCCAACAAGGTAACACTTTATTTTACGGTGTCCGTGATACAGAGTAATTACTAAATTACTAATTTATTAATTAATTACTTAGTAATAGACATAACATGTAACAAAATGTAATTAACATGTAACTAAGTTATGTTACAGCCTGTACTTACAGATTGTAATTACACATGTATTAGGTAGCTGTTACACATGTGTAACAGACCTAGTTGGTTACATACGTGTTACCGACTTGGTACAATGTAACAAGTACTTAAATATGTTACCAAGGTAAAAAGCCTGCAGTTACACATGGTTATTTTGTACCTTCTAAAATAAAGTGTATCAATGTTGTACTTAAGTGCACTTCATGTGTATCTACAAACCTTATCCATCTTAATTAATCTTAAATACATGCAGTAGCTTCTTAATTACGTTCAATTTACAGAATATTACACAGGTATAAGCTACGTAAAATAAAGTGTATCAAGATTGTACTTAAGTGTACTTCATGTGTATCTACAAACCTTATCCATATGTACTTTAGTTTGAATTAGGCTTAACTCCCAAGATAACAGCATAAATGCATGCGGTAGCTTCCTAATTACATTGCAATTACATAATATTACACAGGGATAAGCTACGTAAAATAAAGTGCATCAAGATTGTACTGAAGTGTACTTCATGTGAATCTACATACCTTATAATATACACATGAATTACACTTAAGTACAATCTTGATACACTATTTTAGAAGGTACAAAATGACCATGTGTAACTGCAGGCTTTTTTCACACCTTAACATATTTAAATACTTGTTGTTACATTGAGTAGTACAAAGTACTTTCTTATATAATTACATTGTACCAAGTCAGTAACACGAATGTAACCGACTAGGCCTGTTACACATGTGTAACAGTAGCTGCCTATTACAGGAGTGTAATTACAATTTGTAAATACAGGCTATTCCATAACTTAGTTACATGTTAATTATATTTTATTACATGTTATTACAATGTCTACTACTAAGTAATTAATTAAGTAATATAATAACACCAAGTAACACCATGAAATAAAGTGTTACCAAAAAGGGTATAGTCAGTTTGAAATTTTGAAACTACAGTTTTGTAGTACATTGAGAGTTGAGCAGAGACAATCGGCAGAGAAATGTTATGGATGGTTTTATTCCATCCGCACGCACAGAAACACAAGCAGTTCTGCATGTTCACATTCTTCCACCAACAAACGGAACTGTCTGTGTTTTAGTGCATGCAGAAGAATAAAACTAATTTTATGCCGGTTTATGCAATTGCTTCATGCAGCGTTAATGACAGATCATGTCAGGTAAAAGGGAAGAAAACATTCTGCAGATAATATAGGCTATTTAATGTTGGCTTTATTTCTTCAACAGCTTCAAGTTAAATTAACTTTCGTGTTCTATACAGGCCGTTTTGCGTTTATTTTCATGCACTGCTTTCTGCGCCTGTATTGAGACTTTTTTTCAGCGATTTGCAGTCTTTAAATGCATATAATCTGTGCTGTCATTTATGGAAAAATCTATTTGCTTATTAATACTTGTAACTGTAAAGTTACAAAGTATCCCCAGTTTTGCAAAATGCATATCTGTGTGGTGGCGCAACTAGTAAACTGAGTGTGCTTGTGTCGAATCCAGTCCGTAGTGGTTCCTACATTTAATTTGCATATTTCTGTTCCCATTGTCTCACTGCAAATTAAATGTAGGAACCACTACAGACTGGATTCGACACAAGCACACTCATAAAATGAACATGATCAATTACAATTACAAATGTTTTGTATGTTTACATTTTTAATTACAATTTTATTTATTTTATAATTAACAATTTTATTATTTTACTGGATGGAGACTGTGAATGGAAGGACAGGTAAATGTTGGGAGAGAAAACAGGGAAACAGTATTGGAGTGTAACACAGGTTGAACTGACCGCTCAATGGGCCGGTTTCACAGACCGGGCTTAGATTAAGCCAGGATTAGGCTTAAGTAGAATTAGGACATTTAAGAGCATTTCTAAGAAAAAAATACATTACTGCTGTGCATTTTGAGACAAAACAATGGCACTGACATAGGTTAAGATATGTAATTTCAAGTTTTCAGTTAAGACAACTCAAACATGCATTTTAGTCTGGGACTAACTGCCTTATTTGTGAAAAAGGCCATATTGGACACATTAACTAACCACTAGTTCACAACATAATGGATCAAATGTTTGTGTATTGTTGTCAAAATTAAGTAATTGATTTCCTCAATAACAAACAGAAACTTAACATTTTTTCTTGGAAATTACTGTATTGAGATAGCCTGGGTTTCCCTATGCTGCCTTGCGCGTTTTTTCCCAAAAAAAGTGTAATCACTGTGACTTTGAATATTCAAACCAGCCTAAAGGCCATTGCACACTGAGTCCGAAATTCGCATCCGAAATTTTCGCACGTTAAAAAAAAAAATCGACCTCACGTTATGTCAATCACGCTTGCACACTGCCTCCGAAACTTTCGTCCGTCAAAAAAAAATTCGGATCAGGTTCGATTTTCTGCGTTTTTCGCATCCACAGCCAGCATTTTGAGAGGTTTTTTTACTATTCAGACCCACCGTACAAGAGAACGACACAATCCAGAATGGCATCTGATAAGTTGATACACTTCGTCTCGCAGCACACAGTACTGTAAGCAATGATAAACAAACCATACAGCTGTTCTGTCGGCCCAGCGTTTCTGCCGGCCGTGTGTGTGTGTGTGTCTTTTTTGGTGGTCTTCTTTTTAATATGTGGCTCGGCTGGCTCCAGTATCGCTAGCAAAGCATCAAACTGTTCCATTGACAATTGACATTCTGAGGTAAATTTTGAATCGCTCGGGATAATTGCGCAACTCCTTGATGAGCTGAAACTCTCCTTCCTCTCGGCACAAGATTGGATGGACCCTCTTTTTCTTCTTTTTCTCTTTTAAACAAGAGAGAGGGCAACAAAATCATCCTCACTGCTTGACGAATCCATTTTGTATTTTTTGCGTTTTTTTCCCCAAAGGTTTAATAAATACGCATCGGACTCAGTGTGCAAGGTTTCTGTGCGTGACGAATTTTTAGGCTGATGAACACGAAAAAACGCATACGAAAAAATCGGACTCAGTGTGCAATGGCCTTAACACAGGATTAGCTAGCATTAGCTTATTAGCTCAAACAATGGTGTGATTTTGGAAAGGTTTATACTGCTATTTGAGCAAAGAGTGAGAATTGTTTACTTTGCCATTAATTTGTGTCAAAGAAAACTGACAGAATGTAGTTTATAATGAGTTTTGGACGAGGACACACACTTACTGACAACAGCAGCAGGTCTATTGTGGTTGTCCACGGGGTGGGGGTCTTTGTCATCACGTCTGTGTTCTGCTTTGATTAACTTTTCTTTGCTTATCTCTCTCTTCTTTTTTATTCTCTCTAGCTGGTCACTGGCAATCTGTGCAATTTCAGCATTACCGCATGCACTATTTTGTAGAATTTCAACAAATGATCAGGAGGTTATCCAAAAAAATGCTGATAATCAACCACAGGTCTAGAGTAAAACAATTAGTGAGCAATCATATGTTGTTGTATTCAATTTCAAAAGGCTTGGCAAAGTTTGCCAAAGAGTTGCAAGCCAACTTTACTTGATTTATTATTAGTAGTATTATTATCAGGATGGCAGATGATCCCGGGTCTGCATAAGGAATATGACACCTAGCCTAAGTCTGGCCTAATTAGACACTACATCTATCTGATGAAAAGCATTCTTGAAGTTCCTAATATTAATATTTTTGCTAAGTGGGATTGTGTGTTTAAGTTTAAGTTGTAAAATAGATTTATGCTGCAAAATGTATTTTGTTTTACATTTGCAGTTAACAACCCAATGGTCCATTTTTGAACATATGTAATGTATATAGTGTGTATCTATGTGTTATTAAACATACAGCATATAAACTCTCTCACTGAGGATAAAGACCTCATAAAGGAAGTGATGCAGATACAAACAGATGATTGGCAAGTTGTGATGAAGTGAATAAACACCCTCACTATTACCACTGCATCAACTAACCTCTGCATCAACTCACCTCATTAGCAAACACAAACTCTCACAGCACTAAAATGTCACGTTTCACCTCTGTCAGTATTTTCTTGTTGACTCTGTGTAATATTTTGTCAGAGGATTTGCTTGCTGCTATCTGGATTGTTTAATCCCCTGCACTGTTTCTGGCACCAGAACATGTAAACGGCAGTCTTGGTTTACTTGTCACTATTTGAGTACTTGGCTAATTCTGTTTAGTTTCACACCCAGTCACTTAGCTCTATTTGTTTTGATAATTACAACCATAGTTTCTGGAGGCTATACTTGCCCCGAAGGACAATTCAAAGAAACAGAGAGACCTGGGCCTCGAGACCTCCTGACAACTCTAAACCTCCCAGAGAGGCTTGCCAAGGTCGCCTCTCATTATCACATTCTTGAAAGTTCAGCACCTATCATTGTCTTATTCTGGACAAGAATCACCCACTGTCAGGGTTGCTGTGCAGGTGACCGAAGACGAGGACACGGAAGCTTCAATGTAAGAGTTTTAATAACAAAATGAAACTTTTCCAAAACGAAACAAGAACAAAACTCCAGGGCTTCAGGGTTTACACACAACCACACATGGACGACGATCGACAAACACTGAGGGAAAATACAGGGCTTAAATACACTGAACCAAACAAGATAATTAACTGAAAACAGGTGCATAAAATTGGACACAAACGAGGAGCGGGAAAACTTAACAGGACTAAACCAAAAGCCACAAAGACAGGGGGAAAACAAGATCTCAAAACATTAACAGAACACATCAAAACGTGACAGTACCTCCCCCCTCCCCGAAGGCGCGTCCTCGCGCCGTATAACATCCAAAGGGGTGGGAGGGTGGGCGCCCTGGAGGCTGACGAGGGCATGGTGTAGGTCCAGGAAGCCTCCAGGGCGGAGCAGGCTGTGGGCGTGGCCACGGCGGTGCAGGCTGTGGGCGTGGCCACGACGGTGCAGGCTGTGGGCGTGACCAAGGCGGAGCAGGCTGTGGGCGTGGCCAAGGCGGAGCAGGCTGTGGGCGTGGCCAAGGCGGAGCAGGCTGTGGGCGTGGCCACGACGGTGCAGGCTGTACCTCGGGCGTCCAGGGCGGAGCTGTGGGACCCTCGGGCGTCCAGGGCGGAGCTGTGGGACCCTCGGGCGTCCAGGGCGGAGCTGTGGGACCCTCGGGCGTCCAGGGCGGAGCTGTGGGACCCTCGGGCGTCCAGGGCGGAGCTGTGGGACCCTCGGGCGTCCAGGGCGGAGCTGTGGGACCCTCGGGCGTCCAGGGCGGAGCTGTGGGACCCTCGGGCGTCCAGGGCGGAGCTGTGGGACCCTCGGGCGTCCAGGGCGGAGCTGTGGGACCCTCGGGCGTCCAGGGCGGAGCTGTGGGACCCTCGGGCGTCCAGGGCGGTGCTGTGGGACCCTCGGGTGGCCATGGCGGTGAGGACCCCTCGGGTGGCCATGGCGGTGCAGGCTCTTCAGGTGGCCACGGCGGTGAAGACCCTTCAGGCGGCCGTGGTGGTGAAGACCCTTCGGGTGGCCATGGCGGTGAGGACCCTTCGGGTGGCCATGGCGGTGAGGACCCTTCGGGTGGCCATGGCGGTGAGGACCCTTCGGGTGGCCATGGCGGTGTTATTTTTTCGGGCCTCCGTGGATCTTTGGCCGGCCTCCGTGGATCTTTGGCCGGCCACGGCGAAGGCGTATAGCCCCCCCCCAAAATTTTCTTGGGGAGAAGGACAGGTTCAGGAACGGGAACAGACTTGACATCAATGGGCGCTGGGTCAACGGGGTCTGGGTCAACGGCTGGCTGGGTCAACGGCTCTGGCTCTGGCGCTGGGTCAACGGGCTCTGGCTCTGGCGCTGGGTCAACGGGCTCTGGCTCTGGGTCAACGGGCTCTGGCTGGACGCTGGACGGGACCAGCGGTGAAGGCTCAACTGGGCTGGACGGGACCAGCGGTGAAGGCTTGACTAGGCTGGACGGGACCAGCTGTGAAGGCTCTGGGGGAAGAAGCTCAGGTAGGTCATGATAAGGGTCAGACTCAGGCTCTGGCAGGCACGCAATGGGCTCAGGCCATACTGGACTCTGGACCACCAGAACTCGATCACATCCCCTTCTACGACCTCCACGGGTCCCGCGGAATATGGCCATCCGGGTTCCCATGAAGGCCTGCTTCCAGCTCTCCATCTTTTGTTTTGGTCGATCGTTCTGTCAGGGTTGCTGTGCAGGTGACCGAAGACGAGGACACGGAAGCTTCAATGTAAGAGTTTTAATAACAAAATGAAACTTTTCCAAAACGAAACAAGAACAAAACTCCAGGGCTTCAGGGTTTACACACAACCACACATGGACGACGATCGACAAACACTGAGGGAAAACACAGGGCTTAAATACACTGAACCAAACAAGATAATTAACTGAAAACAGGTGCATAAAATTGGACACAAACGAGGAGCGGGAAAACTTAACAGGACTAAACCAAAAACCACAAAGACAGGGGGAAAACAAGATCTCAAAACATTAACAGAACACATCAAAACGTGACACCCACATAGACCAGAAAAGACCATATGACTGACGATAAAAGCAACCAACCACAGTCCAAGTATTTTTTTATGTGCTTTCAAAGATTTGATGCCACTAACCTGACAAACGTTGGCTAAAATGTCTTCCCAAATACCTTGTATATCAACCTTGTGCTGTGCAGAGGTATAAAAAGAAATGAACAATTAAAGGAATAGTTCAGACTTTAAAATAAAGCAACTTTTTTTCACGGGAGCTGCCTCTGTTTCTCTGACTGAAAATATAACTGTAGCCTACTGAGAGTGCTAAAGCTCCTCAGGTCGTATTTTTGGTGGCATATTTGTAAAAATTATCTTTCTTTCTAAATGTGATGTAAATATGTCCTGTAACCAGATAAACAGAAACAGATGCGATTGAAGTCTGTCTGTCCTCTTTATTTTTTTAAATAGACCTAACAGTAAACCACTTTATTTCTATGTGACTAATGTGCAATTTTGACATAAATTAATTAATTATGATCAATGTATCACTTTATTGTAAAACTGTGGTAAAACATCAATTATTGGGTTTTAAATATTCAAGTAAACAACAAAAATGCCAGCAAACGGTCGCTTTTATCATGTTTGTTTTGCGATCACTATAGTTTCCAGTGATTTCTTTCTGATTAGTTTTCTGATAAAACTTCCAATTTTTTTTTATAAAACTTTATTTTATATAAATTTTTTTTTCATTTTTTGGTGAATTGTGCGGCCAGGTGGAGTGGGCGGTCACACCAAGGGGGCACGGTCGACCTTGCTGCTGGTATGCCAAAGCAATGGTGTCCAGTGAGACAACCTCTGCTTGGATAGAGCCCTTCCCTTCAGCTTCCCACCATAACAGACAAAGAGCTGGTCTGAGGTCCTGAAACACTGCGTCCTGTCTATATAGGTGCGGAGAGCACGTACTGGACAGAGCAGTGCCAAGGCTGGGTCTGCCTCCTCCGGGGGCAGCGCTTGCAGGTTCACCACCTGGTGAAGGGAGCGGTAGGAACCTTGGGCACATATCCAGGCCGGGGTCTTAGGGTCACGTGAGAGTAAGCCGGCCCGAATTCCAGGCACTCTTCGTCAACGGAGAATGCGTGCAGGTCCCCTACCCTCTTGATAGAGGCCAATGCAACCAGGAGCACTGTCTTCATTGACAGGAGCTTAAGCTCCACTGATTGCAAATGCTCAAAGGGAGCACTCTGCAGGGCAGTTAGAACCACTGCGAGGTCCCAAGAGGGAACGAGAGGAGGGCGAGGAGGATGTAATCTCCTGGCTCCTCTAAGGAACCTGATGACCAGGTCGTGCTTTCCCACAGACTTACCTTCTATCAAGTCATGGTGTGCGGCGATAGCGGCAACATAGACTTTGAGGGTGGAGGGAGACAGCCTTCGCTCCAACCCATCCTGAAGGAAGGAAAGCACAACGCTGATCGGGCATTTCCGGGGGTCTTCTCTGTGAGAAGAGCACCAGCTGACGAAGAGGTTCCACTTCAACGCGTAGACGTGTCTCGTGGACGACGCTCTAGCGGAAGTGATGGTAGCCACCACCGTAGGTGGTAGGGTACTCAAACCTACCTGGTCCCGTCCAGAAGCCACACGTGGAGGCTCCAAAGATCGGGACGAGGGTGCCACAGGGTGCCCCGTCCCTGAGAAAGAAGGTCCTTCCTCAGAGGTATGGGCCAAGGAGGTGCTGTCGCGAGAAGTATGAGTTCGGAGAACCAGGTCCGGGTGGGCCAGTAGGGCGCAACCAGAAGGACCTGCTCCTCGTCCTCCTTGACCTTGCGCAAGAAATGCGGGGGCTCACTGGGGGGACGCATACTTGCGGCCCTGCGGCCAGCTGTGTGCCAGTGCATCCGTGCCGAGCGTGCCCTCGGTCCGGAAATAATACAGGGCGCAATGGGTCGAGTCGTGGGAGGCAAACAAATCTATATGTGCGTCGCCGAACTGGTCCCAAATCAGCTGGACCGACTGGGGATGGAGTCGCCATTCGCCAGGGAGGGCTGAAAGCGTGAGAGCTCGTCGGCTGCACAGTTCAGGGCTCCGGGAATGTAAAGTGCTCGAAGCGACCTCAGATACTTCTGACTCCATAAGAGGAGGTGGCGAGCGAGTTGCGACATACGGCGCGAGCGTAGACCACCTTGATGGTTGATGTACGCTACTGTGGCGGTATTGTCTGATCGGACTAGTACGTGTTGACCCCTGAGCAGCGCTCGAAAGCGGTGCAGGGCAAGGCGTATGGCCAGCAACTCGAGGCAATTGACATGCCATAGGCGCTGGGGTCTCATATGAAGCAATCCGAGCGGCGTTGCCCTGGCTGCAGATGCCATATGCCCCAGGAGCCTCTAAAAAAGTTTCAGTGGAACCGCACTCTTGTCTTGGATTCGTCTCAGACAAGTCAGCAGTGACTGCACGCACTCACTCGTAAGCTGTGCGGACATGACGACCGAGTCGATGTCCATACCGAGAAAAGAGATCCTCAGCACGGGGCAAAGTTTGCTCTTTTCCCAGTTGACCCGAAGGCCCAAGCGAGTTAGGTGCCGAAGCACAAGGTCCCTGTGTTCGCAAACCTGGTCTCGAGAGTGAGCTAGGATCAGCCAGTCGTCGAGATAGTTCAGGATGCGAACCCCGTGAACCCGAAGGGGAACAAGTGCTGCCTCGACGACCTTCGCGAGGAGACAGGGCTAGCCCGAAAGTGAGAACCGCGTACTGGTATACACGCCCCTCGAAAGCAAACCGGAGGTGTCGAGGAAGAATGGAGACATGAAAGTAGGCGTCCTTCAGGTCGATCGCTGCAAACCAATCCTGGGGCCGCACGCATTCGAAAATGCATTTGACAGTGAGCATCTTGAACGGCATCCTGTGTAAGGAGCGATTCAGCACGTGCAAGTCCAGGATTGGTCGTAGCCCACCGGTTTTCTTGGGGACAATGAAGCCAGCTGGAGGGACAGTCTCGATTACACGATTGGGTGACAATCTCGGCTCTCATGATAGGGGCATTGCCACCGACCAGAGTGGAGCGGACTCCCCTGAAACGGGGAGGAGACTGTGCGAACTGAATCGCATAGCCGAGCCTGATGGTGCGTGTGACCCAGCGGGACAGACGGGGAAGCTCTAGCCAGGCTCCCAGGTACTGAACCAGCGGGGTCATGCGGGCCACAGGCATCCCCTCGGAGGGGCAGCGAAGCAGAGTAACTGGCCCGGACGCGGGTGGCATAGCGGCCCGATGTGGGGGCACAGTTAGGCTCCGCGCCCGAACAGAGGAGGCCAGGGAAGGACCAGCGTTCCACGGGGGCCTGCTCTGTCGGGGGTCTGGCGACAGAGGGGGACAGGGCTGAGGCGGTCCGTGGACGACCCGCCGTGTCAACCGCCTCTGGGACAGAGGGGGACGAGGAGAGCGTGGCTTGTGGGCGGCACTCTGTGTCGTCCGAGAACTCTGTGAGCTCAGGGAAGAGGGGTTTTGTTTCTTTCTTTAACCACATTAGGGTACTGCCCACCCGTGGGTGAGCAGCGGGGAGTAGAGAACAAAAGATTCTCCCCCGGCCCTCCACCGGGGGACGGAGTGGTCCTGCTACCATCTTCTGAGAAACGAACATCATCCCTGAGCAGCCCGTCTCAGGAGCGCCGCTTAGCCTGGCGTTTAGCTGGGGCGGGGCTGGAGAGGGCTGTGGCACCTTCTTGCGACCTCCTCCGCGCCGGGGCCTGGGTGGAGGCTGCTACGTAGGCCGGGCGGGTGGGGCGGGAGCCGCAGGAGGGCGCATTTCTTTGCCATTGGCTCGTTTTGTATACTCGAAGTTGATAGGCTTTCTAAGCGAAACCCCATTCGTCGTCATCCGACGGAACTCGGAGTGACGAACGAAAGGGAACCAGCACCAGCCAAGAGAAAGAGACAGAGAGGATGAGCTGATCGATATATTTAGGGAAGACATGGAGTTTCAGAGAGACAGACCAGGGAGAGAATGGACCAATAGTTTTCTCTTCTTGACAGATTGGCAGATAAATAAACTTTTAGTTATGTGAATTAAAATTAATTAATTAAACAATCATATACATTATTATTTTTTTGTAAGTTATAGTTTGTGAATGAAACAAAAACTAATTTCTGTGCATTGTTTATTTTTGTAATGCAAGTTAGAACTTGTAAATGTAATTAAGGAATTAATAAAGGAATTTATTTTTGTCATGTCAATTAACTTGTACATTTAATACAAAATACATTGTTCTATACATTTTTACTTGCAGTACTTTTTTACAAGATAAGTTACGTTTAAGATAAGAAAAACAAAATAAAAATTCAAATAAACAGTATACATAAAACAGATTGGAAGAAAACATTTTTCTGTAGACTTTTGTTGAGCTGAGCAGGAGACCCTGGTGGTGCTGCACACACAATAGAGATACTGGTAAAGCCTCTGTCGGAGGGACATCATCTGGGCAACATGACATCATGACTTTTGCGTAAACATACACGCCACTTTCAAGTCAAGTGGCGTTTTATTTATACGCATTTTGAGCTATCCGCGTGTATGCGTGTATATCTACGCCGTTATGTCCGAGTGATTCCGCGTGTATGTACACGCAGTTAAAAATACGACCGAAATAAAGCCAAATTTTGATATACATTCTGGGAGCGATATTTTTCTTACTAGGATGGTAGGGAAACACTCATAAATGGTATTAACCAGTGACGGGTAGGTTTAGGGACGGGGTTGGGGTAGGTCATATATTTATATAATACAGTAATGTAACGTTAAGTCAACGGCGTTCATAAACACGCTGAAAAGCGATTATGCGTGTTGATAGCACGCCAAAAATGGAAACACGAATTGGCGTGTCATACATACGCAGTTTCATGAGATCAGTCTGTGGGATGAGTGCATATTTCCACAGTCTACCAACAGGTTTGTAGGGCTGACTCAGGGGTGCCATGTCACTGAGTTGTTCTCAGAAAGAGGGAAGAATAAAATAAATTAACTCACATCCTCAAAAATCAAACCATAAAATATTTTGCTAAACAATAAGCTAAACTCTGCAGGACAGCAGCTCTCCAGGACTGAACGTTGCCTATCCCTGATCATAGACACATCTTTAGTGTTTCTATAACATATCTCCAGTGTTTCTATGTTTTTTTAAACAATATCTAATATCAAAATCTAATATCCATTTGCAAAAAGTCAGTTGTAAGTGTAATCTGGTAATTTGTCTCTGGCGCGCAATGCATTCTGGGGTAGGCAAGGCTGTGAAGGATCCTTCTGATGTATCCTGCATTTATGGGAAAAGAAGGACGCATTTGCAGGCCGCATTTTGAAGGAGCTTTCGAAGAACCTTTGAATTGGGACAGCCTTCGTCGCGCTGCGGTGACGCAATCGGCTATACTTTCCCCTTTAAACGAGTCTCGGTGATTGATCACACTCACCTGCAGCTCGTAAACTGCTTGTTTGGACTCTTTAAGCTCCTTGCTGATACTCAGGGGCTGTTTACACAACACCGTTTTTAACTAAAAACGGAAAACTTTTTTATGCATTTTGGTTGTTCATTTACAACAACGATATTTTGGGGGCCTGAAAGTGCAAGTTTTTGAAAACGAGACCATTATCGTCTCCGTGTAAACAACAAAAGTGAATTTCATGCATCATGCGCATGCGTATTATATGTTCAGTCTAGGCAAGTAATGTTTCTCTATGAATGGACATCGCCAACTACTGGCATGGCATGAATAATACAGTGTTTTTAGTCATTTTCGCGGATTTGTGTGAAAAGGGATTGTTTTGACAACAATGTCGCCTGTACACGAAAAAAAAAAATGTGTACATCATTGTCGTGTAAATGTACCTGTTTTTATGTTGATGCTGATGTTGTTTATGTTGGTTTTGATGTTATGCAAAAGGTTTCACCTGAGACCCGCGTCTCTCTGTAGGCAAGGGCGTGGGGAGCTGGTGCCTCCTTACGTCACGCAGTACGACACCATCCAATAGGAAGATTCAACTGCAATAGCCACCGTTTAACCTGAAGACGTTTTTACACCATATATTGTAGAATTAAAACAATTTATACACAAATGTAAAAAAAAAATACTCGAATCAATGAACATCATTAATAAAACAGATCATTATAAGGGATACTCCACCCAAAAATAAAAAAAATTGACTCACCCTCAAGTTGTTGCAAACCTGTGTGAGTTTCTTTCTTCTGCTGAACATAAAGGAAGATATTTTGAAGAACGATTGGAACTTGAGAAACATTTCTTATCAATGTTGGAAACTGTTGTGCAGCTTAATATTTTTGTGGAAACCTTTTTTTTCAGGCTGTTTTGTAACATTTGTTCTTTTAACATTATACTGTACACGTGTTTACTTTTGATTAATGTAATGCATCCTTGCTGAATCAAAGTATTAAATTCTGTAATTTCATGAGCATTTTAACATTGTAAATGAAATTATCAGATGATGATACACTTTTACTTTTGACAAAGAAGAAATACATTGTTTTGAAACATTTTTTTCTTCAATGAGGCATCGTCCTCAGTCAACTCTCCCACCCACCGTCTCTGTCTTTTTCTTTTTCTTTTTTTCTCTAATTTTTCCCCTCTCTTCCTGAGGGGAACAAAGCGTGATCTTAGCCCTGGCTTGATCCGTGCGCTCTGAGCAGATAGTTCAGCCAGGATTAATATTCTCTGCCACTTTGATGTCAAAACCACATATCACAAAAATGAAAAGGATGGGGGGTGAGCAGGCTAAAGAAAGACAGTTGAGAACGAAAGGAAAGGACGATGAAAGAAGGATAGAGCGAGATAGAAGAAGTGTTAGGAATGTGATAGATTCCCTCTTGGCAAGTAGGGACCAGATGTATAATCTGGTAGCTGCTTGCCAAGGAAGCAGATGCCCCCCTCCCAAACCCTTCAACCCCCCTTGGCAAGGCGTGTGATATGCCATACCAGGGGCCGTGTTTGTACAAGTGTATCACCTTGGCTTCCATAAGTGGGGGGTCAATGAGGGGGTGGTGGCCTATGCAGGTTTGCTCTATTGGCTCTCTTCGCCTGTGTTGATGGCCCCGAACATTAGAACAATCAGTCCCCCACCCACAAACCCTCCAGCCTGACTGGTTCAGTAGAAAGGGGGCGGAGGGAAAACAAACAAATGGAGTGAGATATTGCTGGATGAGGGTGCTTAGGCTGGTTTTAGAGAAAGGTGCCAAAGGTGAGAGCATCTTGTGGGCGAGAGAGCGCCCATAATCTTCTCCAGATGAGGGCATGGAGAGCTTTGCCCCTCTGCAGTAATTACATTAGAGTCAAATGAATCCTACGTATCTGACAGAAACACATTTTTGCCCTCGAGGAGAATCCCTGGCTAATTGAGATCTGCCAGGAGAGGAGTCGAGCAGGCACGAGAAGTGCCTACCTATGCCATGAAGAGCTTTAAAGGGTTATGTGGGAGAGTGTGTGTTTTTGTTTAAGGATCAGTGTTGGGGAATGTTCATTTTAAAAGTAACGTGTTACAATATTGCCTTTTGTGATAGAAAAATTAACTAATTGTGTTGCACTGGTACGTTTTTATGAAAAGCATTGATTTAATTTTCTATTCTTTTTTCTCAACATTAACTGACTCTCATTCAGAGTAGAGTTATCCATAGCTTGCAGTCTTTTTTCGACTTTTTCAGAGTCCTCCGAGTTTAAGTGCCATAATATAGAAGCTATATGTCAAGAACAGGTGCATACCAATGCAGCATAAGTGAATTTACACAGAAATCTCAATCACGGCGAAGAATTGACAGAACAATGGACACTCTCTGTCCATAAGAATTTTTCCTGGGCTGCTGCAAGTGGAGTTGGAAATATCGTAATTCAGAGTCCTATTTACAAGTATTGCTGCAAAGTCATAGGAAACTCAGAATTGTGGATGATACTCAAGTTGCCAGGTTGTGATGATAAAAGGGGTGTGTCAATTTGAAACATTAATGCGTAAACACTGATGTATGTATGGATGTATGTATGGATGTATGTATGTATGTATGGATGGATGGATGGATGGATGGATGGATGGATGGTGTCATACAATGTGTCTATAACATATATAGAGATCAGTGAGCGGAAAGCATGTCTGTATTGAATTATAATGAATAATTTTGCAAGATATTTTGTCAAGTCAAGTCAAGTCACCTTTATTTATATAGCGCTTTTTACAATACAAATTTTTTCAAAGCAGCTTTACAGAGATAACAGTATCTGTATTGTATTTCAATCATTTTAAAGTTGTGATACAAGGATCCAGTCAGCAACAAAGTGTAGGCCCAGATCTGGCCCACATCTGGCACATGTAGATTCCACTTGCACCAGATGTGGCCCGGATCTCAGCTACACTGTTGCTGTCTGGGTAACAGATGATAGACAAGTGTAAAATCAATGACTAGATTTCCACGATTTGCTTTATGTAACAAATACTTAGGTTGGATAGCATGGATAGCATTAGGAAGACGAATTTTCTATTATCTGAATTTCCGATTTGTATGTGAAATGTCAAAATATTGAATGTTCAATTTGATAAAATTACAGTATGGTGTAAATTTAACAAGTAATGCATTACTTAATAAGGTACTTCAAAAAAGTTACCTGACACACACAACGCACTTTACTGTACTTAACATTACCCTCAACCCTGAAGTTCATCTAGTTAATTGTGTGTGTGTGTGTGTGTGTGTGGTGTGTGTGTGTGTGTGTGTGTGTGTGTGTGTGTGTGTGTGTGTGTGTGTGTGTGTGTGTGTGTGTGTGTGTGTGTGTGTGTGTGTGTGTGTGTGTGTGTGTGTGTGTGTTTGATGTGTTTAATTGTGTTTTTCACGTAGCATTGGTGTTTGCAGGTTTTGTAGTGCATATATACAAGTCACATTGAGTTCATGTGTGTAGGGTTTTGTGTGTATTTGTTTGTGTGTATGGATTGTAGGCATAAACACGTGTATGTCCTTACTTCTACACAGAAATGCTGAATCGGGATGGTTAGCCTAACCTCCCACTTCCCTTAGCCTCTAACAGTGATGCGGATAACACCCTCTATACGTTTCACGTCCGTCTCCTGCCAGCTTTTCAGTGGTCATTAAAAGCCAGCTGTTATCAGTCTGCACAGGATGGATTCTCTGACGATGCAGGTTGAGAATCCCACTTCAGGTAACAGGTCCTTATCTGCCTCCTGATTGCCTCCGCGCTGGCAATCCGGCTGACGTTGGCGTCTCAATCAGTCTTTAAATAATCTGCCTGGCTCTCGGGGAGGAGGACTCTCTCTGTGGTGCACAGAGACGGGAGGAACTGGAGACTTTTAATACCTGCTTCAGCTCTCAGATGGGAAGCAACAAAAACAAAATCTGTGAGGAAAAAAGAGGAAGTGATGTCTTAATGCAAGGGTGCTTCAACACTAGAGCGTTTGGTGTGGACTCATGTCCGTTTAAGTTTAGTGCATTTGGTTGGTGTGACAGCTGTTTTCCTAAACGCACCCAATTCTGCTTGAAAAGGTGGCCTGATCTGGTACACATAGCCATTATTTAAGCAATATGTCCTATGAAGTACAATTGTTGATACTATATAACTCATAGTAAAATTCATTATTTTATTCGTTATAGTTTAATGCATTTTCATAGCTGTTTCTGAATAAAATGCTTTCTTGTATCTGAATAAAGCAGTTTTCTTTATATTCTTTACATCTTTTGCAATTCAGAATACAAATGCAAATGCATTTTTATGCATGTAAAGTTTTGGTATTAAATCCAACATAATAAAAATGGCAAAAGTTGCCCTTAGTAACCTAGTTGATGCAAACATATACTTTTCAGATCAAACCACTGTGAAACGAGCCTAGGCCAGCCCTTATGAAAGACACGTTTATTCAAGTGTGCTATTAGCATAATTTTTACTAAAAATAATAAAGTGTACTTTAAGTCTAATTTGTATGTACTTCTCAGAAATATACTTGACTTATACTGACAGAAAAGTGTGAGTACTCAATCTTTGATCGAGATATACTTAAAGGATTAGTTCACTTTTAAATTTTTTTGCTGATAATTTACTCACCCCATGTCACTCAAGATGTCCATGTCTTTATTTCTTCAGTCGAAAAAAAAATAAGGTTTTTGATGAAAACATTACAGGATTTTTCTCCATATGGACTTCAATGGGATCCAAAAGGTTCAAGGTCCAAATGACAGTTTCAGTGCAGCTTCAAAGGACTTTAAATGATACCAGACGATTAACAAGGGTCTTATCTAGTGAAACGATCGGTCATTTCAAAAATAAATAAAAAAGTTTAAGTTTTATAAGCACAAATGCTCGCCTTGTGCGTTCGTGACGTCACATAATACGCAATTACGTTGAAAAGGTCTCGCAGAACAGAGTCATCACAGAACAGAGCAAGGCGATTTGTGCTTATAAAACTTAAACTTTTTTATTTATTTTTAAATGACCGATCGTTTCGCCGAGACCCTTATTCATTTATTCTGTGCATTGTTTTGGGCACTTTTTGTGTGAAGTCATATTTATTTTGCCCATGAGTGCTTTCACTTTAATTAAGCATGAGCAGTGCAGCACAAATAGACTGTTATGTGACATGTATTTGCAAAGTTACTTATTGTTAGTAGAATGTCTAAAGTGGACCATCGAAATAAAGTGTTTCTGAATACAAAAAAATATATTTGCAAAATTAGGGGTTTTGTTGTCCAATGGCTCACATGATCTATTATCAGTACAAATGACTTTGTCATTATGCTTAATATTGTTAAATACATTTGCCTTTCTGATTTCAATATGAATAGGCTAATTTACAAATGGGTAGCTCCAGGTGGAAACTGCATTTAAGGATACCTTGTTTTTGGCATGATCGCAGATATCCTTCACAGAAAAGAAAATCCCATAAGAGCTACATCATTAGCTTAGCAACATGCTAATGGAGAGCTGTACTTAAGCCAGCTGTTTTTAACCCACAAATAGTTCCTGATGTTGAGTTTTCCAAATCAGTGACTTATATGGTTCCTTGACAGTTATAATGTGACCTACTGTATGTGGGGAGTAGGCAGTGAGTCAGCTCACTAGAGTGCTTCTTTGTGTGCAATGCATCAGATTTAGTGAAAGGAAGGAGCCCTGTGCTCATGTTAGTGTGTGAAAGTCTCATTCTGCCATATTGATATTCCATCATTCCTAGAGTGCTCTCTTGGGCTCCTCTTTTTCCATCTTTCTTTCAACCCCCCCCCCCCCCCCCCCCCCCCCCCCCCTCCTCTCTCTCTCTCTCTCTCTCTCTCTCTCTCTCTCTCTCTCTCTCTCTCTCTCTCTCTCTCTCTCTCTCTCTCTCTCTCTCTCTCTCTCTCCCTCAGTTTCTGGTGATTATGGATACTGTTCTTGAGTAGAGGTGATTCTATGCTGGAGCTGTCACCCAGAGCTGGATTTGTCTGTATGGAACAAGGCTTCATATCTCAGTAAAGGTCAAGAGCAGGTGGTGTGAACTCGTTGTCAGCTCTGCGCTTCTACCTGGAATGGATCATGTTAAACATGTCAAGCTCCTGCTAAAATTATGCTGAAAGGAACAAAAACTGATTTTCCCTCCAGTGCCTGGAACAACTAAAGCATCCATCATTGGGTTTTGGCTTTTGTAAACTCTATAATGCCAATTGGGGGTATAAAATCTCCAACGTATATTTGTTTCTCCCTTCCTCTGTGGCCTGGCTGTGTATTGACACATCCTGAACAGGGGGAGAGTGATGGGTGACTCCCACCGCTTTTTCATGATCCCTCATCAGTTTTCCTGACTCCACCAACAGAACATCACGTATTTCGGCGGTGCTTCCTCAACGTCACCAGAGCATCTGCTCGGTCTTCAACTGCCAGGGTGACCCAATATCACCCTTCCCCTCCAAGCGATTTTCGAAATGCTCAACAAAAAAAATTTGAAGGGTTATTTTTTGGTTTCTATTCAGTAAAGAGTCTATTGAACATGAGTACCCTAACAGATAAAGCTATAACATATGGTGTAGCTCCCTCTCTTTTACCTTTGACACTTTTTATTTGACTTAATGTCAAGCTCTCTCTGATCTCGAAACAAGCCCACTTGAGGCATAACAGGGTCCATTTTAGCATTTAGATTTCATTTTTTTTCTACTTGACTGGGTTATTAATCATCAAACACTGCTGATTGTTTAAGTTCCGTGAACTTGCCTGCTGATTTCCATTATAAGTGCTCTCATTCATGGCGCTTGTTGGAAGAAATGCACGGAATGCCCCGGCTGATGAATCTCTGTTGTGGGACTGTAAGTGTGCTTTTCCAAGCTTTCAGGTGACACATTATGACATTATTGACTGTGATAAATATGCTTCCTCGCTGCTTTTTTTATTTATCTCTTTCTCAAATCTTCTGTTTGTCTCTAATTATTCATATTTTCATACAGTATATGAAAAAGTGACATTTAAGATTGTCCACAATAATGGAAAAATATTTTGAAGAAATTAGTTTTCAATTTGGTTTCATATGGTTTTAAAAAAAATACCATTTAGGCTACAACAAAAGTTTCAATTTAATCGATTTAATATTTGAATTGAAATGTTATATGATGCAATCAGAAATTTAAAAATACCAATAAAGTACAATTAATTATATATATATATATATATATATATATATATATATATATATATATATATATATATATATATATATAAAAAGTACAATTATATATATATTATATATATATATAAAATAATTATTATATATATATATATATATATATATATATATATATATATATATATATATATATATATTATTCATACCTGCAGACAAAAATAAGTGTCATGTCATTGACACATATTTTTTTATATATACAACAGAAATGCTTTTGCCAGTAATAGCCACAAATTTGCTCTCTGAATAAGTCACATAGAATATCCCACAAACCCACAGAAATGACTATTTCTGCCCTTCTCTTTCACTGCTTCAATCATCTTAGTCTTGAGGGATTTTGAGGTAAATGGATTGTTATTTCTATGTTCTCTCTTGGCTCCTAATTTTGAGTCAATCATTGTTTTCCGTAAATTTCCACCACAACTGCAGCTTTAGTTGTTGTTCTTCCATGACTCTCCACTCTATCCATTGGACAACATTGATATGGCTCTCTATGTCAAGATATTGAGAGAAACTTCACATTAGCACAGAAATGGACATGATAGTAAAGCACTTAGCGAGTGAGACTGGGACATCAATGGCCAAAGTGGGATGTCAATAGTCACTTTACGTTAACGCCCTTGAAGTATGCTGGCCATGTCAATAACAATGAGGAACTGTCAATACCTCTATCAGTATTGCAGCCTTTGCACTGATTGATTCCATCCAACGTTCATCCAAAAAGAGGTCGGAACTTCCTCTGATTGTTTATTCTCGACATTATGATATACTATAAGTATAATGTAAACAATAGAACAAACAGACAATTCATTTTTTTTAAGTTAATTGACTATGTCAGGCAATCGAAAATAAAGCTGGTTTTAGTGCGGGATGAGATCTGAAAAATCAAAAAAGTATAGTTTCCATGCACCTAAATATAAAGGCGTCACACTAGGAGGCTGCCCACAAATATGCAGGGGTTTGTCGGCTCCCATGAAGGATACCCCCGGGGTGGCCGAGAGAACAAGATTGACGGAGAGAGACTATTTGTGTTTGTGTGTGAAACTTGATGCATCGAGGGGAAAGAATGGTCTCTCAGGCTGCTATTCTCCTTGGTGTCATTGATAATGCTACAAACGGATGTTGTTTTGGCCTTGCACACACAAAGTCACACAGTCTCACGCACAGAGGTGACAGTAATGAATGATACAATGATGCAAAAAACATGCCAGTGGATCTGGAAAAGCTTCCTCATTTACTCATTCAAATGAGGTGTCGCAGGAAACTATTGTTGAGAAATGTAAAGTTGATTTAATTTTTTTAAGATCAGATGTGTTGGGAATCATGTGTCGGTACTGAAATATTCATCTGTGAAGTTATTCTCTCATACATCCTGTTTGTACGTTTCTTACTTTGTTGTCATTTGTGTGTATAATCTTGTGAGTGCTGGGCTGCATGGTGGCTGCCTCTCTTGTTCTCCCAGCTGTCCTAACATGGTGCTGTGTTGACTATAAACACAGCTGCAGGTCAGAGTACCAGACTGGTCAGACACTGGGTCCGTGTGGATGGAGGGGAGAAGAGAGAGAGAGAGAAGAGAGAGAGAGAGAGAGAGAGAGAGAGAGAGAGAGGAGAGAGAGATGAGAGAGAGAGAGAGAGAGAGAGAGAGAGAGAGAGAGAGAGAGAGAGAGAGAGAGAGAGAGAGAGAGAGAGAAGAGAGAGAGAGAGAGACAGAGAGAGAGAGACATCAACTCACATGCTACAACTATCTTCAACTTGAGAGCACTAAAACATCACAGTTTGTGTTGGTCAGGGCTGAGTTTCCCGAAACCTTCTTAACGCTACGTCGTTCTTAAGTTACACCTTAAGCTGTACCTTATTGTTAATACGTGTTTCCCGAAATGCTCTTAGTTAAGTATACCTTTTGTAAGTCATACTTTCGGAAGGTTGGTCTGGACCACTCTTAGCTTTACCTTATCACTGTCGATATTAATATAATTCTGAAGTTTTAATACACACAGACAGTGTTCAATTAGGCTAATTCAAGTGTTTTCATGCAAAGAATAAAATTGTCACTACACTGATTGTTGTTAGAATTTTAATTATATTATTATATATAATAAAATTTTTATACATTTATTTTAATTAAAGCTGCAGTCCGTAGCAATTTCCCTTTTTGTCGCCATCTCTGTTGAAATCTATAACTGCAGTGATTCGCGGAATTATCATCTTTACGTCGGTTGTAAATCGGCATGAAACAGCGCGGATGAACACAGTGTTTTGAGGCGAGTGCTGCTGTCAATCACCGCGCTGTGTGGATACTGTCATTCAAAATCACAGATTCACGTTTTGAAAGCTTGACCAACATAAGAATTTTCACCGGAAAATGTCTTCTGAACAAGTAAGTAACATCCATTTTTGTTCTGATCAACTAAGGGGGAAAAGCATTCGACATGACGATCGTTAGATTTAATCAGCGCGATTTACAGCAACCGTGCAAATCATAGCCTACTTAAATTTGTTCTCAAATTGTTCATGTTAACAACATCAGCATTGCGTGACTAACGTTATTTAATGTGTTTTATGATTACCTGTGTAGTTCAGAAATCATATTCTCCATAATAGCTAGCAAACGAGAAAGGCACAACAAAGGAAACTCCATAACTGTGTGAATTAAGAAAACGTACTGTTACACGATTGAACTATTGAAATGTCTTACTTGTTCAGCAGAAAAAGCTGTCTCTTCTTTCGTTTCGAACACCTTCGGGAGTTCACGCACCTTTCAAAAGCCCCACCGATGTGTACCCTTGTGTTCGCATGAGACAGTTTCTTCCTCTTTCCACCTTAAATCCGAAGTCTTTTGGGTTTTATAACTGTTTAATCTCCAGTTGACACTGATGATTGTTGTTTGGATCTTTCTGGATCCGCCATGAGTTTAATCATGTAAAGTGCTGCGAGAAAAGCCCATCTCTACATCTCACGCGCAGTGTAGCCGGCTAGCCGAAACTCCTTCTTTATGTGTACGGATGTGATGCAATGACGCAAAGACATGCTCGAATTTCCCGCGAAAACCCACCAGTACCACTGGAATTAAAATCATTATCACAAGCTAACCGTTTTGAATCTAGCTATGGCAAGCAGATAGTTTTGAACACTGGCTGAAGATGTTTTTTTTTAAATAATTAATTTGGATTATTTTTAACTTAAAAATGTTACGGACAGCAGCTTTAAAGAGCGCTTTTAAAGGCCAGTGAAAGCATAGGCTACTGTCAGTTAAGTCCTATTCGGACGCTAATATTGTTTATCATGGGCTCGTACGGTATTTTAAACATTTACAGGGGTAAGTCCGTTATTTTAGTGCCGTCCGAATCCATAATATCAGTGTTTTTTCTCACCCAACCCGCGTAAAAATCTCTGTCCAAATTAGTACCTACTGATTTATGACAAACAGGTCGTGTGGTAATTTAATTGCCGTCTGAATCCACATCTCTGAGTTTACAAGAAGAGATTCAAAATTCACTGTTTAAATCCTTTTTGATCACTGCCGAGCACCGTAGCTACGTGACGTACACTTTTATTACTGAAATGCTTGAAAGTATTTACAAGAACAATATTTCATCGCAGCTCACCTCAGCGGACAAAAATGGGAAAAAGAAGAAAGCACATAAACATCTTAAGCAGCTTTCTAAGGTATAGTTTGGATAACACGCCTAGAAATGGTATACCTTCAGTTAAGTTATACCTTAAGAGTCTACTTAGCGCGCTAAGAGACAACGTTATCGGGAAACTCAGCCCTGTACTTAAAAATATATAGGACATCCAATGGGCAATTTTGGAAACTTCGTTTCTCAAAACTAACACTTTTTGCTTTGAGTTTTATTTATTTGGTATCAAAATTATTTTTAATGGATGTATGAAGTCAATTCCATCATGTTCACACAGAGTACACGCGCAAGAGATCACTTCCTGCGCTTTCCGGAAAAGACCGAAGCGCTGGTGCCCTTAGAACACTTGGACGTGGCTGTGTTTACAAGAGGTAAAAACGATATAAATACTGTTCGTTTTCTCACACAAAACGCTTGTTTCGTGTCTTTGGCCATCAATGTTTACTTCCATTTACGAGTCATTAAATCATGTTTAATTTGGACTTCTCTGTGTATGCTCTTTGAGGTGGTGACCGTAGACCTGCATTATATGACTGACAGACAAGAACAGTTTGACCTAAAAATATCAAAATTGAAAATACTGTGGAAACAAAGACACCTACATCTTGGATGCCCTTGAGGTAAGCCAAAACATATCAAAAATTAATTTCAAAGTGAACTATCCCTTTTAAAAAAAACACTTGGTTTGATGATTTGTTAAATTCATACATTTTTAATTGTCCACATTATTATTAGGTCCACTAAGGAGATACAATCTGGAGTTTTAATAAAATATAGATCAGATGTGCAATAAAAGGTCACTGTCCAGAACAGATGGCAAATGGACAATGTGCTGAACCCTTCATTTTTTTCCAGTATACTTGTTAGGAGAATGCTGTATTGCCGTTATGCTCTGTATATTTATAGTGTTCCTCTTCACCGTATGTCAAACTTAGAGCTTGGTGCTGCTAGTCTGGGATCCCAGTGGAGTAATCAGAATCAGCTGAGTCCATAGAGGTCAGGCCAAGCCCAGGGGTCACCAGGCAGCTCCAGGGTGCCTATATGGTGTGAAAGGCTAGGTGTGACCCTGACACCCTGGATCACTGGAAGAGTGTGCTTATCAAACCCTCTGGACTTATGGATATTGATAGTGGACCATGTATCCTCATAACCTTTCATTGACTCATTGAGTTCATTTATGTATGCAGCAGCTAAAACAGGAAGAAATTATATATTCGATAGCCACAGAGACCAGGAAAGGCGAGAGAGGTCATATTTGTTACTAAACAAGCCCCCATTCCTAGCAACGAGACCTTTTGACGTCAGATTCTGAACAGACATGAAAAAGGTCACCAGGGTCATCCCAGGGGAATGTCAAGAGTTGGTGTGTGTATGTTAGTGTTTGTGTGTATGCCAGGAAATAGGCACACAGTTCCTAAGAGAGGAACAGATGGAGAGAGAGAGAGAGTGTGGGATGGTGAGTGAGATAGAATGAAAAAGGGCGAAAGGAAATAATCAAATTAGCTTTTTTGAACTGAACCAGCAATGCAACGCCGCACAATATCCTGCCGCGCGCCAGTTTCCCGTGAGAACGGGAGTCGGGTACACACTGCTCACTCAGACAGTTCAAACATATTTACCCCTCGTTGGAAGGTACAAATTAAATTAGCCCCTCCACAAAGAGGGGATGTTTGCCCCTTCTGTTCTGATGTCATGGTAGTGGGCTACATGGAGCGGGAGGCCAATGCAGAGTAACCCACATGCATTTATCTTCGAGACCATTCATCTTCCTGTTCATACACATGCATGCACACAGAGACTCTTGCCTCCAAACGTAGAGGATAAAAGCGCCGCCCTGCCTCTTTCTTTGCCTGGATGCATCCTCTCCATTGCCCAAATGAGAGCAGAAGAGACACAGTCAAGTGTCTGACACTTTCTGTATACGACACCATAGCTGTTCTGTCTGGTCTCTGGTTTCGAGAATTTGTGTCAAAGGAGTAATTTATCCAAAAATTATGTAATTATTTACTGACTATAAAAGCATTTAAAACCTTTTTGGTCCTACATTTTCTCCAACTTATGTTTTAATTCTTCCCCCACCTGCATTCGTTTAAAAAAGAATTGCCAGCCACCACCAGCATTTTCAAAAAAAAATCATGGCCTCAGAATATTTTGTTGTATTGATATCTTAACATGCAATATGTCAAAAGCAATAACAGAGCCTCTAATAAAAGAAAAAAAGTAAAAGAAAAAGAAATTATCATGCATTCTTTTTTTTCACCACTTGATTGTGGGTATCATAAAAACACTTTTTTTCCCAAAAAAACTACAATGTATTGATTGTTTATGCTACCTTTTTTTTTTTTTTTTGCCTATGTTTTGATCAGGAGATTCGGTACTCTTTCAGAAGATGCATAAAACCAATTTACAGTGAAAACATGGAAAGTCGGATCAATGGCATCAATGGCTGGGAAACGTTTTCTCATAAATTATGGAAAATTCCGTCAATTGCATGGAAAAAAGTTAATAAAAAGTATTTCATTACATGGATTGAAGCCTCAAAAGGATGCAAAAAGCACTATTAAAGCATCATGAAAGTAGTCCATTTGAGTTATCTGAAGCTGTGGCTAGCTGGGACTACAGAGGTTGTAGCGGACAGGAAAAAAATCACTACTACTTACTAGGTGGCTTTTACAACCTCATTATTTTCATAATCACTCAAACACTTTTGCCAACTATTATAACTCAAACTTTCAGGGAAAAAGTTGTATTCATTTGTGAAGATTATCACGATGAACAAAACGTGTAAGAATAATAAATGGAAAATCCTGTTTTTCTTGAGGGAACCAGATTGATGCTAGCTTCTGGATTTACCTACAAAAATATGGCATCACTGCATGCTCTATACAATAGTCGTGTGCGAAACAAACTGAAATAGGGTACAACAGGGCTAAAGCCACTCCCCTAAGAACATTTTTCTTTTCACTTCTCCCATAGTGTATGACTGCTAAAAAACAAAAAAAAATTAACATTGATGGAAAAACAGATTATGTTGCTTTCTGCGACTTGTTTCGAGGATCAGCCAAATTCCCATGTACATCATCAAAAGTTGTTGTGAAGACAAGTACTGAGATACATTTTTGTGCCATCTAGAGGTTTAAAAGAGAATAAAGTCAAATGTACCTTTTACCCCGATGCGCCTTTAGCCCCGCTATATGTAAATTTTAAGAGAACCATCAGTCTGATAAGTAAATGAGATGATCAAAAGAATGATTCATTCAGACATTCAGGATCATGTCAATGAATAATGCATGACAATTAAATGTTTGTCACAAATAAACCTATCATGAGGGTCTTGAAGACTTGCAATATTGTGCATGAGTCATACCACATTTATTATACTATTGTGGTGTTGTTGCATCCTTTTGAAGCGTTAGTTCCATGTCATTTTGTGGAAAAGAGCAACCAGCACAATTCTTCAAAATTCTCCTTTTATGTTCCATTGAATAAATAAAGTCATGAAGAGATCTAAAGAAACTTTTTTAATCACTGACATTATGGATATTGTTTATTCTTCAGAATTCTTAAGGTCTATAATGCCCTTTTAATATGAGAGTTACTTCAGCCTGGAGATGATTCAGAGATTTCCCCTCCTTGTTCCTCTCCTTTCCTTCCTTCCTTTTTTTTCTTTTGACAATAAGAAGCCTCTGTGGATCATAAATGCTTCCAGACATCGCACAAGGACGCTATGCTGAAAGATCTTCCCTCTGTCTTTTTAAAATGCTCCATCTGCTTCCAATGACAACTGCTTTACTCCCATAGTCTTTATAATCATGTCACTCAGGCCCAGAATGGATCTAAAGCTGCTGAATGTGCGCCAACGGGTCTGTTCACTGATTATGTGATTATTTGATTGCTTTTGATTGTGCCGATTAGGCAAGGTGATGGCTCAAGGATTGCAGGACTCAATTTGTTACACATCAAGGTTATTAACAATATCATGCTGTCTAAATTAAACTACAAAAGGGTCTATTTTTTTCTTTGTGTCCATACAGAATGTAAGAAAACTCCTGGAAATAAAACCCATTTGTCTACAAACTTGGTGTATTCTAGTTTTACACTGTGTAACTTGAAAGAGTCCAGATCCTTTGCACAATATTTTCTCTCAGATGTTTTTTACCCTTCTGTAAGTCCTCCCACATAAACTTTTGCTTCAGTTTCCTTGAACAAGTGAAATGTTCCCCAAAGACGGATTGGTGTGGTTTTGGAAATGATCCAAAATAGACAACTTTCGTAAGCTCTATCATATTTAATTTAAGGTCAACTTTTATTGTTATATGACAATGAAATTTTTACTTGAATGCTTCTCCACAAACTATCAGGAAAAAGTGCAATACTACTAAACACAAAATATAAAATTCAAACATACTAAATATTAATAAACAAAATAATAATTCCCATACAACAGAGTGCCAATGGCAATTAAGAACTTAGAGAGATCACTGAAAAGTCAGGTTGCAAAAAAGACAGTGCACTTTATTGTTATTTAAATCATACATTAATGTGTGTTGAACATTTTTAGAAAAGCTTATTATTATTATTATTATTATTATTATTATTATTATTATTACTATACAATCTATTAGTGTGGCTTTGTATAATCCTGGGCCAGAGGCCAAGTGAATTATGTTAGCCATACATTAAACGAAATTAGAAAATTATGCAGTGGATCTCAGTCCAAAAAACAAGCGTCCAATCCAGTTCAATCATTCACTGAATGTGTTTAAGTAATGTTGCACTGCGAATATTATTTTTTTTCCTCACAGCACAACCACTCCTCCTTACTATGAGATTTTTCCTATTTATGAATTTGTTTCCCATGCACAATTGAGGTTGCACTATTATTGTCCATTGAATGCAGGTGGGTAAATTTTAGGCACTATTGATCATGGGAGCAGTAACTCATTAAATGATGATCAAATTATGGAGAATAGCATTACAACTGCATGGGCATATATCCAGCATGGTGCAGCAACTTGCATTAAAAAATAATTTTCCTGTAAAGTATGTCACATTGTGGTAGTTTGCTGCGTCCTTCAAAACGAGCACTCAGGACTACCTCATAAAATGGTATAACATTAGAAATTTTTTTAGCGTTTGTGCCGTTATCTGATTTGCATAATTCCTTCAGTGAATCAGGCACTAAAACTATGCAGATACCACATGCAAATAAGCAGTGCCGAATTGTCCCCTTCGACTAACCAGCCACGAGAGAGAGAGGCTTACGTTACTGTCTCCCTCTGCCCCGAGAAAGGTGGGAACAAGCAAACAAACAATTCGCTGGAGGAATGCGTTTCTGTCGTCTTTTAGGACCGGATGAAAAGGGAACAAAACGGGGTGAGAACTAACAGGCAGACCAGCATGTCAGTTGTCACAGTTCTCTCTATTTGTCTCACACTGACTCTCTACTCTCTTCTCTCTCTCTCTCTCTCTCTCTCTGATGGCCTCTGCCCTGACACTTCATTCTGCCGTTGAGCGCTCACAAAAGGCTAGTAACTGCACTGGCTGTTGGATGTGTAAACAATGGCATTGTTTACTGTTTTGTTTATTATGCTGGGAGAGATTAGCTGTTATTGGTTTCCTCCAAGACTGGTGGAGGAAAAGCTGCTTTTAGCCAGCACCCTCCCACGCACACATTCGGTCCACCATTGAGGCTGTCACACCCCTGTCAGTTCCAATAAAAGTGCCCTACCTGAAGTATGCAGATGAGCCGCTTTGTGGCGTTCGGGCACTGGACAGGCGGCCATTCTCCCAGCCCCTTTCTATTATGGCAGAAGCTTGGGGGCCAGGCACTCCTGGGGTCAGGGCCTTTCAACCTCTAGGTCTTGACTTCTGCCACCGTCGCCTGACAAATCACCCCCACACACACAAAGGGCTGCTTGATCCACAGCGTGAGAGAGCTGGCCCAACTGCAGCCGGGCTGAGCGAGCTAACGGCCCTCTTTTTTTCTTTCCCTCCTCTTCGCCAGCCAGACTGTTACGATCAGACAAAAGGGGAAAGACGGGATGTTGAAAGAGGAAAAAAAGAGAGCAGAAGAAAGAGGGAAGGGGGGAAAACCGAAAGAGAGACATTTGGGTCCTTTCATTTGGGGTGACTGTGATAAATGGTTGCCCTTTTGCTGGGCTGTGCACTCCCACTGTTCGGTTGGAGCCCTGGGTGACAAAGGGTCTTTGAGGGAGAAAGAAAGACAGACAGACGAAGAACGACAGGCACCTTGCGATATATATTCTCTTAGCGGCTCTACGAGCTTTGAGAACAGGAGCCGAGGGTGAGATGTCGCAGACGGGGTGAATTCGATTTTTATTCCTTATCCACCCACTAATGCACAGTCCTGGGCAGCAAATCAAACAACTGTATTCATTTAAACGGCAGGGTTTATCATGGCAACTTATTACAACCAAATATTACAACGATTGCAAAGTCAATACATTATCTTAATTTTATCATAATTGCATACTTTACATGGCACACGCTCTCACACTTGCTTTCAGCTCGAATCGGTTTAAGTCCTTTCCATCCTATCCCCTTGTCTACTTTTTTTTTCTGTTATCTCGCCACTGTCCTTGCAATGTAAAGTGTGAAAAAATAAAGATATTTAACAGGACATGTGCATTAGTGCTAAATGTATCAAACAGACATGTTTAGTGCCTCTTTTCATTGATGTTTGTTTGTGATGCTAGGCCAATTACTGCTTGCAGACTGTATCAGAAGGATCACCCAGAGCCCAACAAAGGCAAATTATCCAATTGAGAGCGTTACAATCTACTTAATTGGCTTCTAAAGGCTGATTAACAAGTTTGAATTAAAAGAGAAAAGGAGGAGGAAAAGGGAGAAGGTTGAAAGGCTCTAGTGAACGATATGAAATTCATGGTTGATTTATTTGTTTGTGATGAGCCCCTTTAAGAGGAAAGGGGGTGAGGGGGCTAGGATTAAACGCAGCTAAAAGTCACAGCTCTGCAACAATAGTGGAGAAATTGGTTGGCTATCGCTATTCAGTGCACCTCGCCTCCTACCTTTAGCTGGGATGGCAGGGCTGTGCTGTAATGTGAAGCTCTGGGGGTGGAAATCAGAGGTTATGCTCCTTTTTTTCTCCATAATCTCACCCTAGAGGTTTGAGGAAACAAGTGTTGAGAAAACTGAACAACTTTGGTTGGACTTCTGGATGGCTAACCGGATAACTCGCATACACTTGCACACACACACATATGTGTCTCAGACACATGCAAGCTCTAAATAAAAAATAAAAAAATGTGCCACCATGCTATAATCTCTGCCTTTGCCCAGTGGCCCAAATTTAATCCAGCCTTTGATCCGCCCTCTAATCTGTGATTACAGGCCCAGTGCAGAGGGTGGGGTGGTGGGTGCGCTGCCTGGTAGGAAAGCCTCTCTCTCTCGTCCCACAGGGAGTCTGCCAATTGACATGGGCTTTAGCGCCTGCTCTTCCATGGGCGGGCAGAATTAGACCTTAATGCCTGTTTAGGGAAAATACTAAATACAGTGAGCATTGAGAAGGCCATGGTGGCCATGATGGAAACAATAATGCCTCTTTTTATAGCGTTTATCTTGTTGGGGGGGGGGGGGGGGGGGGGACTTTTAAAGAAAAACTACAGTAGAACATCAGTGTAGCTGTCATAGCACACCCTAAAATATCTGCTATTGTGCTGGACGAGTAAATCATTGAATATATATTTTTTAAAGTTGCTTTGTAAGTCAGTTGGCTCATTGGAAAAACGTGCCTGTGCAAAATTACTTTACTTGTTTCTTTCACATTCGTGAACACTTACATGTTCAAAGTGAAATGTCCAATGTGTTATGCTAAAAGCATGTTCAGTTTTACAGATGCATGTGAATCTGGCAATGTTTTATTTGGTTGGTTGTTGTATATATTGCATCAGTTCAGATATTAAATGTCCAACGAGAAGGTGCTAAAATTTTATAGCTTATTTTGAAAATAACATACCACCTGCCCTGACCTAACGTGAGATAAAAACACTTTTGCTTAAACAACCTTGCTGTTACAAGTCTCTTTTATCATGGCTTGTGTTTGAGTCATACCTAAACACACCCAACACAAGTGCAATGCTGTAGCATGAGTGCAAGCAATTTTACTACTTCAGAAAAGTCATGTGAATGCAAGTGTCAATATGTTTTAGTTTACAAGTCATCACTATGGTAATAATGTTTTGAGGTCATTACATAATATTGTTCAAGAAATGTGCAAAAATAAGTGTGACAAAAAGAAAACTCAGTGTGCTGTGCACAAATAACAACCAACAATGAACTGAGCAACCAAAGGAAATGAAGTAGTGGTACAAACAAGGTTAATAAGAAGACACAGCTGAACTAAGATAACTAATCATATCAGTAACCATGACAACCCATAAGTAGCGGGAAACTAGACAAAGGAAATACAGTGACTGAAATGAACAAACTAAAAGTCCATGAAAATGAAACTAAACAGAAAAGTGACACCACTGGAGTTCATCTCAAATATTCAAATATTCATCTTTTTCGTATTTGTTTCAAGGCAGAATAATATGTTGTCTGACATTCTCAGATTTTAAATGAAAACAGAACTCTGAGGTTTTTTTTAGAGTAGAGAGTACTGATTTATTACCCATACTACGTTATATCCAAATTATGTCTTTGATGAGCACGCCTCAGCTGTGTGGTCATCAACTAATTTACTAGAATGTATATAGAGCGTACTGAAACATTACTGCTGAGGTTGGCTAAGAATAATAGTTTACTCTACGGCACATTACAAATAATTGGGCCAAACCGGAGGAGGCCAAAGGACTGTTGCCTCAGACACCCAGAGGAGGGCTCTTCTTAGGAAACCGCTCTCTGTAGCATCATCGACTAGCTATGAGAGAATTTCAAAATAAACCACTTGAAGAGGTGAGGGAACATAAACACCCCTTTCCCAGCCTACTGTTATAAAAGTCACTTAGCTTTGGGTTTGAATCTAACAAAGCCACCATGACAGATATTACATTTTCGGGAAGTCTATTTTTTTCTGTAGTAAAATAATGATCACCTCTGCTCATGACATTGTTTTCTATAATGAATCACTCTCAGACGATCGAGCCCTTGTTCTGTGCTTCCATTATGTGGTCTGACAGTGTAATAGTGATCTTGGCCCAGCAGGTCAAGAGGTGGCTGCAGCAGCCACAAAGGCACGCAGTCAATAATATCGGGATCTTCCAAATCAATGGCATGACATTTGAAAAAATTGACCTTAGACCAGATGTAGACTTGGGCTATGGACAACATATGACATTATTTACATGGGTCTTATAAGGAACAGATAAATGCACATTTTGATGAGAAACAGATCTTGATGTATTTTGCTTGTACAACTGCCCACTGGCTTACATTGATTTGTTTATCATCAAACCTCTGATTGCTCACTGAGCGAA
Source organism: Chrosomus eos (assembly GCA_036326025.1). Lineage (NCBI taxonomy): Eukaryota > Metazoa > Chordata > Actinopteri > Cypriniformes > Leuciscidae > Chrosomus > Chrosomus eos. The sequence goes on along the minus strand of CM070820.1, from coordinate 21,398,353 downwards.
ATGCAGTAACGTAATGTAGAATAAGCCATGTCTGCCTATTCTGTTGGAAACGTAGTTATAGGCTCTACTGGCAGCAAAGCATAGTCATGAGTCTGTGAACCTTTTCACACGCAAGTTCAAAATGTTCAGACTGATTCCCCCGCCATGCGTTTTTAATGTGGTATCATAGAATGTCTCACCTTCCGAATTCCATTGTGCTTGCAAAGAGCTAGTCACATGACACTGGAGGCAGTAATTTATTAGTAGTTTAGATGTTATATTTTTATTTTTAGTTAGAATCTATCCATTATCATTTGCAAGTGTGGACTAAACCTAGATTTATCACTATGGAAATTAATGTATTTGAATGAATCCTAAAATTTAAAAAATTAAATCTTATTTTTAGTTGACTTGTTCAACTGATTTATCTAATGTATATATATATATTAAATATTATAAATGCCATTTTAATAATTGCATCACAATTATATTATCATAGATAAGACAGGTAAGTGATTATTGATTTGTGTGCAGCTATGTTAGATTTCAACTCATTCTAAGGAATTATAATTCATGCGAGATTGTGAAATGTACAATTTTTTTATGTAATAAAGATATAACCTAAACCTAGCATGATTTAATCTACAATATATATATATATATATATATATATATATATATATATATAGAAGTTGTGCATTTTCATACAATCCATGTTGTACAATGAGAGTGTGTTGCTTTTTTTTTTTTTTGTCTTTTGAACTGCTGTCTGTCACAGACCATTTCACCAAGTACAACATGTTCCTGGATACAACATCTTTGTTGATCCTAGAAAAACATTCCAGTCAACCAATAAGATTTGAGGGACAAGTTTACAGTTTAAGTCATTGTCAAGTAACCCTGGCTTACAATCAGGGTTAGGTACTTCTACATCAGTGTTATTCACCTACTATTTCCCTCTGATTTTAGGGATAACTTATGGATAGGTTTGGGTTTAGGGTTATGGATATGGATATGGATATGGATATGGATATGGATATGGATATGGTTAGCATTAAACATTCAGGAATGTTGTACCAGGATCAATTAAATATGTTCTAACTTGGCAAATTCAGGATGTGCGAGTGTGTCAGATCATCCACAGAAATAATGAAAATGATTGACTGGAAAACTGGAGAAGGCACAAGTGGACTACATAATGCAGTCGTTGTTTGATGTAAAACATGGTTGCATCAAAACAAATGAATAAAATCTGAAAGGTTATTTCTTCAATTTTTGGTCACTACAGTAGGCATCAGTGTGTAGATATGAACTATATAACTTTTATTTGAACTTTGTATATCATTACCACTTTCTGCATCCTGTGTAAGAATGACATGCTCACACAGTCATTCGTGATCTCATACTCACACAAATTATCTACTGTCACACACACTTCACTGGGTTAATTTACTTGCAAAAGAAAACACACACACACACACACACAGTCGCACTTTGCCTTACAGTCCTCCTCCAATCCTGATGCCAGGCAGCGGTGGAGGAGTAAGGCATATTTCTTTCCTTCTACTCAATGAAATGGAGCCAAACACTCCTAATTAACATGGCGGTGCTCTGAATGGAGCTATGGCTCTCAGAGTGGCAGCAAAGTGTGAAATGCGCCATAAATCCATCTCACAGAGAAATGTGAGGACAACACTGAGACTGAATCATCCTCACAGCATTGCACCAACTGACCTGGTGCCACCCTTCACTGTCCTATACTTACTGTAATCGGGTAACATAATAAGTAGGGCTGTCAATCGTTTGAATTTTTCATTTAAATTCATCATGTATATATGATCCAAAGACATTGCATTATTGTGGTGAGATATAACCTAAACCTAGCCATGATTGTAATCTACAAAAAAAAAAAAAAACTATAGAAGTTGTGCATTTTCATACAATCCATGTTGTACATTTCAATAGACAAAAGTGGCTTTAGAAGTTTATATATTGTTTTTTACAGTTTTTTACAGTCGCTAGGACATATTTCTAAATACTTGGGTCACTTTTTCAAAACTCTTCACACAGTTCTCCAAACAATTTTCAGGTCAAACATTATACAATGTATCTTCAGTAAAACAAGCACACCTCTCTACTGTTTAGAATTCCCTGCAATATGTGTTACTGGAATGAATCAGACATGATGCAGTATGCTTCAGTATATATATATATATATATATATAATATATATTTATATGTATGATTATATTACTTAAATATATATAATATTATATACTATATTATATTTTTTTGCAGATTAATTACAAAATATAATAATTTATATACACACCATCCACCGATACAGATACAATAGGAATCAGCTGAAACAATCAATTGTTTTTATAGCATTTAATTTTTTGATTCCAAATATATTTCATTACAGTAGAAATGTAGCAAATTGATGTCATATTCAGTTTTGTATTATTGTTTTGAACTTAAGTTTACCAGTTTTGAAAACAGTATGTAAGCATATGCACATTGGCGGTTGTTGTGTCAAAGTGAGAAAATAATTAATGTAATTTGAAAGATGTAGTCATTGAATGCATTTTGTGCCAAAGCAATGATAAATGATCCACAGTTTAGCCCACATATAATTCCAGATGTGCTCACTGTGTAAAGAGTTTTGAAAAAGTGACCTAAGTATTGAGAAATGTGTCCTATAGCGACTGTAAAAAAAACTGTAAATGTTTGTTTTGGGTTGTTTTTTTTTTTTGACATTTTTAAATGGTTTTACACAAATGCATTTAAAAATCAAACATTTTACATTACCCTCACACACCTGCAGGTGATAGATAGGTGAAATATAGGAAAAAGAAAAATCCAACACACTAGTACGTGTGCATGTATCAAAATAGCTTTATTCACAATGTTTCGGTCCCATGACCTTCATCAGGCATATACGTATATGCCTGATGGAGGTCATGGGACTGAAGTGTTGTGAATAAAAATTAATCATTTAAAAATAAAGTTAAAGTTACATTATAATATATATAATTTTTGTGTTATGTTGATCAGGCAAACAAATGACGTTGCAGTGTAGACAGCGTCACACTGCGTAAGCCTAAGTGACTAAATTTTGGGAAACCGTTTCTGTTAATGAGTTATCACTCTTTAGTTATCTTGTTCTTTAAGACTGCACGGTCCACAAGATGGAGTTCAGCACTGGGTCAGATGTGTTATGAATGTGTCACTTATTAAGATCTCATCAGTAAATGTTTTTCCTGAAATGTCTTTCACCGTTGGTTCAAAACATTTTGTGTTCACATGTGTGTGTATAAGCTCACAAATATCCTGTATACACACACATAGCCATAATTCTGACTGACAAGACAGGTGTCGACCCTTGAGACCCACTGACCTCACTTCGGTTTTACTGGACACAGACCATTGATTGTTTATTGCACACACAGAGAAAGTTTTAACTTTACTTCACTCATCCAAAGACACTATCTTTGACTCTGTGGAACATGACTTATAAGCTAATTCTGTCAACTAGCTGGGAGGAGGGCTATCAGAGCCATGGCCGGTAATGCAGATAGCACCACCGTGTAAGCTATTACTCTAAACTAGGCCTGTTAAGCCTTTGGGGGGACTCAGCACAATATCGGGTCAGAATAAGAATGGAGTCTAAATGACTTGGCATGGCAGTAATGTAAATGAAGCCAGAGCTTTGCTCCAACAGCAGGAAGGTCATGGTCCAGCTGTCAGCTCACGTTTGGGACTAATCGTTTATATGCCAACCTCCTTCTCCCTCTCTTTCACTTATGCTCGTTTACCTTCTCACTTCATTTTCCCTGCATCTGTCGCACAGCTCTTCTTCCATCCTCCATCCTCATCTGTCTCACTCGATCCTTTTCTGCTCTTCTTCATTGTCATGTCCAACTACATGCATCACACCAGGATTTGGGGCCCCCCAAAAAGTGTTGCTTCCTTTACATTAGAGTTGTTTGATTACACACTGAGGTGGATAGTACAATGATGTATCATGATTTTAAGTTGAATCTGTCCTCTGCGTTACATAAAAACGGATATTTTAAAGATGTTAATGTTGGTAACCAAACAGTTTTGCTAACCATTGACCACTAATACATTTCTCAAAATATTCTTATTTTATGTTCCATAAAAGACAAAAAGTCAGGTTTGGAATGTGGGTGTGTGTAAATGATGACAGAATTTTCACTTTGGGGGCAACTAACCCTTTCATTTTTGATTTCTCAAAAATCAAATCTCTGTGTTTCTGTTTGCTTATACAACGGAAATCAATGGTCACCCACAATTGTGTTGATTCTTGAAAATATCTGCTTCCATATGGTTTTGAACCCCATCAACTTTTGTAATATGTACAAAAACAGTAATATATTTGTTTGGGTTCCATGGAAGAAAGAAAATCACACAGGAGTTGGGACAATATGACGACAGAATATTAATCTTTGAGTGAACTATCCCTTAAAAGAAATAGATTACACACACACCAAAAAAATAATAATTAAAATAAATATTAATAATAAAAAAACTCGCCCTCATGTCGATACCCTCAAAAGCTGTGTGGTTTTCTTCTGTGGATCACGAACAAAGATATTCTGGAAAATTGTATTTGTCAATGGTTTGGTCACCAACCTTCTACAAAAAAAAAAAAAAAAATCTTCGTACAATGTGGTTTTGAACCCCATTGACTTTCATTGTATTGACAAATAATTTTTGGAATTACATGAGTGTGAGTAAATTATGTCAGAATTTTCACTTTTATATGAACTATCCCTTTAGCATATATGTATAGCTGTGTCACTCATACGTCACATGCAATCAACACTGCCGTTAGCTTCGCCCGTCACTGATACTCATTACTCCCTCTCGCCGCCCGAGCCACCCATGTCACGCCGCAGGTTGAGTTCAAGTCCTCTGGCTGGGTGAATGAAAACAGCTGGTGCTCTTCAGGGCACAGAACTCCAGGGCTCAGGGCTTTGCGGCCCTCTCAGTTTCAGACCCTCATCTGCTTGGAATCCCGAATTTCCTGCAGGCCGATCAAATGACAGTCCTCTTCACTGGATCCTTTGATATATGGACACCCATCTCACTGGCCCCTCAGCGTTGGGATTTACGCTTGACAACACAGTCAGTGTCACCTCCGCCCGATGCACTCACAACACACACGTGCACACATAAACACACCCTGGTCTGGGGCCCCTGGAAACATTGGAGTCCTTTCACAGCCCTCCCAGAAGTTATTTATTAAATTTGTTGCATGGTGATATTGTTTCATGGAGACCCACTTAGTTTTGGATTGCACACTGGATTTTTCAATTATGTGGTTCATTTCACCCTGCTGGTGAGGGTTTACCCTCCTTAGGTTGGATCAAGGGTAGAGGAGAGCTCTTAATAACTTTTTAACAAGGGCACATTTCCCTCATTTGTTCCTTTTTTTATTTTTATTATTACTTCTCTTACGTGCTTGGTTGGAATGTAAATGTGTAATTTAAGTGTAAACACTCAGAACTGTAAATATTTGGAGTTTCATGAACATTTTCATTGGCCAACCCACATGGATTGTGTTAGCCACAGGTGATTGTCGGCTGCTGTTATTGGTTGTCAAGAGACTTGAAAGGATTGGACTATTTTACAGGTAATACACAGATGCATACAGAGGAAGGCCGTGAGAAGCTATTAGAATTAGTGAGGTTAAGTTAGTTTTGCTTTTGCTAAATGACAATCAGAACTAAGTCCACTCTGGAGACTACCAGCACAATAAAGTCTAAACAACAATTTTCATGTTGTATGGAAAAAAACATAAGTCGTATAAAACGTAAGCAAAACTGTTTGGTCACCAACATTCTTCAAAATATCTTGTGTTCTGCAGAAAAGAAAACAAGTCATGCAAGTTTGGAACAACATGAGGGTAATTGACCCTTCGCATGGAGCTTGATTGACAGGTATTCAGACCAATCATACTTCGCCATCTGCCATTTTGTCCGACAAAGCAGTCAGGAGAGTTAGTAGATTAACATGGGAGGATTTGAACTTGAAAAACTGAATATACTGACGCCTTTCCGCGGATAAAACAACATTACTTCTTATGTTCATTCATGTTTATTTGATGCTGTAAATGAACTAGAAGGAAGAGATGATCGGATCACGAGCAGCTTTAACTGATGCTCTACAGCGATCTGTCACGACACATTAAAGAGCCACAAAACGGTAGCCTATTTATTGTTTAAATTTCGTTTAAAAAATGACCAAATTTGAAAGGTGAGACTTTGTTTAATATGTTTAATATCAAAAGTAACCGAAAAGTATCCTAGTCTGTCCTGTCTGTCCGCGTGTTGTCAGTCTCCTCTCTGCTCCGCGATGTATTTTTCACTGCGTGAGAACATGGTGTGTGCGTGAGAGCGGCGTAGCTTGTCGGACATAGCGACAGTAACTAAGGGGGGCGGGTCTTTGCGAAGGGTCAATTAAATGATGACATCATTTTTATTTTTGGGAGAACTGTCCCTTTAAGACGTGTCCATGTATCTATATACATACACACAGAGAAACAAGAATGGAGAGTTATGGAATCATTCTGGCCTTTTTTTTTTTTTTCAACTGAAAGACTAATTTTCTCTTTCATCATGGTTCATGGTCCGAATGCCGAAGGGAATGGGGAAAGAAAATGACCTCCACAAAAGCCCCAAGTCACTGCGTGATTTAAGAGCTTTGTTTTTGTAAGAGTCGCCCGTCATTAATATAATTCATTACTCATGAAAGCGTTCTGCCTTGACAATTCATCAGCTGGCTTTTCTTTTTGATTCTAAAACAGGGGAACATTTGGCCTGTCTGTATTGTTTGAATAAACGGTGGAGAGGGTGGGGGGTAGGGGTGGGTAAGCCTAACCTTGGCCCGGCTGGGGTCGAGTGTGGGAAATGAATCGTTTCTCTCTTTTCGTTTTTTTCTCAAACACACACTCTCTCTTTTTTATATGACTCCCTAACTGGAGTAGGAAGGGGGGTTTGTCGGACATCTAAAATTTATATCCGAGAACGGATTGTGAATGTGTGGCAAGGCTGAGGGGAGTGGAGAACAAGAGGCTGCCCACCATCTCTTGCTTGCTTGTTTTTTTTTCTTCCTTTCGTTCTCTCCCAACTGTCTCTGTTAATTGTGTAAATCACTGCAATAAAGTGGCCTTTGCATTCAGGCAGGACAACATGACCACAATGTGACCTTTCTGCACAGGACCTCTCTGACCCACACTCCTGGGTTCAAACGGTCAACTGCAGGTCACAATCCATGAGCGTGTGAGAGAGACGTACTGATAGGGATGTATCAAAACAGTCTGGTTGAATATTATCTAAATAGCATTATGAACGGATGACCTACAGCCGCACAGTCACAAATACTCACTCTCGTTCTGCTGCTAATGTAACATGAGCGACTTCCTGCAGTGATGTTTTGTTATGACATCAGAATAAGAGAGATGTCTCCTTTCTGCCATCCTTTTCAAGCTTTATTCGCTTTTTGTCTTCTGTTCCCTTCTTCCCATCTCTCTCACAGTGCACTCCTCCAACAGGTCCACCATCTATCTGTCTAATGGCTTTACAGAGAGAGTAAAACAGTTGTCAGGCCTTCTGCACTCACCCATCACTTTTATTCCCACACTTTCTACCTTTCCTGACACTGTACTGCATCCCTAGTAGAGAGAAAGAAAAGAATACTGACAATCAGGAGAAATATGTATTATGTTTTAAATATAATAACTATATACTTTAATGTATATATGCACTATTGTTTATTATTAATTTTCACTCATAACTATGTAATCTAAACGTATATACTTAAAATGTTACAAATGTATTACAATATGTAAAGCACCATTTAAAAGTTTGGGGTCATTAAGATTCAGCAAGGATGAATTAAATTAATCAAAAGTGATTCAAACTTATTCATTAAATAATACTGATGTTGTTTTAAACGTTCTGTTCATCAAATAAAATAAATATCATGGTTTCCATAAAACTATTAACTGTTTTCAACATTGATAATAATAAGAAAAATGTATTGAGCACCAAATCAGCATATAAGTGTCACATGTGGGTATACAAGGAAGCGCATGAAGAAAGATAATTCATACCAATATTCTTTAATCCAAAAAAACTCACAGGAACAGTCAGGGAAACAGATTCACTAGGGGTGTAACGGTACATGTATTCGTATTGAACCGTTTCGGTACGAGGCTTCCGGTTCGGTACGCATACAAACCGAACGATTCCTTGGACCATTTTTCCGAGAAGGGTCTGGCTGCAGACTTGCACTCTCAGACTTGCACTCTCAGACTTGCACGCTGAGACACGAGCGCTTCCGCTGCAAGTGACGTCATTTGCAATCGACACCTGCTCTCAGCTACATGTGAACTCACTTGCATAGTTTGTCTCGTGGCGGATTGAGAACAATTCCAATGTCGTTAAAATTCGTTTCTGCAAAAAGTTTGATTTTCAAATGCAAACTGAGTGCAAAGCATATAATGTCCTTGTATTTTTGCAGACTTGGTCTAAAGATTGGGTACATGAGTGAATGGTTTCACTGAGTGAGCCTCAAATTCCACTTGTAGTGTCTTAGCAATTAGAAAAAACTGTCAACAAAATGACAAATGACGCCTTAACACGACCAAAATGAGCGTGTCTGCGCGTTCAAAAGAAACACAAAAAATTGCCGCGGCAAAACAAACAGTGCATGTTGACGGGGTCAAATTCCACGCGTTTCGTTTAAAGACTATTGGCCCCGCCCCCGATCGCGTTCCGTAGAGAGCAGGCGTCGATTGCAAGTGACGTCACTTGCAGAGGAAGCGCTCATGTCTGAGAGTGCAAGTGACGTCACTTGCAGAGGAAGCGCTCGTGTCTGAGCGTGCAAGTCCGAGAGTGCAAGTGACGTCACTTGTCTGCAGCCAGACGCTATTGATTTTTCCTGCCGACAAAATCCGCGCTGGCGCGAGCGCAACCACCACAACGTTGCGCAACATCACATGGCAAACGTAATGAAAGCGGAACGAAACTGCACTACTCATTATATTGTGCATCACGGACCGTTTATCAGTTCGGACCAGCAACATAGATCTGTGCAGCGCCAAAGCCCGTCTGGCAGCGCGAGCATAGACGGAGCGCGAGCCGACCTCGATCAAGGGACACTGTTACTACACAGCCCTAAGAGATCCAGTAAAGAAAGCATTTGAATTCGCCACTGAAGTAATAACATCGCTGCGAGATCTAGTGAGAAGCGTTCACATGTCTCTGTTATTAATCATAGATCTCTATTAGATCAAACAGCGCTGACGTGAAAACCAGGAGAAACATTGTGCCGTGAATGATCTAGTAATAACGTTAGGCTTTAAAGTGTAAATTGCAGGTTAACCACCACAACCGATTAATGTGTACATTAAAGTGCACAATATGGATATATTTAAAAAATTCTGTCTTAAAATGCGTTTAAAATAGCATTTATTGGGGTTTCTTCAAAGGTAGCGTGTTTTTTTTACCGTAACTGGGTGATGATGTCATAACATGGAGCTGCGGGCAGTAATGCACTCACTCTGTGTGTGCTGTTTGAGGGAGAATAAAACGATTTGCGGGACTCCCGCAAACTAGAAATATCTGAATAAAACGTAAAAACTAATACATTTTTATTCATCTGTTGCAGAAAATCAATAAGAACATCTAAAACAAAATAGAAACGGTTTACAGGCAGAGTTTCTATTTCTAACATGTCAGCAGTGAGGAGCGATGTAGCCAATCACAGACATATGTGTTGATTTCTTGAACGCAATAATGGCCAATCAGAAGCATTTACGATAGATTCCCCTCACCGCTCAAAACAGACTTTTTGTTCAGTGCTGAATTCTGTATGCTGGCAAATCCTCTAATTATAACAAACATAGTGTAACCGTTACACTGTAACGTTATATATTATGGAAGCTTCATTGATAATAACAGAGATGTGCGAGATCTCTGTGAACTGATGTCAGCTTTAGGAATTATTATGGGATCGCACTTTGCGCGCAGTCATGCCAAACCATGCACGCAGTAGCCCGCTTGCTTTTGTGTTATAACAGTGGTTTGTGTGTTAATGCAACAAACAATTGATCAGGAGCATGTATGCTGATGTGTATGGTGGGCTAACACGTAGGCTAACTTGAAAGTATTTGGAGGTACAGAAAAAAAGTATTTTTGCGGGCGGGAGCAGGACAAAACATGAATGTTGCGGTCGGGAGAAAGTAATATAAGAAAGTAGTTGAGCACGTCAGTTATAACGACACACGTATTCAAAAAATAGCCGGGTTTAAACCGGGCTTGGGCTCATAATTAGCTACAGTTTATGTGTCGGGCCGGACTCGGACACAGCGGGCTCGGGTAACGTTAGGGTCTTGCTTGATGTTTTGGGCCGATCTAAGCTCTACCTCGGGTAAGTTACGCGAACACTTACAGGCACGAATCAGCCGTTTGTCCTTGGGGAACTTGTGGAGCCTCTCCCCCGTTTTTGATGTATTCGTACATCCCGCACAAGCACAATAGTTAACCATTTTCGCTAGCTAGGACTCCAATATAACGTAACTCTAGGCTTATTGCATAGACCGTAAAAGCTTGGAGTCCCTGTTATGACATCACGCCCAGCCTAGTGGAAGGAGGGGGCGTGGTTAAAAGCACTGTAAAACGAACCAACTTTTCATTATATTCAGCATTTGGTATAAAAAATATTAAAAAAAACAATGGTGAGCGGTTCTTATCTTTATATTTAGTAAGCACATTGCATTATCTTCGTGAAAATTTTTACCTGCAATTTACACTTTAAGTCCACAGATCAGCAACATTCACCATAGTAACACTAACTGTACCCAGTTTGGCTGGAATAGTGAAATGCTTTCAAGTACTTCACACATCTTTTTCCAGCACTTCAAAACTCAAATATTATATAAATATTATATAAATAAATATTATTTAAATGTAATTTTTAATGTGATGACCGAAACATTATTTATTCATCCTTCAAAAATTACCCCCATTTAAACCTGAGTTTCAAGATGTAGGAAAACTCACACTTATATAAAAAAAAAAAATTTCTTTTAATAAATAGGAAATTTCTCTGGCATTTCTTTCTTTTTGCTGTATCGAAAACGTACCGAACCGTGACTTTAAAACCGAGGTACGTACCGAACCGTGATTTTTGTGTACCGTTACACCCCTAAGATTCACAATAACTCCTTAACATTGACGACACCGGACAAAGAACTGAATGACGACAGGACTTAAATACACAGAGGAACAAAAGAGCTCATTAATTGGGCAACAGGGTGAGCGGGATAATCAATCAAGGGAGCAAACTGGCACACACTAGGAAACATGGTTCACACAAGCAAACAGGCACAGAACTAAAACGTAGCCAAAAGACTGAGACGGAAAATGTAGCTTTTCATAAGACGAGATTCAATTATATTACCATAGAAAACAATTTTTTTATTATTTTAATATTTCAAAATATTACTTTTAATGTATTTTTGATCAAATAAATGCAGCTTTGCTGAGCATAAGAGACTTGTTGTTCAAAAACATTAAAATACGTTTGAACGATATTATTTCACCTAGTTATTAATGTTAATTTGCTAGTTTATATTAGCTATTGCATAAAGAAACTAAAGGTATATATAGAATAGAACTTTATTGTAACGTGGTACACTAGTGGGTCCAAATGGAATCCGTCTTCCATTGCTCGGTTAATCTAGTCCATCACTTGCTAAACAGCTTTTCACAGCTGATTTTCCCCCAAATTAACACAATTGGTTAAGCCAGAAGTTTGGATTTTATTAAACGACCCACAGTCTTTACACTCTTTGGGGAAGAGCTTACAGTACAACAAACTTCCTCATAGGCTATGTCTCTTCACGTTTAAAGCAGCACTATGCAGGATTTCTGTTTTTGTCAAACAGTGACCCCTAGAGTCGCTGTGGGATACTTGTACTGTCGTAAATATCACGCAAGCAAAGATGTCTCTGCACTCACGGCCTGATCCCCTCCCCCTGTGCACCGGTACCGGTTCAGTAGGATGAAAGCTGTAACGAGTGGAAATAAGGTGTGGCCCCTTTAAGAGCTGCGCGCGCCCTGTTGAACTGTCGGCACACTGTAAAAAACTTAACTCATTATTTTGAGTTATCTTTTTGCATGGGTTTTTTTTAGTTTAACTAACTTATTTCGATAAGTTGAGGACAAGAAAAACTTAAAATTTCTTGTTGTCTGGACAATCTAGTTATCTCTACACAAAAAAATAAGTTGAAATAACTAAATTGCTAAAATATTTTTTACAGTGCAGTCTGTATTGTATGTGCGCGTCGAACACCACATGTATACTGCGCCGGGTTATTTCTGTTTGATGCTCATTTTAGCAGATCTTTCTTGCCGTAAAGCAATTCGTTACATCGCGAGACCTGATATCATGCGACACTTCCTGATGCTGCGGCCGGCGAGCCGCCGGCTCAAAGTTGCAAGTGCGTTTTTTCCGCTCACAGCCAACAGGGGGGGGGGGGCGAGACGCCCACCATTCAACACGAAATCAGTAATATAAACATAATACGGACTCCAAAGCTGTTGGGTTAAGGTAAAAAAGTTACTTAGTTCACCTTTAAGAGAGGATAAAATACCCTAACATCGGAAAAATTACACACTTCACCTTTAAATGAGTTTAAATTGCCCTCTCCATTTGTCTCACCTCTTCTCTCAGCCCATCACAGGTAGCCTTCCTTTCCTCAGGCCCACATCTGTGGGTCACAGGGCTACCGACATCATCACACAGCTGTCAGAGCTCCAGGGTGGGAGTTAGAACAACAGCGCTAGCTTTATTTACGCTAGCTTGAAGTGCGGAGGATCTGTCACAGGGTTGTAGCGGCCTCAGAGCTTGGCTCACCTCCACAGATGGCCCCAGTGCTCTGGAATTCCCCTCCTTGCCTCTTCCCCTCCTCTGTCTAACTCTTTAGCCTTTTACAGTTCGTTTGTTTAGCAAGATGTCAGGCCCCAGAGGGCATGTGTCTTAGATATGGGAACAGTGTTCTGTTAAGAGCTTCAGCCTGCAGTGCCACTCTGGATGACCCCACACTTTCACATTGATAAGAGACGAGCACTGAGGCGGAAGGGAAATGATGATGTTTTTTTAGTATCAGTGACTATGGTTTGATAATTAATAAAAAAAAAGCCTGATCAAGTTAAATTTCTGGGTTAATTACTTTCTCTCAGCAGTAGTTACAGGTACTATATTGGTAAGCATGGAATAGTTTTAGCGATGCAGCAATATTAAAATACAGATTATTTATGTTACAAGTATTTTTTTCCACAGTAGATTTATTTAAATGTTTTAATTTAAATATTAATAATATAAATTTTAGTTTTATAATTTTAAAGCAACACTATGTAACATTTTTTACCTTAAAATAATGTTTCCAAAATCTTATCAGTGGTTCATCAAGTCGTGACAGAGTGAAAGGCACGTCTGCCAGAGCCTGACGGGGTCTGTATCGCTTTTACTGGCACTATGTAACTTCGGGGTTCGGGTAGGAACCCGACCACAAAAAGAAATGAAGCTTAGCGCAAGTTCTGCCGGGAAGACTCAATCGTTCACGTCACGCATTACCTCCTCACTTATCCAATCATACCTTAACAGCCAGTATAAAAGACTGGTACTTACTCATGTCTGAGTTCGCAGATGCCGTTGCTTCAACCATCTCCATCCTCCCCATCCGCCAGCAGACGGGACTTTCCTTCATCTCCCTAGGCACTCATACACCGGCTCCCTCCCCTCCTTCCTACCCATCACCTTCAGACGGGCTCTCCCCTATACCCTGAATATGCCAGGATGTCCTCTCCTCCTTCCACCCCACCACCACCTGATGGCACCCTTCCTTACTTCGCGGGGGGTGGGCTGCGCCCCCGCCTTCACCTCAGATTCCGTACCCCCGGAATGCGAGTTACGGACGGGGCCTACGCCAAAGAACTTGATTGTTTGCTGAGCTCGTAATAAAAGTTTCTTGTCTCCGTATTAATTCTCCCGAGTCTTTCTGGTAGAACTATTTCGTTTTTCTTCGTTTCTGATGTCGCAATACATCATCCTTCATGAAATCATGTAACATACTCTACCTTGTCTGTGGACATCGTTCATTCTAAAGCCGGTGCGGGATAAACAGCGAGCGTGTGTGCGACGGTAGGCTAAATTATTTACGACAGTGGCTATGGACAATTTCGTTTCCAACCAGTAGGGCGACCGAAGAGGAAAAGTTACTTGGTGTTACTTTGAGTAATGTATATATTTCTATACAAATGTATATATAATTATATCAATTTATTTTATATATATATATATATATATATATATATATATATATATATATATATATATATATATATATATATATATATATATATAAGGAATAATTGACGACAGGCCATTGAATTATTAGAAAAATAATGCACACCCGAGGTGGTAATGCGGTCACGACGCGAAGCGGAGTGGCCGTTACACCTCGGGTGTGCATTATTTTTCGGATAATTCAAAGGCCTGAAGTCAATTATTCCGCTTATACTACAGTTACCACACCTCAAAACATTGTTCAGATGATGCATTTCAAGACGTTTGTCAAGTTTTTGTCATTAAAACGCTCTTGTATGTAGGACTAATTTCTTACGCATCTAATCCCATGCCTCCGTTGCTAATTCCAAAACGTCATTTTAGAGTTAGTAACGGAGGTTTGAGCCACTGATAGCAGAATAATGATGGACACACTTACGACTCGCTGAAACATTCGAAGACTGACTGTTTCCATCGACTGTAGCAGGTCTTAAACACCGACTGTGAACACAGACTGAACGCGCTGAACATGCGTTTAGGCATGATCAGTCATAAGTTTCAAATTACATTCTTAACTGGCCTTGACTTAGTGTGTCCCGGCTTTATACAGTTATTAATGCAGTTATTAGAGAGAGAGAGAGAGAGAGAGAGAGAGAGAGAGAGAGAGAGAGAGAGAGAGAGAGAGAGAGGAGAGAGAGAGAGAGAGAGAGAGAGAGAGAGAATAATGAGACAGAAAAGCATGTGCGTCAATATTATTATTTATTTATTTATTAAAATCGTTTTAATTAATTCGTTCATTCTTGTTTTCTATAATTGACAGTAGATAACTTAATAAATGAAACACACAAAGCTCTTTTAACATATTAATAATTATTTATTTGTTATATTATCTGGAATAATTACGAAAACCAGTGCAGCAGGACTATCAATTTATTTATATAGCCTATATTCAGTTTAATTTTCTATTTAGCCTGTTATAGATAGGACTACATACTTTATTTATTAAAACTAAACTGTATGTGTCCATTGATTGTGAAGTTAGACATTGAAAACTGCAGATGAAGCGCATGGGGCCGCATGTTTTTTCTTGTTATGAATTGTATCCTATTTTCCGTTATTACAGTTAACTACGCGCAGTGATATGAAACTGTAATGCGGTCAAACCCGCCTGGAACTACTTTAGCCGTGCGTTTCCCTGAAAATAATTGCACACCTTAGAACGTTCTCAACCAATCAGAATCAAGCATTCAACAGCCCTGTAGTATAAATATATATATATATATATATATATATATATATATATATATATATATATATATATATATATATATATATATATATATATATATATATATATATATATATAAACATTTTAAAGATTAAAGTGAAGTGATTATTTGATGATGACACAAGTATTGTAGATGTAAAAATTGTGCAAATAAATTCTATACTAGAAACAGATACTATACATGTTAAAAATCTCTAATATTGTCTAGTAAATACTATGCTATCAATATATTGTGCAGCCTTTTCTTTGTCATGGTATGACCTAGACAGTATACTAAATGTAAAAATAGGGCAAATGTATGTAGCGATATGTTAAACGATAGCTTGTCCAGTAACCGACCTGGTACCAATATATTGTGGATTTCAAAAAAGTTTATTTTCATGTGCTTTCTTTGTCTGGGTACTTACTAGACAAGGATGAGACTTGAGGAGAATTTGGGAGCAGTTAGTTAAGTTAGTTTATAAGGTGTATGTGGGGCTGAATAGCTTAAGTTCGACGGGCAGGCTGTGAAAGATACCTTTCAGTCAGTTCTCCTCACAAATCGTTGATATTAGGCAGTAAACACTGAGCCTAGCATGCCAGTCTAATTTTAGTAAACCTCTCTTGACCCCAGGGCACCACCTTTTCCTAAAAAGATAACCCAAATCTCTCTCTCTCTCTCTCTCTCTCTCTCTCTCTCTCTCTCTCTCTCTCTCTCTCTCTCTCTCTCTCTCTCTCTCTCTCTCTCTCTCTCTCTCTCTCTCTCTCTCTCTCTCTCACTTTTCTATCTCGCTCTCCGCCCCTCACTTTTGACCCAAAAAACTACAGCGCCCCTGGGTGTGACAGCCAAATCTTGGATGTGCGTATCTCAAAGTGAGTGTCTGCGTACATGTGTAGGACAGCTCGTCTGTATCGCTCAAGTATCTGATGACACTCACTTGTCGCTGATGGCATCTGGCTCATTGCCAAAATGGCAGATAAACCGAAGATGGCTGATGGAGAGAATGAGGGGAAAGAAGAGGAATAGAAGGAGCGGAGGAGTGCCTCTGTCCTGGCAGGTCTCCGGCTCCTATTCCACTGATACAAGTTTAATCAGGCCTAATCTGCTTATCGGCCCCCTGCGGCTCCCATCAGACTAAAGTACTTAACGGAGAGCATGCACCCCTAACACGCTGCCATTGAAAGGCAGAAGGAATGTGGATGAGGAGGGGTTTGCCTCAATCTGATTTATTAAAATAAACTAAAATAAACTTCAATGTCTTTATGTCCTTGGTATTTATCAAAGAAGTCAAATTTGTTCTCTCGCATCTTAGCATCTGTATGTTTTTTTTTAACAATTTTATTTTCAATAATCTAAGTTTTATGTTCATATAGTTAGTACAGAAAGTGTAAAAACTACAGAAGCACCTTTTCTTGTTTTCTTAGATAGACATGAGTAAAATAAGTCATTTTGATTATCGTGAACTAAAACATTAACCTCATCGTTCAGTTTATTGATCAATTATGTAGAATTCACTTTATTGCATGTCCTAACCAGAAGCAATGTCATAAAGCAACAAGCGACATCACATTTTGTCGGTGACTAACTGTAGGCCTGGTTTCACAAACTGGGTTTAGATTAAGCCAGGATTAGACCTTAGTTCAATTAGGACATTCAAGTAGCATTTATAAACATGCCTTAGAAAGAAAAAAGAAGCATTACTGTGTGGATCTTGATAAAAAGCAATGGCACTGACATATTTTAAGATACAGTATCAAGTTGCTTTGAGTTAAGACACCTCAAACATCCATTTTAGTCTGAGACTAGGCTTAAAGGTGCCATAGGAGATTCTCTACAGAATTTTGTTTTGTTTTGCTGGTTGAAAGTCTCCTCATATCCTGATAGCAATCACTGTGTTAATCAGTCTAAATGTATTTTTATAAATATATCGTCATGTCATGTGAAAGGCGTAGGACCTTATCATGTTTGTACAATACTACGCTGCCTGTTCACGAAGACATCATATGCCATCAGTTTGTTCACGTACGCTGTGCAGACAGAGCAAGAATGGCAGGCAAACTGTTATTTACATTGTTATTGTAGTACCATTACTCACTGTACTGTAAAGTTTTCTGACCGGTTGATGAGACGATGATGTAATCTAATATTGTTGTCTCTGGTCGACCCTCTCTTCGGTGCGTTCATGTGATTTAGAAGAGTATAGAAGACCAAGAGGTTAAACTCTGATGCTTTTTTGGTAACAACCACTAGGTGGCGCTTCGGTAGAGCGACCGCCATTTTGGGGTGAAGATTCCAACTGAAGTTACTGGACAACAGCACAGATAACAGTTTTCTGAGGTAGTTTTTTCTTGCATTATTGAGTATTTCCATTTTATGCACCTTTACACATTTACTACTATTATTAGTTACTCCACTAGGCCTGACATATATTTTGTACGTTTTAATCCCCTGGATCATGCTACAAACATGATGATATTTATAGAACATGATGCATTGCTGTGTTCGTTAACCTATAATTCCACTTTATATTGTCCACTTTTGGACAGTGGCTGTGTTTTTGTTTACATAGTCTTGCTTTAACGGTCATTAATATAAGATATTACTGCAAAAAAAAGTTTACTAAAGCTATTCTATTGCTGTTATATATTTATTGTCCAACATTTTACAATTACATTTATCTGCTGAATTCATTTATTTCATTGGTAACTTATTTTTGCATGTAACGTTATGTGTACCTCCTGGGAAACAGTCTATTATAACGTTATGAACTCATATCACTTTATTCTTACCTGCCACACTTAATGTAGAGACTGAGAGTAATAAAATGAATCAAATCCTTGAATTTCACTGTCTAAAGTTATGTGGGGGGAAAGGCATGGTTAAGTAGCAACTTCTTTTTAACTGCTATAACGTTTAACTGTTGTGTGTTAAAATAATCACCTAATTATTTCAACCTAAAAATGACCTCTGCACTGGACATATATGTATAATATATGACTGCCGAGTCGCTTTCACCCCAAAATGGCTGGGCGCTGGTGTTGCAATGGAACGTTCTATTGGCTTTCACTTGTAAATATACGTTCTTTGACGGAGGTTTGCAGGGAGGGTGGGATCGTATGCTTTCAATGCTAGCAGGCTAAAGTTAGCATTTCCCAGATCACCTATTGCACATTTAAGCCTTGTCTGTAAACTGGGGGTTTGTTTATTATTGTGTGATATCACCCACAACAACAACACAAAAATATTGGAGTGAAGTACCATCCTTGTGATTATTACTAAACATCAAATATTGCCAAGGAGAGACTGATGAAGTTTGCAGATTTTATATGAAAAACCCTTAAGTTACACAAGCAAAATCATATAAAATATGCAGCACATTGTGCAACAGAGTGTGTAAGTAGAGAGAACTGTTCAGATCAGATTGGCTAGATTTTGTTGTTGATAGTGTTATGTCATGCCCCATTTTCACTTTTTGTGTGGACAGACAAATTGCTTGTTGTGTCGTGTCTGGTTAAGACACTGTGTTAACTCTTTATCTGTTCAACACATGATTGTTAAATTAAAGATGCTCGAGTTTTAAAGGTATGGTTGAGAGAGCAAACTGCAGAGAACCCATCTATCATCAGCTATCACATAGAAATATCTTATAGATATAGCAGGATATAGGTTTACGTAAAAATACAGAAAAACAGTAATATTGTAAAATATTATTACAATTTAAAATAATTGTTTTCTATTTTAATGTGTTAAAATGTAATTTATTCCTGTGATGGCAAAGCTGAAGTTACAGCAGTCTATTTCCAGTTTACATGATCCTTCAGAAATCATTCTAGTATGCCGATTTGGTGCTCAAGAAACCCTTATTATTATTTTAACAATAAAAAAATATATTTTGCTGCTCAATATTTTGTGGAAATTGTGAATTTTATTTTTCAGGATTATTTGTATACAGTTAAATATATTATATATATATATATATTAATATATATATATATATATATATATATATATATATATATATACTTGTAATGCATCCTCGCTGAATAAAACTATTAATCTGTTTGATCTGAGTTCAATGTTCTCCAAGTGTATTGAATTCTCCTTTAGCTGGTTCTAATGTGTTAAGCCTAATGGAGGAGCACCTGGTGCTCGTCAGCGAATCTAATCAATATGCAAGCTATTGATCTACACACACACACTCACTCTACTGGCAAGAGCAGGATTAAACCTTGAACATGTTTGTGTGGTTATGTGTGCACATGCACATAAGTAGGTAAAAGTGTAAATATATTGCACATGGTGAATCTCTTGAGTGATTGTGGCAAATTCTCAGAGTTCATGACCTTTGTCTGGGTGTCAGTGAAAGAGGTCTACAGAGGGCAGACAGAAGAACGGCTCCGTCTGAACATTGCCTCCACATCTCTGCTCACTGATAAACCAAGATACCAGGAAAAGTGAAAGAAACAGGCACCTGATTAGCTGTTAAATGCTTCTTACTATCTACCCAAATGTCAATAGTAGCCCTTTAACAGGTGTCGCCCAAAATGTTGGATGATCTCTTTGACATTAGTTGTCTAGTCATAATCTCTTTGAAGACAACGACAAATACAGCCTGGGTTCAATAGGGTTGAGCCCCTCCTTAGCCAGAGTTCAAAGGTTCAACCTCACCAAGACCTTGTTTATCTCAATTTATCGCTCTATCTCTCCCCGCCCTCTCTATATAATACGTATGTTTGTGTATATATGGATCTCTAAAGGGGGAAAGTGCATCTTTCCTTTAAAACCCTATCCTTCTCTGTTTCATCTCCACCTCTCTCTCTCTTTGATTGTCTGGGCACCTGCGGTCCAGCACTCGGGGGATTAGGGGTTACCACATTGTCCTTGCCCCTTCTGTCTAATCCAGCCAGAGGGCTATGTGTTTACCTTTCACACCAGCTCCAATTTATAGCCCTCTTGACCCAAGCCAGAGAAATCAACAAGGTTTGGCCTGTGCCTGATCCCTCAAGCACCCCGTGGCTTGGGTTCAAAATCCAGCTGGCTGTGAGAGTGTAAATGGCATAAATGTCATGTTTTTTTTGTTAGAAAGGTGTCTCATTTAGTAAATGTGGCCAAGCTGCACTTCAATGCTAGTATGTGCTTTAGAGGATGGTGGGTCAATGACACTCAAAATGATATTCAATGACTTGAATACACCACTGTTATTACGAACATGTTGCCATTTAAACGTTTGAGGGGTGGTACGAATTTTTAAAATTTTTTAAAGTGGTCTGTAATGATCACCAAGGCTGCATTTATTTGATCAGAAATGCAATAAAAAGGGAAGTACTGTGAAATGTTCTTACAATGTAGTATACCTGTTTTCTCTTTTTTCTATTTTTCTATTTATTTATGTGAAGGCGAAGCTGAATTTTCCAACGATATCTCACGACCAATTCGTAGGAATTCGTACGAGTGTGTAAAATGTGGCTAATTCGTAGGAATTCGTACGACCTCACTTGTACGAATTTGTACGATTTGTCTAAACAGACGTGATGGGTAAGTTTAGGGGTGTGGTCAGGTATAGGTCATTCGTACGAATTCATACAAATTTTACAACTCGTAAAATATGTACGATTTAGCAAAAATAGACACCTCATAAAATTTGTTCGAATTGTCGTGAGATCGGGTTGGAATTTTCAGCATAACTCCAGTCTTCAGCGTCATGTTATCCTTCAGAAATCATTCTAATAAGCTGATTTGGTGCTTCTTATTATCAATGTTGAAAAAGTTGTGCTACTTGATGGGAGTTACGATGGGAGTATGTGGCGAGCAGGACGAGGCCGACGGCCGTGGGAGAACGGCGCAAGGTCGTTTGCGTGATTGCTGATGAGCGACACCTGCACGGCACACAGGTCTCGTATTTCTCACGGAGGAGCGGAAGCATAAAAGGAGGAGCGACGACGGTGAAGAGCGAGCGAGGCAGGCCAGGCCTGGATTTATGTTGTGTTGTTTAGGTTTTATTATGTGACAGCCGTCGTCCGCAAGGAGCTGCTGTCTTTTACTTTCGTTTTGTTTTTGTTCATTTATTTATTAAAGTTTGTTTAATGACCCGCCTCCTTCTTTCCATAACAATAAACTGTGTTACAGTTACATTCCATGAGATGTTTTTGGACATTTTACATTTTCTTGAACATATGTTTTTTGTTTGTTTGTTTTTAATAATAGTTGTTTCTATATGAAACCAACATGAATGCAAAGATTACTATTGGCGTGTTTTAAACTAGAAGATAAACTGAATATATCAGTTCATTTTAAAACTGTGGACAGTTTTAAATGTCATTGTCTCTAGTAATTAAGATTGTGATTTTCAGTAATGTTCAATATTCAGTCTGGAATTCTACAATGATAATTGGTATGTAGTAAGAACTAATAGGCCACAACCTCTCTAAGTTCAAAACAACAAGTTTATATGATATTTGGACAGGGTGTAAAAGTCATTCTCGCAACCCCTTTTCCTCTCAAGGAGAGTGTATGCTAAGTTTCACCCTCGGCCCAAGACAAGTACCTTCTGCTCCTCTTATCAGCTAGCAGCAAAGCCAGCCACAGGGATTCTTTTTAACATAACAACACCAAGACTCATCACAGCTCCAGCCACAGGGGGTCTGCCACACTTCTTACCCTTTATGAGGTGTGCTCTCCTCTGGCATGCTGGACCACGGTCACCTGTCCCCACTGCCAGAAACTCATGTCAGGTCTCGGTTTCACTTCTGACCTGACACAAATACCTGCTGTCCCTCAATTTGGTGTACTAGCCAGAAAAAAAAATGGGGATCCAGGCAAATCACTTGGTACCACGAGCAGAGATATCTTGGACGAATGTGTGTGAGAATGGAGCTGGAAGTGAAAGCAATGATAACTGTAAATTGAATATGTTTGCTAGGCCAGATCTGTGAGGACTCTAGGGGAGTGTTGGTGGAGAGAAAGGCTAGTCTTTTCCATTTTTTATAACACCACAAAATGCATAATGGAGGAGGGTGTTAAAGATAAAAGGAATATGTAATGGAAAAGCAACCGCTGACTATTTTTTGTTGGCTTTTTTCACCTCAAATTTTTTGCTTTTTTTAGGAGAATAGGACCAACCAGTGGGATCTAAATGATGTTTAAAATTATATTCTATTAAATTCCTGTTGAAGACCTTATCCTATCCTTAACTTTTCTCTTCAAAAAGCCTGAATAATATAAAACACTCTTTTGTGATTAATAAATGTGCGTTGTAACACTTTTGTCCACCACTTATGCAGTAAGAATGCATCAAAAGTGACAGCAAGTTAAAGCAATTTGCTTTCTTTTTTTTTAAACAAATTCTATCAAATTCAAAACCATACACAAATTATATAGACACAAGAAACTTCCCCAAACACATTTAAATTACACATATCCTAAAATAACTGAGAACACATAATCAAATTTACATCATATACATACCAAACAATCTTACACAATGTCACCCAAATTTCAAATGTTATAAAATATTTCACCATTTCTTGAGCACCAAATCAATATATTAGAAGGATCATGTGACACTGAAGACTGGAGTAATTTAGAAGAAATTTAAGACGGGAGTAAAGTTTTTATGTATTTATTTTTTGCTTGATTTGACTATAATGTTAAATTATGAGTTTAAAACTTTAGATTTTCTTAATTATGGACCCTGTTTTTACACCTAACCATGGGAAGTAGACTAATGTTTCCAATGTATCCATGAACATTCCATAACCTGCTATTTTTTATGTTTGCCTACACCGGTGCCTATTTTGCAAGCATTCTCTAACAATTTCTCTGGCCATTTATCCACAGGGTCAGTAGATATGTTCCACAGAGGTTAAACAAAGCCCCTCACTCACATCAAGCTGAGGGAAACCAACAGACTCTGGAGCTATCAGGAGATAATCAGCACTAATAGGTACATAATGGCTAACAGCGAGGCCATATTTGTGCGGATACATCACTGCAGACCGAGTGCAGACAGCGTGACCTCTCCTTTCTACCATGTAGCAGTCACATAGTCTAGGAGTGGGGAAAGATGCCAGAAACCAATCCCCCACCACATCCCTTTTGCTTTCTCCAGTCTGTCTGCCCAAGGTCCTCCCCTGACTGTAGGCTGGGTATTAGCCTCATGGTTTTTCTGACATTGACTTCGAAGGCCGACGCTCCTGGGACGAGGATGCCTTTGCTTCAAGACAATGAGAGTTCTATGAAGTGAGTTCCTGGGCCGGGGTCAGGCAGGGGATATGAAAGAAGGAAGAGATGACGGCTGATTATGAGTGTTGTGGAATGGTTTGGCAGAGATTACAGGCATTGTCAGACGCAGCGAACTGCCGGAGCACAAATAAATCACTCCGCACCTCATGTGTTTTCATTTTGCCTGATTCTAGAACAACAAACAACGCAGAAACATGAAAGTCCATGTCAAACCATTATGGGACCCAAAAACACAAACTACATTGTATGCAGATGATGTAAGTCCATCAAGTCATACCAGGCCAAGAAAACAAGAGCCATAGAGAAGTGCTGATCCCAAGTAGCAAGAATATTCCCCAAGGGGATTTGTATTTCTCTCTTTTCTTTATTGCACAAACAAAGCTTGTGCTTCGCTTTGCAGACTATTCATCATGTATATCTTTGATATTCAAAAACACAGCCACCATGATGCATAAACATCCTCACACACACAGAACCCAGTTCTGAGGACTTAACGTGCCTTCAGTGGTGAAATCGCTGCGAATGGGTCATGGGATCATGTGTTAACACACCCACACATGCAAGCATTCAGAGCTCTGCAGAGCATGCAAGTCTTCTAACAGCGTTTGGCTGCTTTCAAACTCTTCACGGTCACTCCATGTAAACAAAGCCATTTTTTGTTGGGGCCAAATATGCTGAAGCCACCCGCTCTGAGGGGGGTCAGCTAAGGGGGTATCGAGAAAGAAATAAAGAGAAAGAGAGAAAGGGCTTGGAGGGGTTTTAGGTCTGGGTAATTGCAGCTCAGTGGAGATTGCTTTTGATCTCTGAGGTGTCCAGTCTCGGGCTGAACATGCCATGTTACAGAACACTCGCAGTTGACCATGAGGTCAGAATCAGGTGAAGAGAGAGAGAGAGAGAGAGAGAGAGAGAGAGAGAGAGAGAGAGAGAGAGAGAGAGAGAGAGGGGGGGGGGGGGGAGTGCTAAATAGGATGCTTCTGAAAGAATAGGACTTGGAAATTTTCGCATTTATACTACGACACACGTTTTCAGCCCAGTTTGTAGGAAGAGAGCGGAGTGTGTACTGCTCTGCAGTGCAAGAACCCCAGATGGAGTTTAACCGAGTGAGCCTGCTCTGGGCTCACAGCTCTTTGAACTCAGTCTGTGCAGAACTTCAACTGGGTTAATCGTTATTAATTTTTAATGCAACATAAAAAAATGTTCCAGCACAGAGCAAAATCAAAGCCAGAGCAACACCCCTCAGCCCTCATGCCCTCTGAAATATGAAGTTAAAAAAACAGTGATGACCATATAATGTTGCTGCACAGTGTGTATCAGTGTGTGTTTGTTGAAAGTGGAGGGTTGTCTGTTTTAGACTGACAGATCTGTCCTTCTGGCTGCTTTAGGTGAATCTTCTTCAAGTCATACTGTATATTTTTTAGGGTGAATTTAAGTCTGTATGATCCTATTTTTATGAGCGTTAGCAGGCAGCTCACAGTAACCTAATGTGTAGTTTGTCATTTGTGAACTTTGTAAGGGAATAGAAAGGGACGTTTTGAAATAACTTGTTCATCGTGCAGGTCAAAGAGTTTATGGGTAATGCGATCGCCAATCATATCAGCTGGTGAAGTGAATAATTTCATCACAGAGAAGGGCTGAATTGCTTTGCCAGGCTGCCATGTTCTGTGCTCCGGGCGTTAGAGCTCAAACAGCATGGCTAAATACCCGGCCAAACATGTCGTTCTTCAAACAGACTCAGGTAGTAGAGCTGCTGGATCCTAGCCAGGCCTCAGAATTAAGAGTTATTGTGCTCTAGTGGCAGCACTTCCTAGGACCTCGGTAGAGGACTCATAAGCAAGCCCACCTGGGCCCAGAGCTTGACCACAAACCACTGAAATAGGACCCCGAAGTCCCCGGTCCTATTTTAATACCACTCTGAGACAACTTTATTTCAGTCTATAAATCATGGTAGCGGCAAGTTCAGCGGTTTGATTAGCCTGAAGCGCTTCTTCATCTTGTATTCCATTTTTAGTTTAGTACAGTTTCACGCTTGAGCGTTATCGCCCTGAAACGCATCTGAACGCCCCCTCTGTTTTACCCTTTTGCAAAGTAAACCGCACTGCGACTCGGAGCACGTTTAATTGAGGAGAATTGTCTTTGATTACTTACAGTTCTGAAAATGAGCACTTGTTTGTAGCTACAAGTCTAAGCTGATAAAATATTAAACCAGGAGGCTGAAGGAGCTACTTTTGGGTGGAAAAGGGCTGGAAACAATTTGTGATGCTACCAAATTAAAGTTATTCAGCACCAAGGGTAATTTAATTACCATTCTTTAAATGTTTGAATGACTTTGACCTCTGTGGGGCTCCGGGGTCATGCAGGTGTATTTACTTACGCTAATTTAGAATCAGTAACATGAAACAAGTCCTCAAATCAAACAGGCCTCGTCTGTCCCGTATCTTGTTTCCTCGTCCTGAAATTGACTCTCAGTGTTTGGATGGAAAATTCAATTATTATTTCTTTTCATATCATTAGCTGCCGTGTTCTAATGAATAAATCTGTTCGAGTTTCTTATTAGCCCCAAGAGTAAACACTTTGGAGATGAGTTTGACAGATAGAAAAAATAAAGAGAGAGAGGGAGGGGGGCAGAAAACGGAGAAAGAATGAGAAAAGAGACATGTGGTGAGCGCTGACGGCCGTGCAGGGCTCCCAGGCCAGAGTGTGAATGGAAACAGGTGTGTCGCTGATTGTGTGGTGGGTCTGTGTGATGCCTATGTGGCATGTCTACTGGCTGGGTGTTTTGGGTCAATGGAGCACATCTGGTACTAGTCACAACAGAGTGCACACGTTCCAGGGCCCTGATCCGCCCCGTGAGGCTCACATCTGGGTTAACTCTCGGGCTGCATGGGAGATGGATGGATGAGGCTGGTGGGGATTTTGGGAGATGCTCCAGGTGCATCTGGGGGAAGGGTTTTTTTTTTTTTTGGGGGGGGGGGGGGGGGGGGGGTCTTTTTTGACGGACGTGTCTAGTCTGCCCCTGAGGGTTGCCCGTGCCGGGTGAGCGACTTCTTCTCCCATCATGCCAGGGCTGGGATGCAGCTGGGATGCACTGACGGCTCTCGTTCTCCTTTCGTTTCTATGTGCCATTTCTCTTGGGGGACAAACATCCTATAGCAAAAATAGTGATGTCATTATACCTAATATGTGATATTTTCAGTTTAAGCCAAACTGGCATTTCAGTTTTGTTTTAATATTAATTTCTGTGAGAAAACATGCTTTTGTAAACATCAAGCAACCTGACCTTCTAATTGTGTGTTCACATGTACCCTTGTTCTGTGTATTTCATGATAAAAATCCAGTCATTTCAATAGGAAAGCATGCAATCTGTAATTTCACATGAAGGACGAAAGAGTTACCCATACAGACTTTGCAACAGGTTCAAGTTGTTTATGCAGATCCCACATTGACCAACAGAAAGCTCCCGATTGTCTATTATCAATGGTGTCATATATGAAGCACAGCTCACACAGAAGTCACTTTCCAATTCAATTAGCCAAACTGAACCCGTTGCGAAATCTGCTTGGAGAAATCTTCAGCCCAGACGCGAAATTCCCGGTTGCATTTATAGCATGGTATAGCTTTTGAAACAACTGGATTTTGCTCACAAAATTCCGCTGAAAAACAGTAAATGTGATCGACATTTGCTGACATGACACATTCCTTTAGTTTCTCCATTTCTATATAATAATGTTTCTACTCAGTTAAAATGCAACTAGATTTTAATGGAAACAATGAAATCCGTACACATGCCCACCTGCAAGGTGCTTGCATGGCCATTGTGTTCATCAGGCCATTCGAACTTGCTGACCCTTAACCCTGTTCTAACTAATCTTTTTTTAAGCCCTTTGTGTGCATGTATGTTCTGTAATCCTCATGGTTAATTACATGATGTGACTGACCACACACTCACTGGAAATAATCCTGCTTGTACAACAATTTATAGTGTATTTGAGCCTTTTATTTGAGCCATCCGTTTTTTTTTTTTTTTTAATATCAGGTTTTGCCTATTCTAGAGACTAGCCGATGATTCCCATGATGAAAACAAACCTGTACAGATAGTAAAAAAATTCTTAGAGAAAGAAAAAAAATGCCAAAAAGTTTCTGTAATGGTTTAAAAATTAGGTTTTGCACAAATCAGCAGCTCAGTATTAGTATTATCTCATGGTTAGACTTAACATTACATATTACTTTCTTTACCACAAGTCCTCATTTAAAATCTTCCAAAATGTCAGTATTATAGCAATCTCTTGACTATAAGACAAATAGTTAGGTCTGCCCGATTTTTTATGTGACATGAATAACTTTGATGGTCTTGTTTTGTATAAGACTGGCCCAAAAAAACTCAAAATATACAATTGCAATTGAAAATTTTATAGAGTTGTAAAAAAATGTGTATTTATGGTATTGTTTGTATTTATTGAATATTGAGTCTGTATTTGCCATGAAATAGCCTGTGAAGCTGATATGACAATAAACATCAATACTGCAACAATAACAACCCTGATATGCATTTTCTAAGGTATATGTGATGTTGTTTATTTGTTTGGTCTGTTCATTGTTGCAGTTTTAGTATGTGCCATTTTTTTCTAAATAGACAGTATATGGAATTACAAAAAAAAAATACATTTAGCTGATTTAACTTTGAAACTAGTGCTTGAAATGTTTACATTGCTCCCCCTTTGTTTTATATTCCATGCCCTATTAATCTCAGTAGTGCAATAAGAGATGTTTTATTCCCTCAGCATTGACACATCACTCATATAGCACCACTAAATCTCTGCACTGACAAACTCAGAGGGCTGTTTTTCAATAGCCCAAATGCCCTGCACGCAAGTACAGAAACTGAGAATCAGCCAATCAGAAATATGTCTGTGTGGAGTGTGGTTATGGCTGAGGGTCTTTGAGAACTGTTTCCTACTCTCTCTGGAATGACATTAGTTTTGCTCGTAAGTGAAGTTGCTGAGGCACCTTATTTATGCACGTTCTGCTTTCAGCAGCCGACACAAATCCAAAGCATGAGTGAGCAACCCTCTCCGCTTACAAAGGAAGCCAAACAAATTACCACACGTGTTATGGTGACAATTACAAAGCGCTACAGAAAGTTCAGTCATTTCCTTCTCTACCTCCCTCCCTCATTCTGTTTTGCTTTCTCCCTCTCTCATTACCTCATCTTGTACTTTGATTGTGTAAGGAATGTAAATGAGAGCTTTGACTCTGCCAAATGTAACATTGCGAGCACTGTTGCACAAAACAGTGCCATCTATCCAATTAAGATGAACACAATCACAAGTAGTGAAGGGAATAGCTTTTGAAAATGCGCACAAACATGCCCAAATGCAGTATGAGAAAACCCCAACAAGAGATTTGCAACTCTTTCAAGAATCTGCCAGTCATTGAAAGCATGAGGCTTTTTGGCCCTTTGGAGTTACTCCATGGAATTTGAGTTACATGAGTTGCTCATATTTAAAATGAAAGCACTGACAATTTGTTTGGGTGAGGCACTTGGAAAAGATACTTCTGCTCCCTCCCTTTTATCTCCTTTTTTTAAGAAACACAAGAGTGGTTTTCTGAGCACTTAGGGGTCATTCATTGGCTTTGCTTGGAGTTTGCTTGCTTTGTTATTGAAGGAGATATATTTGTACTTGGGTTTGTACCATATTTGAAGAAAAACATACTTCTTCACTGTTGATGAAATATGCTGGTTCCTCTGTAAAACATGTGAAGTTTACCAAACAAAAAAGTTAATTTCACTCAAATATGAATGAAAGCTCATTTCACTTAATAGGGAACAAAAGCTATGTAAACTCAACTGATTTTATTAAGCAGAACTCACACTGATGTGGCTACAGCAGATTTCTTGTTCTCAGCATGCTTTGCTTCAGAATATATAAAAGAGTACATGTTGAAATTAAGAGTTATAAAATGTGTTTGTGCACAAGATTTTTAGAATTTTTAAGATATCAATATCGGGAGAGATCTGGGTTACACTTACAAGTTACTTTGCAACCAGGGCTTGACATTAACACCCGCCAACTTGCCAAGTGCGGTTGGATTTCAGAAGTGACCTGAAGCACAGTCACTATATCCACTTTGTGAATTTTATATATAAAATACATTTTTAATTGTAGTCTTTTAAAAAGGCATCTGAAATAATAAACTGAGTGTCAAGTCAAGTCAAGTCACCTTTATTTATATAGCGCTTTTTACAATACAAATTGTTTCAAAGCAGCTTTACAGAGATAACAGGAAAATAATGTTGTAATACTATTGTTAAATTCAAAATTAAATGTTAAATGTCCCCAACTAAGCAAGCCAAAAGCCAATGGCGACAAAGGCGAATAGAGGCGAAAAAGGCAACAGTGGCAAGGAACTCCATCAGTGACAGAATGGAGAAAAAAACCTTGGGAGAACCCAGGCTCAGTCAGGGGGCCAGTCCTCCTTTGGCCAATGAACGAACAGTCTATGATTATGATTTAGCAGCATAATAGGTCAGAAGTCAGATAGGATCAGAACTTTCTCGATATTTATCCAGTTCATCTGGTTGGGGGTCGGAGTCATCACGCGATGTGGAGATGGGTTGCAATGTAGTTTTGTCAAAAGTATTGATTTTTCGATACATAGTGAAATATCTGAAACGCTTCCAATAGCCTATTTTCCACATAATAGATACACAATATCAGCTGGCTTTCTCTGTCTCTTATCTCTCAGACAGCAATTTGACTCACAAACCCACCTCGCCTCACTCACTCGTTTGATTTGCTCCGGATGAATATCCTTGTGTTACAGGGCTGGAATTTTAAATAATAGTGTTAACGAGATCTGTTATTGTTTATTGATGTGTTATGTTGGAGATTTGGAGGTTACCTCTGTGAAGAGTAGAGCATGTGGTTAGGTTGAGGATAGTTAATGAACTCAATTGAAAAAAGTTCACAGTACTCAACATATTGTTTTTTACACTTAAGGCAATTTTTGGGTTTTACAATGTTTTGAATCTGACTGCTCTTTATCACCCACACTGTAAACAATGCTGCCTTAAATTTTTTAATACAGTCAACTTGGCTGTATAAGTAATTTCAACCCAGTTAAAAAAAGGGGGTTGGTAAAGTGTCCATCAGTAGATATCAACGCAAGCTGTGGCTCATCCGTGAAATAATCACCTACTGTGTATTCTGTTTTGGCATACTATATATGTTACGATGTAGTTTTGTGTCCTGTCATGTTTAGTGGTTCCCTGTCTTGTCATTTAGTTATCCCAGGTGTTTCTTGTTATCTCCGCCCCCTTGTTATCCTGTTTGTCCCTGATTATTTAAGCCCTGTGTTTCTGCCCTGTCTTTGTGAGTTCTTGTTAAATGTTAAACGCTAGTGTCGGTCGTTCATGTATCCTGTTCCTGAGTCCTGTCTGTTTAGTAAAGAGTTTGTGCTGCATTTGGATCTTCGCCTCTCTGCTTCAACCGCACCCACGTTACAATATACTGTAGCAGGGAAGACATATTTGGATGCAGGGATTAACTGTTGTCAGTTCAGTTGTTTTAATTATAATTATGTGTGACTTTCACCTGTCCTGCTTAAAAAAATTCATACTATCAGCATGTTTGTTTTTTTAAGACAAAAAAATTGATTGGTCTGATCTAGCACACAACATAACATTAGCTTAGACCAAATTCAGTATTTTAAAATGGATAGTCAGAGTCCTTGAAGTTGTGTTAAACTGATCATCCACATAGTTTTGTTTAGAGCAATGAGCAGAAATGTAACAAACAAAGTCTATTTTGTAGCCTATTTCAACATTTATCCAGTATTTTTTAAATAAAATGCCATTATAGTATAACCATTCATGTAGAAAAGTCCCTGGGCCACTTGCACCCTGTTTTTGACTCATCCCATTGTTTGTGGATCCAGAATTTTGATCTGACATCTGTTTCACATGACATTTTGGCTTTTCAGATGTAGGGTCCCTGCAGACATGAGCTCTCGACCTAAATGTGTTTTCAAATATAGCTCTGTGGTCTGTTTGGGGAATTTTGATACAAGCAAAATTGAAAAACTGATATAACTCAAATACAATTATTTATATTTATATAATTATATTAAGAAAAAATTCGTCATGGCATTGTTGGGTGGAGAAGCCAAAAAATTTCAGTGCATTATTAAACATTTGGATGCAGAGATTAATGGTAGTCGAATGTTTTCTTCTGCTTTGCATGTTGGGAATGCAAAGAATATTAATGTTTTGCATGTCCACATGTTTGTCAGGGAGAGTGTATGCTGATAAGTGTCACAGCTCTCTCTGACTTCAGTAGCTAGGTCAGCTCACAGTGTTGCGGTAAGATCGTCATGGTGTGGGTCAAACTCCAGCAGACTAATCCCGCTGCTCAAAGCGTTCAAAGCACAGCACCCAGGCATGAATATTTGTCAAAAAGGAAGGTCATTGGACTAATCTAGACGGCGCTATTTTCATTGGCCACCAGGGTTCAGTGAGCAAGACCTGGATGTGAACTTTTGAACCCTCTGCACAATAGCAGTAATACCACTTCACTTTAATGCCGTTCAGTGTTACCTTTAAGCCTCCAGTAAGCAGGATTTAAAAAAAATAATGTCCTTACATAGACTGTTTGTCCAAGATACCATATATCCCTCCACCCCAGACTAAAACACACAGTCATACCCATTCAGATACACACACAAATTACAGCATACACATACATTGAGCCATACACACTTCCAGCCCAGCTAATAGGGTAGTTTTGAAATAGTGCCAGGATAAGCATACACCCGATTTACCCTTGGTTGACTTTAATGGGGTTAAAAATATTTTCTCTTCACCAGTGTACACATTAATCATGTCCGGGGGATTTGGACAATTGGGGGAGACGGGGCCTGAGCAAAAAGTCCAATTAATTGGGCCTACCCCAGCGTTTCCTTGGGTCACCTTGGGTCTTTTCCAGGTCAGGTGTTTTGGAGTATGTGTGTGTTTGGGTATGCACCTTGTGGCTGTGTGTGATTGTGTTTGTATTACTACTTTATGGTAGTCAGCAATGAAAGTGTGTTTCAGCATGTTCTAGGATATACGGAAACCCACCGTGCATGTGAACAGTCCAGCAAGCTTGTACAACAGCTATTTGCCACTGGCCCACTTACAGCAATTGGCACCGGACTCAATCAAAGCATATATAAATAATGGCAAAACATTTATTGAATGTTGAAAACATTTATGTACACCTTTTTAGGATTCTTTGATGAATAGAAAGATCAATAGAACAGCATTTATCTGAATTTGAAAGCTTTTGGAAGATTATACACTACTGGTCAAAAGTTTGGGGTCAGTAAGATTTTTTTTTGTGTAATACTTTTATTGAGCAAGGATCCATTAAATTAATCAAAAGTGACAGTAACAACATATCTGATGTTACAGAAGCTTTCTATTTTAGATAAATGTTGTTCTTTTGAACTTTCTAATCATTATTTCTGAAAGATCATGTGACACTGAAGACTGTAATGGGTGCTAAAAAATCAGCTTTGCCAACAGCACAGGAATACAGTTGTACTTTAAAACATTCAAATAAAAAATGGTTAATTTACCTTCATTACCTGGTAAATTTATTTTTTTATTTGTTGGTTTATTTATTTATTTAACTAAATTAAATAAGATAAAATTCAATTAAATTAATTAAATTTAACTTATTTTTATTTTTTTATTTTAGTTTAACTTATTTATTTATTTTTTATTATTTTAAATTTAATTGTTTTTAATTGTATTTAATTTAATTTCATATTTATTTATTTATTTATTTATTTTTATTATTATTACATTCACACACATACATTAAAAGTGAGCCAATTCTCCACCACCTGGGATTGCAATTTTCCACAAAGATTTCTTCATCTTGACTGATAACGAGAGCTAAAGTAATATAAAATAAAACTGTACGAAGATCCAAACCACTTGAATAGCTGTAATTTCTTTGCATTAATAAGCCACCTTAGTATCTGGCTGTAGTGTATTGTATTTTTAAATTCAATTATTTATGTATTTTACTTTCATTTAAAAAAGAAACACAGCAAAACTACATTGTACGTAGTTCCTCTGCTGACACATATTGTTAAACTAGGGTCAAAATCTATTACTTTGCTTAAAAAAAAAAAGTTAGGGACAATGAAAAGCATATCAGTTGGCACTGAGGAGCAAAGTACAGTCAAAGAGCTGCTCTGTTGTTTTCCCCCCAAGCTCTGGAGAGAATTCCTGCTTTCATGTGTGTTTAGCTCCAGGCATCTTTGTTTAGATATGGGCACTGCTGATGCCATTGCAACTAGAAGCAGCCAGGGGTCAACTGCTCTGTTTTCAAACTCGTGTGTCTTTCACTCTTTCCTTCTTGCTTTTAAGCTTTACCACCTGCGCCCATTACGAGAAACATGCTGTAGGTCTTTACACCCTAATGCAAGCCTCCCATTATTCTTTTATGTATGATGCATTGTCAAGCTGACAGGTATCACTGGAATTGACAAGATTATGTTAGTGTGTCCAAATATGTTTTTTTGGTTTTTGGTTGGTCTCAGTTTTCTGTTCTTTTTATCTACTCGTTGTTTCCTACTTCTAATCTGTTTGTGTGGACACAAGAGCAAAATGTCTCCTTGAGTTTTGTTCGATGCTGCATCCTGACAGTTGATCGAAGAACTCTGGGACTGACATCTGTCAAGGAAGATGGATGGATAACTCCTCGCCTGTAGGCAGGTTTTCATGACTCCTCATTTCTTATCAAGTTTCAGGTGATGGAGTGAACTATGTCCATTGTGAAGTTTGGTTTGAGTCGAAGGTTGATAAAGAAAAATGGCCTGAGGCTTGAAATAAGATCAGGTTTACCGCAGCTGTCTCTCGTACCAACTGCGGTCAGAGGTCACCGAGCAACATATAAAGATTCTTTTGTAATTGCCAGAGAAACCAAAACAAGGTTAAGAAAGCAAGCTATTTGTTTCCACTTATTGATTATAGCATGGCAATGAGTGAGGTATTCAAAGCCCCGCTGACCTTGTCAAATTAAAATTAAACAGAGCTGGTTTGAAACAAAAAAAGAAAAATGTTTTTTTGAAATTCTTGTGGAGAAATGTATAACACAAAAATCCAAAATGTAGACATTTACCAAAAACTGCTTTTGAAAATTTTCACTATACTCCAATCAAAGTGTACAAATGTTTGTTCAAATAAATACAGCCATGGTTAGCATATGATACTTCTTTCAAAAACATTAAATGTTCCACCAAGCCCAAACTTTTTAACGGTAGAGTAGAGCAACAAAATATTTGATTTCATTTGTTAATTTGCCCTATATATATACTCACATGAATTGCCATGCAACAAGAATCTCAATGTTTGATGGTGAGGAATTCAGAACTATGTAAGTCCCACCTCAAATCCAACTATGAATCTCCATGTGTAATGCTGAACCCTGTTACTGAGTGGTTTAGCTCAGAATAGCAAATCATCGTGTTGCCAACAGCCATAACAATTAAAAAATAAATATGCATTCAGAAGAGATAAATATGTAGAGCAGCAAATTGGCCATGAGATGATGTGGAAATGAAATTCAATGGCCAAGGATCTTTTTTGGGGGAGAGGGGAAATGTGTTTGCCTTACCATTCCGTATAAGCTTCCTATCTCAAGATGTGTTAAATAACTGGAGCGAATAATAGGTAGTGTAAGTCCTTATGAAAGTTTATTTTTGTGACAATTTTTTTAAAATTCTCACTTCTTACCTAATCTGTCACATCTACTAATGTTTTAGTGCTAGATACCAGCTCTCACTCCTTTAGTAATGCTTTTTGATCTACCAACGCTATCAGTACTATTACCGTAATAGTAGCAAATTTCATATTCCAACAAATGAAGTTTTATGTAACAAAGTTCGGGAGGAGCATGTTCAGGTAATCATCCAATCAGCACAAGAAGAAGCCAGTATAAATAAAGCCTTCCCTTACCTCCTGTCTCATGACTTCTTCTCAGCATCTGACTCCGCCTCCGTGCAGTTACGTCCGAGTTAGAGCTCTTCCCCTCCGACGATGAATCTTTCATCTCGGAGTCATCTCAACCGCAAAGCGCAGATCCAGCGACTCTTCCTTCTCCAGCAGCCAACGTCAACATAGAGCCTCCACCTTCAACCAAGGGTCGTCGGCCCTCCAGATCCTCTCCGCATACTCCAAGACGCCGTAGACTCCCTTCACCACCGCCAGCGAGGAACTCATCATCTTCACCATCGTCTTCATCCACGCCTTCACACCTTCCAGCCCCCCCTAACATCCCTCCGATAGGGAAACGGACAGTTAAGGGGCTAAGACAAGCCATAATCAATTCTGACGCAAATTTCTCCCGCAGGAAAAAAGCAGAGTTATTTAATTTATATGTCACCTTTCAATCTTCTCACCTTTCTGTTTCAGCTCCAATTCCTGCAGCTCGAACGAGCAAGGCTCGCCGGGCCCCGATTGCTCGTCCCGCAGTACTCACTTCCGCACTCGCAGCACCGGGCTCCCCCCCCGCGACACGGCGTCACAGCCCTTCCGCTAGCCTGGGCCGCGCCCGGAACCAGTCACGGACGAGCGCCAGTTCCCCTCCTCAGCCCCTCCCACCGTGGTACCTCACACTCTAGATCCAGCAGTTCCACTCTCTTACACGATCCCCAAACGTTTTTTTTTTTTTTTTTTCCTTCTACTTCTTCCAGTCTTCCTCCTTCCCAAGCGTCAGGTGTCCACCCTAACGCGAGGATGCCTCCGTTAGTCGGTCAATCACCGGCGCATTTCTTTCCCCTCCCCTTTCCACACCATGCTCTTCCTATTTCTCCACCTCCACCTAACTCGGGGGCCGATCTCCGCGTGAGGATGCCTCCGCAAATGGCCACAGCCCCGATTTCTCACCCCTTTAACCCTCTCCAAGCGCGTTCTCCTTTCTCTCTCTTCTCAGCCACTCCTCAACCAGTCCCTCCGAGTGCAGTAGCAACCGATCCTCCTCCAGTGACGAACAACATCAGAGCTCAAATCTTAGCAGGTGCAGACGTTGACTTAGGTCCTCTCCCGTCTTTGTTTCCTCCGGCCGAGTCCAATCGCCAAGTAGCCTGCGGCGACTTTTCAGTCACTCTAAAAAATAATTCACAGGTTACATCACATTCATTGTCACTAGCAGAATTATGTATTGCCTTCAGCCGCTATACAGAAATCATATGCTCGTCTTTTCCCCATAGACGGCGCAAGCTGAACGACTATCTGTCTATCATAGCAGCGCCCGCGTTGTCTTACGGAGGTCGTCATATTATACGTACCACAAGCTGTTTTTCGCAAAATGCGCTGTCCGCGTTTCCCATTTGAATCAGTGTCCCTATTGGGGAGCCTCGGATCTCCATAACTGGGTCTTCCTCGGGCGCAGAAATATCTCCTGCGCGATCCGCAAATCCACAATCCATGCCACCACGGCATGCCCCAAATTAATCCATCGATCCCTCCCTGCCCGGAGCAGGAAGCCATAAAATCCACAAGTTACGTTCCACGTCACGCAAGACAAGATTTTCAATCAGAGCACCTTGGCACCCGATAGACAAGTTCGTAGGAACTTCAATGAAGGGAGATGCCCAAGACAATGCTGCCATTTTCTCCACGTCTGCGATTCTGTGACGACGCACACGCCCGCGTGATATGCCCAGTCAAAAAAGGTTTTAAACCCGGCGTAGAAAGCCATCCTTCGCGAAATGTTATCTGCGCTAACCTTCAGTCCGCCTTAGCAGAGCTTGGAGTAGTAAATAAGCTCGACAAAATAAAATCGACAAATTTCGCATCAGCCCCATAGGCGCGGCCACCAGGAAATTCTCTGGAAAAAAGCGGTTGATAATCGACCTTTCAGCCCCCCATAATTCTCCATATCCGAGCATCAATAGTCTCATCCCCCTCGAAGAGTATTCTCTCAACTATCATGATATCGAACAAGCCATAACCATGAGTAAAATAGCTGGACGAGGTGCATGGCTTGCAAAGTAGATATCTCCTCCGCTTTTAAAGTAGCCTAATGCCAATCCACCCCGATCCATGGCACCTATTCGGCGTAAACTGGCAGAAAAAGTATTATTTCGCCGTGCGCTGACTTTCGGCTGCAAAAGCAGCCCAAAAAATCCTTGACACTCTCTCCGAAGC
This sequence comes from Chrosomus eos, assembly GCA_036326025.1. Lineage (NCBI taxonomy): Eukaryota > Metazoa > Chordata > Actinopteri > Cypriniformes > Leuciscidae > Chrosomus > Chrosomus eos. The sequence goes on along the minus strand of CM070820.1, from coordinate 21,360,280 downwards.
CATACGTTGGATCCTTTCCAATAATTATGCAATTCCTCATCTTCTCCATCTGCTCGACGATTTCCTAATAATTTCACCCCACGACACCGTCCCCGAGGCTCACCTCCTCATAGTGAAAAAGGTTTTTGCCGATCTAGGGATTCCGTTAGCTCACGAGAAACATCGGGTCCAACTACATCCATCAAGTTTTTAGGCATCAATCTAGACTCAGCAAAATTCCAAGCCTCACTGCCTAAGGAAAAAATCGATCGCATTATTTTCGCATCCAATTTTACTGACAGCACAGATCGTGCAAAACGCGAACTTCTCTCGCTGCTGGGCCACCTAAATTATGCGATGCGCATTACTCCACAGGGCCGACCCTTTATCGCGCATCTCATAGCCCTCTCTTCATCCGTTCATGCGCTGGAAGATCAGATCACCCTCTCCGACGAGTCAAAAAACGAGCTTAAGTTACGGATTAATTTCCTCAATCAACCTGTCGTTTCCCGAATTTTCGCTTTTACTTCATTCATATCCCATCTTCACAGTATTAAAGGTCTCCAAGCCGGACCCATTAAAAGCTATCTAAGCGGCATTCAATTCTTCCATAAATTAATCCACGGTAAACCTGCACCTGCAATAAATAACTCCCAAACGTCCCTTCTAATTAAGGGAATCCAAAGATCCCGCCCCACGCGCCCAGATACCAGACAGCCCATCACAATCGATATACTCACCAGATGCATCTCATCACTCCGTCTTGGATACCACTCCATCAATACCGCATACACGTTGGAAGCCATGTTCATTCTAGCATTCTTCGGTTTCCTCCGCTGTTCCGAACTGACCATAACTTCCTTATTCGACCCAAATATCCATCCCGTAATTTCAGACCTTCAGATCCTAGATAATGAAACCATATCATTTTTCATTAAACAAAGCAAAACGGACAGAGACAAAAAAGGCCATTTCGTCTATATTTTCAATCTTCAAACTCCCATCCGACCGTACCATGCGCTTTTTAATTACCTGCAGTACAAACTTTCCTCGTCCAAATCCCCACTCGACCCTCTTTTCACTAACGACTCCAATCATCCAGCTACGAGATTCTGGTTCCAAAAGCATCTAAAAGCAATCCTTACCAAATCCGGCGTCTCAGCAGAGCATTTCTCTAGCCACTCATTCCGCACTGGTGCAGCCACCACAGCCGCTCAAAAAGGTCTCTCCCAACAACAAATCAAAACCCTCATTTCAATTACATCCGTTACACCTTCCGATTACATCTGGGCTCGCCGCTTGCACACTCGCTCAATATTCATAAGGTACGCTTTTCAATCATATGCAGACTCCCTCGTTCGCACGCAGCGACGACTCACCCGTTCGAAGGCCGGGTTCCGTCCCCCTTCCAAAACGCTAGTTGAAACCTCCCGTTCGAATTGCAGTGAGAGTCTGCCCGTCTTAGTCGTCGCCGGACGTCCGCGCTCGTGTCGCCAGGAGGGCTCCCCATTCGTCGGGACGTGAGGAGTCTTTCCCGTGACCCAGCCCCCCCCTTCGAAGCGCCGGTCGAGCCCTCCCGACCGAGTCCAGCGGGCGCCCTCCGTCCAACCCAGCGAGGCTTACCCGTCCGATGCCGCGAGCATATAAGTTCCCGTCGGATGATGCGAGAAAAACCTATATTAGGTCTAGCCGTTTTTCATCAAAAACGCTCACCAAGCCCTAACTAATTAATAAAATTACCACCTGCTGCTCCTCATTTCAATTACATCCGTTACACCTTTCGATTACATCTGGGCTCGCCGCTTGCACACTCGCTCAATATTCATAAGGTTCGTTTTTTCAATCACATGCAGACTCCCCCGTTCGCACGCAGCGATGACTCACCCGTTCGAAGGCCGGGTTCCGTCCCCCTTCCAAAACGCTGGTTGAAACCTCCCGTTCGAATTGCAGTGAGAGTCTGCCCGTCTTAGTCGTCGCCGGACGTCCGCGCTCGTGTCGCCAGGAGGGCTCCCCATTCGTCGGACGTGAGGAGTCTTTCCCGTGACCCAGCCCCCCCCCTTCGAAGCGCCGGTCGAGCCCTCCCGACCGAGTCCAGCGGGCGCCCTCCGTCCAACCCAGCGAGGCTTACCCGTCCGATGCCGCGAGCATATAAGTTCCCGTCGGATGCTGCGAGAGTTCTCCTGGGTGAACGGTTAAAACTCGTCCACAAATTCACGCTCGCATAATCTTCGCCTCAGCGAGCTGTCAGTTCAACTGAAGAATGGGCTTATCCGTCCGATGCCGTGAGCACCCAAGTTCCCGTCGGTCGTAGCTAGAGCCTTCCAGGTCGAACAGGCAAGCTCGCTCCTTGGTAAAATACATACCCTTCACTTTTTGGGGGGTTAAATTCTACGCTCGCTGTCCTTCGTTTATTTGGCATTTTGGGGAGTACTCTGGGGTCGGGCCGAATTCTGAGCTCAGAGCCCTCCCCCCGGACAGCAAGCCAAATACGCATTATAATATTATATCAGATTACATTAACATGTAAACTCGTGAAATGAAGTTTTATGTAACAAAGTTCGGGAGGAGCATGTTCAGGTAATCATCCAATCAGCACAAGAAGAAGCCAGTATAAATAAAGCCTTCCCTTACCTCCTGTCTCATGACTTCTTCTCAGCATCCCACCACCACCCCTTCACCCCACATTCGGCGGGGTCCGCTCATAGATACCTATGACCTCTAAGGTTAGGGGGGAGTACTCTGGGGTCGGGCCGAATTCTGAGCTCAGAGCCCTCCCCCCGGACAGCAAGCCAAATACGCATTATAATATTATATCAGATTACATTAACATGTAAACTCGTGAAACGTTGGAATGTTTTAAGCCTTGGATTTTCAATTTTGAGATGCCTTACGATGGCAATTTGTAAAGATATAAAATCAGTCTTAATTTCCCTCATCTGCCATCATTTTTCAAATCATAATTGCCAATAGATGACACTGTGACTGGATCAAGATCAACTTTTTCTTTTTTTAAATTTCAAAATGATTTATGTAACTTCTTCATCATCCTCTTACTCTTTGTGAGAGTCTGCCCATTGTAAGGAGTGCGGTTAGAAGTTTTGAATGTTTTGACATATTAATAGCTGCTGTCTTACTATGGAAGCTGTGAACCATGAAGCGCAGATGACTAAACCCGCCAGGAGGCTTTGTATGGAAGACTCCTTTCCCTTGTGCTGTGCTGGTGGACTTCCTGGGTAGTTTTGATGCTGTATAGCCTGGGGAAAAGCGACGGGTGTCTGTGATTCTTGATGAACAACTACATTTATGATTTATGACTGAATGATTCAAATGGCAGATTTATTGTGTGGAGCTGTAGAACCTACACAAATACAACAGTCAAAGATGTTGTTCATTACCAACTTCGGTCCTAATGGAGACTTGTGGGGGGTTGTTTTTTATAGTGAGAAAACAACTCATCAGAAAGAGTTTATAGCTCACTTTTCAGTGAGCATGCATAATGCATACCAATAAATAATCCTATCGGTCAGCCTTTTCTCTTGGTCCTGGTGGTATCGTCTCTCACAGCCCTCACTTCTGCTCCACCAAACAAGCCCTGAGCCTCATATAGGAACTGATTAAGACATCAAAAGCACATCAAGCCCAGGCTGCCTGATCAGGACTCTTCAGTTCCTGTGTTGGAAACGCCTTCTCCATCCCCACAGTGAGGGCTTTATGACTCCCAGCAGCAGCTCTGTAACCGCGTAGTGCTAGAATCTCCACCCCGATCCAAAGGCTCCCTGGGGCCCTTCGCGTGTGCACACGAGGAGCTAGTGATGAGTCAGTGTTGTGCCATGGAAAGTGCTGTACAGACGCTCACAGTAGTGTCGCTCTGGGCCTTTTCTTTTACGCCATTGTCTTATCAGCCCAGTACCCAGCACTTTCCCGCACCGCTCCGCGCCTCCCCACAGGGCTTGGTGCAAGAGAAAGCAAGCACATTTGCCAAACTTTGCCTCTCTGAAAAGTTTTCTGAGCTTTGCATCAGTGTAATGTAAGGATAATAGAGATGCAGAGATACAGACGGGAATATTCATTATTCATATAAAGATGGAGAGCTAAGTGGTACAGTCAGATACAGTATACCTGTGCAGTATACAGATCAGTGTTCGAAAGCGGATTATGAAGTTTGTTGATGCATTTGTTTTTTCATTAATAAGTTTTATAATTTATCTGGATTGAAATTGCATTGGAATGATGTATCACTCATTTTCTGATCATCTGATTATAATGATTGCAATGTAATATTTAAGTTATCATTTCTGCATGCCATCAAGCCAGAGATTATTTTTAATCCTATAGCTCTCTGTTTCATAAAGTCTCTTATTATATTTGATCAAAAATGAGCTACAGTTTGAATTCATCAAAGACTAATTCTGGCATACTTTCACAAATAAATACAAAAGAACAAACAGCTTTTGAACATTTTAACATTTTTCCTGCTGCTGTTTTCATTTGCTATGGAAATCTAAGTACACAGACTGTGTTTTATTTAATTGTTTAATCAAGCTTAAGGCTTTTACAGAAATCCTTCAGGATATGAAGGCTTTGTTTTCTTTTTGTTTTTGTTTTTTCTTTGTAGATGTAAATCAGATCAAATATATGGAGCCTTGAGTAGGCATGTTGCCAGTGTTTATTGAAGCATGTCTGTGGACAGTGACGTTAAGACTAGTTTAGTGCACAAGGTTATACCTGTTAACAGCATCGACCGGATATTGTATTATAATGAGAGCAGAAGAGAGAGAAAAAGTGTGAAACCTTGAGGGGCAAAGATAGAGAGAGAGATATTTAAGGAATAACTGAACACCCAGTCAAGGGGGCACAGCCCCAGTCAAGCCCTGCGGGCACAATCATTTGAGCAGGCAACCCCCCCCCCCCCCCACACCCCCCCCCCCCCCCCCCCTCTCTCTCTCTCTCTCTCTCTCTACCTGCGGGGCAGCAGCAGTGCTGTCAGCTTGAGGCTTCTAATTGAGTTCTCATTGCCTCATCATTATCCCTCCCTCCACCCCCACCCATCCTCTTTTTCATATTTTAGATAGTAAGCACTTTCTCCATATTAAGATGTGAAATTCATTTTGACAGGAGGGCTGAAAATAGAGTGGATCTCGTAGTGTATTCTGCTTGGTTTTCTCTTCCTGTCTTCTTTCTTCACTTTTTCTCTTCTTTCTTTTACAGTATTTCTAGAATCTGCTTGTCTTGTTTTGCTGAGGGCAGAAAAGCCCTGTAAGGTTTGGGCCGGTCCACTCTCAGTAATATTGTCATGAGTGTGTGTGTCAGACACAGAGAGAGTGAGAGTATAGAACGAGGGTGGCCACAGACTGCCAACTCAGCCAAACAGTTTCAACCACTCGTGAAATCTTTGTGAATCAACTCCTAATGTAACTTAGAGCAAACAGAGGAAATGCAGATATGTTTTCATGCCTGACAGGAGGGAGAGAGTCAGAAATACAAGAGAAAGTTATTCTTTATGTCTGGACAGGTTGAAGATGCTTGTTACGGATATAATTATGATGTCCTGGCATGTTTGCAAGGCTGAATTCAGCCCCAGTGTGCTTTATTTGGATAGCAGCCATACAGGGACATTCTAACTCGACCTGAGCACTTACCTGAATACACAATCTTTTAGCTATATGACAGACATACAGTACATACAGTAAAAGTAAAGATTTAGATAATGGGTAGTTGTTCTTTGAACACTTGAGAGAAGTGTAACCTTTGAATTATCAGTAAAAAAAAAAACAGTCTGCATTGAAGACACTGCTCCTCTGTTACTGGGTTTTATCCACCCACTTGTTTGTGTCAAAATTGTTTGAAACCCATCCCAGAGTGACCGGGGTCAGGTTTAAATGCATTCATGTGACTCCTTAATAACCAAGGGCTCCTGACAAATGGCATGATATAAATCAATTTTCTTTATCAGACCTTTCTGATGAGCAGATCATCTACCAATGCAAAGGAAACAGGAAGATATGATTGTGTAGATATGATCTGTAGTATAGTCTAGACTTTGTTATAGACTGTGATGCTGATGATGCACTAAAATGACACTGATAAAAAAAAGGTACCAAACGACAGGCTGTATTTGATCAAAGTGAGTCGATGTGGGTCAGTCTCATATTCGATGGCATAATACATTTGCTACTAAACAGAGACAGAGTTATCAACTCTAATGAGTAATCAGTGGCAGTTTTCGTCTGGAAGATGCTCACACAGGTCAGAGAGGGTAACAGTGTGATTCAATGAGGCTGGACTGAAAGGTAAGATGTGATTATATGTGCAGGAGCTGATGGCAGCTTCTTTGCTGAAAATGTGTGTGTTGTGTGTGTGTGTGTGTGTGTGTGTGTGTGTGTGTGTGTGTGTGTGTGTGTGTGTGTGTGTGTGTGTGTGTGTGTGTGTGTGTGTGTGTGTGTGTGTGTGTGTGTGTGTGTGTGTGTGTGTGTGTGTGTTGTGTGTGTGTGTGTGTGTGTGTGTGTGTGTGTGTGTGTGTGTGTGTTTGTCTATGAACGAGAGAAAAGGACAGAATAAATTGCAAGCGAGGGTGGTGTGAGGTAGATAATTGCTGCTGACAGTCCAGTGTGTTCATTTAAAACTGAGCCCAAGACATCAAGATACAGACGCGTAAAAAACAAGATGTAATCATTGAAGTGAGGCAATATAGACACCCTGTTTGTCAGCACAATCACTCACTTTTCATGTTTACAAGAATAGTTCACGCAAAAAAAAGAAGAAAATTCATTCCAAACTTCTGTGGGAAACAACAGCAGAAATTTTGAAGAATATACCACCTGCTCTTTTCCATACTGTCACGATTGTCATATTTTTCAATGTGTTTAGTTCTGTTTTGAGATCTTGTTTCCCCCGTCTTTTGTGACTTTTGGTTCAGTCCTGTTAGTTTTCCCGCCATGTCTGATTAGAAATTCCCTGCACCTGTTTTCTGTTAATCATCCCATTAGTCCCTGTTCATTTAAGCCCTGTGTTTTCCCTCAGTGTTTGTTGGTCGTCGTCCTTGTATGGTTGTGTGTAAACCTTTATAGTCCTGGGGTTTTGTTCTTGTTTCATTTTGGAAGTTTCATTTTGTTTATTAAATCTAATATCTTTGAAATTCCGTGTCCTCGTCTTCAGTCACCTGCACAGCAACCCTGACAGAACGATCGACCGTAAACTGAAAATGAGCAAGGTGAGAAGAGGAAAGAAAGAGGTGAGCCCCATGGAAATACCAATCCTCTTCCAGAAGGAGCTCTCTCTTGAGGAGTATGCGGGGCGTTACCTAGCCTTTTACGATGATGTGTCGTTGGAAGAGGAGAAAACTCACAAAGAGTTTCTGGGGTGGTCTGAGGGACCCGTTATCCCAGATAATTCTTGTGAAGGACCTCCATCTATCCTTCCTGGAGTTCGTGGATCACACGCTGTGGGCGTGTGGATCCAACTACGTCGTGGAGGATCTCCCACTCCAACCCGTTCCACACCAAGTAGAGCCCATCACCTGCACGCCAACGCCTGAGCCCATCACCTGCACGCTCACCCCAGAGCCCATCGTCTGCCCACCAGAGCCTGCACACCGCATCAGCCCTGCCGCCAGATCGGTCCCTGGACTTCCCCGGCTGATATCCGGTATGACTGATCCCCCACTGATATCGGTGCGACTGGCCAAAAAGAAGGCTCCCAAGGCTGGGGTTCACGTCAGCCACATCCAGCCAGATCCTGAGCCCGTCGCCTGCCCGCCAGAGCCTGAGCCCGTCACCTGCCCGCCAGAGCCTGAGCCCAGCCCCAAGCTCTCTGATTTGCTGGCCCCGTCCAGTTCCGAGTCCCTTGAAATGCTGGTCCCGTCCAGTTCCGAGTCCCATGTTGACCCAGAGCCAGAGCCAGAGCCCGTTGACCCAGAGCCAGAGCCCGTTGACCCAGAGCCAGAGCCAGAGCCCGTTGACCCAGAGCCAGAGCCAGAGCCCGTTGACCCAGAGCCAGAGCCAGAGCCCGTTGACCCAGAGCCAGAGCCAGAGCCCGTTGACCCAGAGCCAGAGCCAGAGCCCGTTGACCCAGAGCCAGAGCCAGAGCCCGTTGACCCAGAGCCAGAGCCCGTTGACCCAGACCCAGAGCCAGAGCCCGTTGACCCAGAGCCAGAGCCCGTTGACCCAGAGCCAGAGCCAGCGCCAGAGCCAGAGCCCGTTGACCCAGCGCCAGAGCCAGAGCCCGTTGACCCAGCGCCAGAGCCAGAGCCCGTTGACCCAGCGCCAGACCCAGAGCCCGTTGACCCAGACCCAGAGCCCGTTGACCCAGAACCCGTTGACCCAGCGCCCGTTGATGTCAAGTCAGTTCCCGATCATGAGCCTGTCCTCCCCAAGAAAATTTTGGGGGGGCGCTATACGCCTTCGCCGTGGCCGGCCAAAGATCCACGGAGGCCTGGAAAAATTACACCGCCGTGGCCACCTGATGGATCTTCACCGCCGTGGCCACCTGAAGAGTCTGCACCGCCATGGCCACCTGAAGGGTCTGCACCGCCATGGCCACCTGAGGGGTCTGCACCGCCATGGCCACCTGAAGGGTCTGCACCGCCATGGCCACCTGAAGGGTCTGCACCGCCATGGCCACCTGAAGGGTCTGCACCGCCATGGCCACCTGAAGGGTCTGCACCGCCATGGCCACCTGAGGGGTCTGCACCGCCATGGTCACCTGAGGGGTCTGCACCGCCATGGCCACCTGAAGAGTCTTCACCGCCGTGGCCACCTGAAGAGCCTGCACCGCCTTGGACGCCCGAGGGTCCCACAGCTCCGCCCTGGACACCCGAGGGTCCCACAGCTCCGTCCTGGACGCCCGAGGGTCCGACAGCTCCGCCCTGGACGCCCGAGGGTCCGTCTGCTCAGCCCTGGCCACGCCCACGTCCAGCTCCGCCATGGCCACATCCACAGCTGGTTCCACCCCGGTTCCCCAGGCTACCAGCTCCGCCCTGGAGGCTTCCCGTCCCTGCATCACCATGCCCTCGTCAGCCTCCAGGGCGCCCACCCTCCCACCCTTTGGATGTTGTACGGCGCGAGGTCGCGCCTTCGGAGAGGGGGGGTACTGTCACGATTGTCATATTTTCAATGTGTTTAGTTCTGTTTTGAGATCTTGTTTCCCCCGTCTTTTGTGACTTTTGGTTCAGTCCTGTTAGTTTTCCCGCCATGTCTGATTAGAAATTCCCTGCACCTGTTTTCTGTTAATCATCCCATTAGTCCCTGTTCATTTAAGCCCTGTGTTTTCCCTCAGTGTTTGTTGGTCGTCGTCCTTGTATGGTTGTGTGTAAACCTTTATAGTCCTGGGGTTTTGTTCTTGTTTCATTTTGGAAGTTTCATTTTGTTTATTAAATCTAATATCTTTGAAATTCCGTGTCCTCGTCTTCAGTCACCTGCACAGCAACCCTGACACATACAATGAAAGTGAATGATGAATAAATCTCAAGTGATTTATATTATTATCACCCAATCTCCACTTCATCAGTTATTTCAGATGTGGTATCTTTTTGTGCGCATTCTTTGATGGCATTATAATGATATATTAATATATCTTTTTTGCATGCTACAGTATATGTGTGTCTGCTTCCATGCTTCACTTGCTAATTTCAGTTCTTGAGGGCGCCCGGCTCGCATGTAAGATTGAGTTTGCCCATTGGCTTCTGTGCATTACAGTACAGATGGCATTCACTCGCCCCTGCCCATATTGCCCACAAACCACTTGACATTTTAATCGACATTTCCTTCAGAGCTCCCACATTAAAGGCCATGACATTTCATTTGCACATGATGTTGATTAAAACATGGTTACATACTTCAAAATGGGGACAGAACCAAACCTGAGAAAAATGAAAGGAACTAGAGAACCTTTAAGTGTCTGTGCAAGCTTTGCAAGATGCTCTTTCAATTCCATGATGTATGCATGAGTATGCAGAATACCATATATAATACACCACCAAGAATATTATAATATTCTCTATTGTATAATATTATATTTGCTCATTTGCCTCCCTGTTTCCACCTCGGGATGTCCAGCCCGATGTAACTATAGGATCAGATCCAGTTTGGATTCAGCATTTGTGATAATTTCAGTCGACAGCGAAAGTTGTTAAGATTTCGCAAATACAAAACTATCAATTATTATCCTTATATTGTTATCACTACGAACACAAGTTTTAATTGTGTATTACTTCCATATGGACATTACTTTGAAACACTCAGCTCTGACTGTTAACAGAAAACTTCATAAATGACAAAACTGAAAACAAAAATGTTCTGTAAAGCTGCTTTGAAACAATATTGTGAAAAGCTATACATATACACTTTATTGAATATTATTATTATTATTAATAATAATAATATAACTGGACCAGTAAAATAAAGCACAGTCACAACATTTATAACCATCCCCTGGAGCAATAAATCTTCATGTCATATTCTTAGTAATATTTGTTAAATATCCAGGCTGATATTTATTGATTATAGAATGTATTAATTTTTATCATTGTAATATTAGCACACCTTTTTTATTGTAAATTGTAAAATACATTTTCTTTCAAATGGATGTTCAGCTCTGTTCAACAGTGAAAGTTTGAAGTGAACTTTTCAGTGAAATCCGGAGCATATCTGACATTTCTTCTTGTAACTTTGGACAAGGCTGACCACCATCTGGAAGAATGTGAGTGAAGAGGCTTCATCTCCATCATGTCACCTGGCTTTGGATCGGCAGCCCCAGCTGTGTATCGGTCTTTTCCCCAGGCTGTGTCCTACCTGCCATATCTTATATCTCCTACCCCTCATGTTCTCTGCCCTGGAGGAACCAGGTCTGGTGTCGACTCGGCACAAACTAAACGTCCACATACTGTCAACTCAGCTGATCTGGTGTCAAAGCTGAAATAGCAAATGACATGCTATTGTTCCCCATTAAGACATCCAAACATCTTTGAATAATAAGTTAACACAGATAAAAGTGAATGTTTAAAGCCGTTAGCTGTTACATGCAGAGTTATGCATAAATTAAATGAATATTACATGGAGCTTTTATCTCATATATAACTTCAGGTGATAGACACTGTCCTATTTTTACTTTATAATACTTCCCTTGAACTTTGCTTCGACTATTGTTCATGATCCCTTAGTTGCCTTGCAGGAAAATGCAATGGGACTCATCCAAGCATACAGCCACGTTTCTCACCATACCATCCACCGAAGTAAACCACTCACAGTATATATTACACATAGTCTTTCAGCTAAAGCTAACATAGTAACCTAATTAAAAAATAGATTTATATCATATCCATTGACCGCTTGGATTTAAGAGAGGTGGAGAGGTTAATCATACCCTGTGAGAAATTGAATGTAATTGATAGCGATTCATTAATTAGTTCAGTTTTAGTCAAAGTTATCTGTGTCAATAAAAATATAGTGCACACATGTTATAGGATTGACACTATAGAACCTTTTTTTAATTGTCCCTTCTGTAACCTTGATTTTTTTTCTCTTTTTTTTCTCTCTTTTTTTTGATTGACACTTTTTGTTCCATTTTAAAATGTTCTTCGGTTTAGTTGGATATTTTAATTTACATTTTTTGTATCATTTAATTATTTAACTTCTATTCATGTTTAGACACTTAAGATAAAATGGAACAAAACGGAATGTTATTAATTAATGAATTAAGATTGAAAGTATTAAAAAAAATCTGTCTTGACTAAAAACATTCAGAATTATGGTAAATCTACACAAGTGAATGTTGATGCCAAGAATGCTGATAAGGTTAATACTAGTGTCAATAAGAAAAAGCAGGAACATAAATATGCATGTAAACGGTAATATAATCCAAATCTATCTGGAGTTGCTGTACCAAAGGAAGAGAAACCGAGAAAAGGAGAGAGACACGAAACCGTAATTTGAGAATCTATTACAGATCCTCCACACAGCTCTCCTCTCCCTCACCCATAAACACACAGAAATGTGTTCAAGCGCCAGGATCCTTTATAAGTTTCCCTTCTCCAGGAGTAATGCGCTCTGAATGGCTGCTAAAATGGGCCAGGAGATTTCATTCCCTTCGCTCTCTCTCGACGCCTCACCTTTGGCCCTTCGATGATATGAGTCCTCTTGCTTTTCTCCCCACGCCGGTGATGGGAGGCTGAAATAAGCCAGAGCCAGCAGGGAGAGAAGGGAATAAAGCTTATTTACAAAAGCTCTAGCATGGCAGGTGTGCTGTCCACCACCCAAATTAGCCAATCAGCTAACCATCAGTCCAAGAAATCCCCACAGCACAGCCAAATTTGGACTGAATAATGCAAAGGTCTTTGGAATGTTGCTTCAGTGCTGTAGAGGAAACTTTGATAGGTTTCGTATAGACCCTCAAAACAAAAAAGGTAGCAGTTCTCATTACAGACAATTACAACCATTATGTAAAAAATGTATACCATGAGACATGCTTGCTTCTGGTTTATTTGAGAAATATAGTTTAAGCCAATAAGCTTATACAGTGTTTATTGTTTATTTAGTGACATTTAGTTAGTGATTTTTAAGCTGCTCCCCTCATTAAAAGGCAGATCACTCGAAACCCTTCAAGACCTGGTGTCACCATTTCACTTTTAGTGCTCACGATTTTACCCATAAGCTCATGATTTTTAATGTGACACACAGCTTAATCCATATAAACAAAATCCCCTAAATGTTAAATAAACATCCTGGCAAAGCCAATCATTTTCTCTTTTGACAAATTTTAACTTTTGGCATTGATCCTAAAATGACATCATCCAGACGAGGGAGTCGAGCATTTTTCTTTTTCTTTTCTTTTCTTTTTTCCTTTTTTTTTTTTTTTGTTGCTGGCATCCTTATGAGTGTGTCTGATCTTTCGACACTCATGCAGAAAATAGTGAATAAATAATGAGCGAAATAACCTCCAGGCATGAATCTTACAGATATATGAAATATTCATATGATTCTTAACACAAAACGTTTGCTGAAAGCCAAGCAGTGTGCAGATGTCATCCAAAGCATGTATGTATGTAAGGTCTTATGAGAAATCTTGTGCGTTGTTGAAATGTTGATCTCATTTGATTTATTAAAGTATGTGCCATAATTTGACCTGTGGCCTTTTACCTTGTGAGTTAAATATGGAGTCGTAATTTGTGCGAAGGCTTCAGTGCATTACATTTTTTTATTATTATTATTATTAATCTACCAGATAAGTGAAGCAGAATGATTCAGTCTTGAATTTCCTAATTGAAACACTTCTGTAGAAAATACACTTGATCAAGCAGGCAGTAAAAACAAGTATGCCGGTTTTTCTTGTCGTCTGGTGGCAGATATTATCTAATGCTGTACACTCAGCACCAAAAATGGCTGTCGAGTGTGTTCTGCATAAGTTTTGAGACATCAATATTTATAAGTGTCTGTACTTGTGTGAACACAAATGTTTACCCCATAGCTCTTGAGCGTAAAACTCAAACAAACCGGAGTAAGCAATCACTCTTAGATGGAGGATACAGAGTATGAACTTGTTCACAAAATGTTGTCTTGTTTCAACAGAGAAACAGGTGCACAAATGCTTAGAACAATATGAGGACCTTTAGAAAACTCTGCGTCCTCCATTAGCATAACAGCGGTTCGTTACAAGACTTCTGATCTTTCTGTGTCTAGATCCATAATAGCCATCGCTTTGACCCCCGTCCCTTGTGGGAGCCAATGTTGTAAAGTGGAAAATCGTCTTGATTCGAGCACGGGCTGGTTTTTACACACTCGTACGCACACATACAAACTGTAATGGGTGTGAGAGTGTCAGAGGCTGTTAGTGTGTCTCTCACCTTCCTGTCCCTTCTTCGGGTCCCCTTTTCAGGTCAGTAAACCAGCTACCGACCGTTTCTGCAAGGCTAAAGAGAGACAAAGAGAAAGAAACAGGAAAACGGGAAACGAGGGAGACCAGACACCTCTGTCGAGGGCACCAGACAGCCAGGGTGTTGAAAGTTAATGGAGCACTCTTTCACAAACACTCTGCTCTCTGGGGGCCTCTTTCTGTTCCCCTCCCACCGCTGAGCCTGCCTTTATTTTATTTACGAAAGGCTCCTTTATGTGCTTTCATCAGGGCTGCAATTTATATAGCCTCAGTTAATGCTGGATGTGAGCAAGATGCAATGGAAGATTGTTTGCAGAATTGGCTCCTAACATTGAGCATGCCATGTATGCCACTGTGTGCGGGACAGAAACGTGCAGCACTCCACGGCGTGGCCTTTTTAAGCGATCCTATGGGCTATGCCCCCGTAATCCCCCTTCCTTTAGATGACCCCCCACCTTCCTTTTTCTTAAAAAGAGCTGTAGGATAAAGCCAAGGGGCTGTGGTCAAGTGTGAATGTTTGGGGGAAACTGTGCACTGCATAAGCAACAAGCTTGAGAGGCCCCCTTAAGAGTGTGTCTATGGGAAGGTGTGTGTATGTTTAGGTGCATTACACATGCCAAATGTGACAACTGTAGTATTTAGGCACGAGGCACATTTAAATCTGAAATTAAATGAATGTGCTGTTTTCATTGGGCATCAGTTCAATATAGTGTAATACTTAAATAGAGAGAGAAAAAGAGAGGAATAATTGTAGTAGGGAATAACTACATCCATAATGAAAAAAATAAAAATTAACCAGCCTAAAATGATTTCTGGTCTTAGCTGGTAAGCTGGTCTCGCAGGCTCACAAAGCCATGAGTTTAGATGGATAGACTATAACCAGGCTGGAAGACCGGCTAGGTCAGCAAAATATCCAAAATCACTGTCTTGAAATAAATTCTAAGATGCATTTTTATACTAAATACAGCTTATAAAACTAAAAGCACTCTAGTTTTGAAAAACAGCAACATTTTAAGGAATTGTTCGGCCAAACTTTTTTATTCTTTTATATCATTCCAAACCTGTATGTCTTTTGTTCTTCTGTATACAAAAGGAGAAATGTTGAAGAATATCCTTGTAGTTCTTTTTCATATAATGAAGGGACTATACTTCACCAAAGCATTGTTAAATATTGGATGATTTCTTATAATATCACCCTTTATCATAATAATATCCCTCTTAATCATTTATTTTAAATGTAGTGCCATTTTGTGTGCATTCTATAATGATAAATTAAAACATGTTTGTTGCATGCTTTGGTATGTTTGTGCGTCCATTATAGTACACCTAAAAATGAAAGTTTTTTTGGGGTGAATTATCCATTTAATTATATATTTCAATTTTAAAAAAGGGAACATCAAATGTTGCATAGGCACATTGACTTAATATTAATCTTTATTTGAACTGGTTCATTGAAATTAACTGTTCAAACAAACTGATTCGCTAAAATAAACCAGACTTCCCAATGCTACATAATTAAGTAACATTATTTTGAAAGCAGCTTTATTTAAGATTATTTTGACTACCACACAACTAAAGTTAGTAGCATCACAACTTTTAGTTACTTCTAAACACTTGCATAATGCAAATGTCCCTTTCTAAGAGAAACCCGAAAGCATTGGTGAGCAGGCTAGTGTGCTAGTCACATTTTAAAGTGAATCTGTGGTTACTTCATTCGCTCGGTGGCCATGCCCTCCCTCCCCTTCTCTCCTGTTATTCTTCTCCTCATGCTGCTCTGTTATTGGAACTGATGGGTTTATTGAGACTTTCACACTTTGCAAAAAGGGGGGAGGGGGCTGCTGATTTCGTTTGTTTTTCCTCTCCCTTTCCCTCTCTTCTGCTCTTTCTCCTTCCCACTCTCTCGAGATCACTTTGGCTTCCACCACAGTTCTCCCATGCATGACTATTTACATGTTAGTGCTTACCATAAATTACAACTGAATGTAACAAATGAGTAAAATCTCTGGGAATTAACTAAAAGAAAGATGCGGGAGGCTGGAGCTTGTTGTCACTCAGGGAGTCTATAATTCAGTAACCAAAAGGTTCGAGTCCAATTAAACAAATGTGTGTTCTTTCTAGCACTGCTTCAGTATTTTGGTCTACAAAACATAGTTTAAATACCTCATAAATTAAAGTGACCCTTATTTATTTCATCCATCCATTCATATGTATGTGTATGTATAAGTATGAACAGATACAACTTTTTTATGAGTTTAATAATAGCCTACATTACTAAATGTTGAAATGATTTAGATGTTAAATAATGCAGTTAACAAATGTTAACAAAGGGAAGCTTATTGTAAGTGTTACCTAATTCTGTATGCTTTTTAATTTTATCTCTCTATTACCACTATTGGGGCATGTTGTCACAAAATTGACAACACACTTCATCATCAACTAGCAGTATTTTGCTCTTAAAAACAAAACTAAATAGAGGTTAGTAAAAGCAGACAGGTGTTATTGTAAAAGAGGTAAAACATAACACTTGTTGGTTTTTTGTTGTCACTGTCCTCACAGGATGGAGAGAGGTAGGCAGTGTCAGGATGGGAGAGATAAATGAAAGAGTGGTTAAATGGAGGGAGCAGGACGGTAAATGAGGCATACAAGAGAGGCCCCCACTGTGAGCTCACGGCTGTACACTTAGACCAGTTCCGCACTCTAGATCACAGCACAGGACGAGTTCCAAAAGAGGGCAAGACATCTCGATATGTGCTGTTTAAGGGTGTAAAAGTGGTGCATTGATTATTATGATACAAATTAAAGTTACACTTTTTTTTGATCGTTCACCTTAGACATTCTACTAACTATAAATAACTTTACAAGTACATGTCAATAACTCTCATTCATTTGCAACATGTCAATTAACTCTCTTTAGAGTTTTAGTAGACTCTTAGATTAGGGGTTGGGTTAGCAGAATAAATCGACATGTACTTGTAAAGTTACCTATAGTCAGTAGAATGTCTAAAGTGACTATCGAAAATTGGTCCCACTTTATATTACGTTTCTTTAACTACTATGTACTAACATTTGATACAATGCATTTATTGTGTACATGTATGCTTTTACATTACACTTAATAAAAAAAAATACCTGCATGTAATTACAGCTGTAGTTAATTGCATCTTTACACTGTTGACCCTTCACTACGCCATGCACCCTTAAACTTAACCATACCACCAAACTTGTCCTTATCATGTGAAATATTTTATAATATGTATTTTTCAAGGCAAATATTTACACCCTTTATGATACAGTTTGATGCTTCTGAAATTATCTGTAACTTGAGAAGGGTAAAAAACTGACTAAGCATTAGTTTTCGCAGGATTGCTGTCTCGTATTGTTGCTGAGTTTGGGAGGATAAGGTGAAGTGTAATTGGATTTGAACATTATTGGTTGTATTTCTGTTGCAGTGTCCCCGTCTGCCCTCGTGAGACAGCATCTGTCGCAGGGACGAGGCCACATAAGGACAATCGGTCCATCCAGATTGAGAGCTTGTCTCACTTTTTTAAAACACAGAAAATTTATATTACGGTGGGAACATTGTTGGGTAAAAAACACCAATAAGTGGTGTGTTCTATACTATATTTCATTTAAGTTGAATATAGTCTGAAATTAGAAAAAAAATATTGTTTCATAGATTCTAGGAAAGTGATACACTTCATAATATTCACAATGAAATTACAGAAATAGAGGTCCACCCATTTGGAGATTTCAGTCCTCACTTTGTGTACAATAATTGAGCAACATACACAGAAATCAAACAAGCATTTTGTTTGAACGTGCTCACTGGCACACATACCATCAACGCAGACTGTCTCCAATGGTTATACATTCGCTTTCACACTCATTTATAATGAATTCCTTTGCTGTACAGCATGTATCTCTCTTCCAATCAACTGTAAACACTTTCACACATGGCATTGTGTTATGTCAGCATAACATCTGTCAATCTTTTCCCACACTGTCATGTGATAAATCCCACTTCATTTTGTAGCCTATAGTGTGACAATCCACTTCAGCTGTCTTAGCCCCTGCTCCAATGCCCAGGGGAGGCTGACCCAGTCAGTCCCTTTTCAGCCCCTCAAGTGACTATTAAGGTGGTAAGACAACAGCCAGCCCTTCGCCCACTCTTACAAAGCCGCCCCCCACTGGGCCCATAAGACCGCCAGAATCAGCTGGGCGTGCATCTCTGCTATTACCCTGTGAGCCTCCTTTATAGACTTAAACCCCTTCTTGATTTCTTTCTTTTATATTTTGATCTTTCTTTCTGAAGTTGGCATACCATACAACAAACAGATTGTGGGGTCCAAACGTCTTGGTTCACAAGTGAATACTAGAATAGAATAGAATGAATAGAAATAGAATAGAATAGAATAGAATAGAATAGAATAGAATAGAATAGAATAGAATAGAATAGAATAGAATAGTGGTAATCCTACACAAATGACCTCAATATAAATAGTCGGTAACACTTTAGTTTAGGGCCAATTCTAACTATTAAAGGTGCTCTAAGCGATGTCACACGTTTTTTAGGCCAAAATATTTTTTGTCACATACAGCAAACATCTCCTTACTATCCGCTAGCTGTCTATCCCCTGAACACACTGTAAAAAAACACGGTCTCTGCAGACACCCCAGGCTCCACAAACAACAACAAAACTGTTCCAGCCAATAACCGACAAGAAGGATTTGGGGGTTAGTGCGCGGATGATGAGGAGGGAGGGTCTAGCTAGCCTCCGTTATGTTTGACAATACTTTAAAGGGGGGGTGAAACACTCAGTTTCAGTCAATCTCATGTTAATCTTGAGTACCTATAGAGTAGTATTGCATCCTTCATATCTCCAAAAAGTTTAGTTTTATTATATTTATAAAAGAAAGATAGGCTGTACCGAGTCTTTCCGTAAAAAAAACGAGCGGCTGGAGGCGTGCCGTGTGGGCGGTGCTTACGCGCCGATAGCTAACAACACAGACATTTGAAGCAGTTTTACTCACCGCCTGCGGTTCCAACGCACGACCGTGAACCTTTATCGTTGGGACTGCTCCATCCTTAAGCAATGGCATTAGACGATCTGCAAATCCGGCGTAGAACTGAACTTCCCTAAAGCCAAGCACAGCGCTTTGATGGGCGTACTGCTTTCGCTCTCTCGCTCTGGTCTACGGGTGCGCGCGCGCCCTTCCGGGAGAAGTGCCCTTAGGACCCGTATAAGGAAATTCCGCCCCACCTGATGTCACACACACCCATACTCGAAAAAAACTTTCCGAAACTTGTGACAAACCGGAAGGAGTATTTTTGGCACAGAAATACTCCATCAAACGTACAACTTAATTTTTGAAACTTTTCCCATGTCCAACTCTTTAACAGAGTCCAACTCTTTAACAGTGTAAAAAACTCAATATGCATGAAATAGCATTTCACCCCCCCCCACCTTAAACGTCAACAAGAAGTGACGTCACCCGACATCGCTTAGAGCACCTTTAACTGGTTGCTTATTAGCATTTATATAACTATGGTATTACTGTATTAATACTTATAAAGCACATATTATACTTTGTGACAAACAAGACACATGTGCAAATCATAGGTAACCATAGAAACAAACATAATCAGAAACCAACAAAAAACTAAACAGAGTAGAGTAGAGAGCAGGAACTAACTACAATGAAACTGAATGTCAAAATAAGAGCAAACAGCTAAAAACTGTGACAAGAATAGAATAGCATTTTATATTTATAATTACTATACTTTATACATATTTGTATTACCTCATCATAATTATCATTGTGACAAGTTTTATTTTGATTAGTCCTAGTGAAGATGTCACAATCACGCCAGGCTCCACCCTCACACAATCACAGCGCACTCCCTCTCCTGAGTACTGATTACACACCTGCTCATCACACACCTGCACATCATCAGTACTGCAATCACCTCCTGCATTTAAACCTCACTCTCACTCTCATTCTTTGTCCGGTATCGTTTGCATCAAGACGCTAACGCTGTGCTTACCTCTTGGACTCCAATATCTGTAATCCAGTCTCCATGGGATTTCTCCGAGTCTTCTTCATTGATCCTAAACTCCAGTACAAACTCCTGAGTCTCCTCGAATTCCAGTTTGTCTTCTACTATTCATCTACTGCAAGTATTCGAACTGTGTTATCCAAAGTTGATCATCTGGATCTCTTCTCATCAACCCATCACCAGCACTGCCGAACTTTCACCTGATTGTTCAATAAACATACTTTCACTTGCATCCTTGTTTCAGTCCCTTCTGTGTTGTAACAGAATACCGGACCAAAAAGGAAAAACTCAGCATGAGCACCACGGATCCCTTCCAGAACCTTGTTGACAATGTCCGACAGTCTCTGCCGTCCGCACCACCGTCCGTTCCACTAGCGCCGCCCACAGCGTCCACTTCCGCCAACGCTGTCGTCACTACTTCTCCCCCTGTGCTAGTCAGTCCCATGGCCCGACCAGTGCCCTTCTCAGGATCGGCGGAGGATTGCAGTGGGTTCATCCTACAATGCTCACTGGTCTTGGAGATGCAACCACACTTGTATCCAAATGACATTGCTAAAGTTGCGTTTGTAATTTCACAGTTGAATGGCAAAGCACTACGCTGGGCTGAATCACTCTGGTCCCAGAAGAGTTCAATAATTCAATCTCTCTCCAGTTTTTTTTCTCATTTCAGAGAAGTTTTTGGGAAGCCTAGCTGGGACTCATCGATTGGAGAACAACTGTATCAGTTAAAACAAGGTTCCCAATCAGTGAATGAATATGCCCTGCAATTTCGTACACTAGCTGCGGCTAGCGGATGGAATGAACAAGCCCTGCTCACCACGTATCGTCAAGGTCTGAATCCTCGCGTGCGATTGCATCTCGCTGCCTACGAGGATACCATCGGGCTAGAGCGCTTTATCCAACTTTCCATCCGCTTCGCCACTCGTATGCAGTCATGTCTCGAGGAACATCTGGACCTGTCACTCACTCTTCCATCTCTTCGTCGATCTGAGTCCATCAGCCCTCCAGAACCCACCTACGAACCCATGCAGATAGATGGCGCACGTTTGACTCGTGCTGAACGTAATAGACGGCTGACCCAGAGTCTGTGCTTATATTGTGGTTCCTCTGAGCACTTTATTTCTAAATGTCCCATTCGTCCTCCTCGTCCCATGGTGAGTGCTATAATTCCTACGTTTGAAAACTTGAAACCACTCTCAACTATTGTGAATTTAACTGCTGCTGATATTACTATTCCAGTCATCACCCTTCTCGACTCAGGGTCAGCAGGCAACTTCATCTCTGGAGCCGTCCATCTACCAAATTCACTCGATAACTGGCAGACCCCTCAGCCGTAAGCAGGTACGTCACTGTGCTGGTCCCATACAGCTTCAAGTAGGAGCCCTACACATAGAACAACAACATTTGCTGGTTTTGGAGGATTCCACTGCTGATGTAATTTTAGGGCGCCCATGGTTGGAACAGCACAATCCCATCATCTCCTGGAAGACAGGTGAAATACTGAAGTGGGGGGACAGCTGTTTTCCCAACTGTTTCTCTGCACTTCCGGTGCCGGCCACTCCTCAGGCCAGAGAGCTACCTCTTTACTCTACTTCCATTGAAAGTCCAGTGGAGAAGCTTTCGGTGGACATTCCTCCTTGTTATGCACATTTCAGTGATGTTTTCTGTCCCCAGCGAGCCTCCAAGCTGCCTCCTCACTGACCATGGGATTGTGCTATCGATCTGCTTCAGGGTGAGTCAGTGCCCCGTGGGAAGATTTATCCCCTGTCACTCCCGGAGGAGAAAGCCATGGTGGAATACATCAAAGAGGCGCTGGATCAAGGTTACATCCGTCCGTCTACTTCCCCTGCTGCTTCCAGCTTCTTTTTTGTGGCTAAGAAGGACGGAGGCTTGCGCCCCTGTATAGATTACCGAGCACTCAACCGGATCACTGTCAAGTTTCGCTACCCCCTTCCTCTCGTCCCCGCTGCACTGGAACATCTCCGAGGTGCCACTGTTTTTTCCAAGTTGGACCTCCGCAGCGCCTACAACCTCATCCGGATACGTGAGGGGGACGAATGGAAGACGGCCTTCGTGACCCCTACAGGCCACTACGAGTACCTTGTTATGCCATATGGATTGGCCAACGCCCCCTCCGTATTCCAGAATTTCATACATGAGGTACTCCGGGAGTTCCTCCACAAGTTTGTCTTGGTCTATATAGATGATATCCTGATTTACTCCCGGAGTATGACCGAACATCGTCACCACGTTGCGGAGGTCCTGAAACGTCTGAGGGATTTCCAGTTGTTCCTGAAAGCAGAAAAGTGCTCTTTTCACCAACCCTCTGTGCAGTTCCTTGGCTATCACATCGACAACAGTGGTATCCGGATGGACGAAGGAAAGGTGGATGCCATCCGCAACTGGCCCATACCCACAACTATTAAGGAACTCCAACGTTTCCTCGGATTCTCCAATTTCTACCGGCGCTTCATCCTGAACTACAGCATCATTGCCAGTCCACTTACTCACCTCCTTCGACACAAGCCCAAGTCTCTGTCCTGGACACCTGCTGCCACTCAAGCCTTCGAATCCCTCAAGAAGTCTTTCACCACCGCTCCCCTCCTAGTTCATCCCGATCCTGAGAAACCTTTCGTTGTGGAGGTCGACGCTTCGACCACGGGAGTGGGAGCGGTCCTTTCGCAGCAACAGGGGAACCCAGGTAGACTTCATCCATGTGCCTTCTTCTCCCGCAAACTCAACCCAGCGGAGGTCAACTACGACATCGGCAATAGGGAGCTGTTAGCCGTCAAGTTGGCTCTGGAGGAGTGGAGACACTGGTTGGAGGGGGCACAACATCCATTCGTGGTATTGACTGATCACAAGAATCTACAGTACCTCAGAGACGCTAAAAGATTAAACCCACGACAGGCAAGATGGGCTTTGTTCTTTACCCGTTTCCGATTCACCATTTCATACCTCCCTGGTCCCAAGAATCTTAAAGCGGACGCTTTATCCCATCTCCATAGTCCTGAAGAGAGGACAGAAGAACCAGAGCATGTTCTACCTGAGAACCTTTTTGTGAACCCCATCACCTGGTCTGAGGAAACCCTACCCTCCTCCAATGTCTCCACCAACACTCCGCCGGGTTGCCCACCAGGTTCACTCTACATCACCCGGACTCGGCGCACTCCTCTCATCCACACTTCCCACACATCGCTGGGCACTGGCCACCCAGGGGTCAATGAGACCCTCTCACTGCTAAGAGAACGCTTCTGGTGGCCTAACATGGCAGCAGACGTCAGAAGGTACGTGAGAGGTTGCAAGGAATGCGCTATCTCCAAGAGTCCACGTCATCTTCCCTCCGGTAAGCTTCATCCTCTGCTCATTCCCAGTAGACCCTGGTCACACCTAGGAGTTGATTTCATAACTGACTTACCTACCTCTGATAACTGTACCTGCATCCTAGTAATCATCGACAGATTCTCTAAGTCATGTCGTCTGATTCCGCTGAAGGGACTTCCCACCGCCATGCAAACTGCCGAGCTAATGTTCAACCATATCTTCAGAGTTTATGGAATTCCCGAGGACATTGTGTCAGATAGAGGACCACAATTCATCTCCAAGGTATGGAAGGCATTCTTCTCGCTCCTAGGTGTGACCGTCAGCCTCTCCTCTGGTTACCATCCGCAGTCGAACGGGCAGACGGAACGAAAGATACAGGAGATTGGACGTTTCCTCCGTACCTTTTGTCACGGCCACCAGGACTCTTGGAACCAGTTCCTGGTTGGGCCGAGTACGCACAGAACTCCCTTCGGCAACCTACCACTGGACTCACTCCCTTCCAGTGCGTGCTCGGTTACCAACCCCCACTATTCCCCTGGTCTGGGGAACCATCGGATGTTCCTGCCGTCGACTACTGGTTCCGAGAGAGCGAGAGGGTCTGGGACTCTGCTCACCACCAGCTACAACGGGCACTGCGCAGACGTAGAATGACAGCCGACCTTCGCCGCTCCGACACTCCAACGTATCAGCCAGGTCAGAAGGTCTGGCTGTCCACCAGAGACATCAAACTACGTTTACCTTGCCCCTGAAGAACGCTCTTGGGTACCCAGAGACGATATACTTGATCCTAACCTGCTCGATCAGTTCCACACCACCCATCCGGAGAAACCAGCCCCCCGGGGCAGAGGCCGGCCACCACGACGTCGGGGTCCACGGCCCTCAGGAGCGGGCCGTGAAGGGGGGGTAATGTCACAATCACGCCAGGCTCCACCCTCACACAATCACAGCGCACTCCCTCTCCTGAGTACTGATTACACACCTGCTCATCACACACCTGCACATCATCAGTACTGCAATCACCTCCTGCATTTAAACCTCACTCTCACTCTCATTCTTTGTCCGGTATCGTTTGCATCAAGACGCTAACGCTGTGCTTACCTCTTGGACTCCAATATCTGTAATCCAGTCTCCGTGGGATTTCTCCGAGTCTTCTTCATTGATCCTAAACTCCAGTACAAACTCCTGAGTCTCCTCGAATTCCAGTTTGTCTTCTACTATTCATCTACTGCAAGTATTCGAACTGTGTTATCCAAAGTTGATCATCTGGATCTCTTCTCATCAACCCATCACCAGCACTGCCGAACTTTCACCTGATTGTTCAATAAACATACTTTCACTTGCATCCTTGTTTCAGTCCCTTCTGTGTTGTAACAGAAGAGTTCTAAATATTTCTTATTAATTTTTATTTATTTAATTATTCATTAATTCGTTCATTCATCATTTATTCATTTTACATCATTTAAATTTACATTTTCATTCATTCATTCATTCATTCATTCATTCATTCATTCATTCATTCATTCATTCATTCATTCATCCATTCATTCATTCACAAAAATACCCTACAGCTTTTTGTTTACCTCCAGGTTTAAATACAAAGCAAAAATGTTTCCGCTTGGCTTATGAGAATATATATATATATATATTTTGTATTGTTGTTCATTATGAAAAGTTTTGATTTGTATAAAGAAACCCGAACCATGATCAGCATTGAAGGACCACCTCCGTCCAGAATATTAGAGCCAGCAGTGCATAGTGAACAGCTGAGTAAAAGGCCTACGTGTGCGTCTGGGCTGCCTTTCCAGACCTGGAAATAGAAGCGTGAAGCCGAAGTGAATGTTTGCTCTGTAAGGTGGGTTTAGGAAAAAAAGGCACCTGTACCGCAGCCCAGCCTAGTTTCATTCTCCTCCTAAGCCAGACACTTCCTGCATGGGAGAGGCATAATTAAGATGTAATTGGATGGACGAGGGGATGGGAGATTTGAAAGAATTGTGGCGGGGATTTGGGAGTATACAGTGGAAGAGAAGGACCAGAGAAAGTGATAAAACGAACATGAGGGAGTGCGCAAACATGGACATGGACACTTGCTTTTGCAGTAATGCATTATGTAGAGTATAATCGACAGCTGTCAGGTTGCTGCACGATTGCTAAGTGGAAGATTTACATAAGAGAGATACATGGAGTTCATTGACAATGTGTGTGATTGCTGTTTTAGTGTATTCGTTAGTGTTTTCCTTGCTCTGTATGTGAACATACTTTTTCTTTCATCTCTCTTTCATGTCTGCATCTATCACTAACTGGAAACAATATAATGTCAGGTAAACAGTTTTTCAGTCTTTCTTCCAAATGATGTATTTGAGAGTGTGTGAGTGGAAACAAAAGCTGGTTGAGAACAGACTAGTGGCCTTAGCCTTGGTTAATGTTGCTTTTCTGACCTTGTGAGATGTGTGAAACCAAAACCCCCATCCAACACACACACGAGGAAGGAGAGAGATTAAACATACACCATGGCATTTGTCAAGTATGGTAGTTATTTCACTGTCACCCACACATGTCAATATAAACAAAGCAAAAGACATTTCTAGCTTTCTCTTAGGTACACATGCTTACACACGCAGACATAGGACTACATACACAATACATAAATATGCAGACGTAGCCCTTCACAAATTAGTAAATTGTGGTTTTACATAATGTGACCAATACATAATTAGTACATACTTATTTTAGGTCTTTTATAAGAAGTTCAATGTTGTTGTGAACTCCTAATCTTAAAATAGTACCAATTCTTAGAAGTTTTGTTATGGCTTGTCACAGGCTTGATCCAACACCGGACACACACTACACTGCATATTACAGTAAAGGGCAAGTTTAACTAGATGTGTCATGGACAAAGACAGTCCATCTGTACAATACAAGCACCGGTTACATATACTCAAAGAAACACACATGCTATCATTCACATGGGGTTCAGGATCATGGAAGTCCCATTAATCCAAGTGATGGGGATTGAAATCCTTTATGACAGCAACATCTCATCTCACCTTTATACTGAACATTTGGTCATCCTTCTCTCTCCCAACATCAGCTGGTTTCCTCCTCATCCACTACTCTAAATATCTGTCTTGGACTCACTCCCAGAGGCCTGACTGGTACATATTCCACCACTCCATTCATTCTGGGAGCTTTTCCAGGGAATTTTTTAAATCACAGTGTATTTTTCTCTGTTATTCTCAGTCTTTTACTTGGATCATGTATTCTGACACTAGAAATATCCTTCTACCCTTTACTCCCTTTCTCTCCCTCTCTTTCTCTCTCCCACACTTTCCGTGTGAAAAACAGAGCTGGATTCTGAATCCCAGCATTTTTCTTGCTCCTGTGGGGATGGTCCAAGCTAGTCCAAGCTCCTTCTTAAAATAGAAAGAGAGAGGGGATTTGACACTGTTCTTTTCTCCGTTTTGTTGTGTGTGTGGTTTGATGCAAAGCCATGCTGAGTCAAAGGCACAACGTTGCCAGGAATACATGCTCACCTCTTGAGTTAATGTGTGTGTGTGTGTGTGTGTGTGTGTGTGTGTGTGTGTGTGTGTGTGTGTGTGTGTGTGTGTGTGTGTGTGTGTGTGTGTGTGTGTGTGTGTGTGTGTGTGTGTGTGTGTGTGTGTGTGTGTGTGTGTGTGTGTGTGTGTGTGTGTGTGTGTGTGTGTGTGTGTGGTTTTAACTTTCTTATGACTGTAATACTGTAACACAAAATCTGACCGCGGCGTTCAAAGGGATGTATTGATAATGTATGAGGAGATAGAAGTTTAAAAACTTTTCCAAGGTTGTCAAAGGTGTGAGAATATGAGATGTCCATGACATGTGGCCTCTTGATATGAATGAGAGATTGCCTTGTGTATGCCTTGTAAACATGCTCTTCACTAATTATTAGATATGGATAGGGGAATTTTGTATTGGTGTTTGAACCCTTGGTGCTAAGAAGTGCGTACTGGCTGTAATAGGTGGCTTAGCGTTAAATGTCAGAGAAGGTTCTCAGGTCCCAAAGAAGGGAGGGGGAAGGGCACGATGAAAGGTCACACAAGCACTAATGCTATACCAAAGATCACTTTTGTGGATGACTAGCCCTGTAGACACTGCACAGAGGCAATGTCCTTAAAGATCACCTGAGGCGAAGACCCCCACTTGACTTGGCTCCACAGTGGTGTAGTCTACGTGATACGCGGGTATACGCCGTATACCCACTAGAAAATGTCAAGGATTTCCGTATACCCACTAGGAAATGTCAAAGATCTCCGTATACCCACTTTAAAAAGCGCGAGGATTCGTAACAACATCGTTTTGTGAAAGAATTTATTCATAAATTCACCCCGCCGTGACGTCTGTGTTTGCGCAGCGACACGGATCGAATCGCGGAATCCAGCAACAAATGTAACAGCCTACTGTAAAGCGGAACGTCACGCAATTTGGCCATTTTGAATGAATAAATCAAAAGTAATGATGCAATGAATCAAATCTCGATATGTATTAAGTGTCTATGAATATTAAAGCTCAGAAAGACTGCTATTGAAATAAACTCGGCATGTTCTGCGTGTTTCTGTGAATGAGCGCTCAATGTGTGCTCTAGGCTACTACACACTGACGCGCGCGTGACGCTCGTGGTGTTTTCAGCGTCTATGGAGGACATGCACACATTTGAACTTCATCGCAGAGCTTTTATGAGAGTCACTTAACACGAATTTTACCATTTCATTTGATAAAACTATCGTCATTCATTCGTACCATATACACACTCTCTTCATGACAACCTGTCAAAATCAAAGTTTTGTATAGGCTAACTTGAATAAAATATAACAGAAATATATTATTATTGCACAGTAGAGTATACTTCAAGTAGGCCTAATAATAATAGTTTATTAAAACACACAGAAGCTCAAATGTCTTTAATTTACAACCCACCAAAATAAAAGTTTGTAGAGATAAATAAAGTAACTCGAGGGAATTATGAAAGAAATTGCATAGTAAGATGTACATTTTAAAATAACAATAATGAAATATTTTAAATAATTTTAAAGGAATATCACATCTTTTAATTGTCAGCTGATAAAACCCGGTGGGGGGGGGGGGGGGGGGGGTCTGGTATATCACAGTATACTCACTACAAAAAACTAGACTACACCACTGTGGCTCCAATCTTCACAAGATGTTATATAGTGTGCAAATGACACACTATATGGTGTGTGTGTGTGTGTGTGTGTGTGTGTGTGTGTGTGTGTGTGTGTGTGTGTGTGTGTGTGTGTGTGTGTGGTGTGTGTGTGTGTGTGTGTGTGTGTGTGTGTGTGGTGTGTGTGTGTGTGTGTGTGTGTGTGTGTGTGTGTTTTTTGTGATATATGAGGACACAAATGTGTATAATGACATGGGTATTACACTGGTATTACAACTTACACGTGAAATATGAGGACATTGCATGCGTCCTCATATTTCAAATAGCTTAAAAAACATAAAAAACAATGTTTTTTTTTCAAATGTTAAAATCCAGCATGTCTCCTGTAAGGGGTAGGTTTAGGGATAGGGGCAGTGTAGGGGGATAGAATATATAGTTTGTCCAGTATAAAAACCATTACGCCTATGGAATGTCCTCATAAGTCACAAAAACAAACATGTGTGGTGTAGTTGTGTGTGTGTGTGTGGGTGTGTGTGTGTGTGTGTGTGTGTGTGTGTGTGTGTGTGTGTGTGTGTGTGTGTGTGTGTGTGTGTGTGTGGGTGTGTGTGTGTGTGTGTGTGTGTGTGTGTGTTTTGTGTGTGTGTGTGTGTGTGTGTGTTGTGTGTGTGTGGAGAGTGAAAGGAAGATAAAACCGAGATAAATTAAGAAGAATTAGGGACATAGTGATGCAGGAAGAGAGAGTAGTAAGATGGAGAGAAACGCACATAATTAGATAGATACATGGGTCTTCCACCTCTGTGACTGTAGATTTATGTGTTGAGCGGAGCCAGGAGGCCCTCAGTGAGACGGGCACAGGGCAGCTGTGTTGTTTCAGAGCCTGTATTTTACTGTTGGCCAGCAGTTGGCTCTTTAACCATTTGGAATGCTCCACATTCCTCAGGGTTAATAATACTCGGAAGGGGGGGGGGGGGGGGGGGGGTTCTGCGGCTTGACGGGGGAAGGGCTTCAGTGTCCATGGTGGTCACACGCCATTTGTCATTAAACACAGCGACCCCGCTCCTCTTCAATTACTGTTTACCCTGATGAAACATTAGCCTCTGAACTTTGGGTTCTCTGAGTCCCTTTGTCTCTCAAACTCTTAAACGCTCTTTTGATTTCTTCAAAATCTACAGATACACACTTTGTAGGGCTCCTAGTTTTACATGCCATGATGAGTTTGAACCCGCTCTTTGATGAGTAGATGAATGTTTGCTTTTTTGAGTTTGTGTGCACAGTGGGTAAGTGTACATAAGCATGCACATGTTTGTGTGTGTTCGGCCACTGTTATCACAGATTCTCGTCTCTCTCTCGCGCACGCGCTCGCTGGTGTTGTCAGGGTGTTTGATGTTTGTCTCAGATAGCTGATGAGTATCAGTGCTCGTTAAGAAGATTAGAGAACGGGCTCATTTGCATGTGTTCGTTATCTCATTAGATTGATATCGGGGAGAAAAAGGGCTTGACCGCAGTGCCTTCACACTCTGCTCTTGCTTCAGGCAAACTGATGTATGCTCTGCACTGTAAAGTATTACTCACAATCAGCTCTGTTCTGGGCCTCCACGGAGCTGAACACATAATTAGCAAGTTTTCCGCATGCTCCTTTGCTTAAGAGGGTCAACATTTTAACCTTATTCTGCCCTACATGAATCCACAGGAAGTTTCAAAGGGGGTTTGGTTGTATCCTAATGAGAGAGAAATGTATCTTAAAGCAAAATTGTACAGTTAAATGTTTGTTTTCAGTGTTGGCTCACATTCTGTATATAGTCTTTCTCTTTTTGAGAATCAGTGCAGGTCTTGAGGAACTTAGGCTTGCTCATTAGCTCAAAGCTCATTAGCATCACAGAAAGCAAGTCGCAAGGACAATCTCTTACTCTAAATATGGCTCTTAAATGATTTTGCATGTTTTGCCCGTATTTTATTTGACATAAAAATACATAAGATGATTTCAGCAAACATTTCTTTGCAATATCAGCTCATGAAATTGTCCTCTGCACTGGTTTGGGCTCAGTAATCTGGAGATTGTGTTTTGATAGATTCCGGCCTAAGATGAAAAATACTATGATGGCAAATGATTTAGTGAAAATTACATTTTAGCTACTTAATGCATCTGACATGTGAGAACTTTGAGTTTGTGTCAATTGATCTATTAGTTATAGTAAAAATATAAATTCAGATATTTACATTCGTTCCTGTCACAACATTTGATGTGTTTTTAGGACTAGTAGTGAAGTTGTTGCCAAATTCTATCTTTGATTTGACCTAATCTTTAAATTATGAGCAAACAAATGCATACCTGTTAATTATTTGCAAGCTAATGACACAATGTAAGTGTAACTTAACCAATTTTCAAACCGCTTTGTATTGTTGCAGTGTCGGTTGTATATGTACATTCTCATTTGCGAAATTCATGTTTGTTTGTCAGCAAAAGTCCACCGGATGATGCAAAACGTGTCATCTGGCAGATTTTTTACAGCTCCAGGGCTTTTGTGAAAACTCCAGTTTGTACTTTTATCAAGTCTGATCGACAGAGGGTTATTAACAGAACAGTTATTGTAAGGGTAGGTTATTCACTGAACATTGTATAATACTTTTACTACTCTTTAAACAGCATTATGGTAAAAATGGAACACTTTGTTAACAGATTTCGTACCTGTACGTGACGGCAGTTTGCTTCAGGTGGAACTGACAGAACGGCAGTTTCTTTAAGTTTTTTTCCTCTACATTTGGTCTAAAACACTGTTTATGAAATGTTGAATACAAACATGGAGGTCTTTCAGTTTTTCCATCACAGTGTTCTCTCCACATTTACGATTCTTTGCAGCCTTTAGCTGCCTTCAACGCGCTGGATCCTTCACTGGAAACCGAAAGTAACTCACTCCCACTATGAGTTCCATTCTTTGAATTCTTGCTTCAGGGATAAATACAGGGATAAATATATTTTTATACCAGTAAAAGCTCTTTCATGTCGTTGCGATGTTATATTGTGTCTATCAAAATAAAACTGATAAAAAATGTAGACCCCAATTCTTTGGTATTTAAATAGCATAGGCTTATGTTGAACTTTATTCTTGTGCAAACAGATGCAGTGTGCAGTACATAAAGTATTTAATAAAAATGTCTTTAAAATATATGTGTATTTAGACTAATTATTTCACTTCAGCTGTGATAAAGTATGCAAACGCAGAGCGAGCGTCACTACGGGAAGCTAAAAGTCTAAACAAACCATCACAATGGAGCAGGCTAACACAAGTGATACTGACATGAATAGTGTTAGATCATTTAAGCAATTGCTCATTAAATAATCTTTGAATATAAAATGTGTTCGTAAATGTATCTTTTATAGTTTGGTTGTGTAGGTATGTTGTATCACACATTCTGACCTGGCAGCCAATGAACATAAAGAGGTAGAGTTTAATGTCTATCATGCAGCTCTTATTTAACTGAAGGTCAGATGATTCTTCAGAGATTGTGTTCAATAGTTCTGTCTGCCATCTGAATTTGATTAATATGATCATGGTATTGTCTGGGTCTGATCTGACATATACTTGCAAGGTAGAGAAGTTATGGTAACACTTTATTTTGATGGTCCACTTTAGACATTCTTCTAATAAGTAACTTTGCAACTACATGTCAGCCATTAGTAAATAGTCTGCTTAATATCTGCTAACACTTTATTTTGATGTTCCGCCAAGAGATATTCTACAGCC
Source organism: Chrosomus eos (assembly GCA_036326025.1). Classification (NCBI taxonomy): domain Eukaryota; kingdom Metazoa; phylum Chordata; class Actinopteri; order Cypriniformes; family Leuciscidae; genus Chrosomus; species Chrosomus eos. The sequence goes on along the minus strand of CM070820.1, from coordinate 21,328,158 downwards.
TATAAGTAACTTTACAACTACATGTAAACGTATTCTACTAACACCAACACTAAACAGTCTACTACAGTCTACTAATACTCTAATGACTGGTTGTTGACATGTAGTTTCAATGTTCCTTATAGTTAGAATGATTAAAGTGGACCATTGAAATAAAGTTAATCCATCTCTTTCCTGCGTAAATAATTCCAGTGCCTTAAAGGTCAACTATGTAAACACAAGGATATATCTCTACCCCTTATACACGTTACATTTACCCTCACATGAATAAGACACGCTGCAGTAACTCTTAGCGACTTCACTACAATTTATAGCATGGTCCCTCTGTGGTCGACATGTCTCTTATTCAACAGTCGGCAGAATTTAAGTCTGTTCCATTGACCTCTGCGTTGTGGAGAGGCTGAGGCTGACAGTGACTATAGTTTCATGCTGCTAATCAAATTCTAGCTGAGGAGTGATGTTTCCCTGAAAAGTCCTCTGCATTGCCCCCAGCTTTGAATTGAAGTGTGGAGGTTCTGTTTCATTACAGCTCATAGGGAATTGTGTAGTCTTCTTACCTGGAGGGCAAAGGATAATGGCAATGACAATGGAACATACGCATCGAGGGGGGAAGCGTATACCCACACGGCAGCGTGTCGTGATATGCACCTGACTCTCCTCTCATTTCCATTGTGAAAACCCCAATATATCAAGGTATTAAGGCAAAGCATGAAAGTTTCTTGTGTATGTGCGTTCGTGTGATCCCTTAGGTGAGCAGTTAGACTGGGAAGGGACAAACTTGACATCTTCTTACATCTTTATTCGTTTCCTCTGGCTGATTTCTTATTTATCAGACTCCCTCTAGGTGGAGTCTTCAGGTCCCAGCGCAGTTCTCTCCACAGGTACCACCACTGATAAAAACACATCATCCCCGCCATATTCCAGTTCCTCTCAATTTGGTTTCAGGCAAAACACTTCTGCACTACTAAACGTGGTGGAGTCTGCCAGCCACTCCTTCCTTGACATCTCCTGTTCGATTCATCCACATATGTGACTGTCCGACAACCGTAAACGCTTGGGAATACACAGTCTTTTCCTTCTCTCTCTCCTCCCAACCTGCATTTCTGGGTCACGGAAGACATTTAAACTCCACTTATAATTAACAGCTATTTTTAAACGGAGTGAGAGAGAGTGGAAATAGAGCAGTGGTGAGGTAAAAAAGCATTAAAATTGCCCCAGATTCGCTATTGAATGGGACACATCACGGCAATGTGCTTGCTGATCAAAGTGAAAGGGGAAGAGTGGAGACGGGGCCGATCAGTGGGGATAAATGGATCTCTTATAATAGTGTAAGAATAGGGCCCATTTTTTACAGCTGAAACAATTTAATAACCGCATTCATTACAGACCACTCGCTGTCCACTCGCTATCTCTCGCTACTTCCTCCGCCTTTTTTTTTTTTTGCCTATGAAAGGAAAGGCTGGTTACAGCAGCCCAAGCTGAATTAAGGCTGTTTGAGGGCTGAAATGAAGATGTGCTAGCTTCCTCTGACACTCCTAAATGAAAACCTTATACAAGAGCAAGCAGTTATCACAGAAGCTCCCCAAGGACACGCTACACTCCTCAGCCTGCTAATTATATCCAATGCAAATGCACTGTCTGCATAGTTAGCGCTTGCGTTCAGCACTTATTTATATATTTCTGTATTATTTCATTCATTCATTCAGACCTTCCTGTGTCAGGGGGAATAAAAGAGACAGCTAATAGCATGAACTGAGTGAACTATTAGAAGCCCCTTCGCCTTTGTCTGTCTCGCTCGCTCATTTGCTCAATCTTCTCTCCTTCCTGATCTCCTTCCTTTCCACTCTCTCTCCTGTTGATCTGGTAGGAATGTATGCGGTCCTCTGAGAGGAAGTGCTATAAACACGTTCCGGTGGCATTCATAGGGATATGGTTCGGAAGGGCATCTTTATTAAAAGCGCTTTGTATTGCAGCCTGCGTGCGCGTGTTTGCCATCTTATCTGTCCATTAGCCTGCAGTGACCTGCCCACTGCCCTGTTCCTCTTCCTGCTTGCTTTAATGGGTAATTTAGTGATGCTGGCCTGACATATACTCCTTGTTTGTTGCTATGGTTACATGGTCATATATTCCCTCTCTTTCTTACCTGTGGAGAGTTTGGTCAGTAAAAATACATTCATTTCCCTGGAGAACTGGGGTCAGATGCATGGTTGTCGACTCTTAATTTTCTTACTCTAAGTAAACAATTTTGGTAATTTTTTGAATAAATCATATAAAGGTTTGTTACTGAGAAATTATGTTTTATAATAAGTCTAGACTATACATAGTTTATACATATTTTTGTGTGTGTGTGTGTGTGTGTGTGTGTGTGTGTGTGTGTGTGTGTGTGTGTGTGTGTGTGTGTGTGTGTGTGTTGTGTGTGTGTTGTGTGTGTGTGTGTGTGTGTGTGTGTGTGTGTGTTGTGTGTGTGTGTGTGTGTGTGTGTGTGTGTGTGCTTCAAACTTTAGAACATCTAAACACTGATTTTAAAAGTGACGGTAAAGACATTTTTAATGTTACAAAAGATTTATATTTTAAATAAAGGCTCTTTTGAACTTTCTAGTCATCAATGAATCCTGGAAAAAACAGATCAAGGTTTTCACAAAAAAATACAGCAAAACTGTTTTCAACATTATTAATGTTTCTTGAGCACCATTTTAGCATATTAGAATAATTTCTAAACTATCATGTGACAATGAAGACTGGAGTAATGACACTGAAAATTCAGCTTTACTATTAATTGAAAACAGTTATTTTAAATGGTAATAATATTTCAAAATATATAAATGTAGCCACGGTGTCGTAGTCTGTATGTGACATCAATTACCTCACATGACATGCTTCCTATACCAGGTGACTATGCAGTTCCGGCTGTGAGTCCTCTCTTATTTCTAGCACACACTCTCACAAGGTCATCCTTCTGAACTGCTGTCAGCAGGAGAGATATGAATTAAAAAAGCTGTTTCATCTGCTGCTCTATCTGTTTTGGTTTTGTTTTATTGTCCATGGATAGGGAAATAATAACTTGCTGTGGTCCAATGTACGGTGTTATATTTTTCACCAGGTTTTATGGCCTCCGTATGTATGTTATGACAGAACTGAGGCCGGGTGCGGGCCTGCACGTCTGATAAATGACTTGCTTTGTACCCCCCCCCCCCCCCCCCCAAAAAAAAAGAAATCATAATTCCACTTCCTCTCCAAAGCCTGTGTTGCGGCAAGCATGATGGGTGGTGCCACAGGCCCTGATTCATATATATATATATATATATATGCCTTCCTGCTGCTGGGAGATGTCATAATAATAACACGTAGTATTGGGCCTCCTTTGACAATGTACTTAAGAAATACAAAACAAGGATCGACTTCATCCTGTTCCTTTTGAAAATTTAGGATGGTTGTTGTCCCTGGTCAAGCCCCTTAAAAGTGCCCCCTGCCCTTCTTGGCCCTCTTCCTCTCGGGGGTTAAAACGCACCTTCCCTCTAAAGGTTAAAGAGGTCGCACATCTGCATGTGAAATGTGAACCCTTTGACATTCCACGGCTGGTCTGAATCCACTCGAGCCCTTTTTGTTAGCTTAAACACTAAAGTCGTGCCTAACAAGCTCACCGCAGAACTAAACATTGTAACACAAGCCCTCTCCAGTGACCATTTAAGTGAACATAAAAAAACGTGTGATTAATGAGATGGACGCACTTAAATGCAAAGAAAGGTGGATAGAGTATCATATCGTGCAAACTTCACAGGCTAAATTTTTTTTATGTTTATTTTACGATATTTGGATATGTTTAAGCTATATGTAATTATTATTTTGTAGGATTAAACTAAACTATAGAATGCATAAAATAGCAGAATATATTTATATTTATATACTCATATGTATGTCTTCCTGTTCATGCGGTTTCTAGACGCATAATCATATAGACAATATGCAGAAAAATAAGAATAATGTTAAATTTGTATAAAATATTATTCTAATATTATATATAATATAAATATTTTTTAATAATACATAATATAATATATATTATTTAAATATTACATATCATTTATATATATGAACTATAAATTATTATATTTATAAATGTAAAATCATAATTTCTGTTAAATCGGCATTCAAACTTTATTCGCAACTTTCCAATCTCATTCATGCATCCCTTGGTCAATAATCATAAGTAAACCCATCCCATTCGTTCACACAGTCTTCCCAGCGCTGTCCATTTTAGCTTTCATAATATCCATAAAATGGAAGAGTGCAGCTTTACTTGAACTAATAAAATGAGAGCTTACAGATGGTGATTGATGATCTTCATAGGGAGGTGGATCGCTCTCATCTTTCTTGAGATTTTTAGCATTACCTTGTTTGCAGGGGGGGGGTTGGGGAATAAATGTTTGATGTATGATACTCACACTTCTTTTGTCATAGATACATATCTTGGTTTGGATCTTCCGTACCAACCCTGGCTCAACACATTTGATACTTTTGACTGTGAATCCTGTGAACAATCTGTTTATTTTTGTACCTTTTTTTTCAAGTGGTGGGAATGTCTGCACTTGGGGGATGGGCCAAGAAGTGCACATTTGTCCGGTTTAAGCATTGCCAAGAAGTCATGGTAAAAATAACAGTGAACCACAGCGATACCCCCAAATGAACGCATGCAAACACACATACACTGAAGCTAACTCTTTTAACATCCTCCTATCAAAGATTAAAAGGTTTTTCAGTTGAAGTATGGGCCCTTTCCCTCCCTTTGAGGACTTAATATCCTTCATAGCACGCCAAGAACACACAACTTTTTAAATAATATAAATCACGTTTATGGGATCGGCTGTTTGCCTACTTTAACTCTTCTGCTGCAAATCAACGCCAGAGGAAATCCTCCTGGTGATGGTTGGGATTTGCTCTTGTAGTGCGTTAAGGATAGTGGGAGGGACATGGGCAGTCAAGCTTTCTCATGTGGCCTCTGTTCTGTTTGATAAGAAGCATCATCCAATGCAGAATCCACCTTGGCTTATCACATTTGATTTGTAATGCCTTTTCCCTTCAAAAAAAGCAACACAATTTCTCTGGCTTTAAGGGAACCCGGCAAACATTTATGAGATTTGTTTGTAGCCACTAACCGTTTCCACGTCGTGCTCTTCGACTTTAAATGCGGAGTACTTTTACAACGTGACAAAATGACCCTGTCTTAGACTGTCTGATAAAATGAATAAAGGGTCGAGGTGATGGAGTCCAATTACAGGCATAAATTGACGTAAATTGTAACCCGGGTCGACGTGGCCTTGCTTGCTCGTGTCCTTTCTTAAACTTGGACTTCTAACAAGAGTCATCTCATATTCATAGCCTATACGCTGCTCGTCCTCAAACTCAGCGTCCTCTCTCTCCCTCGCTTTTTCTCCCGTGGAGCAGAGGTACCTCCTCCAGTTGTCAGAGGATCCTGAAATGATTGATTGTTTCTCAGTGTGTCCTGACAGGAAATGTAGTAGCGTGGGGCCCCTAGGGTCCGGGAAGCCAGCGCCTCCTGATTAAGACCCCCACAGTAATCATTCCCACTGAGCCAACCCTACACAACACCCGTCAACAGCACAAAAAAAGGGAGAGAGTGAAACGAGGCTTTTCTTTTCTTTCGAGATAACACCGCCATCGCTAAGAGGCTGCTGAAAGTTTTCAACGCAGCCATCTCATTCTCGCCAGGGTTAAAGAGTAGTTTATATCAGTTGCGACTCAAAAAAGTGGAAAAGCAAAGGTCCTACACCCAATAAACTCTCGCTCTTCCATGCGAATGTAAACCAGACAAGCTTTAAACCTATTACAGGCGCGTAATAGCATTAAAGATAAAAATCTCATTGTTCCAGAGAGAGGAGGAGAGCAAAAAGAATGAGCCCCGCTCAGTATCACATGAGTGAGGTGAGAAAGAATTCAAATTACGCTGGAGTTGTGAGTTACATCTCCGTTGTGGTGAGGATTTGACTCCCTGGGTCACCGCACTATCTAAAACAGGAAATAAGGATGAGTTAACCCTTTCAAGCACCAATCACCTTTCATTTGTCACATCTGTGCAATTATGTGAGTGACGTGAGTGATTCTGTTGAATGTATTCATCTTATTTTCAAAGAACCTGTGCACTTAAACAAATATTCCGGGTTCAATTGGTTATTCTTAATCAACAGCATTTGTTGGAATTGTTGATTACCAAAATAAATAAAAAATACATGTTTTACTTAATCCCTTTTTTCCCAATGGGCCAAATTGTTTTAGGTATTTTATTTTAGGGTTTGAGTCATTTAGTCATTATGTTGTCTTGTCAACAAAGTTGTAAAGTTGGGAGCAGTGGAGCTTTACATTGAAACGATAGGCACTAAAATCATGCTATCATGCATATTGGTTATGTCTTGTGGCTCCACCTTTGAAGCATTAGTATTTTAATGTTTAGGGATTGTTTAATGCTTCATTGTAACCTAGATTGTTTTGTCTGTTTTTTTTTAAGATACAAGAAAAGTGGAAATTCATTTTTGTGGTAGGGGTGAATTCTGCTTGATTGTGACACTTTTCCCAAGTCGTATCAATGGCAAAACAAATCACAATCACCCTGAATTCACCCTAATCAACAGCCACAAATGCTGTCGATTGTGCTCAACTTGATTTGAACCTGGAATTTTCATGTAATGCAGTCTAATATTGTATTGATATTTAGACAAACAAACCAAACTAAATTTTGTGTTGTACATTTTGAAATGTACAAAACCATGTCCTAATCCTAATCCCTCTACAGATCCTATATACCTGGCCTAAACGATTTGAACAAATACTAGTAAACCCTAATGCTATTTGTATGAGTATTTGTGTAAGGCACAAACTTATTTCACAAGCAGAGATAAAGCATGTGACATTTGTGTTTTTTCAATGAACCGTTCTCCAATTTGAACCTAAGTGTGTCAAGTCACCTTGATCTGGCCTTTTAAACAGCTTATGTTGACTAAAGCACCCTGCCGCTGACTGTTTTTCTAGTGGGGCACTTCACAACCTTTGCTTCCCTTAATATACTGTAATACATAAAGTGGATTCTCAGTATATTTTAGAAATAAATATAGTTCTTGTGAAAGTTGTATCCAGGAATGTAAGGCAGATTCAGTTTGTATGTAAGTCCTCTTGGTACCAATAGGTGTGTTCAATAAGTCTACTCTAGTTCCATTCATCAGTAGTGGAATTAATTAAAGTAAATGGGAGGTAGTGATTACAGCTGGATACTGGGACCAGCTCCAGAACAAAGGTGTACAATGTGGAGGAATCCTAATCAAAGTTTGGGCCCATTCCAGCTTCACACATTACCCATTCTAGGCTCTGCTGAAAGATGGATCATCACACACTTAAGTTTCACAAGTGGAATCACTTGTCCCTCATTTCGCTGAGGTAATTCAGTCTTTGACTGATAATATTCTTAGACACAGCTCCACATACTTCTATGTCACCCCTAATGCATTTCTTTATTAATTAACTTTTTGACACACATGCTGAATGGCACATATTGATTTTGTCGACTTTAATTGATCGTACACTGCACTCCCGCGGTGTTGGGAGTATATAGTTAACAGACTTTGAGCCAAGACATGTAATGATATCTGGAAGCCTCGCCATGATTTAGTCCAAGTGCTACATTTTAGCCTGGCATGTTTTAGTGAGGGTTAATGTACAGTGTGTGATGCTGTCTGTCTCTGTGGCTGTTGCGTAGTTCAGCATGGGCAGCTACTGCATCTGTGTCTGGGAGAGCTATGCTGTCTGGAGGAGAACCATTCCAGTCACATCCCCTCCTCAGAGTCCCAACACAGATGGTTCCAGCTGCAGCAGCCACAGCGTGGTGCAACATCTGACAGCTCCAAAAATACACACTGATATAACCATAGAGAGAACACTTTCTGTTTAAATCAGAGAAACTAGCAATACTAAGGATGTTCAATGTTCAAAGATGTCCATTTACACACACACACACACACACACATATATGTATATATACGTATATGACTGTATTCATACTTATCCTCATTATTTTACATTAGAGATGACAGAGTGTTGTTTGCCCTGCAATTGTTTTAAATTTAGCCTATAAATATCCATTTTTATACAGCATCCATATCTCTTTACAAAACGCTTTTAACAATGGGGTTTTCCTAAGCTCTCATTGACAAATTACTTGTGGAAAAGATCTAAATGTATCCGCTTGTTCCCGGAGAGGTGGAATCCTTACCAGAGCTAATGGAGCTCCTCCTTTCATACAGATTTATTATGTATGCACATTATTTATACTGTCTGCAGGTACGGGGATGATGAGACATGGTGTTGTCAGCCACGCTACTTTGATTGTAGTAAAGCAGGGAAACATTGACTTTGTCTTGTTAGTAAAATTTATTTCCCCCCAAATGACAATTCTTTAAGTAGAAGCCAGGCAGTCGGCCAGGGCTGTGTGTCATACATTGCCATTTGCAAGCATAGTGCATATTTTAAACTGTTTTCTAAGGATTGTATAGGCATAGATCTTCCCTTTGCATCCCTGCTATAATGAACAGGCCTGTCTGAACTAATTCAAATTTGGCATATTGCATTGAGAGAAAGAGAGAGAGGCAGGGAAGACATAGACTTCATCAGGGACTTCTGGTCAGAGGGTTGTTTGTGATTATTGTCAAACCTACATAGCTCTACCCGTCTGGTCCCTGCAGGCCAATCGATAGAAATGCATCTCTATGTTCAGAGGAGATGGAGAGGGGTTGTTATGCCCACCGTAAACAGGGTGGAGTTTTGAGCCTGCCTGAAATATGATGCTTTGTGCAAAAGGCATTCATCAGCTCCATGCAGAAATCAATCGGAAGATGAGGAAGAATTATTGCTTTGACATGCAACAGCAGTCGTGCATATGTCTGGCTCACAAGCCGCGATGAGGGCAATTTCACACTGTCAGTGACTCTCTGCAAGTTGTGCTTCTGTTTTTTCTGTCTGTCCGTTCGTCGCTCTGTCTATCTGTCGTTCTATCTGTCTGGATTATTGATTATTGACTGTGATAGGTTTTTAGCTATGAGAAGCAATCATTTCCATTTCGTTATCAATCCTTGGTCATGTTTATAAATCATCATCTTTTTAATTTGATATAACTCTTTTTAATTTGATATAACTTATGAGCTTTATTAATTGACCATTTCCAACACTTTTGTATATACATTTATCCTGGAAATTGATATGTATGATAGTTATGCTCTCTTATATTAAAAAATACTGATATCATATTTAATAAATATTATATATTTTATATAATTGATATTTAAAAATGAAATATGTAAAATAAAATAAAAGCAACCAACATATGACTCCAGATTTGTGACTCAATCTCTTTGTTTTAATTCAAGAAAATAGGAGCACAGAGGATAAAGTCCTCAGTCCATTTGAGGTTGAGTATATGTGTGTGTTCTATGCAAAATGTCAGTACTTTATTACCTCAGCACTCACATATTGGATTTGCACATTACAATTCTCTGGACATCAAATATTTTCATTGTGCTGCAGTAATGTGTTTAGGTGATCTATAAAACATTATTATTTAAAACAAGGCTCTCTATGGATTGCTTATGAGGCATGCTTATCACTAGATTGATTTGACCTTTCCATGATGGCTGTTCAAGATAAAAAAAAATAAAAAAAAACATACTTATTGCCCTTTTTGCCTATGTTGTCAAATATATCTGATAAACATTATAGGATTAGTATGGAAGCTTGTTTCCGCACCGGAATAAATAAAATGTAAAAGATAATTGCGACTTTTCATCTCAGAAATCTGACTTTTTTTCTCACAATTGCGAGTTTACATTTCACAATTCTGATTTATGTCAGACTTATAAATGCAATTGCAGTTATAATGTCAGAATTGCGAGGATTTTACCGATTCATTTGAGAAAATCTATCGTCATTTCATAAACACACAGAAACTCGAAGGTCAAAATAAAGGTTCAGTTTAACTTGAAGTAATTGTGACAGAAATTTATTACTAATTCATACGAATGAGTATGAGTAAATATGAGGTGGCTAAACCCCAGTGAAGGGGCAGGGGTAGGTCATTCGTACGAATTCATACGAATTGGGCAACTCGTAAAATATGTACGATTTAACAAAGATCACACAAATTAGTATGAGTGAGGTATGAATTTGTACGAATTAGCCACCTCATAAAATACCTTCGAATTGCGGCTAGATCGGGTGGTACTGTACAGTAGAATTTAGCTACGTCTCAATGTAGTCTCAGCCTCAGACGTCACGCCCACAGAACGTTGGCTAAACGTCTGATGCATATGGTACACTTAACTAGCCTGACTACGTCAGACTTCCTACTTCCGCTAATTTCATTTCGCTCCTGTAGTCAGTCTGAGATAGCGGCCTATCTTTCTGTTTTCCACCGGCCTGAAAACAGCCGGGCCAATCAACGAACAGAAGGCGGGCTGAAAGCCGTCACGTAGTCGTTAAGCGCCGAGTTTAAGATTAGGTCAGAGAAATCGAAAACGACCGCGGATAGGGAGACGCGGATGCAACTCGTTCTGTTTTGGAGAATATTCTCGGCATTAGCAAACTGAAGCCCGAACAAGAAGAGTGTGTATTAAACATTTTGAATGGAGGTGATGTTGTGGCCCTACTCCCTTTGGGAAAAGTTTAATTTATCAACTATTACCGATCGTCAGCGAGAAACTGGGGAGCCTTTTGACAGGTCAGTGTCTCCTTTCTTTTCCAGGTCTTAAATACCGTAAAACTTCAAATAATAGCCGGGCTTTTATTTGCCTAAATCGTCGAACTGCACCGGCTTGTATTTGAGACAGGCGTCTATATGAGACAGGCCTTTATAGTGTTGAGATGTTGTTCATTGAGATGTTGTTCCTAGAGTCTCTAATCTCTTAAAATCCCCAAATGCTCTACGTGAAACTGCGGTCGTACGATCTTTTACTATCTTGTCGATTGATTTTGATTAATATTTGCGAGGGAGAGAGAGCAAAATAGCGCTCCTAGAGTGCGCGCGCGCGTCTCTCTCTCTCTCTCTCTCTCTCTATCTCTCTCTCTCTCTCTCTCTCTCTCGCGCGCGGCCCTGTCAAGCGCAGCAGTCATTCTATTACATCACTCACCGATCAAAAAAGTCGTTGACAGCCATGTTCACTCCGGTATTTCGCTCGCATCATCAAGTGTTTACATCAGGTTACAGTGGAAGTTCAAGTTCGATCATAGATTTGAGTTTGATGCATGATGTCTGTAGTTCGATGCGGCTGTGTCAGTGCATAACATACGTCATAAATAAACTTATCTGATTGGCTTACGGTTAACCAACGATTTTAAACTTCAGAAATCGCCCCCTAGCGAGTGAGAAAACACTTCTCTATTATGCTATGCCAGACTCTGTCTACGAAGCAAAGTGAAGTAGCAGAGTCTGGTATTACCAGGCTAACACTTAACTGGAAACACTTCAGGAATGTCAAAGTCGTCATCTGATTGGTTGAATTTTATCGGATTTCCGGGGGCGCGAGTGCCGCGTTTATTTTCGGTCCGGCGGGAAACAAAGCGCAGACGTGTGATTGCGGAAGAAAAACAGTTGTGTTTACATGAGTGACAATGAGCATTTATCAAGATCAGCTAAACGTAGTAAACGTAGTAATCAGTAAACGTAATCAGCAATGACTTACTGCTTGTTTTCTTCTCTTTCTTTGATTTTCTATGCTGACTGACTTGTTGCACGCTGGTCTGTTGTTGTGGGGACATTTCCACGCCCCGAAACGTGACGCTGGACAAAGCGAACTGTAATTGGTTGTTTGACATGTCGGTCTAACGGCCTTATGGGCGGGCCTTGGCCAAAGAAAGCTGCTATGAATTCCAGACCTTCAGTCTGAAGGTCTGGCTACGCGAGACTAGTCTCAATGTAATAATAATATATGTATTATTTATACAGTGACGAATATGCAGTGTTATTTTACATGTATTTACTAGTTATTTCTGTACCTGAAAACTGTTAAACCTATCTAAAAGCACTGTTTATTCAGCGCAGTCTCATCCCAAGAAGTCACATACTGACGTCTTGGGACGTCTTTTGACCATACGTCAATATCCGCCTTTTTAGGGTACCCTTAAACGTCGGTTAGCTGACGTTATCGGATCCTAACTCTACCCCAGACCTAAACCTACCCCTAAACCTACCCCGTCACCTATTGACGTTAAAGGTAAAGCGTCAGTTGTATGACGTCCCAGGATCGTCATTTACCGACGTTTAGGGGTACCCTAAAAAGGCGGATATTGACGTATGGTCAAAAGACGTCCCAAGACGTCAATATATGACTTCTTGGGATGAGACTGTGTTAGTTTATTTCATGTCTACCTTTGTTCTGTTGTATATTTATGTTGGCCTGCTGAATGTTACATAAATGGATTCAATCCATGTTCAATAGAAATGATTTGATGATGAAGCAATAAACTAGCTAGTATAACTTAATACATGGTTTTTAATCTAATAGCAGGTAACAAATATCGGTATTGATTATCATCAATAATAATTGGCCAAGGAGATACATTATAAATGTAGACACACAATAATGGGTAAGTTGTCACTTAACCGTTGCCATTAAAAGTGCAGTATGGTGTTAGAATATGTTATTACAATAAAATATTATGTCTATTGATATTTCAACCAGATTCCTGCTTGTTCTGAAAAAACTTTTTTATGGTCATTCAAGATGTCGTTTAAGAGCCCTTAATTTATATTTAGTGGCAACTGGAGCACATGCAAAGAGAGTGGTTTCACCGGACCATACAGCTTTTTAATTTCCCCTTTGTCATTATTTACCAGGCATATCTCAATCCTGGTCATGAGGCTTTATGCATTAATCAAAGTCTGGCATATCTATGTAAAGTGATTCTGCATGCAAGTGCCTGTGCATTTATTGTGTGGTGTGTGTGTGTGTGTGTGTGTGTGTGTGTGTGTGTGTGTGTGTGTGGTGTGTGTGTGTGTGTGTGTGTTTTGTGTGTGTGTGTGTGTGTGTGTGTGTGTGTGTGTGTGTGTGTGTGTGTGTGTGTGCGTGTGCGTGTGTGCGTGTTTAGAAACAGACAAACTATGGATTGATGTGGCCTCGGCACTGAAGGGTCCGCTCCGTTATCTCGTGATAATTAAAATCAACCTCATAAACATTATTGACTCATGCTGCATCTGCGCTGCAACTCCTGCGACTTTGCAGGTTTGTAAAAATGCATCTTAAAACATAAAATACTGCATATTAAGTCCCACATATTTCCCCTTTATGTCGAACATTTAGATGTGGTTAAGTTATCATAATGTGCAATAAAACCTGCATGAGAAATCTGTAATCCACTTTGGAAAATTGCTTATGATACAGTGTTAAACATCATCGCTGAAAAGGGCTTTTCAGAAGCGCATGCCAGGTTTATTGTGCCATAATTTAACCATACCTCAATGCAAAGGCAGTAAATATAAATTTATTAGTGGCACACTTAAACGGGCGGACCCCTGTGAGACAGGGGTCTAATAAGAGCTTTGACTGGAGCATGTTGCTTTCTTGGCTGGCTCTGAAAGCAGAGATGTCTCTGCTTTGAGGGATGTCTGGTCTACATTAGGCCTACTTTGACACTGTAATTGACAGTTCCGGGTAAACGGTTTTAATCAGAGTTCAGTGTGTCTCAGACTAATTCCACAGGAAAGCATCAATAAAGAGATCTGAGTGAGGGTGTAATCTGGTATGGATTACGTTTCAAACGGTGGGCTGTCACTCTTTCATTCTAAAGGAGTGTTGACTGTACAGCCGGTGCTATTACTTAAGCAGGTTACTGTTGTGCACGCTACGAGAAAGAGTTGTGAACCGTAGACCTGAAAGCCAGGATGTGGTCTTTAGTGGCAGCACTTGCTGTTGTAGGTGCTGAGGTGAGAGTATAGCAGGTATTCAACACAAATCTTTATTAAAGCCCATATTATTATGTGTAACTGTTTTGAGTGTGGACAAATTTTCGATTTATATCATTATCAGTGTCGTAACAGACTCTAGAGACTCTATTTATATTATTTTTTACCGTATTTCATCCAACTAAGTATTCTCAAAAAAATGTATAAAAGTACATATACCTCATACATAATAAACCATAGATGTACACTAACATTCCACATAAATCCATAAGTTTTACTATACCTAAAATTAAAAATACAATTACAAAAAAATCCAAAAAAATAATATAGACTTTTTTTTTTTCAAATCGTCAAAAATTAAAATGCAACATTTGAGTGTAAATAATATGTGTATAATGTAGCTGGGATGATAAATAATATATACAAGCCCAAAATGAACGAACAAATCTGAAATATAACTGAAAATCTGAATAGCCGACATATCATACTATATCTTCGACTTTCTAATTGCTGTAATTCTAGATTAAACAAGAAAAAAATGTCTCTAGATCTTTAAACATAGACACTCTCTCCAGCTCTGTCATCTGGAAACATTCTTAAAGAGCTGTGCTGAGTTTCCTGAGCATGTCCAAAATCTTTTCCCATCTGCTTTGTGGATGTGTGAAAGAAAAGAAAAAAACAGAGAGATGCTCAAGATGCCAGGTCCCTGTCTTATTCAAGCTTTCCAAGAAAATAGTTGTCACAGACTCTTGAACCTCTGAGAACAAGTGTCTGAATGCATATGTTTCCAGAACAATTATTGTTTTGTAGAAGAGGCTTTGGAGATGGTCCACATTCCTGCAGTGTATGGGCTCCGCTACAGCGAGAGGACTTGTGTGCGCTGTGGCCTGTGAAACTTGTCATGCTGCAGTTATCACTGGAGGCACAGGTGGGTTTCATACACACTAACACACACACACACACACACACACTCTGTCAAACACAAGCTATTAGCCATATATCATTCCCAAAACAATTTGAAAACAATTAACGCTGAGCCAGGCTGTCACTGACTAAGGCAAACTCAGTCACCGTGCACAGCACACAATGTAATTACTGTGTATCTAACTATTGAGCCTTGTCATGCATTAAATTTGCCTCAATCTCAGTGGTGTGTGTGTGTGTGGTGTGTGTGTGTGTTGTGTGTGTGTGTGTGTGTGTGTGGTGTGTGTGTGTGTTGTGTGTGTGTGTGGTGTGTGTGTGTGTGTGTGTGGTGGTTGTGTGTGTGTGTGTGTGTGTGTGTGTGTGTGTGTGTGTGTGTGTGTGTGTGTGTGGTGTGTGTGTGTGTGTGTGTGTGTGTGTGTGTGTGTGTGAAAAAACATGAAAAAAAAACTGCCTTTAGTAGAGCAACTGGACATTGACATTGGAGAAGTTGCCATGATCTTTCAAGACATGTTTCTACTACAAGATCTGCTCTTTGAAGCTGCTTGGCTGCAGACAATCCTGTTGTTTTGGCCCAAACAGGAACTGAGGTCAGGCCTGGCACCGGTAGACCCCGCTTATGTAATGAGAGGGAGCCCTTTGGGTAAGTTCTTTATGCATCTCCTGGACCAAACCCCATAAAACGTACCTATATAAACCAAGCTGTGCACTCACAAAGGCTGCTGGGGTCATTTCAGTGAATGCAGCCTGTATTGATAATCTCTTATTTTTTATAATCTTTCTATCCTATTTTTTTTTCTTTTCGGGGTGATGCAATACAATATAATGAAGAATAAAATTCTTGAAACGAAACCCTTATTACATTGTAATAACACTCTTATTAAACTGATTCACTGCTTGTTAGTTTGTTTAAATTTTAAATATTTAAAAAGTTGTCAAATCAGAGTCATACGCAGAAGCATAAAAAATATAAAACATTGTATGATAATTTAACCAAGACAAGGCAAGATGTAGCTGTAAAACTCCATAAAAAGTTATGATATATATGTATGCTGTTATACATAATATGTTATATAATATGTGCTGTTGTTATTGTGTGTGTGTGTGTGTGTGTGTGTGTGTGTGTGTGTGTGTGTGTGTGTGTGTGTGTGTGTGTGTGTGTGTGTGTGTGTGTGTGTGTGTGTGCGTGTGCGTGTGCGTGTGCGTGTGCGCGTGCGCGTGCGCGTGCCTGTGTGCGTGTGCGTGTGCGTGTGCGCGTGCGCGTGTGTGTGTGTGTGCTTGTTTTTGTGATATATGAGGACACAAATGTGTATAATGACATGGGTATTACACTGGTATTACAACTTACACGTGAAATGAGGACATTGCATGCGTCCTCATATTTCAAACAGCTT
Organism: Chrosomus eos; assembly: GCA_036326025.1. NCBI lineage: Eukaryota > Metazoa > Chordata > Actinopteri > Cypriniformes > Leuciscidae > Chrosomus > Chrosomus eos. The sequence goes on along the minus strand of CM070820.1, from coordinate 21,311,895 downwards.
AAAAAACATAAAAACAATGTTTTTTTTTAAATGTTAAAATCCAGCATGTCTCCTGTAAGGGGTAGGTTTAGGGATAGGGGCAGTGTAGGGGGATAGAATATATAGTTTGTCCAGTATAAAAACCATTACGCCTATGGAATGTCCTCATAAGTCACAAAAACAAACGTGTGTGTGTGTGTGTGTGTGTGTGTGTGTGTGTGTGTGTGTGTGTGTGTGTGTGTGTGTGTGTGTGTGTGTGTGTGTGTGTGTGTGTGTGTGTGTGTGTGTGTGTGTGTGTGTGTGTGTGTGTTGTGTGTGTGTGTGTGTTCTTTTTCGAGGCAAAAAATATATAATGATTACTAACATGTATTAAAGGCATCAGACAAATTTTATTGATTTAATTGATTTTTCTTTTCTTGAAAATTGTGTAATATATATATTTTTTTCAAACATGGAATTGACATGAACACAATCCACTTCTAGACATACATTTTAAAGAGTGTTTTTTTTTCTCTGTGTGTGTGTTGCAACCGTGTATCACATGAAATACGTTCTGAGGAAACTATTTTGCAAATCGCAATTTCGAGGCAGAAAAATATAATGATTATACTAACATTTATTAAAGGCATCAGACAAATTTTATTGATTTTTAATTGATTTTTCTTTTCTTGAAAATGTTGTAATATATATATGATATATGATATATATATTTATTATATATATATATATATATATATATATTTTAAACATGGAATTGACATGAACACAATCCACTTCTAGACATTGTTTTAAAGAGTTGTTTTTTCTGTGTTTTGGACAGTCCTATTAAATTATATTGAAGTGGGGAGTGCTGACCTGGGTCTATAAGCAACCACTTACACCCTAGCAACTGCATAGCAATATGTTACCAACCACTCCTTCCTGGGCATGATGCTTGTCTAAATGACTGTTAAATGAATACTTGAATAATAACGTGAAGCTGGGAAAAGTTACCTGTCTGGCTTACAACTTCAGATTTCCTCCCTGGGTCTCTCTGTATGTCAGCGTGCATGTTAACTGTTGGCTAATCGGTAGCTCTCAAAGAGCACCCTCGGCTCACCTGGGGGCTCCCAATCCTATTAGCCTAACTGTCCTGATGGCACGCATCGGGAGACTGTGGCGTTTGATCACTGGTGCTTAGCCGAGAGAGTTGTTTTTCCGGCTGATAAGTGCAGAGGGAAGAGAAAGCTTTAAAAGTACAGACTTGGCAACCTGATCTCCTTAACTCTCATCAGAGAGAGGGAGAGTTCAGCACCCCACCTCTTGTTTTGACACCCCTGTGCGGTTGGAGGCCTTTAAAGTGCTGATAGTGGCTGAGAGGCGTGACGACGCACATTACTCTTTAGCTGTGTTTGTTGAGTGTGTGTGGAGTGTGTGGCTGAGAGTTCTATGTGTGCTGTATAATCTGCCTCATCACACGTTTGAGTAATTTAGTCATTTGGGTCATTAAAAATGGAAATCGCATTAGTTCGTTTTGTTATATTACTTAATTTTTTCACATTATGACAATCAATTAATCAACATAAGGATTACTTCAAAATATTTGTAATACTTGGTGTTATGCACTAATATGAAAAACTGATTATTGTTGTTGTTTAGTCCTTACTTTAATGAAAATGTATTAAACAAAACATGTTTTCCTGGTAAAATTGCTTGCATTGGTAATTATTTCATAGACTTTTCCTGATTCCTCAATTTCACTTTCTATCCTTTTAGTCTTAGTGAAATCCTTTTGACAAACAAGTTGAATGTATTTAACGACATAATCCTCCAGAAGGTGAGAAACATAGTTTCTTGTTATTGGTGTAATATTTATCGAATATTATTGGTGTAATATTATGAATAGTTATAAGGATAGTAAAAAAAGTAAATTACTTTTGAGTTGACACAATAATGTAAGGTGGCTATGTTTTGTTTCCAACTTAACATCTATCATTTTAATATTCTGAACAACTTTAACTTATTATGCTATAATTAATAAAGTTTAAGTATCAGAGTGTTTTAGTTTTATCTGTTTGCTCTGTTCCGATTCTTAGTTCCTAGTTAGTGTCCCTGTTTATTGATTAGTTTCCATAGTTCCTGATTTTTTGCACATGTTCCGTATCTCTTTTGATTACGTTCTCTGAGTATATAAGCCCTGCCTTTCCCTACTTCATTTGTCCAATATTGTTTGTGCCAAGTGGTTGTTACTCTAATTCTTCTGCGTTCCCCTTGATTATTAAAAGACTGTTTCGTTTGACTACTCCCTTGTCTTGCGCTTTCTTGATACAACACCCACACATGACACTGAGCTTGATTGGACCATATTTCTAAAAGTTTGCTATACCTTTTAGAAAAATACTGTCTTAAATTGCAAACAGAAACATATTAATGTTTTTACAAATTACAGTTAAAAAGATAATTTGAGCGTTTTGGTATTTAAGTTATGAGTGTATATGTGTATTTAGAAAGGATGTCCTGCGTTTTTGTCAAGCTCTACCTTGTTTATCTCTCTCTCTTTCTGTTTTGTCAGACTAGGGAGTAGTAGGGTGGTCAGTAATGTTTTGTGCAGGCATTACTCTATTGGTAAGCACCAGGCTCCCCCGTCCTGCTCGCTGGCTCAGAGACCCATGTGTTTCCAAATGCCTCTGGATGGAAAATCGAAGCACCGCTTCTCTGTTTATAAAGGAGCCATTCCGTCACCTCGCCTGGCCAAAACTCGCTACAAATTGGTGACAGCACCAACGCACACATACACACACTCACACATAAACGTCTACGGAGTTGACTGAAAGCAGTTTGGGCTGTGTTCATTTTTATTACTAATGTCAGGAGAGAGGTGATAGGTGGCTAATGCGCACACACACACACAGGCACACTCACACTGAAAGCCTTGTTGTGTGGCCTAGCCAAAAGCCTCGAGCACTGTCAAAACCACACAACACTGCTTGGTTAACTGATTTCCTAAGAAACAGGTGGAGTAGAGAAATCGACACTCGATGAAGAAACAGCGAAATTAAAGGGGTCATATAATGGTACATGCACTTTTACAAGTTGATTGTACTGAAATGTGTGTTGGCAGTGCCTGTACACAGACATCATATAATGATAAAAATCCATCCAGTGGTTTTGTTTTAATCTCCTTACATGTTTTCCCCTGCCTCAAATCAAGCCGTTCGAGCCTGTGACGTCACAAGCTCGCACGCCCCTCCCACGACTGTTGATTGACAGTAGCGTTTCAACACAGACCCGCCCTCGCTCGTGAGTGAGCTGTCAATCATAGTTCGTCATTGTTTACACTGGAGCAGAATGGCGGCCGTCTAAGCGATTGTGGTGTTCTGTTCTTGGGTGTAATAAGGAACACAGCAGTCATTTTAATGTTCCTAAATCCGAACCGCTGAAGGCAGTGGCTGAGTTTTGTTTATGATGGAAATATTCACGACGAGCAACGTCAATGCGCTCATGTTTGCGCAAATCATTTCTCACCAGACTGCTTTTTAAACGAGGCGAGGGTCAATATAAATCAGGTTTAGCTAAGAAGCTGCTACTGAAAAAGGAATCGGTACCAACTAGCGCTATTCGTGTTCCTGCTGGACCTCCAGAAGAAGTGAGTGTAACGTTTTATTTATTAACCTTTATATGAATCTTTGCAAATCCCTTGTACGCTTCACGATGATAATGTTTACACTCGGGGTGCATTACGGCATGTGTTCTATGTAACGTTACGACGTTCTCAATATAATTCATAATCCCACGTTTATAATGAAAAACGCGTTAGAGGTGTTGTGTTATTAAAAACTGTGTAAGTTACGCAGTGTTACAGTTAACGTAACAGGAATATTAACAGGAATATCAATGCAGTTACAAAACTATAGATGTACTTAAAAGTTTTCTTAAAACATAAAACATTTTCGTACTGCACTAAACATAAAAATACAGCAAATTCTTAGTTATCCTTCAACTACTGCTAGAATCATTACTGACATGACCTCATGTCCGTTTCATTCACGAGTTGTACCTAACACTGAGATAATGTCACGCATCATTGACAAGCCTACATTTACAAAAAAAAAAGAAAAGTTTTTCCAACATAAATCTGTCAACGAACTAACCTATAACTTACATTAGTAACGTTAAACACATAGCGTTTGTATCTCACAACTCTAACGTTACCCTGCCAGTACATACAAAAATAGATCAAAGTGACATTGTTAACCAACCATTCAGAAACGTCCTGCTCGAGCCTTAATTGTTGAACAACTTCGAGGCGCCATCTTGTTTCGGGTCCGACTCCGGTTCAAACTGATACGGTTGCACAGATGTGTCCTCAGAGAGAATCCCGCTGCCATAATAAACCCTCAACTGTTGTCAAGTTAACACTCCACGTGCGTTGTGTTACAGCGCCCACAGAACAGAGGGGCGGAGTCAGCGAAGCTCATTATCATTTAAAGGCATATGCACTTAAACGGAGTGCTGAACACAGAGCTGTTTTTGAGCAGGTAAAATGAGTGTTTTCTTAAAAAACTAATGAAAATTTTTAATAAAAGTATATTACAAACTTTTCATTTAGACCCTAAAGATTCATATTAACTTGTACAAAAATGGCATTATATGACCCCTTTAAGAACAATTAGATTGGTCACAAAGCTAGAATCAGTTTGCTATAAACATATCCACAAATAGAAAGCTTGATTAAATGCAATGAATATCATATGAAGAGATTTTCTGACTGGGACTGTAGAGATGCACTCCTGGCAGTTTATTTTTCTGCAGTGTGTTCAATGTTACTATATAGGAAAACAATCACATTTCTGAAAAGTATGTTTAATTTGTAATATGTAGTATTGTAATATTTTTTTCTGTTTTAAAGCAGCATCTTTAATATGTATGGGCTTGAATGTGTTACTTTCCTTTTTTAAGAAATTAATACTTTTATTAGCAAGGATGCATTTAAAAAACAAAAGTTGCAGTTAAGATTTTTATATTGATACAAATAAATCCAAATAAATGCTGTTCTTTAGAACTTTCTGTTTATTAAATAACCCTGAAAAAAAAAACATGTCATGTTTTCCACAAATATATCAAGCAGCACAACTGGTTTCAACATTGATAATAATAAGAAATGCTTTTTGGCACACTCAAGACTGGGGAAATTGCTGCTGAAAATTCAGCTTTATAACAGGAATACATTGCATTAAAAAAAAAAAAAAAAAAAAAAATATATATATATATATATATATATATATATTTTTTTTTTTTGTTTTTTTGAATATATATATATTCAAATAAAAAACAGCTGCTTTAAGTTTCACAATATTACATTTTAGTGTTTTAGTGTTAAAATGGGTTTTTATAGATATAACACAAAATATAAAAAAGTTATTTTTATTATTACCTGGCTTCTATTACAGTAATAAATATTTTGATAAGCATCATATTTATGACTTATAGTAAATAGTAAATTATTTTAATATAAACAACTTTTACATCTTTCAGCCTGATGTTACACTTTTGGGGTCAAGATTATTTATTTTTATTCAACATTTCACACATCAACATTCAACACTTTTTCTTTTAAAAGCATGTTCCGGTGATTCCATTATTCCAACTACATAACCTTTAATGCGTGTTATATCCAAAGGGTGGGAAGTATTTTTGAGCATCTAGCCTTGTTAATCATCCACAATGCGAGTAAATTACAGTGCTTATTTAATGGGCCAGTGTTCCATGCATCCTTATTTGGTTTATATATATAAGCTTCCATACAGTCATTTTTTCTGGCCTTGTTATTTCCTTTATAATTTAGCATCTTCCTCAGACAGCTTGCACAAAGGGGACAGAGGTTAAACAACAACAAGCTGAACTATTCACCGCCGTGACTCACCTCACCTCAGAATGATGGCATGTAATGGAGCATTGATCTGAAGGAAACCAGGTCAATTTTCCTGGAGATCCAATGCAGTGCTGGGTGCTGAATGACAGAGCGAAAGCCGATTGAGGTAATTTTGAGCTAAATCGGAGGCCAGCCTATAAAAATGTAAAGGTGCGAAAAGTTATAAGGTTATATTTTACTAATATGGCACCTTATGATGTGAACTAAAACAAGCTACAGCAGTGAATCAAAAACTCATCTTTAGCCTAGTTTCGAATCAAAATGTTCAGCACTCCAGTTCAGATATGAAGACTCCAAAAAACATGCATAACTTAAAGTATGGCACTCCTTCATTAATTTATCATTACAGGGCATACATACACTGTTATCTAAATTCAGAGTAGAGCAGTTAAGAAAAAAAAATCAGCACAACAACACACCGACATCAGGTGTTTTCCAGTTTGTGCCTCTAAGTAACTGTTGCACATTTTAAAAATAAATATATAAATAGAAAATCAGAATATATATATACACCCAGACATATAAAATGACATTACACAGCTGCCACATAATCGCACATTGAGACTCTTGGAGGTCGCAGTGCATGACAGAAGTTTCATTTAAAATTCCTTAAGAGTGATCAATTGTGGCCCGCGAAGATTTTCTGCGCTCCATATTTGTAAATAGACCCTTTGTAAATACTGCCTTTCTTGCCTGTCAGACGGCTGCGCTGTGTGCACAGTTGCATTAAAAATTGATCTACAGCAGTGGCAGGATAGGAGAGGCTTAGCACATTGCCAAATGACTGATTAAAAGGAAAAGCTTTAATCTTTGCTTAAAAGTGTCGACCAGCTTGGCATGCCCTCCGCCCTGCCCTACCTCGCGCTGGAGGAGAGGGAGGGTGGAAAAGTGGGCAAAGGGGGGAAGGGCAGAGCTACTGTATAGCTGAATAAAGCAGGTCAAGTGTGGGGTGAAGACTGCATTAAACACCTGGTTCTGAGAGAATTATGGAGAATTATTGTGCTCGGGCTATTCAGCCTACTTTGAATTGGAGGACAGTTACAATTTCAAAAATTATAATCAGTGTTTACCATAAAATTTACATTCTGTCTTCATTTACTCAATATTATGTCATTCCAAACCATGTTGACCCCATTGAGACCCAACATATATTTATATATATACAGGGGCGGATCTAGAAAAATATTTATGGGGTGGCGAGAGGGTGGCAGGATTTTTTTAGGGGTGGCAACATATGGCAGACGTATAATGAATTTAATCACAGTTATCAAAGTTTGATGAGAAATAGTATGTAGGCTACACACTACAAAAGGGCACAGGCTGCCATTTACAAACTCATACAGACAAACTTTTGTTTCTAATGCAATCAATGTCTTGAATTTGAGGTTTCATGTGAAACAGTTAATATTAGGATTAGGAATAAGTGTTCCTGTACAATGGCACAAATCTGATTTTTATCACCTCAAAATCGGCATCGCAACTATGCTAGCACTGTATTATTATTATATCATTACCATGAAATGGAAGGGTTTTATAACCACTGTGGTGCCGAATGTGAGGTAGGTTAGTTAGGGGGGTCGGGGTTTCCCCGAGAATTTTTTTTCCTGAGAAAACTACATATGTGCATTTTAAGATGTTTTGAAGGCAAAAAAATTGGATAACAACAGCTTTAAAACCATGTCAGTAGGCACTGGCAGCTGATTCTTTTTCTCTCCTCATTCACATTCTCTTTTTCTCTCACTCTTTTTCTCTTTGTTTTTATCTTGCCCTGTCTCTTCCCCTTCTGAAGCTGAGCTTTGACTGATATAGGCTGTCAGTGAAGAAAGTAAACATAGGGTCAACTGATATGTTAATTTTGACTATGAATCATTTTCTCAGACGCGTTAATTTACTGAAAGCTACTAGGAGAGCTAGGTAACTAAGGCTACGTTCACACTGCAGGCTGAAACGACCCAATTCCGATTTTTTTGCCCCTATGCGACCTGTATCCGATCTTTTCATGACAGTCTGAACGACACAGATCCGATCTTTTCAAATGCGACCCAGGCCACTTGGGTATGTGGTCCAAATCCGATACGTATCCGATCTTTTGAAATGCGACCTCAATCTGAACGGCCAGGTCGCATGTATCCGACCCACACGCCGTTGATATGCGACAAACGTCATAATTCTGCGTTGAAGTAGGCAGGAATGAGAAGATAAACAAGTTAGCTATCGTACGATAGCACCGATAGCACGCACCTGTCAATACACTCCAACGCGTTGCACTGTTATGGTCCGCCGCAGACGTGTCTCTTCCTGTGAGTTAATCGAAGGCGCTCAAACGCTCTCCTCCTTCTTAATTTTCTTCTTAAAACGAAAAGATTGTAATTGTGCTGGCTCTGTTGGGAAAATAACTTTAATATTGCTAAACGAGCTCCACTGTTGACATTCATGTTTAGGTACTTCCGCAAACAGCAAGTGACGTCGTTGACCGTTGAGTACTCTTCTGCGCATGCGGGTCACTTCTGGGTCATTTCACGTTCACACAGGAGATCACTAAAGGTCGCATTTAATTGGAAATGTGAACGGCCTTGCAAAAAAATCGGATTTTTTCAAAAAATCGGAATTGAGCATTAAGCCCTGCAGTGTGAACGTAGCCTAAGTTTATTAAATTTATTCACAATATGTAGGCTACACATATCTGATATGTGCAATTAAAGACGTTTGAAAACCCAAAAAAAAAGGATAAGAAATAGCTTTAAAACCATGTCAGTGGGCAGATGATTTGTCAATACCTGCTCTCTCCTCATCTCCATCACTCTTTCTTTTCCCCCAGTCTCCTTATCTTGCCCTTTCTCTTCCCCTCCTAGAGCTTTTTTAATTTACTAAAGGCTACAATTTGTATTATATTGTTAATATGTACACATTCATTATTAATCCTGTGCTTAACATGATGAAAACGGCTTTGTTAATGTTTCATGTCCCCTCACAATGACAGTAACGTTAAACTAATTATTAACTTACATGAGTCACGTTACATAGGTCTATTTTCAGTTCAAAATGGCGAAATTAGTTTGCCTGATTATTTTTTGTCATTCGTTTAACATTTATGATCTAAAAAACTGTAAAATATGAAAAGGTAAGTTTAGCTACTTACATCTTATCTCGCACTTGCCCGTACACTGAATTGTCGAGTCGCTCTGTTAGAATTCGCGCGCAGCAGCGTCTGTGAACATAAGGCCCGCCTACTTTGATTTGATTGGTTATCTCAAATATTCTGACATTGACGAGCAGTGACAGACCAATGAGTTTCAGATGAACACACACACACACACACACACACACACACACCCTGTCCTCGGTTTCTGTCTGACGTGCTCTCTGCTCGGCGCCGCTGCGGTTTGAAGATGAACAACGCGCTGAATCTGATTATAACTGGCCATAACTTAATTTGTTGCTGCCAACTGGGGTGGCATAGGGGTGGCAAGGCTTTCTTTTAGGGTGGCACTTGCCACCCTATGCCACCCCGGTAGATCCGCCCCTGTATATATATATATATATATATAAAAGAATGTCATATATACTCTCACTGGCCAATTTTCAATGCATTTAGGCATGTAGACATGGTCAAGATGTTCTACTGAAGACCAAATTGAGCATCAGAATGGGGAAGAAAGGGGATTTAAGTGATTTTAAATGTGGCATGGCTGTTGGTGCCAGAGGGGCAGGTCTGAGCATTTCAGAAACTGCTGAACTACTGGGATTTTCACTCAAAACCATCTCAAGGGTTTACAGAGAATGGTCCAAAAAAGAAATATTATCCAGTGAGGGGCAGGTCTGTGGGTGAAAACGCCTTGTTGATGCCAGAGGTCAATGGCCAGAGAATGGCCAGACTGGTTTGAGCTGAGACAATAGAAAGGCAACAGCCACTCAAAAAAATACGCATTAGGTCTCTGAGGTCTGCAGAAGAGCAATTCTGAACCGACAACGCATCAAACCTTGAAGCAGATGGGCTACAGCAGTAGAAGAACACACCGGGTGCCACTCCTGTCAGATAAGAACAGGAAACTGAGACTACAATTTGCACGAGTCACCAAAATTACACAATATAAGATTGGAAAACCGCAACATCCAGATGTTAGGGTCAGAATTTGGCATAAACAACATGAAAACATGGATCCATCCTGCCTTATATCAAAAGTTCAGGATTCTGCTGGTGGTGTAATGGTGTGCGCAATATTTTCTCGGCACACTTTGGGCCTCTTAGTACCAATTGAGCATCATTAACGCCACAGCCTGCTGAGTTATGTGACTGACCACATCCTTTAACACAGTGGACCCATCTTTTGATGGATACATCCAGCAGAAAAACGCACAAGTTCAAAATATCTCAAACTGGTTTCTTGAACATGACACTATAGACAACACTATATGACACATTCACTATACTCAAATGGCCTGTGATGAAACGGTCTGAGATTTCTCATCATGGATGTGCAGCCAACAAATCTGCAGCAACAGTGTGATGCTATAATGTCAATGTGAACCAAAATTTCTAAGGAATATTTCCAGCAGCTTGTTGAATCTATGCCATGAAGAATTAAGGCAGGGTCCAACCCAGTCCTAAGGTGTACGTAACAAAGTGGGCGTTGAGTGTAGATTTGGAAAGACATGAGGGTGAGAAAATGTAGACAGAATATCAATTTTATTGGTTAACTAACCTTTAAAAGTGAAGTGTGAGATATTTTTCTTTGTTCTTCTGTGTTAAAATGCAGTGACAACTACAAGTAAGCCAGAATAGATTGACTCCACCTAAAGTGTTGTGCTTTCAAAGCATTGATTTGTTTGTTTGAGCATGCCATCCTGCCAAAAACAACAGCAATTACAATAGCTGCTTTCCCTCTGTCGGGCCAGTGGGAGCCTGGGCTAACAACATGCCGAGTGGGGCCAATAGCTAGTAGTACCATCCCTCCATAGAACATTGTCACACAACCCAATCATTTTACCAGCTGAGCTGACTGAAATCTAGCTAGATTGCAAAATGAGCATGACAGAAGCGAATGTTTTGTCTTTACTTAAAGATTTAAGATTGCAGCATCGATATTTGACCAATGTTTTACAATAAAAAAGTTACAGTGACAGTAATTTATCAATTTGTGTCAGGAGTGCACATGAATCATGCTGAATCGAACTGTTTTTTACCATTTCACATAAAAAGAGAACATACCTATTCGGTTGCACTTGCTTCCATTTATTTGCGCTCACATGTATAAAACAACTCCATTAAGGCTTTTAAGTCCAATGGCTCACACAATTAGAAATATATTGATAAAATATCATATGGTGGACATTTCTATTAACTTTCCACATATTATGCGATTTGAGCGATCTCTCCCGTCTCACTATACTGTTATCCTTTCAACCAGAGGAACAGAGGGAGCTCATAGACAGAAAACAGGACTTATGAGTTATACGAGTTAAGCGGAGTGCATGTATTTTATTGCATGTGGATATGGTATCAACAAAGGCACAGGGAAGAGACAGATAAAACTTGAAACCAAATAAATACATGATTGTAATCATATATGATTTGCCTACACTCTTCAAGCAGTCTTTCCATAAAAATTATGTGTATTTGTTATCGCAATGGTTAGTATAAGTAGCCTTTAATATATTTCGGCCTCATATAGTGATCAGAATCCCCACCGGATCGCAAAGTTATTTTAAACCCTTGCTGGTATCTGAATGTGAGTTTTAAGCTGAACTGAAGTTGAGCAGCATAACCATTGATAACATAACCATTTCATAACCAATTGAAATGGAAGAGCAAAATGTTGAAGTTAGCTGGTAGGCTGAAAAAACAACATGGGAAATGAGCAGTGGTGTTAACCATCTCCTGACTCAGGTAAACTCCGCCTTTGTTCACTCTTCAAGCCCCTGTTGGCCGGGTTTGGACCAAACTTATTCGGCGGTCCAAAAACCCTATAGCCATTGGCCCCGAGGAAGCCGCAATGAGGCCCGATCAAGCCCCTGAAGTTACAGTGGACACGCCACTGGCCCTGGGATGCACAAGCATGCTTGCTTTTGGTCGGACAGTGGAAACTCCTCGTAAAGTCCTCGTTCACTTTGTTCGTAATGTATTTGATTATTAAATATAGTAGTTTATAAAAATGCCACTACTGTATTTCATAGGCTAATGAACAAATTTGTAATCATGATACTAAATAATGAGAAGTGTTTTAAGGAGTGAAATAAAAGAAGCAGGATGAAAAAGACAAGATGTAGACAGACATGCTCTTCAGTGTTTGCATAAGCCAAGCCTTATAGATGGGGGTGTGCCTGTATGTGTTTTCACTGGCATTGCAGAGAGGAGCAAGGGGAATAGAGAATCTGATTTCACAGAAACTGGAGCTCGCTTCAAAGAAGACAGCAACTATCCCCCACTGATAGAGCACAAGCAAAAGAAAACAGCAACCAAGTATGTAACTCAGACAAACACGCATACACACATTAACACAAGTGCATATGCTCATGCTTTAGACTCAAGCACTCAAACACAAGTTATTTTTCCTCTTCAGTCCTGCACAACAATAAGTCCCACTCTCATTAATAACATTCCCAGCTTCTGCACCCATTCTTTATCCCTACTTAATATCATGCGTCTTTCTCTCATTGTCAATTGGTCATTTATTATAATCAATGTTGCCTTTCAATTCTTGATATGGATATTTTAGAAGCTACAGTACTTCAGTAAATAAAAATGATGTAACCATAGCAATCTTTCCTCAGCATCAGTTGTATTGAGTACCAGCACAGTACCTGTGGGTTGTCTAACTTATATACTTATTTGTGTAGTAATGCAACTGCGAATATTAAGTGTCAAAAGCACTTGTAGTCAAAAAGTAATTTAATTTCAAAGTAAATAAAACAACTATTATTGGAGTACATTTTACAAGAAAATAGTATTTCAGTTTAAATTTCACGTTTAATTCAATGTGTTACTTGCCATTTCTTTGTCATTTTTTGTGTAATTTATTATTGAAATAGATTGTAGTTTAGTGAAAAATGTTCCAGTATTATCGATTTGATTTGAAAAATGATTAAATTTCACTGAAAGTCAGGTACCGTGACAACCCTATTTTAATCTGTCTTTCCTCTTAAAATTCCTCTTGAAAATGCTGTCCCGAGTCTCACACTTTCTCTCTCACTGTCTTTTTTTCTCACTTTGTTCATTGGTCTTCCACCATTCTGTGAGAATTGTGAGCTAAAAACCAATCAGTTAGAAGATGATGGGCCAAAGTATATAGAATAATTCACCACAATATAAATATCAAGTTTAGAAATGAATCACTTGAAGCTGATAAAAATGGGCCATAGTCAGCCTGTCTGCTCCACTTTCACCCTCAATTGAGAGCTTCATTAGCCAGTCTCTTTCCACTGTGAGAGTGCAGTGCGAGATTGAGGGAGAGAGAGAAAAAGAGATAGAACCTGCTAAATTATTTATGGGTAAAATCCTACTTAATTGGTATCAAGTTTTTAAATGGGGTCAAATGTTGTTGTGCAGCATCACACAGGCTGTTCTTTTACCCAGTGCAGGGGCATCACATCAGATGCTGAGCGCACATCAATTGCGTTCAAAAGCCTTTGATGGGCATGCATGGCTCACTGTGCCAAGTCAGGACAAAAAAAAGGGGGGGGGGGGGGGTTAATGAAAAGAAAACAAGTGAAGTATATTGTATCACTCTTGTGGTTCATTAGCTTTTAATGTACATACAATTCTAGTACTTTAATACCAAAGGCCTTGTTAGCCTCCTAGCATGTGCTAAAACAATACACTTCATTGAAGTCTATTATTAGTGCAGAGTAACTGATGTGATGAGCAAGGGGAAATCTGCATGTAATATGTATTACATCACTTTGATATGTGGGTAAACTATTTTGAGAGACTTTATTTATTATATTTTAGCTCTGTGCTGCTCTTCGTTGCTCTTTCTTTCTTTGTCTTGCTTTATATTGTGTTGTCTAAATGGTTTGTTTTATTTGTTCATTCCATATATATTTTTCTTAAGGCTTTGAATGTTTAGTGCTGTGTTCCTCTTATCGCAAGAGGAAAAAAACTATTGCTCAGATGTTGCTCATGAAACTTTCCATTTTGAAAGGGATAGTTCACCCAAAAAGCATTTACCTATTCTTATGTTATTCCAAACCTATATGATTTTTTTTTTCTTTCTGTGGAACACAGAAGATATTGTTGTTTTGGACCCCACTGACTTTCAATGTATGAACAAAAACAGTTTCTGAAACTATGGCTTCAAAACACTTACACAACATGCTAAAGAAATCACATTAAATCACATTCAACACATGGATCATAACTCTACACACAAACCATCAACTGATTGGCTCTTATACACAGCAAACACAAATGTAAAACACTATCGTATTGTATTGTTTTGTTTTGTATGTTCACTGTGCAGCGGAGCAGCTATTTGTCATTCAATCATATATGGATGTGCACAAATCATGTACACAACAGTATGTATATACAGTATGTATGCATGTTCGGATTATATTTACATTAAATACAGAAATGCAGGGGAGATTATTTATTTTGCTTTTGTTTCTAAGTGAACTAATTACCGTATTCAGAAATGTAACTGTATTTGGTGTTGTGCAAAAAGTTTGTTTTACAATTTCAAACTGAGAGTGAAGCAGATGATGTGCTTGCTGTCTTGGGTCTGAAGATTGAGTACATAATAGGTTCACATATTATGCCCGAAGAACCACTTTTAGTGTGCAAGCAATTTAAAAACAAAATGTAAACAAGTTCTTTTTTGTGTTCTGCAGGAGAAGGAAAGTCATACAGCTTAAATCAGCATATCTCGTTAAGTGTCAACTTTGTCTCAGATGTTTCTCCTAAATATAAATAAAATACAAATTAGATAGTTGTTAACATACTTTCATAAGATTAAGGAGGCTCAGATAATTCACTTTTGAAATAGTTTGTTGAGAAATGTTTGAGTGCAGGATTGCAGGCTGATATCTCGGTGAATACATTTTGATGCATTTTTTCAGATCTCTTTGAGACTCTAGAGAAGACACATGTCAAATTACTGTGGTCTTTCTCATGAGCAACATCTGACAAACAGTAGGCTATAACTCATTGCTGAGGAAAAAATAGACAATAAAGAGATTTCAGTCATTGCCTACATACCTGTCTCTCATTCTGCGTGACCACAGCAAAACCTAGTCTTGTGGAGCACTGGAGACAGCCTAATGCTTATAGCACACACCTTTTCCTTTCCTTTTCTCTTTTCGCATCCTCACACAGGTTAGCTAGACCAGTGTTCACTCACCCACACCACCATCACCGGCTTTGGTCTGGTCCACTGCAGTGTCTGCAGCCGGCCCGGCACAACCTCCAGCGCATGGATGCTTCATTTGATGGCTTAAAGAGAAACCCATTCCTCTGAGAGGAGTCTTCACATGGTACATCAGTGGAGAAGAGCCGGGTGCTGTCTGAGAGGGAGAAGTACGGAAATGGCTTCTCATCAATCACCTTCCGAGAGAGGCATGGCAGGAGAGGAGATCCCAGGGGGAACCGAGGGAAGAAGCGAGCAGTCAGGCAACTGTCTACACTGGCTGCAGAATGTAGACCCAGACTCGAACGACGTGTCTCCTGTGTGTATGCGATACACAGATGTATAGGGGTAGACGCTCTTCTGTGCCTTCGGGAGGAGACGGGAGATGGAAATGGACAGGTGAGCAATAGAAGAGGGAAAGCACATGTTATGCATTGTTGTGTCTGTCTGTTGGGAGATACTAATGGTTATGTTGCTGTGTTTCCATATTTCAACTGTGTTTCTCATTACAGTCGAAGTATCCCTGAGTCATAAAAGCCCTCTGTCCCAGCCTATACACAGCAAATCCTCTCAAACTGTCCACAACAACCTCCATCTTGGCTCAGTTTCCAAGACTCTCAAGGAAACTTGCCTAGAGCTACGTGAAACTGGCAGTGTATTCCTCTGGCTCAGACTAAAGAGATGTGTCCACGTCAGCTGGTCCAATTCTGTCTTGCAGACGTCTAAAAACCACCCCCAGTGAACTGCTCTGGCAGGACCACCACATATAACCAGGGGTAATTCACAGCTCTGAATGAAGGGATCTTAAAAGGTCCATACAAGTTAAAAACACATTTTTAAGAACTTGCAGTATTTTACTTGCTGCTACAAGAGCTTCTGACCACCTCCTTGTTCATGGAACAGAAACTTCCAAATGTTTGCAGTGGATGTGCACAGCTGCAGCTATGGGATGTTTCGTGGTGAGACATTTCCACATTTGAAAAATCACTCCAGGGTCTGTGCTTTACTAAATATGTGTGGAAAATTGATTTGTCATATAGACTACTGAATGGATTTGCACAACAATACAGATATAAAAACAGCTCCTTTTTGTCTTTTAATCTTTTATTTTGGTTTGATGTATATGGTTCGATCCACCCACAACACTAGTATCAAGTTGGTGGGCATCCCAGCTAACAAGAAATGTTTTGGCAAGGTTTTCTCAAATTTATGAACCAGTAATTTTAACAGACCGTTCTTTCAAAGTTATATGGTTTTTAATCATGTTCTCAAAACATTAGCAAAAAAAAAAACATTATTTATACTTTGTCCATGGAAAGTATCTTTTTCTTGAAATGTTTATCTATTTTTATTTTATTTTATACTTGTTACTTTTGTATGTTTTCTGTACATTCTGAAACATTCCTATGATGTTTGCAAAATTATTAAATGGAATGCTCCCTTAATATTTGGATTTATACTTAAAGGATAATTCCGGTATTTAGCACTTTGAGTCTATTTTCTAGTTTGTTTTGGATAAACTAGAGTGGTGGACAGAGGAAAATCGCCTCTGACGCGCTTCAGAGTGGCTGTCTATTAGCATGCACAAACATGTCCTTAAAACAACCCTTAACGTTCGTTTTCAAAACTGTGCAACTCACCGAGTGGTTAGTGGTGTTCGTTGATGTTCCAAAACAAGTAGCGTAGCGAAATACAGTTTCTGTCGTGTTTTACTGCACACGTTATTGCAATGAGTCCTCCAACAGAAATCATGCGATTTTACAAAATGGCAAATAAAACACGACAGAAACTGTATTTCGCTACCCTACTTGTTTTGGAACATCAACGAACACCACTAACCACTCGGTGAGTAACATAGTATTGAAAACGAAAGTTAAGGGTTGTTTTAAGGACATGGTTGAGTATGCTCATAGACAGCCACTCTGAAGCGGTCAGAGGCGATTCTAAAAGAGTCAAAAAGTCGAGACAGGACCCATCGTCAAAATCATCCAAAACAAACTAGAAAATAGACTCAAAGTGCTAAATACCGGAATTATCCTTTATGGGAACGTTAGCAAAATATTCTTAAAACATATTTTTGTTAGCGAGATTATTTTTTATTTATTTCATAACTTGTATGTTTGGTGTTTTGTTTATCTTCCACTATCGTTTGTTAAATTCACAAAGCTTTTACATTGTAAAAAAATATATGATCAATAAGTTGACAACATAACTTATTTTGATGAGTTAAATCAATATAAAAACATAAGCAATTTTCAACTTTTTCAAATAAATTATACAAGATTCAAGTCAGTTTAATGTAATTTAAGTTGCAATTTCTTAAACATCCAAGTTGATTGTACTTAAAAAAATTAAGGCAGCAACTTTTTTTATTATTACAGTAAGTCAGTCAAAAACCTTCATGGAACAGTCTCAAACTCGCTTGTACGTGGTTTGAATCAGACACACTTAGATCACTACAATGATTATTAAATAGGAGCTAAATCTCTTCTGAACAGCCATCTTTATGGTTTCAATTACCATTCAAATGCACACACAGTCAAAATATAGCCTAGCAATGCATGTGAATGCACTGGAAGTTGCTTTGGGTAATAGTGTCGGCCACATGCATACATAAATGATAGTAAAGATGACAGAATTGTGAGTGGTAATCAATGAATGCTAATGTGATTAGTTTAGATAGTTAACTTCTGTAGCTCAACTGGCAGAGGTATGTTAGTTTGATGTAATACTTTTGCTAAAAGTGTCTGATCAGTGCAAAAAATCTAAAGCCAAAACCTTATCAAACCTTTTTGTTGTTGTAACTTCTCTCTTGTGGAGATGTTGACACTTTATCTGAAGTCACATATTATTCCTGATAAAGTTCTAGTCACCCATGGATGGAAGTTCTGGCTCTCTCCACTCCATCGGAGTTTATTGATTCCAGTGCAAGCGGTCGATCAACCTACCTGTGCTCTCGGATTCTCTCTCTCTTGCACTATATCAATACTCTCATCTACTTTCCTATCGATCACCTCTCCATCCTCTTTCTCTCCATCGTGAAGTGGCCTCACCATAATGCTAATTTTGTGACAGATTTACAATAAATCTGAGGTTATTATTTAACTGTTCCATCTTTGGCGTTTTCTGTGATTTACTGTTGAAGTGGGAAAGAAGAGTTATTGTCGACACAGATGTCCCACATCGGTAAGCCTAGTCGTAACTCACTACCCGAGTGTCTAGTTAGTCAATCACTTGTTCTGTAATCACAAATGCTGCCAGATATTACATGAATGATGAGTGGCAATAAAAGATCTTGCGTTTTTCTGTACCGGGGTCTTAAGTGTTATTGGCTGAGGCCACTTTGTCCCATAGGAACTAGACTGTGAAACACAATCCACTGAAATATACTGCCTCATTGGCTCTGACGCTCCTGCCACTGCAATGTGTTATGGTAGTTGTATTTGTCTGAGAGTGAATTTTGTAGAAAGACTTGTAGTGACATCATTGTGGCAAACAGGACCATAAACTTATCCATTCATGCATCCATCCATCAATACAAACCCTTACGGAAATTAATCATGGCTTTACTACACCAAAAATAAATAACTAGTAATAAAACAAAACAAAAAAACATAGATTGTTAAACCATATGGTAACGACAAATTAACCACGGTTTTGCTACAATAACCATGGTATTTGTAGTAAAACTGTGGTAATAAAAATGGTAATCAATAAAAAACATGGTTAATTTAATGTGCAACATTATTATTAAATAAGTATTCCTCCAATTTGATTGGCTAAGTACTCAATGATGCACAACAGCACAGCATCTTAAATTCCTTCATTTTGACAGGACAAATATGAAACAGAAACTGACCTCGAGTCGGGACTCGCATGGCGAACGTTGTAGCCTACTCTGTGTAAAATCTAAAAAAAAAATAAGAAAATATTGTAATAGTCGTGTTGATTGTTCAGTGATTCTGTCTACATGTTACATCTTCACACCAATAGGAGGCGACAGGTGACTGTAGATTTTAGTGAATTAATCAGTTAACGATTCGTTCAAAATAATTGATTCATTCGGGGACGAATGAGGAACGAGTCTTCGAGTCTTCGTTCACTCAACCGATTCTTTCGAAATTACTGATTCATTTCTAGAAGCTCGTGTTGCTAGGAGAGACCCGGCCACGGCGCGATCGACGCCGACGGTTGAGCTATATTTTCTGGAGCAACACACATGAACTAACTGCCAATGTTGTGTCCGAAATGTAAGTAACTCAATATACATTTATTGTTTATTCAAATTTCGTATAAAACAACACTCCAATCATGGTGTTTGTCTGAACATTACTCGTGTGATATCATAACGCTTAAGATGTAGCCTGGTTTCTTAAGCTTGATTATTTTGTTTTGATGCTATAGTATTAAAATGCTGAATATCTTGATGCTCTCTTCCAGTAATAGACAAAATTCAATGTGCAGGTTTATTGCCTGGCCATTTATGGCCATACTTGAATGATGTTAGGAATCTCATAGAGATAAGGATATGATAAGCTAAAAGTGCCCCCGAGTTTTTGACTGCTTACAGCATGTTCACGACCAAGAGATCAAGCATGACAGCTTTATTGCAGCTTTATTGATACAGGAGGCCAGAATAATTACACAATGGCAGGCTGACACTATTGATCACACTATTGATACAATCATATTTTAATGCAAAGCTCTGCTCCCTGAACACACAAACAGCCAGCCAGGAGTGGTTGATCTGTCCCAATAAGAGACAACATATAAAAATAAAAACATATTCTGATATGAAATGTTGCAGGCAAAAAAGAAAAAAAGAAGACTAGAATAGAGATGAACAGCACTTTATAACACTTAGGAGGACAGTGATGATAACTCTGTCTGGTCTGATGATAATTTGTACTCTGACTATGGCAGAATGCAGGGCCCTTACAGAAGAGGACTTTCTTTCCAGTATGACATAATATGACAAGAGGAAATGGCATTAATAACAGTCACCCAGAGGGGTGTGTGAAAAGAGGGAAGAGTGTACTTAGACTTAAATTACATCCATCCTATGCCCTATTTCAAATGTCAGTCATCGAACCAATATTTTGGTTTGTTGTATTAACTTTTTTGTTTGACTTTTCCCACAGTGCTCCATATATTTTCATTCTTTCACCGCTGCAGTTGGTTGCTGAAGTCCAAGTGCAACATATAGTAAAAATGAAACAAGATTTGTGTGTGACATTGAGAGGCATGAGCTAAAATGTATGATGCATATGGTTTTCTGAATTATCGCCCTTTGATCCACACCTAGAAAAACATTAAGCTTACATAAAAAGGAAAGACCAAATTTATTGCTATATGAGGGAACAAAATAGCCTTGTGAGACCATCCTGATCTCGCGAGCTTTCAAGGTTTCACTCGCAGATCAGTCTGGATACTTTCCGTTAAAGAAAATTTGGGAGCAGTTCACCAAACGAACGTCCAATCAGCGTTGGCTTTGAGGCGGGTTGAGGTGTGACGCAACGAGAAGCGCGACAGTTCAGTCTTAAGAACATGGCGGCTTCAGCGGATGAAACTAGCATCAGTGTGGCTATCGAGCAAGTTTTATCGGAATTACAGAGTTACCGGTATTACGGAATTACAGAGCTAACGAGCCTTTACCTGCAGCAGCAAGAGTAGCCTGGCTTGTGGTTGTGTTTTCGTCGTCGCTCTCATATGCTTCGTTGATCTGATTGGTTGATTTGGCCCGTCTATCACCAACATAGGCCAATCAGCTAACCAGTATTTTCGCCCCTTACCAAAACTACTTCGACGGAAGGTTTCCAGATGGATATGCGGAGCAAATCCATCTGGCGGAGTCAGGTTAGGAACAAAAATAGTTCTTACGACTCGTTAAAATGAGCAGCACTAGACCGTGTTTCCGTTTTGGCAAATAGTTCAAAGCACATCTCTCATTCTTTTTTTCCATTTCAGCCAGACCCTGAGCCACTGGGGTGCAGTTTCACAAAGATCATACCACTGAGTGGTTTTCAGATTTAAGGGCCAAAGACCCACAAATGTTCTTGGCCGTGGTATTCAGTGACAAAACATTGCAGTTTTAGCTGTGAATGTGGCTGTTCTGATAGCGGATCAAATTTACCTTTTGGACAAATTATGGAATGCCAAAAATCCAGGTTGTTTCAATAAGAGATTAATTGTTTTAAATCGAATTATACCTGACCAAGTATGCAATAACTTTATCTAGTTATGGGGCAGGTAGAAATGATGAGACATGCAGTCGCTTCTGAATCAGATGCCAAGAAAAATACAGTTTTCCTTTTATATGACCAATTGAATGAACAGAGCCTCCTTTAGGAGACTATTCTCCCTTGTAACTATGCCGTCTGCTTACATAGGACTGCTGTTACAATGAATTACACAGATAATTAAATGAGTGATTACTTTTAAATATGTTGTGTTATGGTATGCTTAGAATAATGTAATTGCATAGGCTAATATCAGGGAACTTGGAAAGTGAGCTTCATACACACACAAAATGATAAAACAACTGTTCTTCAAAAGCACAGTTGTCGGTACCCAGACAAAAGCTGTTATTCATCTAAGCAAAGGAACGGCGATTCAGCGTGACAGCGTGATGGATATAAGTAAGCTGCGTATTTACAGAAGCTGATTGCATTTGAAAAAGAAAGAGTTTTCCACCCATCCTTCCTCTTATCTCCGGTCATAAATCACCCATGCTGGCCTGCATAAATGGGGCTCTTCATAAACTTGGCACAAGCAATTCCATTTTAACCTTTACATGTGGCACTGGTCATACACTCTAAATGCAGACTGTGACCCTCATGACCTTGACTATTCATATTTAATAGTTATTAAAAGCCGGTGGCAATCTAGGCAACAAAAACAACATCTTCTGCATGACAACTAAAATCATTAATGTTTTTCCCTTAAGACATGTTCATAGGTAAGATATGCATAAAGATGAGCAGTTGAGCGTCTTTCCATTTCATCGAATGCTCCATAATCAGTCTTATGGCCATGCTAACCTTTGACTTGGGTCCCCCCCCACTGTAAAGGCTTTGCTCTTTGCCCCTAGTCCATTAGACCTGGCTGAAGTATACCTTTATAATTGCCACAGCGTCGACCATCAAATGAACATATGAAAGCATAGTGGGGATGGGTAGAGGAGTCTGGCTGCTAACCTTTTGGCCTCTGGGTCAACATGTGCACCAGATGCTTTTGTCGAGACAGTTCATTCTGCCTCTAGCTTTGTACTGTATGGGCCGGCATGTCAGGATTATTGATGGACCCCCGACAAATATTTTATAGTTTGTGTTCGACCTTTGACGTCGCTGGAGTAAAATGACACCAGACTATGTGTCACCACTGCAAACTACATCAGAATAAATGGCTGCAACGGTTAAATGAACCCTGTTTACAGTTTTAACGTTTCTATGATCAGAGATCTGTGCTCTTTTTGTAGGCTAGTTTTTTAATTGGCTTCGAAGTACTGAGTTAATAGATATTTGGTTGCATTTGCTGACCCTCAGTTGTTGTTATTTTGTTCAATGTTACCAAACGACCCTGTGTAGTGTTATGGATCCTGAATGCAGTTTTCCTCCAACCATTCCCCTTAAACAGTGACTCAGTGGCAACATCAAAGGCTTCCCAAACCCTCAAGTTTCTGCACTTTACAGATATACATAACAAACCATGACAAAAGGATTGTGCCTTGACTTGCTTGTTTGGTTCTAGACGGCTCAAAGGTGTTGCTGCGTTTCATTCCATTTGTTCTTTTTGTTTTTCTTCTGTATGAAATATTGTTGTGTGTATTACAGTACTCCGACACTTTGTCCACATTATGTGTGGCAGCTTGACGCTAACTTTCCATACTTTGCTCTGGCTATCTCAGCACACCAGGCAGGCAAAAAAAGAGAAAAAGAACAACGAAATCCCTCAGCTAGCCACCCTCCCCTTTAGCACCGTTAGCCTCTTCATAACACAGACCCAGGCTTATGCTGAAGCACTGTGATTAAGATAAGCCCAACCGCAGCTGGACAATTACCTGACAACTAACCTTTTCTGGAGCCACTTAAGGATGTAAGGACCCCTGAGAACTGTTGTTTTTTTTTTTTTTTTGAGAGGAACACAGCTCTTGACAGCAAGGAGCCTGGGAAGAGGCTAGCAATGAGTTAGTATCATAGCTGAGATTACCTTATTTCACCCACAGCATCAGTGTTGAAGGACTTTGTTTCTAGACAGAGCTGAAAGGGCATTAGGATTGATTTGGTCTGTGAGGGGGGGGAGGTCTGTTGAGTGTTTACACTGCAGTGCCTTCAGTGGAAGGACAGTAAGTAATTCTGCTCAAACAAACAGAGATGGAGACCTCAAACCTGAATGAGTATAAATGGCATCTTTTATTCTTATCAAACCTATGACATTTTTTTAATTTTTAAACCTTTTTAAATTAGTTCAAATTGTGTATGCATGCAAGGCGTTGAACTGGTTATTCAAGACTTGATGGGAGAAGAACCACCGTAATTTAATTTGTGTAAGACTTCATTGTCTTGTAAGCATACATTACTGGACTGCAAATATAATGTTGACATATCTTTAGTTTGTTCTTAAATGTCAGTAAGAGTTTATTGTTTGTATTATAAACTATTATGTCCTTACCATGGTATAAAGAAGAAAGAGAGAGAGAGAGCAAGCGAGTTTTTAACTCGAGAAACTAGTGTGTAATATTACAGGCTTTCCTGTAGCCCGCAATGCTAAGGTCATGGGTTTGGTTCCCAGGGAAAGCAAGAACTGATGCAAATGTTAATGTGTACCTTGAAGGCAATGTCTGCCAAATGCATACATATAAATGTAACAAAGCAATGTATTTTCACTTGAAAATATTCAAACACAGGCCATTTTAGGTGGGTGATGTAATTTATGTTTCTTGTTTTTATAAGGTGAATTACGCCACTTATTATGTGACCCAAACCTGAAGTGACTATTTCAAGGTGTAATTCCCTACTGGTAATTTAAAGTATTGCACTCAGAAAATTTCTAAACTAAAGACTTGGAACCACCACTTGACTGAGGATGCACATAATTTTTTTTGTGTGTGTTTGTGCATGTTATGTGTTCCAGGCCCTTTAGAGTCCACATAGAGGGTCCTGGCCAGAGCTCCACACACTCTCTCATCTTCTGCCCAGGCCTGCAACATCACAACGACAGCCCCAGAGCTAGCAAACACAGTCAGGGGTGAGTGTTTATAGGCTACATTTGTTAGGGTTCTCACTGTGGTGCTTAAATATGATACCCATATGTTCAACTAATGCACAGAAACTGTTGCTTGGTAGGATGGTGTTGTAAACATCTCGGAGGTCACTCGTTCCTGTGATTGGCCGAGGAAAAGCGCACATAACCTGCACAGCCAGACAGTCGGTCATTACCAATACATTCTGAGCTGTGAGTGGGGGACGTAAGTATTCAAGACTTATGGCTTTGTTCAAGTGGAGCGCGAGCTTTCTCCTGGGGTTAATGCCCGCTGTGAATGCGGCTGTCAGAATCGAGCTTCTCTCTGGTTTACGCTCGTGAGGCAAAGTCAGGGGTTATTTGCTGCTATTTTTACAAGAAACAGGTTGATTTGTCTTAGGCCATTACCGTCTATTATGGCCGGGAGTCTCCGGGAAGGAGGTGGGAAGCAGCAAACGCTGGCATTCTGCCTAAAGAGAAATCAATGAAACAAATTAATCCTTCGCAGGCCGCACTGACACAGTAATCCATCATTCAGGGGTGCTTTTACACACCGAATCAGGGAGCCAGGGCTGAGGGAGAGAGCCCCAAGGGATCGCTCGCTCGCACACACATACACACAAGGCAAGACATGAACAGTCTGGTGGCACCCGCCACACAGCTGCAATCCCGCAGCCCAATGTCTAAAGGGAAAGAGATGAAAGATGTAGCATTTTATAATGGTCATTGCACTGAACATGTTCCAAGGTCGCGTCATATTCGACTGTCTGTGGTGTTTACTGTGTCTTGATTGTCGGCGACACCACCTAAACGCCAGTAAAGAAGGCACTGACAGACATGGTACATGAAGGAGAGCCAAAAAGTAGAGAAAGAATACGACAGAGGGGCATTGAGATTTCTTTTCCACCCACCACATCATGTGGTGTCGCTTTGTTCATAAAGCTAAACATTCACTCACATTGTTCCAGTGATCAGCCACTGTGATGCAGCAGTGCATTTCCTTGGAGACCTGCTTCCTGAAGCAGAGCAAGTGTCATCATCAACAAAATAAGGAAAATGAAAGGGGGGGAAACACCATTATAACCACATGTAACGATTAACATTCAGCTTCCAGCCCACAATCTCTAAATTAACACACAAAAAAAATATTTAAAAACAAAAATACTATGATACACTATGTGCAAATGTGGCATTGTGGAGTAACCGACCAATAAGAGAACAACTTCAACGATAGCATATGATAGGGTCATGTGATCTGCTCTGGGAAACATCTCTGTCCTTTGAGAGCTGTACACAATAATACTCCAGATAAAGCATGTGATTTCAGACAAAGAGAAACGCAGGAAATGAGAAACAGAAGAAAAAATGTTAATATGCACATATGCAAAATAATTTATTTGGAGGCATTTAGATATGTCAAACTTCAACACTGGTCAGATCATATACATTCTGCACATTACGTAAATACATAGAGGATCACTGCTCTAAATGTATTATTTACAATATAGTATGGCATACTTTATTAGTTGTTTTGCACTTTTGGTGCTGCTACACAGGTTAACCCAGGATATGGTAATATAAATAAGGCAGAACCAGCTCTTCAAGGTAATGAGGGAACGCCACTTACCTTTAAGCTTTTTCTTATAGATGACTAGCAATATGGGGAAATTTCAGGACAAGAGGAAGGAGGTGAAAAACACTGAATATAGCCTATAGCCAATCAATATATTTTGTGATTGTGGAGGAGGCAGAAGTTACATATTAATTCCATTTTTATTAAATAATACCACATGGAGAAAAATGCACCCCCCCCCCCCCCCCCCCCCCCCCCCCCCCCCAGGATAAACTCAACACTGCTCCTAATGTCAAAAACATACAATTGTAAAAACATATTGTTTGTGATCTTCTCTGTTACAAACATTCATAATCATTTAAAGCAGAGAACATGTGGTTTTAAAATCAAATACATCCAGCAAATTAGGAACATATGTTGACTGGTGAGTAGTTTGTTTCATCAGTCAATTGATAATAGCTCAATAAGCATATTGGCAGATAGGGTTCACCGCATGTGTTGCAACTGACAACCCTGTCCATGTAATAAAAGATGAAATCTGACACTTTCATGGCTAAAAACATCATTGTGTTTTCAGACATAGAATGAAATACAGTATGAGATAATCCCTAATATTGCATGCATGTGTCATAATAAATGAATGGATCATCTCACATATATGTAAAAGAGTCTGGAAGTTTATGAGCATTACAATACGATGACTAAATCTATTTATATGGATTTCTTTGTTCGTTGTCCCAAGTGTTCCTCTAATTAGCTATACTGCCAAATAAATAAATAAATATGTTTATCATCATGTAACCTAACAAATTTGTTTCATGTGGTAACACAAATCAAATGGTAACACAAATATATTAATTTGACTAGATTAAACTGATGTCATTATGGTTGCAGGGAGACATATACATTTATATTTAACTGTGACTAACTTACAAAAAATCCTGCTATTGAAAATGTAACTGCTAATAATTAATAATGTAAAGTTTAAACTAGTTTCCTTTTTCGTAATCATTTTCATACAATGAATAATTAAGAAAACTTGCACAGAAATGTGTGAGTTTGTATTCTCTTTCATTCTTTCTTTGTCATTTTCTTTTATCTCTATCTTTCGGTTTTGTTTTGTAGTCCCTCCTTTCCCTTTTGTCTCTGGCTTATATGATGCGCCTAATTTTGTGCTCAGAGGTCAGGGAGTTTATTGCTGACTGGAATTTAAGATCTGCAGGATGTTCAATTCACTGAAGGAAAACATACACAGCTTTCCATGCAGGAAGTCCCTCACTAACTGCTGTCCTAACCATGGGGTGGAGAGGCACATTTAGAGTGCCACAGCTGTCTGTAATCGGTCCTCTTTCACTTTCAAAAACAAGCTTTTTTTCACAGATTTTTAAATAAGAGCTCTGGTAACCTGACTATTTATCAAAAGTTTCTGTTTTATGAGGTAAAGAGATTGCTCTGAGGAATGTGTGTTCATGGAATCATGGCTGCATTCTTTTCCTTTGCTGACAGATAGAACTGATAGAGGGACACTGCAAGAGTAATGCGTGTAAGCAGTGATGCAGGTGCTGTTTTTACATTCTATGAGTGTAAGTGTGTGTATGTTCAAGTATAATCAAACCATGATCATGTGTTTTTCCACCTAAAGCATGCAGATATCTCATAGTTGCCCGTCTTTGAGAATCTGAAAAAGAAAAACAGAAAAAAAGAGAATGCTTATTGAGAGTGTGTAACTGTCCCGTTTAGCTGAAAGTTCACTGAGCACTTTCTTAAAAGAGAAGCAGAGTCAGATTCTAAGGTTATGTGTCTATTGCCTTCATGTAGCGATTGCTAGGAAATGTATAGATGCACAGACAAGGAGTGTATTCTTCATTGCTTATTGACACATTCTGACGAAGAGGGACAAAAAGAGTGACAAACAGAGGCAAAGGAAAATACAGGGATGAGTTGTTTTTGGTGACCAAACTGCCTTATATTCCCTATTTTAATGCACCGATGCTGCTGTTAGTTATCTAACATCATGTATTAAATGTATATGTACATTTCTAAAAATACATTACTTGGACTCTAAATTGTAATGTAGACACACATTGTTTTTAAAGCTGCTTTGAAACTATTGTGAAAGCGTAATTCAAATACATGTGAATTGAAAGTGGACATGACAGTTGCAGTGTTCAAAACCCTATATTTAGTTAATTCATCAAAAACAATATGATAGAAACGATTAGGAAACTTGTTGCTTAGTGACAGGAAAGACATGTAGGTAATTCATAAGTGCTGCTCTTGATCTGAATCCTGATTCAGGTTTTGTTGTTTAAATCCATAGGCCTGAGCTGAATCTACTGTGACTGAGGACGCTTGACATTGTTGAACATATGACTGAGGGCTACTAGAAGTGAGACTAAACAGATTACCAGTATGATATGCATTGTTTACATAAATACACTACACCACACCCTATACAATTAGTTGGAGGATTATGGATATTGGGAATTCTGACAAAACAAAATACATCTTCAGCAAATCTATGTGTCTGATGACTGAAGGGAGAAAATGTAAGTGAATTATGTTCTGTTGTTTCATTTATGTTATGCAAATGATGTGATAAGGAAGCTATTATTGATAGGTTGATATATCCGTATGTCACACTTTGTTTTCTATGAATCTGAGCACAGTTGATTTGTCACACGATCGATCATTGTGTAAGAGACAATATTGGACATTGGTAACAAAAATGATATCTACTGGGTTTTGGCTTTGGAACTAAAGTTGCTTTTGGCAGACATTCCAGGAAGTAAGATCATCATACTTAATTGGGTTCTGTTCCTCAAACTATACAAACAAATTGGCAGATGTAAAACTAAATAATGTAACCTATATGAAAATAATAATAAAATGGTGCACAGGATAATGATAGACACTTAATGAATAACGGTAACACTTTACAATAAGGTTTCATTAGTTAACATTAGTTACTTCAGTTACACAAAAACAATACTTCTACAGCATTTATTAATCTTAGTTCATCTTAATTTCAACATTTGCTAATGCATTATTAAAACCAAAAGTTGTATTTGTACAACTACTAACATTAACAAATAGAAATAAATACTGTAACATTGTTCGTTGTTAGTTCATGTTAATAAATACATTATGGTAACAAATGAAACCTTATTTTAAAGTGTTACATAATAACTTGGAAATTAGCCTTAATGTTACAATACCTAGTTTGTGCAAACACACACACACACACACGTTACTCTGTTTATATTTTTTTTTTCTTGTAATGTAACTTGTATAATATTTAAGTGCAAGCTCCTGTAAACAAGAACATATCTTTTATGTGTTGGTGCATATTCAAAGACCGAGCCGGTGAAGCTCTGTCTGATTTTGATCATCCTTTTTTTCTCTCATGGTTCTGTTTTCTCGCAGTAAGTCATCAGGTGCCATCTTTTATTAGCTATTTAAGCAACTTTGCTCTTAAATAAAGACACACATCATTCACTCAGAAAGTCTCCTGACTATACACAGCTGTTCTGGACACTCATGGGGGAAAAGATTTCTGATCCCAGTGAGTCATCAATTTAGCTGCATGTTGGAATTCTAGATAGCCTCAAACAACCTGCCAGTATTTGCCTTAAAACCCTAATGTGACTCAGCAAAGTGAAAATTACTCACAACCCCAATTTATTTGACCTTATGACTGAACATTGCTCCATAGAACTGTTGCTTTCACTTTATAAGGAGAAGCAGGTCGGAAGCTATTTTCTTTATTTGTAACTGATACTGTAAAATAGCTACATGTTGATACTTCAAGCTGCATGTCGGGCGGTTTAAGGGAGATTACTTTTTTGTATTTTAAAGTTTACTTTAGAGAGAATGATAATTTATAGTTTGGGGACATTTGGAGATGTAGCCTACTCAATCCAAGAAATTATTAATAAAGCAAATTAAATTTTTTGACAAAAGATTTTTTTAGGAGTTAATGTTAATCTATTAATAGTTTTATAGTACCCATTTTTTTACCAAATAAAAATGTAAAAAGCAATGTGGCATGACTCATTTATATAGTAAACCTGCATGTTTGAGCTATTGCTTATGATCTTTTCTCACATCTCCTGTCACTTCTATCACTGAACCTGTGTGTGTGTGTGTGTGTGTGTGTGTGTGTGTGTGTGTGGTGTGTGTGTGTGTGTGTGTGTGTGTGTGTGTGTGTGTGTGTGTGTGTGTGTGTGTGTGTGTGTGTGTGTGTGTGTGTGTGTGGTGTGTTGTGTGTGTGTGTGTGTGTGTGTGTGTGGCATATAGCCTAATATTTATAGCCGACCTAAATCATACAACGGCAAAGCATTTAGTTTGAAATAACTGAAAATTATATTTGAAAAGTCAGACATTATGTGTCTTTATCTGCAGTCGTCCTGCACGTGTACATTATCACCCTTTTAAAGCAATTAATCTCGTCTGTCTTCCAGCGTGGATGTGCCTAAGACAGACGAAATTCCAATTAAATTCCCTCTGCGGGTCGGTTTAAACAGACCATTATAAATATGCGAGGAGACTCTACCTCACACAACAAAAGCTATCCCCCTCAAATACAGTCGCTTATCGTTGCTCTTCTCTGCTAAGAAGACTTCCTCTCGTGTTAAGCGGTGTGCTTATTTAGGATTTGCTCTTGTTCGGACATTCGTTGTGAAACCATAACAAAATGCGATGACAAAAGGTTTAAGCAGATAAAAGTGGGGTGGACATCTGGTTTCTCGGCAATCTCAAGGATTATAAATTATATTGGGGTGTGGGATACTTTTTGTGTAGAATTCCTAACTAACTTAACCCCTTGTTTCCTAAAATACCTTGCACTAACAACGTTGAATAGGATAATAGATCTGGATGTATATAGCCTATTTTAGACGGCTATACGGCTTGCTTATGTTACAGTAGAAGGCTAGGCATATGACTATTTACATACCACAACCCAACACGACTGGGCTGGTTGCAGTCCGGTCGGTATACGATCTTATCGTAAGTAACGTCCGTAGGCCTACTTTATTTTACAAACAAACAAGCATGCGCCACGCGTTTTTAGAACTTTTTGACTTTCTCCAATATGTTGAAGAGTTGGTCTCTCCAAATCGAAGAGTGTGAAACTGCCTAAAGTGGAAATTGCGCGTCATCTTGCAGGTGTTGAAGTTATTAATTAGCTACAGAATTTAGTCAAATGAAGGATCATGGCTTTGGTAAGATAATATTTTATAAATATCGATGATAACTTCATACTGCTATATGGTAATGAAAATGATCAAATATTAGGCCTACTTCATTTATTTTGTTTATTAAAAATATTTTAGGACATCAATATCATTGGTAATTAGCTTCTCTCTATATATATATTGCCATTATTTATTTGTTTATCAAAGTAGGCCTGTCACCTGCATAAAGTTATACCGTGTAGTCTGCAAGTAAATCCAGACCTATCACGTGACGCGCACACCGTTAAGTGCCGCTTTCAATGTGGCAAAATTATCAAAAGACATTAATATTGTTCATTAAATGTCCCATTGCCTCTGATGACCTAAAAACAAAGTTTAAAATATACACAAATAAAAATATATTTTAAATTCACGTAAAGAAGCTGAGTGGTTGCTATTGAGACTCTCCTCAAAACGCTTACGTTCTATTTATGTAGCGATGCTTTTGAGAAAACATGCCCGAGAGATTAAGTAGCCTACTTACGTGCACCTGACGTTTTACCTCTGCTTCCTTCTGCTTTTGCTTCGGGAAAACCAGCCCTTATAGGCTATCTTTATTAAATATCCCCATGTGTTTGCTAAAAACTAATTAAAGTAGCCTAACACCTAGTCGACACCTACAGTTTTACTTTCATTACAAATATTTATTTGTAATTCCATATTTTAAGACTTTTATGAATTCTGTCTGTGCTGTTAAGTTCATTCCCATGTCTACAGGGCCTAGGCTAATGTCTGAAATGCAGCTCCTTAAGGATTTGCAGACAACATACGATACGTGTACTTTAGTGTCATTGTTGTGGTTTTTATGCCTTTTGAGGGAATGTCAGAAGCGCAAGTTAGCCTAATTATGGGTCTGGGCTCGTTTTAACTGCTAACGGATTTATGATCTTGGTCTATGAGGCCATCCAAGGCAATTAGTACATAAGCTCTAAATAGATGATGGTTTGTGAGCAATAAAGCCGTTACCTCCAGCATAAACTGACAGTCTCTAACTAAACTCCTACCACAAGCTAACTAGAAAGAAAAAAAAATCCCCCATTGTGGACAATTACAGTCAACTCGATTTTATAATTAATTCGGAATTTGACAATGCATTTAGTTTTGTGGGCCACTCAAAAATCTATAAGCTGTAAAAAAATAATAGGCCTATTTTCCTACCTGTTTTTCTTCATCCCCGTGACGGCCACTGTAATCATCCTATAGGCCATACAGAGCCCCACACTGGCAGTAAGAAGATTCGCCTGTTTGTGTGCATTGTAAATAAAGAGATGTTAAAGTTCTGTTTGTTTTCTCAAAAATAATAATAATAATAATTCTACATAGCTTTAGTTGGTCAGCTGACCCAAGATGTAAAGTGACTGCCATGCTGTGTATGACGCCTAGGCAATATTCAGCTAAATCTTCAAGCATGAAACACAAATGGGTGGGGGGAATGCTGGAGTGATTTTGTGCAAAACATTAATAATTACGTCTTTTAAATAGCCCATGCAGTAATATTAAGTGGCGTAGTTTAAGATATTTTCCACAACTCTCCCCACTACCCTTTCCATTAAGAGCGATTAGATGATGTCCATTGAAAGTTGCTGATCCATAGAGAAAATGGCAGTGGATAAAAGGCGATTTCAAGTGACCTTCTCGTCCCTTTCACACCAATCTGAGCCCCCAAATAGTTAGGGATCAAATTGAACAAAAGCCCCCTCCTCTTCCCTTTCAGCTCACTACTACTCAAAGTGACAAAAACCAAGCATCGCATTAGAGAGGCGCGCAACGTGTTTAAAGACTGTGAGATTATTACAGAGAGCAGAATATAACCAACTAGAACAATGTCTCTCTTAACATTCTTTTTGTCTTCTTCAATGCAACCCTCACAACGTAGATAACTTTAAAACTATTCCATAAGCAAATGCTTCCCAAAATGGTTATCACGTTTACATTATCCGCTATTTTAACTAAAACGCGTTGTGTTACTTGCAAGATAGCGATTCTCTACTTTGATGAAAGTTTTGATATATTGCTTTGTTGATTACTTTTTTATCTGTATTTGTTCAAGTTTATATTTCTGTCATGCATTTTTTTTCTATTAGTATATGCTTATATATTTAAACTACTTTTGTATGTAATGATAACTTGCATTCTAAAACTGCTCATGACAGGCCTGGTATCAAGCAGCCAAATATGTCTTTAGTATAAATGATCCAGTCATTGTGCTATACAAGCTATTCAGTTTCAAGGAAAGCTTTATTTTATCATGTAGTCTATACGGAGATGGAGATGTATAAAATACAAACCTGACTCTTTATTGTGTTTTATGTTCAGATGTTTACTGTAAAAACTAAATGTAAGGAAAAAAATATATATTCTGTTTTTAATGGGACTTTGGATAAAAGTAACATCATAAGTGTCTGATTAAACAAGGAACGTTGTATCCCTGCGGTGTCCTTTGAGTTTATAGCATCTAACTCTAGCGTATTTACATTCATGCTCACTTGGTAGTACCGCCATTCGTGGGATTTTATTACTCGAGCAGCTCTTATAGGGTGCATGCATTAGACTAAACGGTAGGCTATATGTTGTTTATTGCTATTTTGAACGAGTTTGCACGATCATTACACTAACACTATATTACAAATTGCATGAGGTGCTGTGAAACGATTAATTATCATCATCATCATTATTATTAATAATATTATTATCGTCATCACACATCAAAACATTACAGCATAAAGACGCATCTCTTCGACCATCGTTGATTTCAATAGATAACATAACTTAGTCATATGATTATAATTATCTAATTTTATTTTATTATTGTAATGATAATTAGCCTATCCTTTATAATGCCATTTGAAACATTGGAACTAACTTTTTGAACATTGTTTTGCACTTTATTTTACTTACTTTTTATCGATAAAACGTTCATTACAAACACATGAATAACAAAAGCTTTTTGATGAGTACAAGGCCTAACGCTATATTTCTATATAAATAGACACACACACACACACACACACACACACACACACACACACACACACACACACACACCACACACACACACACACACACACACACACACACACACACACACACACACAATATATATATATGGTACCATAAAAATAAGTAGGCTAATATATAGTGAAATGTGCTGTCTTTAATTGTGCCATTATTGCCATTTTAGTATGTTGATAACTCATTTAATGAAATTCATGAGAAAAGAAAATAAATAGGCTACATTTATACTTATTTCATTAGTTTTTTGCTTCTTCTCAAAATTGTTTAATTTTTTATGAACACGCGTCAGCCCACTTTATTCTGAACATGTCTATAATCGTCCTTTTAATCCGTTGACATTATCACTTAGACAAACAGACTGCTATCGATCTTCCCATTACGAGATCATACAAGACGAATAACACAGGTGAAAAGGCGTTTCTTAAAGTCAAACGTTCAGTCATGTTCAGCGTTACTACAACGTTAGAGTTGTTTTGTTTTTAAGAGTAAGTAGGCTAGTGCAAGTGATCGATAGAATTCTGTCCACCGATCTCCCGTGGTCTGTATCCGCATTACTTTCACCTGACAGTCTCACGTTCTTAATTTGAAGAGTATAATGTTTTAGTTTGGTACAAGTTTACGTATACATTGCGAGATATTTATATGAATTTCACCCAAAAAAATCTGGGATTGCATAAAGTGATAAAAGTACTTACCTTTCAAATATGGACCAAACTGAGAAACCGCCGATCCCAAAGTATGATACCCACCAGTCGCTGGGCGCTCGCACTTTGAATGTCCAAGTGTCCACTTTACCATTTCTTCAATACTGTTTTCATGCGTGCCTTGTGTTCCCATTCGCTGTCCCTCTCCCTCTCTCCCCTCTCGCTCTCTTCCCTGTCTGTGGAGTAAAACCTTGATGGTACACTTAAAGAAGTTTCTCTTTGTTCCTTTTAATCTTATTCGTTTCACCTTTGCAAAGAACAGAGGACAGCAGCGTGCGTTTCTACGGATCGGTTTGAGGAGAGACGGAGAAAGCTCCGCTGTCGAGTTGAAAATAGGCTATACCTATTTGTAAGGGTTTCGTAAACGGACGGATGTCGGTGTTTGCCTCCTCTTAACTTCTTTCGCACAGTTTTGGACTGTTGATGCAGAGTTAATATAGCAGAGTTCTGGTGAAAAAGTTTGTCATGATAAAAGTTACTAAGAAATTGATTTAATAGCCTGCTTAATTTGGGAATGACCAAAACTTTCTTTCTCCGTAAAACTAATTATTTCCAAGTACAGGCATTGCTAAATAAAACACGCTTAATGATTATCAAGTTGCACTAGATCATGATCAAAGTAAGACTTTGAAATCATCATATAGCCCAAGTGTCATAAATACATCAATAAAATTTAAATCTGATAAGTTCATCCCCCAGCGTAATTCGTCTCTGAACTACATTTAGGAACATGCAAAAAAATGGCAATAAATTACTAATTTTTATGTCGCTGTAATTGTCTACTGTACGCTAGATGGCAGCCCGATCCAGACATTATAAGCCTGTACAGCGCAGCCTTCGGCATTCATGCACAAAAAGCCGGGTTCCCTGCGCATTATAGTCTACAAAAAAACTTCCATCGTTGATAATCTGTTAAAACACACTGAACGATGGATTTTTATACTTTCCAATATCATAATAGTCTGATTCCTCTTTTGTGCCCTGGCTGGCTGCTTGATCTGTTTCCCATCACTGCTAAAGCATTCCATTATACTGATATCTTTATAGTCAAATAGTCATCACGAGTCACAATATGTTTGTTCATTTATTTATTTGATCGTTTTACTGAGAACTATATGCATAAGTGACGCGTGGAAATCTGCTTTATGCATTGATACGCAGTTTCCAATCAGTATTCTGCCAAATTACGTAAAATGTCAATGGGACCTTCATAGTTCAAATCTGGACGTTGCGATGGGTATTTTTGTAATTAAGACTACAGCTTTGAACACAATACTTTCAACTTTGTGAGGCTCGCACCAGATCTCTCTGCCTCACACCCATTTGTTTATATTTCACGTGCACGTATAGTTCGCTTATTGCTTTCATCCCGCTTTTAGCCGCTTCTTTCTGGGGTTTCTTCCTCTTTTTGTGACAATAGACGGTCCATTCTAATCGGGTTTCAAAGTAAATAGCCGCGCAGGGGCGAGCGCAATGTAAATTGTGCTTGTCAGAGCCCTCAGTCGTAGGTAGCGAGGAGCGAGGACTCTAACCAATGGAGTGAAGGAGGCTTGGCTAACCTTAGCCTCCCATTTTCTCTCTCCCCCCCGATGCAGGGTTCTGACCAGTCAGTCGCCTTTGATTATCAGTTGCCAGCAGCCCCTCTCTTGGCTCCTTGACACGAGCACCATATAAGGCGCAGCGATCTCCATAGAAACGTGTCAGTTTCAATAGTAGTGTCAAAGTTCACTATATACAGACATTCGCGCAGATCTCCGTTTCGGAAACATTGCTCCGCTGGTACTCCCGTTAAAACGCATTCTTTTTTTGAGTCTCTGCTCCTTACATATTCCATTAGTTGTTTTTTTTTTCTTCTTCTTTTTATCGTTGCTCTGTTCCTACTGGAGAGGTGAAACTACATAGGCACTCGGGCGACGTTGTTTTTTTTTTTCTTTCGTCGGACCAGATGAGCTTTATTCATGAACATAGATAGAGAAATCCGTTCTTCAGTGTTTCCTCCTCTTCAACCGCGAAGACGGAGAGAGGAGCAAGGAAGAAAAAAGAGGGGAATTTATTTTGCACAGCACTTTGGATCTCCGGTCCACCAGAAAGCTATTTTTGCTTCAACGTGAAGAATTTTTATTGCGGTATTTTTTAAGAAAACTGATTTTCTTTTTCATTGCGTCTGGGATCGCTTTCTCTATACACGATTGGGTTCCCGAATGGCTGTCTGCAATTTACCTTGGAACTGGCCTCCCGACAATTGCATATCCTGATCGGGTGCCTTTCTATCGACTGCGGTATTTTGAATGTATTGATCATTTTCTGCTTCTACTTTTTTCCCTATGAGATTGAGTGCTCCGATTTGAATTCGCGCTGCCGTTCGTTCAAGACTTCCCTTTTCCCTGCTCCGATATCCGAGCGACCAGTTCGCTTGAAAGCACTTTTCGGGCCCGAGATATGGCAATGGTAGTTAGCGTATGGCGAGATCCGCAGGAAGACGTGGCCGGAGGACCTCCGAGCGGCCCCAATCCAGCAGCTCAGCCGGCGAGGGAGCAACAGCAGGCGGCGTCAGCGGCACCACACACTCCGCAGACTCCCAGTCAGCCAGGACCCCCGTCCACACCAGGGACGGCTGGCGACAAGGGCAGCCAGAATTCTGGACAGAGTCAGCAGCATATAGAATGTGTTGTTTGCGGGGACAAATCGAGCGGCAAGCACTATGGTCAATTCACCTGCGAAGGATGCAAAAGTTTCTTCAAGAGGAGTGTCCGAAGGAACTTAACATATACATGTCGTGCCAACAGGAACTGTCCTATTGACCAGCACCATCGTAATCAGTGCCAATATTGTCGGCTGAAGAAATGTTTAAAAGTGGGCATGCGGCGGGAAGGTGAATATATTTCTCTAAACGCAACACTCTATTGCTACACACATGTTTATTGTTCAGAGCCAGTTACATAAAGCTCGCACATATACACATACAAACGCGAAATAAATTCGCTTTGATTGCTTACTAGAGAGTGTCAGAGGGCGCGTACAAGCAGTAGTAAATCCGCTCGCATAGGCAAGAGCAGCATACATCTAATACAAGTGATATTGTTCACACAGATAGGCAAGCAGCATATGCACCCTTTCAACTCAGTCAATTACATGATATATTACAGTCACCTATGAACACTATATGCGTGTAAAAGAGAGAAAGAGAAGGATAAAGTGTGTGTGTATGTGTGTGTGTGTGTGTGTGTTTGCGCGCGCGCGTGCGTGCTGAACGACTGCACAAGCCTACCGAAAAGACTACTACACACACTTACCACTTATTGTACACCTAAATGAAATAAGGGGATATAGTTTTATCTTTGAAAATAAGATTTGCTTTTGTTTTTACGCCGTAGCTTAGAGTAAGCGTTTAGAGGCCTGTATGTCCCCCCTCAGCCTAAGCTGTATGCGAACAATGGCCTTTGCAAGTCTACTCTTAATAACTGAGCAGAGCGAAACTGTTATTAATGACCTCTAAATTGTCTTAAAATAAGAAATGGTTACGTAAGATAATGCCTATGTATATGCTTTATTTTTTGTTGTTATCAATAATAAAAAATACAAAGTCTTGTTTCGATTGTGGATAAAATAAAATCTGTTTGAGAGTTAGTATCTTAATCATTAAATTGCCTGTAAACTTATTACTACACACAAATTATGTTACAGGCAAAGTAATATTGGAGTGTAGTATAACAAGAAAAAGGCTGCTGGAATTGAACTAGTTCTGAGTAGTCGAGATTTAAGCTCGATCCTCGTCCACAGTGTTTACAACATGCAAATCAAACAAAAATATAAACAAATGTAATATGTTCGTGTGTGAAGACAAAAATAAACGAGAAAGAGCTAGAGAGTGTTTGTATGTCTTCATATTAGCTATTGAAGTCCATAAACAAAGGTAAACATCACCGTAA
Organism: Chrosomus eos; assembly: GCA_036326025.1. Classification (NCBI taxonomy): domain Eukaryota; kingdom Metazoa; phylum Chordata; class Actinopteri; order Cypriniformes; family Leuciscidae; genus Chrosomus; species Chrosomus eos. The sequence goes on along the minus strand of CM070820.1, from coordinate 21,272,963 downwards.
TAATTAATTCAAGGACCATTTGAAAGTATTTTCCCCCCAAATAGTTTGTAATTTAGTTGTATTTTCGTAGATGTTAAACAGCAGTCCAGTCTACTCATGCACTCGAAGTAAAGCTTCCACATGATGTTTCACAGTTTTAGATGTACATTTCCTCTCCCTTTCTTTCTTTTTGTCAGCGGTTCAGCGAGGAAGAATGCCTCCAACCCAACCGAACCCGGGCCAGTACGCGCTAACGAACGGGGATCCTCTGAATGGTCATTGCTATCTCTCCGGATACATCTCGTTACTACTTCGGGCAGAGCCTTATCCTACGTCTCGCTATGGCAGCCAGTGCATGCAGCCCAATAATATTATGGGGATCGAGAACATCTGTGAGCTTGCGGCTCGTCTGCTCTTCAGTGCTGTGGAATGGGCGAGGAACATCCCTTTCTTTCCAGACCTGCAGATCACCGACCAGGTGTCCCTGCTCAGACTGACATGGAGCGAGTTATTTGTGCTAAACGCGGCTCAGTGCTCCATGCCCCTACATGTGGCCCCACTGCTTGCCGCTGCCGGCCTGCACGCCTCGCCTATGTCGGCGGATCGCGTCGTGGCCTTCATGGATCACATTCGTATCTTCCAGGAACAAGTCGAGAAGCTCAAAGCACTGCACGTCGATTCTGCAGAATACAGCTGCATTAAGGCAATAGTGCTCTTCACATCAGGTGAGTGTGTGAGACGAGGCCTACTTACAGACATAAGGGGGCAATGCAATACGGGGTGGCTAAGCTTCGGCATCGAAGCTTCACTATAGTGGGCCTCAAGCTGGCTTTGTGCTGTTAAATCTTTTTAGCGCACAAGTAAAGTGCTATATCTATTTCAAATGTATTTAAAAGATATTCACAATATTTAATATTTAATGTAGTACAAAGTGTCATATAGGGCTATCAGTCAACCGATAATATTATTTTGCAATATTAGTTGAAGCTGACAATAAAGCATAAATCAATTTATGAGCTTGAATTTGCATTTCACATTAATTCTATGTTTTTGGAAATTATTTAGGCCAATATTTGTTCAATCAAGTGTAGATCTCATTCAGAATATCTCTCTTAAATCTGCTCAACCACTGTTCACAGTTGTACACAAATATACGTCTAGGGCCCTCTGTTGAGAAAAGGTTACTATTATTAACAATTGATTTTAAGCTGGGGTAGCCTAATATTAAAAATATATATATTTATTATAGGCTTCGTAGAAATATCCGTCAGACTGGTCAATTTAATGATGGGTTAATTTGCCAAATAGTTAAATATATATATATATATATATATATATATATATATATATATATATATATATATATATATATAAGACATTTTAAACAATTTTACCAAAACATTGATTGTACACCAAATTGCTCTTGCATCGTAATATATTTATAATATATTAGTATTTTTTTTCTGTGCAACAAACGATAATAACACTATTAAGGTTTACGCGCACTGTTGTTTCTGATATTATAACAACGTAGTTATTACGTTCGTATTGTATGTCTTAATTACGATGATTTGATCTTCGTATGTTAAAATTTAAATGAAATTTTATGAATAATATCAATTTTAATATTTTTGTAGCAGTTGGAAATACAATCGAGTCAATACAACTACTCTACCTTTAAACATCTTTGATTGTTGAGCAAAGGTGCAGGCTTACACACACACACACACACACACACACACACACACACACACACACACACACACACACACACACACCACACACACACACACACACACACACACACACACACACACAGAGATATATACTAATATATATATAGTAAGACTAAGACTATATCTTACTGATTGTGTTCTGTAGTGTAGTCATAAAATGTGTAGTCTGTTTCCCCTAAGGTGAAAATAAGATGAGGCGTTCAAGTTAGTTTAAGTAGGCCACGGTTCGGTTTACATTTTGTGTATTGCTTTAATTTTCTGAAATATGCGTTAGTGTTGATTAGCATATGTAAAGCATGCCAAAAATGTAAAAACATTTGTTTAATATTTGAACATCTAATCTTTGCCACCGAAATGTAACGTTATAGGATATTTGTTTCTCAATGACGTCAGTCTCACACAGAATGTTCCTTGCCATTCTTAACAATGAATTACAAAGCACTCAGATATTTGGGTCTGGACTGGGTAACGTTTCAGAACAACTTCTAGACACTTCGGTAAATCAGGTTTTCCTTATTCGTGAGACTTGTTTAGCAATATGTTTAGATACTAATCAGTAGGCTATATCTTCTGATTTGTTGCCAGACCGACGTGCTGCATAACATTTTGAACATATAGTCATATGTTTCTCGTGATGGATTAACAATTCATAATGCGCCCCTTGGTTTTGTATCTTCTCGAGTTATTTCTTAGTAGGCTACGTGTAAATCCTTAAGCAAACTATTAACAAAAGCATTCCTACACATACGAAACAATATATTGTAGGCTATTTTGCTGAATTGTCTCTGTTTTTATAGCTGTGCTTTCTGCACATGCTGGCTGCAGCGGAAAGTGGCCCATGAGGTCACATTACTGAGAGATTTTAGTAAGGACTTAGCACAGTTCAGAAGTTCAGAAGGTTATTGTATTTGACCGCAGTGTGTTCTAGTCCAGTCCAATTAAGATCAGTCGCCGAGGCACGTTGGACACAACGCCATTACACGTTAAGTCGTAAATTCAACAAGACGTAAACTCTTATTTTGAATATCTTCAACAGAGCCGCCATATTAGAATGCTGACAAAATGCGTATTGGCCTGGCGATAGTGTTCAAGAGAAAGGACGTTTGGCTGAACTGATTCTAGCAGTCCCAGTGGTTGAGCTATGTGTTTAGGCTACTTCATTGGCGTTTATTGCTAACATGTTTGACGTAATGTCATTAATTGACATACACCATTGACCCAGAGCAGTTTTCTGTAAAATACATGTCCTTTTCGTAAATTTAGGCGATTGTGTCCTCAGGCAAGTCCACGGTAATAAATGTGATTGCTTCCATCGGCCTTGCCTCCTCATTCAAACTCACAGCAGAGGCGACTGCTGGTACAGGGATTCGCACGAGAAATGACTCGGTAGCATCTGGAAAGCAATTAGGTTTAAATTCGGTTATTACCATGCCAAATTCTCTTTCAAATATGTAGCTGGATATTTCCATGTTTGACGCCTTTCCATCCTCTACAGTCAAGCTTACTATGCATGCACCCTCGTCCTTACGAACACTTTGTTTAGTCTGATTTGTGAGCGCGCATGTGGTATGTCCCCTACAACGCAGGGAATACGTTCTGTTACTCTTGAGGGATTGCGCAGTCGTATTGTTTATTTATATTACAGGCAGCCTCATACGCTGCGTGATGCATGATGTTGGGCTCGTGTTTGTTCATCTCACTTTGTCAACAACACGTAATGCTGATGCTGAATGATAACCTGGGCCTCTTTTCTGTGCTGTGTTTTGTCTACTCAGACGCTTGCGGCCTGTCAGATGCTGCACACATTGAGAGCCTGCAAGAGAAGTCTCAGTGCGCCCTGGAGGAGTACGTGAGGAGCCAGTACCCGAACCAGCCCAGTCGCTTTGGCAAGCTTTTGCTGCGACTGCCTTCTCTCCGCACTGTCTCTTCGTCAGTAATTGAACAGCTGTTCTTCGTTCGCTTGGTAGGTAAAACTCCCATTGAAACCCTCATCAGGGATATGTTATTATCCGGGAGCAGCTTCAACTGGCCCTACATGTCCATTCAATGATCCGAATGAGCGAGTGAGACAAAAAGACTAAAGGACCAAAATTCTGCAAGCCCTTTCAAGAAGACTATATATATAGGACCTAATTTCTGACCACTTAGGAAGACGCTCTTTTTTTGTCTTCTGGGACCGAAATGGAATATGTAATGTACAAAGATTAAAGAACTGGACGTACTCCCGTGCAAATCCATCGCCGTCATCAAGAACACTCTCCATTTTGTAAAATACTAGTCTTTATTTTCATTTTCTTTTGTTTTTGTTTTGTAAAGAACAAAATACGTACAATTAAAATGAAGAACATCATATGCGCAGTAAATGAGCAAGACTTAGCGGGAAAGAAATTTCCAAGCAATTATAAGAAATGTCCTGTGTCTATGTATCTCTGTTTTGTATTTTTTCTGGTTCTAAACCAGTTTTTTTCTGTGATTCTATACTAATGATTTTTGATATAACCTTTTGCTTCTTATAATGAGTGCGATATATGTTGTTGAAGATATGTTCTCCAAGAATTAAAATTGAAGTGAGAATTTAAAAATAAAGAAAAACATTAGACAAATAAGACAGTCTAATCGCAATGACAATTTCACTGATGGTTGAGCCCCCCCACCCCACCCCACTCACTCACTCACTTGATGCTATGGACATGCAACTTCGGCAAAATCTGACCTCATGGACATTTTGAAGGAGAGGACACCGGTGAAACTTTTTCTTGGTCGTATGTGTGTGCGAGTGTGTGTGTGTTGAGTCAATCATCAGTCAGAGATAAAAGACATGAAAAGTCAAAAGCACTTTTAATATATCATTTCAAATACATTTTGTTTGTTTCGTCTTGATATTTCCGCTATTTCTTTTTTATTGGATGTTGCCTTTCATTTTTTTTTGCTCAATCCATGATATGCCTGTGCAGAAGGGGTCGCGTGAAGTTGTGTGATGGTGACTATACTATTAAAAAGGAAATAGGCAACACTTGTCTCGCTCTCAGCAAATTCAATGTTCTTCATGCTATTAATGAGCTTTTTGGGGTGTGCTTTTACATGTATGCATGCATATTTGTGTTTGGTAAGGAGGGCCAAAAGGCACATATGTTTGTTTCATCTTAACGTTTTAATACGCTGATCAGTATGACACAAAATTTCAAGCCACTCAAAAATAGTTTTGAAACACTGCAAAACCTCTATATAATACCACATATGTCACAAATGCAAGCATTCGAATACTCCCGATGGCATATTTATTTTCTGTGCGGGTTTTGGGAAGCACGTGCGTTTTATAGCCTAGCCTATATGATCTGGAGTCAGCATCGTGCGCAGAATAAAATTTCTGTGACGTTGCTACCGACTGGTTCAAAGATCTATGCCTGTTTCAGCGCATTAATGTTTAATATTTTTCCCAGGCTGAACTGAAATGCTTGCTCATAGTCAAAGGGACGATATACAGAAATGCCGTCCCTCTAATAAGGCAACAAGGGTTTATTCTTCTATCACCACAGATTTGAGAAACGAAGTGGAGAGAAAGAGAAAACAAATCCATCTTAACTCGCAGACTATTATTACTTTGATGTGATGGCGAACGGATCTGTGTAAGGACAGATGTTTTCTCAAGGAACGCAGCAGCAGTTATATGTGTGATCAATCTAAGATATGTATAATGCCGCATGTAAGCCGGTCGATAGGAGCACTAAATGTGATGTATTGTACCGAGATAGAGAGAAATTCATGTGCAGCCTCGTATGATTGGTTGAAACCCTGAAAGGAAATCACTTGATACTCATACATGATTGTCCTTCGTATGCACGTAAATACATTTTACGTGTGATGTTACGGTGTTTCTAAGTACAATTATAAGAACTTTCGCTGACCCCAATGTCACTGAAAATTTTACTGCACTGATCTTTGCATTTAAGTTCGTTATTGATTCACATAAAGAGAGAATGACCGAATCTGCGGGTCATATGCGGGGTTTCCTATGCCCTAAATATTTGTGATTCATACTGTTTTTCAGTAGACCCATACTGACGTTGACATGGTTTCATTTAATTCATATTTTAGCTTATAGCGCTTTAAAAGCTATTTGTGGTTCAGCATCCAAAGCAACTGCAAGAAATCACATTTGCAAAATATTCAGTATTATTTATATTCGAAATATATATGTTCGATGGGGGAGATCAGCGTTAATTTCATGAAATAATCTGTAGTAGCCTATACAATCTTTGGAGGGACTGTTAGCTTGTTGGTGATGAAGTTAACGATCATGTGTAGGCTATGTTTTCTTTTGGGTATATCCTTACCAAACCAATACATTAGCGCTGTAAAAAGAATTTCCATCAGAAAAAAAGTCAAACGCAAGCGTGACCATATATATTTGTGACTATGGAGTGTAATTGGGCATGGGTTTCTCTAAATTAAATATGGTCAGGTTAGGCTATTAGGAAAAAAGATGCAATAGGCTACACGAGGGAGTTCTATTGAGGACAAGTATAGAGACGTTGTTGCTGGAAACCAAACATGTTTAGCAATATGACTAAATGTGTACCGATATAGTCAATGTGTTGTCAATTTTTAAATCAAAGTCAGTAGGACTTAAATTACCCAAATATGGCAACAAAGGCAAGTGTGCTCTTGTTTTTTTATTATTATTATATAATGCTTAGACTTAAGCGTTGACCATCGTATTGAGCTGAAATTTAAAACACTTTCATGTTCAGCAGTAATGAGATCAAAATCCCTGAAGATTTTCCCTCTATTTCACGGGAAATAGCAGAATGAGAGGAACACATTCTATTGAGATTTACATTTGTTGGACTTGAGGCTATATAAAGCAATAGTTGCTAAGGACCGAATTCGTGCCATGTGTTCCTAATTAACAAAGCAAAATTATCCATAAAATAACATGAATCATATACAACAAGAAATGGGCTATTCTAGTCTCTGTATGAGGTGCATGTCAGCCTATGTTGTGTACTAACTTTCGTTACTTACTGCGTACATTTTAAATGCACATGTTCTCATAATTGTCAGTCAGTGGTTTCAGTCAATTTCTTCACTTAGATCTAAAGTGGGTTAGGAGGTTAGCATGGCAGTTTTACCTCACTAAAAAAGACTGAGACGCACACAGTTTTCCTACAGAAAATAAATAGTCACTGCGGGCATGGAATGTAACTGCTATTAGCTTAGTCACGCTTGATGAGGTACGAGTGTTTATCTGACACATTTAGGATATTCGGACATAATTTATGGTTTTTGATGTTGTCTGTGTGCATGGGAAGAAAAGACAACTAAAAAAGGAGTTAGACAGTTGTGTTATTTCGATCTGGGCCTTTAGTCATCACACTGGTAGCTATATCTAAACCAGGCTAAATGCGTGTCGTTTCATTTCATTTATTAACCTACATGCCAATGGGACAACATAGTGTTATTTATTTGCTTAAGCTTGTTATAATGTGACTTCTTATAAGATTATCTGTCTATCTATATCTATCTATATATCTATCTTTCTATCTTCTATCTATCTATCTATCTATCTATCTATCTATCTATCTATCTATCTATCTATCTATCTATCTATCTATCTATCTATCTATCTATCTATCTATCTATCTATCTATCTATCTATCTTCTTTGCATGCAGTCTTCCATCTATTCAGCAATAGGTACTCACGTTAGCCTATGTGTAGATAAATAGTGTTAAATTCATGTGGAAGGTAATGTGGGAGAAGTTGGTGTTTGAAAAATGTTGTTTGAAATTCTTGGGCATTTTGCACTTTAATTACACAAATTGCCTGTTTTACATTGTGCCACAGGGGCCATATGCAGGCTATGACGCTACATTTCTGTTAACATTCTCAATGATCACTGCATAATTCTACGTCCACAGAGCTCCCAGCAAGCTTAAGCCGTGGATCAAATCCAACACAACAGGATATAAAATATCCCCAGTTGTGAACGTAACATAAGGCGACGCCTGTGCTTGCATGTGTGTGCGTGCGTGCGTGACTTAGTTGAACCCTAGTGAGTGTTTTCTATGTGTGTTTTCTGTGTGTGTGTGTGTGTGTGTGTGTGTGTGTGTGTGTGTGTGTGTGTGTGTGTGTGTGTGTGTGTGTGTGTGTGGTGTGTGTGTGTGTGTGTTGTGTGTCGGGCCTGGTGTGAGGTAAAGGGAGGCGAGAAAGCACAGATCGCTGTGTAAGCGATCCCTTTGTGTTGATTTAGGTAGACGTTTGCTGTATATAACGTTCAAGGCTGATAATATCATTGCCTCGCCAGATAAATAAAGCTTTGGCCAAACCATCGGGTCAGCTATCGATCCCTTCTGCGTGCAGAGAGAAAGGGAATGAGACGGCACAGGGACAGAAAAAGAGGGGGTCTCTTATTAGCATTCCATAGCCATGACCGACCACTGACAAGTAAAAGAGATATCTAGCTCAACGCCATACATCTCCTGCTCTGCATACTTTTCATTGGATAATAAAGTTCACTTGGCTTGTCAGTGACATCAATGAGGATATTGAAGAAAATAATACCACATCGTTTTAAATATTTATTATATAATTAGGAATGCAAATAATTTGTGAAAACACTTGATTCGAGATGTCTGAGTATTAATATGCACCCTTTTCAAATAAAACGAAGTTTTTAGATGGGGCAATTTTTACAAAACTAGCAAATTGTTTAAAAATGTTTTAACACTGACACTGGGTAGTCTACTTTTTTTTTTTTTTTTTTTTCAAAAGATACGCATGCAAAAATATATTTGCAGTTTCTTAACACTGGAAACTTTTCCACAAGGGAATTGTTGCAAGTAAAGCCACAAATTAAAAAAACGCGATGAAATCTTGTCCAACAATGACAGCTTTTTATCATTTAGTTTAGTTTTCTACAAACGTTTTTTTTTTCACTCCCACCCATCGTCCCGTCTTTATCTTTCTTTGTTGTTTTAAAATATGCATGTCTCTCCGGAATGCTAGTCACGGGTCCAAACTTTGCGTCCAACCTCCCACATGAAATGATCCCCCTTAAAGGGGGCTCAATATGTCTCAATCTGCACTTCGGTTCACTCAAAGCATTTGGGTACAGGGGACCGAGTCTAGAAAAAAGAATAAATTAAACGACAAGTCACCGAAGAGCGACTTTATCAACACGTCTTGACGAAGAGCAGAGACAGCGACAGCAAGATTTTGAAGAATTGCGCAGATGTCCTCTAAAAAGTAAGAACATTTGTTTTCATTTCGTCCCCCTTAAACGCTCGAGTGTGTGTGTGTTGGGGCTCCCGGATGCGCGCGCCTGTGGAAGAGTGTGCGTGAACGCGCGTTGTGGTAGAATAGCTCAATAGAGATGGAGAGAGAGAGCGCGGAGTTGGAGGGAGGGTGCTCTGTGGGAAAGCAAGAGACTAGAGGATGTCTCGACGTGCGTGTATGTATGACTCCGACTGTCATTAACAACAAATCAATCAACACGTGGCATTTAAACTCGAAAGTGCTAGCTTTCCGAGTTTGTCTGTGTGCTGAAGAAATAAATCATTGGCCGGAAAAGACAGCTTTGGGGAACGGAAAGTTTGCTTTGAAAGGGAAACGTGAAACAAGAGGTAACCGAGTGGAGGCGACTAGTTTTAACTGCGAAATATAAAATACACTTTCGGTCTTTTTTTTAACAAGCGGGTTGTCGCTGAGTGATTAGCTACCATATTCGGCAGCAATTCATGTCAAACTTAGAGTCTCGGATACGATCAAGAGACGATTATAAATAGCCTAGCTTACAATCTTAAATAGTCTAGCTACTCCATCGGGAAGAAATGAAAAGCCTGCTTGTTACCGATATATATATATATATATATATATATATATATATATATATATATATATATATATATATATATATATATATATATATATATATATATATATATATATATATAAAATACGCTGTTCATAGAGTGAGGATAGTTTTCTTCATTCAGTTTTCCCTTCAGGAACATGTAAACATGCTGACGTCAGATTATCGTGAGATCTTCAAGACAAAGCGCATGTAATTAGTGCATTTATTCAGTGATGCAAATATGTTTCCATAGACATACACAAGCACATTTTTCTGATCCTTGCCACATGGGCAGTGAAGAAATGTCGTTGCTACATACCTGATAACGTCCTGGCTTTTCAGCAATATTTACTGCCCGTTTTTACAATAGCCTACACAACAGATGGTTTGCGCCTGTGCTACCGCAGCCAGCGACACTCCCAATTTTACTCAGTAGCATTTTGTTGCAGTTGCGTTTAATACTGGGACACAGACAGCTTCATCTATATTCGATATAGCCTACATTTTTCCCACATGTCCAAAATATGTGTGATTATTGAGATTATAAACACATATGTAAAATATATCATAGGCCTATCTAAATTGTTATCCTCAGAAATAGTTAAAACAAGACAGCATGCCCGTCTTGTAGCTTAAATGATTATCTATCTATCATCTATCTATCTATCTATCTATCTATCTATCTATCTATCTATCTATCTATCTATCTATCTATCTACTATCTATCTATCTATCTATCTATCTATCTATCTATCTCTACCTATAGCTATATATATATATATATATATATATATATATATATATATATATATATATATATATATATATATATATATAGTCTATATAATCTATCGTCAATCTAAACCTTTTATTTTTTATAAACACAACATAAAACAAATAAACAAGCATTTTAGTCACTAATTCATAGCAGGCGGCCTGACAGGCTTGGTGAATTATGTTGTGGTTAATATTGCCCTAATTTCGTTTTTATTTGCCTAATTTCTCAGCATGACTTCTATTTTCTTTCATAATAAATGACTGAAGCGTTTTGTCGAGGGATATTTTTCATCCCAGTTATATAGACCGGGTCTTGACAGAGGCATTATCTCTCTTGCTCCAGTGTTGGTCCCTGCCACGGCTCTCTGATCCCACGCCTTTCCTCCTTTATGCTGCCTGTCTTGCCTATAGTTGTCGCAATTTGTGCGTTTGATAAATACATACGCATTCCCCCGCTTCCAACAAGACGCGACAACGTTTCTGTAGTAGCTAAACTGCTTCAAAAGTACCGTGAACATACAGTAGGGTATTTTAAGAGTGTGTATATGTAGGCTATGTATATAGAAAATAGAAAAAAAAAAACAGTTAGATATTTTTAGAGGTTTTTGACATTTTACAAGACGTAAATATTTAAAAGGCCTCTATTTGTTAGTGCAGATACTTATTTTAAGGCCCGATGTAAGGATTCGATTGCTTTATGGATAAGAAGCCACATCTCTCAACATCCAAAGGCTAAGCCACAAAGCCAGTTTTCTCGTGCGCTCAAATATGTGTGCGCGCGCTCACGTGTGATTGTCTGTGTATGTCTAAAGGTGGGGGTCGTCTGAGGATTCGAGGAAGGGAGAGAGAAGGTGGGCTCGTCCGTTCTTTTAGAATAACCTGGCTCCACAATCAAACAATTTATGGTATTAATCTGAATGTGGTGTGGTGTTCCGTCTATTGGAGGCGAAATTTGTTGCCCAAGCTTTTCTTTCCTTTTCTTATGTTTAATCAGAACGCAAGGAGGTCTGAACCGTTACCAAAGGCACTCCCAAATATCCCATCCGCTGTAGAGCTATCTCTGTACGGTATTTATCCCTGAAATGCAAACCCCTGCCCCCCTACGTCCAAATTCATTTGCATTCGTTGATGATATCAATAAAGAATAGTAGGGATCCTATTTGGTTGTGGCAGGGCTGGGGGAAGGTGGCTTATTCGGTCAAAGCTGGACAGAGAGGACGAAGACCCTGAGGTCAGCTGACCATTCAGTGCGCGGTGGAGGGAGGCGGAGGGGTCTGGAGAGGCTTATTCGAGAGCAGGCGTGTTTGTAGCCAGGCAATGAAAAGGAGTCAACCACAAAGCTCGTCATACTTCAAATACACCCCATCACGTCTTATACCTCTCAACGGCAAAATCGGAGGAGAGGAAGCTATATTCTTTAAGAGGGTAATTCTTCCAAGTTTCCTTTAGTTTTTACCACCGTAAACATGCACGGGGAGTAGAAATGATCACAACTACCAAAATTCAAAACTTTAAAGACAAAGGCCTGCTAAAATCTACACGTATATAAATGACATTTGGTAACAATTCGACAGTGTATCAAAACATCTCCATTTATGTTTTTATTTCAGCGCAGCTGTGCATTTTGTGCATCTGGTTACGCAAATTCGTGTAAGTCCTATATTTGGTTATAAAACGGGAAACTCAACTATTAGGCCTACCTATTAAACAAATAGCATATGGCAAGAGAGATTGTGCGTGGCTAAATGTGGACATGTTGTATGAGGCCTGTCGTCAAACGGCTCATTGGACGAGCTACGGCCAATCCGCATGTGGCCCTTTCAATCATTTCAAACTGTATGACGAGGCCCGCATGTTTTAAATTCATAAAGAAAAAAATGCATAAATGTTCCTTTTATATAGGCCTATATTATATTTGCTTCACATTTACATGAAATATATACCCTATATAAACAGTGGCAAATCATATTGATGGTTGGGAAAACATGCAATTGTGCAGAGAAAAAAAATAGTCAATGTTGTCGATCTAGCCAGAGTAGTAACCAAGGAAATAAAAGGTCTTATAACACTGTTAGGGACAATTACTGACTAGATTAGACTCTTAAGAAAGAAAACGTTTGCAAATCATGACCTGTATATGAAAACCTTGCAGGTGAGCTTTAGATGGTCTTCTCTGTAGATATTTATTTTTATTTATTTATTTATTTATTATTATTTATTTATTTATTTATTTACTATGCATTTATCTATTTATTTATTCATTCGCATATATTCCTGAAGTATTCGCGTTGAACACTGGGTGTTTAAGTTCCCATTCCAAAAGAGATGTGAAGTATTCAGGTTAAAGGCTACTTTTGGATAACTCTTTCTTAAACTTTTCTCCCTGCAGCTAACTTTGTGAAACTTCATCTTATAAAGATGCACAGATTGGCAACACGTTGGGATCAGAATATACAAGCCTCCACATACGGCACAACAATCATCAGTGTTTTTGTTCAGACAGGTTCACCATGAAGGGCAGCAGAGTTCGCTTGTGTAGATCAACTTTTAAAATATAATGCCGGGTTCAAAGTCACCACCATATTCTAAAGCACCATATTCTAAAGCATATCCTGTCCTTATTGTAATAATTGAACATAATACACCGCTTTCTCTGTTCCAAAAATGATCATTATAACCAATGATTAGCTTTATTATTGCTAGAAGATACGTGGACAATAGTTCGACCAAGGATTGTTTGATATCGTTTTTACATTTCTCTCTGGTGTGTATTCGGATTTCTGCGAGGTCTGAGGATGGCGGCTTTGTTGGTGCTCTGGCGTTCTCATGTCTTGCAAAGGGTTCTGTCAGAGTTGTTTGTTTCTCCCTTTATTTGCTAGATGGCGCTCTGTGTTCTGGGACCCTCAGTTAGAGGAACAAACGGTCCTCAGTTTATTCTTTCCCCGTTTTCCATTGTTCATCCATACTCAGTTTTAAAGCTTTTTTCCCTCTTCTTGTCCTTCACACTTTGTATTAGGAAAACATATTTCAATGTGGAGTACAATGATCATTATAAATATATTCTATGATTATGCGGTTCATTTGTAAATGCAATTAGAGTTGTGCAGGATGTTTTCGAGTATTTTGTGCTTTTACTGTATTTTATGATGTTATATCACATATGGTAAATTATATTGCTTTGGGATTTGATCATTTAATTGCTATAGACTATGAAAATCTTTATAGAATTATTAAAACGGTTTATGATATATTTATCAAAATGTCTGTTTCTGTAAATCATAAAAAGCGCACCACATAGGCTATTCATTATTTTTTAGCCATCCCTTTTTTGAATAATCTACGCATCTATGATTTCAATACATTTTAAGTTGTATCCAACTCACTCAGCAATATTTCAATGGACTGTAGAGTCAATAAATTTAAAACAAGATGATATCATTTTGAATTGGGTTCTAAAATGTGTTTTAAACCCTATAAGTCTCGGTAGATTTTCTTCACACAAAAAACGCACCTATAATTTTATATTATTACATTTTAACAGACAGAAATAAGTGGATTTATTCATATTTCACACAAAAACCCTGTTAAGAAGATATATTGCAGCACTTACACTTTCTCTAAATAGTGGATTGTCCATATTTGACGTTGATGAATGTGCCCACGATTTGAAGAACATTTAAAGATGTCGTTTAAATGTTATGCCAGATTGCTCAGCGGACGATGAGAAGCACCAGTCCGACAGGATTCACCAAAATTACACATACAATATCAAAATAAAAAGAGACTACCCCTCTTTCTATTTCACTTGACAAGGATAATATAATTGAAACACATTGGTTCAGTTTTCTGTTTTGTTTTAAATCACGTGTAAATGCCGCTGTTTAGGACATAATTCTATGTTATGTATTAATATTTTTTTGCTTGCATGTTATTCACTTAAGTAATCCGTTTATTTATTTGACATTTTATGATAAGCCACACTGTTTATTTTACGTTGGTTGAATATATTTGCATTATATCCGTATATTATATTTTTATGTTTCTGCTATATGTTATCCTGTAATGGTGGTGACATAGCTTGTGTTTGTTAACTGTAATAAAAAAAAAACACAGTGTGGTAGCCTATCTCACCACAGTTTTTCTTTATGCCCCTCCTGGGCCACTCAAACCTCACAGAATTAGAGCGTTTATGAAAAAATGATCAAAACATTTTACTGTAGCCTGTATGTTTATGTTGGGTTTTTGTTTGTTGCTGAAATTGAACTTCTTAATTAAATACATAGTAAACCACATTAAGTTATTTAAAGTTAAAATAAAAATGAAATAATTTGTTGTATTGAAAAAAAAAAAAACATCAACACTGGCATCAATTAATCTTTTACACAAAAAAAAAGAAATGGAAATATTTGAAATTGTTTTTAGATAATTATAGTCTTATCTGCATTAAAAGACCCAACTACATTACTACCCATTAACGTCTTTAAAAAAAAAAAACAGGCTAATCAAGAGGTAGTATAATTTATATGCTTAATATTACTGCTGTTTATAGGAAAACGTAACATTCTCAAAAGCAATTGTTCCATGGTAGCTAAATAAGGGGGATTTGAACCATAATTCTATAGCCCCACCAGCACGAGATAAAAGCGAAATCTGACTGAGAAACGGGTACAAAGCCTTCCTCGTGCTTGTGACATTGCTCGCTGTCAGGATAGTTAGCAATGTTCTAATATGGACGGTGGCTCCAGAGGCTCATCTCTTGGGGTTTTAATTAACAAGCTGTCTCAAAGCTGTAGAGATCCATCAAACAGTCTCTCCCCACTAGCAAACCCCCCCTTTCCGTCTGAACAGTCTCGCAGTCTCTTTGGCGTTACTTGAGAGTTCTCCGTGACTCCCCATTCAGCTTTGTTCCTGTATGAAGTCGCTTGCTTATCGAATGTCAGATTACATCGCAGCGTAGTTCCTATGTTTGACTTTAGGTTTGTGTTCGCATGGACGGTGAGGTGAGTGAGTGAGGTGAGTGAGTGAGTGAGTGAGTGAGTGAATGAACGTGTGTGTAGCCTATCTGAAGAGGTAGTGAGGAGAATATGACACGTTTAGAGGTTTCTTTATCTTATGCACAGCCAAGAGGAGCGATGATAAAAAAGCAAATGCAGTTTTCAACTTCAGCTTCTACCTCCTCCACACACACACATCACTTGCACAACTGGAAGTGAACGTCCCCCCTACGGAAAAGGCAGGGGCGAGTTCAGGGTCAACAGAGAGCGCTGTCCATGGTCCTATTCAGAGGTGCCTGGGTGCTCTTATCAAATTAGACAGGACAAGTTTCAAATCGATGCCATCGCCTCTATCAGGAGACTGCCACTGGTTTACAACCTTTAACAAGCCACCCTGACAGTCAGTGCTCCAAGCGCAAATACACACCTCTGTCACGGTGATGGAGCGATCATGACCGCTAATGGACGGGGAAGAAAGGGTGAGATAACACACTAGATAACAGGTGATGCTCATCTGAATATCGTTACGAATAACGCGCATGACCAAACGAGCAAGTTTCTTGTTTTTCCTAAAAAAAAATCGAAGGTAGGCTATGAATTGAGACAATATGCTAGATTTAAATAGAAGTATTTCAAAAGGTTTTCTTAACTATGCTCGTTTTCTGTTTTATTTAAAATATATGAATAAATTAAAGTGTTTACACGTACTTGTCGATCGTTCTAAACGAAAATCAGCATTAGAAAATAAAATAAAAACGAACACAAAATGTATAAACAATTTGTGACAGCGCATATAAGGTTGTTTGAACTTCGAAAAAAAAAACATTTGTTTCGTTGATTTATGTAGTTATTCTAAAAGCCTTTAGGAAAAACAAAATAACCAAATTGGAAACTAAATATGGCAGCAAACCAAATCAATGCATTAATAAAAAATATTTTATATGTGGGCTACTTTATGAATTTAATTCACATCCATGTTTTTTTCTAAAAGGATAATTTGGTGCTTTGTGTGTGTTTAATTCTCTTAAAATTAATATTGTTAAAATTGTTGCTAATAGCAATTAACTAAGCTTATGCTTTTATCTTTTTTTAATCATAGCATGAACCTAAAATTCATTAAAAGATAAATAATAACAACAACTAACGATCTGGTCATTTATAACATCCGTTTTCTTATTTATTCCGTTTATTTTAGTTCAATTTAGGCTTCCTTGCCTCTCATTCCGACTTTCAGGTCCACTCCAGAACACTAAATATGAATATATTTTAACTTATTTTTAACTCTCGTTCTTATTTTATCTTTTTGGAATGTTACTTTCCTTCACTGTCCTACTTGCACACTGGAAACCTCGTCAGTTTCTCATTCCCTGAAGATTTGCTTTAAGGGAGTCACATACAACAATAATAAATATCTATTGTTCTCGAGCTGACTTAAAAGACTATCTGGGCTCACATTTTATCCGCCTTCACTTCGCCCAGGTATAACAGACCTCGTCAACGTACACATCATTCCCATCAAAAGTTATGCTATCAGATATCGTTGAATATGGGTGGCGTTTATTCATCCTGGATGCTGATTCAGACAGAGACATAAAAGAACAGGTAGTCGAATGGAAGGACAAGTGGTTTGAAGCAGTGACGGTTGTCAGGGAGATGAGAGAGAGAGAGAGAGAGAGAAGAGAGAGAGAGAGAGAGAGAGAGAGAGAGAGAGAGAGAGAGAGAGAGAGAGAGAGAGAGAGAGAAGAGATGTGTGTGTCTATTTTGTATGAACAGCACACTCTAAAAGCGTGAGAGACGGCACAGAATTTAGGAGAGGTAGAGACGGCCTAAACGTGAGTGTGTGCAGCCACGAATCTGCAGCCAATTAATGGAAACCCATTCATCCATTTTTCACCCATATATGTGCGATATATATCACACCTTCACACTCATACACTCTCCTCTGTCTACCTTGTTGCCTGTCAGGCTGTTTTTAACGGCAGTCCGTCAGACGGGCACCTCTGTGGCCTCGCTAATTTGGGTTCATTGGATGGCAATAACTTAATTTAGAGCCTCATCTTTTGGGGCGTTTCTTAATGAGGATGCGCTGTGCAATAACGCGCCGGTTATTCAGGTGGGAGCAACCAGCACCGTGCACCAATGTGTTTAGCCTCCAAGGAACCCGTTAAGCTTGATGAGACTCATCTATAACGCGTGATTGAATACCTATAAGCTTCGGACGAGACAGAACCGCGCGCAACGGACTCTCAAGCCCTGACTGAAGAGGCCTTCAGCCGTTCCTCCAACCTCACATCACACAGAATCAAGTGGAGAGTGGCGCATAATAAGAGTTTTAAGGCACTGTTGTCTGGTTTCATTGAAAAGGCCTCTTGTTGTTTAGAGAGGATCAGGTTTTATCGAGTCCTAACCCTGGGTCGCTGGATATCACGGTGACCCGCTTGGCACCCTATGTGGGAATTCCATCTCTAGCTGTAAAATGACAGGTTGTAACGCTCCGAGCGCTCCGGTTACTTATGTGACCTTAACCAAGTGATTTAAGTCCAGGTCTTCTGGCCCTTGCTCTTAAAGCCCCCCATTAAGAACTGAGTGGAGAGAAATGTTTTTAGACAAGTGTGGTACAAGACGTATAGTGATGCGTACTATAGTATAGGCCTCACTGCAGTTAACTAACTGTCCGCTTATGTTTCAACCCTGCTGCAGCTAAACACTTAAATGGGCATTATAAACGCTAATACAATTATTAATAGGCTACTAATATATTATTATTATTATAGGCTACTAATACTATTAGACTAATTTACATTTTTTTGTCAACTCTATACACAAACCCATTAAAGATCAGGTGAAACATCTGTTTTACATTTACAAACGACGATAAAATATTAATAATAATAATAATAATACAACTATTAAATTAATTTGACAAAGACTACCATTGCGTTATAGGCTAACTGATCTGAGAATAAATATTTTTAAAACTTTATTTTGTAAAACATGATTCGTGTCATGTTTATTTTTTAATTTCTCCACAAAAATATCAGTTTTATGCTGACGTTGGTAAAATATATTAAATATAATTTTGTGAAATATTAACTTTATGCGAACAGTCGTTGCCCTACAGGAAAAAACAAGTTTTTTTTTAGATGGACTGTGTTCTTTCATTCGTTGTCCTGTTTTATGACACATAATATATTTGACGGGAATTTATCTTTACATAAAAGTTGATTCAGAGCTTATAATTGTTTTGATTCCTTACCGCCATTCCCTTTGATCACATAAACTGAATTCAGAACATTATATTATCTGACCTGCGCTGAAATCAGTTTATGCGGGCGCCTGCTCATATTGTTGAATTCCAAAGTCCGTTTATCATTGTCCAAGAAAGAGCAGTGCAATATTTATCCAGAAAAATATCCCACTTTTATTGTATTTATTATTATTTTCCCAACGGATCTGTCGGCGTGTTAAATGAAGCACCTGAGATCCCAGGATGTGAGACTACAACAATTACTCTCAAAACGCAATAATTCGAGCAAGTGTTTCCAAAAACACTGCATAGCAACACAGGACAAATTCAATCTCTGTGTTTTTGTCTTCTCTTGCATACCATGACATCCTCACATAACTTAATGAAAGTTGCCTTCCCTTTTCCCATTCAGAAAGAGGAGTGTGATCCATTTTGTGCAACGTGCTCCACTCAATTTCACACACACTTTGTCTAAAAATATCAGAATCCAAGACAGAAGGGGGGACGGGGGGCATTCAGGACAGAAACCTGAAAGAAATCATTAAAAGCCATGCCTCTGCCAGCAGCAGCTGTCCAGTACTGTGTGGCGTGATCACCCCAAACCATCTCCCACTCTCATGACACATTACCGGAGCTCTAGCGTGCGCCAAGGTGCGCGCGCGCGCGTGTGGGTGGGTGAGAAACGGTGTGTGGGCTATGTGTGTTATATGAACTAATAACAATCAATCAAAAAGGGACAGTGAGGGAGGCAGACATGATAGATAGATAGATAGATAATAGATAGATAGATAGATAGATGATAGATAGATAGATAGATAGATAGATAGATAGATAGATAGATAGATACTTTTGAAGTGGTAAAAAGAGTGAGAGCGAGTTGTATTATTTAAGGGTTTTTTTCCCTCTAGGACACAATAAAACATCGATTGTGGCAGTTTGCTGACCCGTAAAATTTGGGGGCTAGATTTCCCTTCAGAACCGAGCATATAATTATGCAAATAGAGATCTGACTGCGATCTGGTGAAGTACTCCCGAAGACAAGGGCCCGGAGGAGTGACAGTCCAGCTTCAGAAAGTGCTCGGCTCTTTGAGAATAGTTCATATTTGGCGGCGCATGAGAGAATGGGAGGAGACGAGAGCGTGTGTGACAAAACACGGATAAAATTGAAATATCAATCAAGGACGTCATAGACTTCAAACACACAACGTTTTTGCTGTTAAGTGTGACTCTTGTGGAAGGGAGTGTGATGACAAAAAGTGTTGAGGATGAAATGAACACATTACATAGTGTTTAAAGTATGACAATTCTAAGGTGAGATATAAGTTTTAGAGTCATAGCACAAATCCCACCGACAGTTGACACACTTTAGGCTTTACAAATTTAAACGGTGTAAAAACAATTAGGAAACATCACAAAATTAGTTTGAAAAAAAGTAAAAGAACACTTACATGTGGAATTTTTGCAAATTCTATTGTGTTATGTTATAGAAATTCTATCTACATGGCTCGGCTATCACTTCAGAGCACAGCGTCTCATGCTTATTCAGTTAACACGAGTTTAAAAAAAAAAATCATTTATCATTAATGTAACTGTTGTATAGCCAAATGGCGCGGCGCTTAAATTACTCAAATATGCTACTTAAAAAAAATAATTCATACAACATATGACTTATGTATTGAATACACTTCAGTGTTTTATTTTTTAATTAGGCCTACACCACTTTTTTTTTGTGGGGAGAAGTTTATACTTTGGTATAACTGTCCTAATTGTAATAAAAATGCCTCACTAAAAAGCGTCTTACAAAAGAAATGTTAACTTGATTATTTTTATATAAGCTTTTAATTTTGTTTTTAAACTATTATAATGTGAAAACTTTTTTTACCCAAAGTTAATGTGGCGCAACAAAACATGCAAGACATTTGGTTTTCAAGGGTTAAGAAAAATATAAAACAAAGTGAAGACGAAAACAATTTTATTTAAAACTTTTTTTGTGTGTGTAAAAAGTACTACATTAACCAGTTATTTATCTTTAAATATATTTTTTATCTCATTTCTTTGAAACGAACCGCGAATTTAATTTCTAATGATTTCTCCTTATTATCATCCTTATCGTTAACCTCTTGTGACAATTTCCGCGGGTTTCATGAGTTAAGGTCTAAAAAAGGCAGTTGAAACATAAAAAACTAGGTGCTATAGACATGGCTTCATCCGATACTTCTCTGTCTTTGACTGACACTTATTTTGGTTAACATTGGTCTCATTGTAAAGGCCTGGGCTCGATCTAGACACAGATATCAGCTTTCGTGATAGAGTTCCACAGCTGATACGTGAGAAGAGCGAGTCATTCTCCGAGCAGGCTCACCTTCCCTGGGAACAGAGCTGAGAGGAGAGCCGCTGGAGCAACAGGCTTTATCGGGCTCCGAGGATCTTTCCCCCGTCAGGTTGAACTTTAACCCGACAACTTCTTGGGTTGAAAGTGATGCCTTTACGATCATTACGTTGTAAATAAGAGTGTGTCTTTAAGTGCAAGGTGAGATATGTCTATCAAGCTGCTCGCAAAGGTGCATGTTATTTTGCATGCTTGTTTTATGAAGTAAAAATAAATAGATAAAAACCAAGACAATTATTGCAACAATTAAAATCAAAGATCGTTCCGCATAATTTTTATTAAGAAATTTATTTAATTACAGCAAGTATGAAGATCATTAACACTCAAATGATATGGAAAAGTAGTGAACGAGTAATCAGGGCACTAAACTGCCATTAATTTAAAGACGAAAGACTAACATATTTGAACGATTTATGAAAAGTAAAGTTAAAGTAACATCATGTTTTCATTGAATGCATTCCCATCGAAAGCTAATAAAACTTATTTATACAATTTCAAACAATCACACTTGTGGAGCAAACAACAACTCTTCAGAGTGACTAAAATGTTTAAAAAAAAACTTAGAATCTCGTCGATTAAAAATTATTGTTTAAAATGAGTCATAATTTGCAAACCAATTAGGTTTTCGATTTGGTTTAAGGCTGCACTTAGCGCGAGTGACATTCACATATGGCTTGTCAGTCCACGCTTGCAAAATAAAATAGAATAAAAGATAAACTTTATCTGTGTTTTCCTAAGGCAACAATATTGGGATCGGAGTAAAGCAATTTGAACTAAACAGTGTAAGCAACTTGCAGTTGATCAGTGGCATCTAATGAATATTTTCAGGTATATTAAAAGTTAAATTCATTGTAAAAATAGTTTCAAAACATGAAAGCATCTGGGGTCTTGCATTTCTTCCGTTGTAGTTACATCTCTATTTTGGATAAAAAATAATATATGAAATATGCATAAAGCACTATTTACAAAGCTTAAACCTTTAGCAATCTAAATAACCAATTGCAAATTATATTTCTAAAAATTATGAGACCAGAGAGCCTTACTGAGAGATACATTTTCAAGGTAAAGCAGAAAGATCTATTGACATGCCAGAGCAACATATCTTTAAGCCTCTGCTAATACCACATTGTCCAGGAGACAATGTTTCTTGTCTTGGCTGAGACAGTAACATCACGTATTTAGCAGAGATGACAATGAGGTGTTAAAACAGTCAGAATAGTCATGGACTCTGCAAAAAAGGGCAGGTTAAATTGGCAATCATCTCAAGGAATGGCTTTTGTACTTTGGAAAACATTAAATCTCCCTGATCCTGACGCATACGATATTCCCAGACTGACATATCGGCTCCGTTAATGGGAGATATTCCTAAAACTCATGCTCGCACAAGGTTTTAAGGGATTTAAAAACAGAGGATGATTCTTTAAATCTGTCATGCTGTCAATGGCTTACTTCATTGTGCTCATTCTTAATCTAGTCTCAAGATAGCCATTGAATGGATGCGCGAGTCTGCAAGTTGCCTTTTCCCAGTTAAAGTTATATGTATGGAACAAACAACCCGTAAGCCTTTAGCATCTGATATACAAAATTCCTAAGCGCTCCAGTATTTTAAAAGCAAGAAAGACCCCGGTCAAAAAGAAACAACGTCGGGGAAATAAAAGAGAGATACAAAGACTTTGCAGGCAGGCACTAGGACCTGCCAGACGTGTGTGTGTGTGTGCAGGTGCTTCCCAGGCATTAGCTCAGTTCAGGACAATGTCAGGATAATTAGAGGTGCATCAAGAGGCGGTGTGCGGCGCCGCCTGTCAGCCTTAATCTGGCCACCGATGGGCCACCACCAAATCCACACAGCGGCCCACAGGAGGCACAAGCAGTGAAGCCATATTGCTTTGACAGTTGCACTCATCCAGAAGTAATGCAAAACGCTATTCTTATGTATACAGGCTGACCCTGCGCTCCTCAGAGTTATACAATACACTGGGAGGAGGACTTCAAGGAGGAATATCTTTCATAAAAAGAACAGAGGAGAAAAGCAACTAAGGTTGACAAAGCTGGGCTCTGGGATCCGTGAGCCGTCTATAAGTCGTCGTGTTTTATACGGTGGGAGCTGCGTGTGGTGATCGGACTGGAGGAGGAATCATCCTCTTGGTCTTTGAGAGCATTGCTGAAGAACTTGAAGATGGACTGGAAGCTCTTCCATGATGTTAACTCGTGCTTCTCGGTACCTGCAAAACACAGAACCACAGGGTGGATGTGAAAAACATACAGAGATAACAGTGTTTATAAATCACAGTAAAGGAGAATTTCTTCTACTTAACACAAAAGATAATCTGAAATCGAACCCTAACCCTTCTTTGTACACTGTCAGAAAATTGTTTGCAAAAATTGGGGCAGTAACCTCAAGGGACAACTATGTACCCCTAAAAGGAGCATATTAGTACCTAGAGTAGTACCCTTACTACTATGAACCTTTTAGGGGTCAAGAGTTGTAATTTTAAGGGTCTGCCTCAGTGACAAGCTGTTGTACCCCTAAAGGTGCAATTTTTGTACAGCTTTCCCTGATAGTGTGGACAATAAGACATTTTCAAAATATCTTCTGCATAAGATTTGGAACTAAATAAGGGTGAGTAAATGATGACAGAATTTTTGGCCGGAGTAAACCTTTAACACTTCCTACTGAGGTCTCTAGGGCACTTGGATTATGAGAGTGATATGTGAGGACCGTTCATACTCTAAATAGTTTAGTACGTCTGTTGCCAAGCAAAAAACTTTGGACTCGGTGTCGTGTGCTATGTGTTCTGACACAACGTTTTCCATCTAGTAAGATACTGTGCACTTAAGGACAATGGATGGAATGGCTACTATCCATAGAAGATTACATTTTCTCTCTCTTGAGTTCGATACAGCTATCAGTTAATCCACAAAACGGCTCAGTTTTCCCTCAGTGGCAGCGGGTTAAAGAATTCCCATGTTTGGGTCATTGGATCCAGGTGAAGTGACATGAACACCTCAAGTCCTCATCAGACCTTTCAAAGTCCCGCAAGAGCCTTTCACAGTCCTCATAATGCAGCACTTTCAGACAGGTATAGCGCCTGGCGGGGCGGAAGCGCCGAAAGAAGTACATTTAGTTTAGAACTTCGGGCTACATTAATTACACTTTGAACCATTCGCAATGTATGTAGCTTTGAGATTTCGACCGCCTTGATATACGTCTGCTTCAGTTTGTGTGGAACAAAGAGGATCAAACTGATGTGCTTTTCCCCCCTCAATCATGATTTTTCATTCTTTTCCCTCCACATTGCAACTGGTGCATGAACTTGCCCGGAGGGATCCAATTAAAGACCAACTTTAAGGCCCATGCCAAAAGTGTACTCAGATGGCCATGATATTGACCTCCATGTTTATTACATTGACCCCAGCCTGGGAAGTATTGATGAAGATAGCTGTGGTGAGATGGGAAAGAGGTGTGTGTATGTTTATGTGTGTGCGTGTATCAGAACGTCGAGTCTTTCTAGCTCAGCCAATGATCAGTGCCTCAGGTCAAGTTTACCAAGCTGACGATCAGCGAGTCGATACCTGCTGCCCAAACAATCTCTTTAGTGGTGTAGGTCCTGGCACAACAGCACTCTAGAGGAGAAGACATTGCCTCCACTGCTCTTATTTATAATTCATACCCAATTTGGAGCACACAGCCTTTACTTTCCCTCCACTCCAGGCTCCCTCACCTTTCCCAACTAACCTTTTATTTGTCTCTCCTTCTTTGTTTTTTTTCTTTTCCAGGACCAATTAATGACGAAGGGTTCACTTTTTGTTACCTTGAACCTGTGATGAACCCCTGATCGACGAGAGCGACTCATACTGATCCCAGCCACGGGGTCAGCCACAGTGCGTCTCCGAGCAGATATGCAAATGCAACGAGCCCCCGTGGCGACCCTGCGGGAGCTCCGCCCCTGCCGGCGACATCACCTTTGATGAGGGTTCACAAGCATGCCTCACTAATGACCCTTTATTACTCTACCTTGCCATCTCTTAATTGCCAAGATGTGTTGAGTGTAATCAATAGTGTATGTGTGCCGCGGCGTGTCACGGTTACGTCATTCGCTCGCACAGACACACAAAGAATGGGGAAGAGGACAGCCGTGCCTGGCTAGCCCGCAAATTAAATGAATGCCATTTAAAGACGTGGCCATTGATTAAATGTCATCTTTCAATAAAGAGAGCAATGTCTACCGCATAGAAGTAGGAAAAGTCTCTTGTTCTGGGTTTCCTTTAGTTTTCTTCTTTTTCTTTCACAGGCATTTCTGTTAGTCTGGGAAATTTTCTGTTCTTAAAAGTAAGATGGATAGGGCTTATAATTCCTTTCATGTCTTACAAATAAAGGCATGGTACTATTAAAAATCCATTAACATGCAATTGGGAAAAAGACTATTAAAGCAATGACAAAACCTATACGATATTGATAATTACAAGGAAATTATGGCAATAAATAAAATGAACTTTTACTTAATTACATAAAAAGCTTTAATTTATATCTTATAACATTTTATTAATCTTTTTTTTCACATTTTATTTACCAAAAAGCATAGGCCAGTAAATAAAAATAATACTTATAAATATTTTTTTTAGTCTAAATTTATTAATATTTTTTTTTTATAATATATACATTAAAGAAATAGGTCAAATGTAAAGGCAGAAGCAAATAATCAAATAAATAAGATGCCCAAATACACACACGTTGTGTTTTCATGTTTTATGGGGACTTTCCATAGACAAAATTATTTTATACTGTACAAACTGTATATTTTATCCCCTTACACTAACCCTACCCATTACAGAAAACTTTCTGCATTTTTACATATTCAAAAAACATTATCACAGTATGATTTATAAGCTGTTTTTATCAAGGGGACCAAAAAAGGACAAGGATTTTGGAAATTGCCATCTTTGTAGGGACATTTTGTCCTTATAATGTAGGGTTTACCAGGACACACACACACACACACACACACACACACACACACACACACACACACACACACACACACACACACACACACACACACACACACACACACACACACACACACACACACACACCACACACACACACACACACACACACACAACACACACACACACACACACACACACACACACACACACACACACACACACACACACACACACACGCACACACACACACATTGAATACTAAACCTGAAAATTCAGTAACACACAAATTCTTAAAGATGATATAGTAGAAAATTACATGAACACACTGCTGTGCATTCTGTGAGCATCATAATTACGAATTCTACATGTGTAATTGTGCAATTAGAGAAAGAGTTGCCCCTTTTGAAAACTCTCCAGTAGGCAGGCTGTCATCCACACGACCCTGACACCTCACAACATACTCGTGCCTACAAAAAATGCTCACGCACTGCTTTGATATCCTCATCTTTAACAATGGACATCACAGTATGACCACAAACACACCGGCGCTCACACCAGGCCACTGTTATCAGCGTTACTTCATACGACTCCATTTGACCACTGTATTTGTAATAATGAAGCTTCATATTTCACTACCCCATTAAGACGTCTTCCAGATACAGATCCAAATCTTTATAATGAACCATTACATGATTCAGCTGGATACCTTTGAGGCTAATTTAGTAGTTCTTTGATCTCACTGTGACAAATAGTGTTTGAAACAGTGTCCCGGTGACAAGCGCACACACACACACACACACACACACACACCACTTTCAACATTCATGTCGACAATAAATCAAGGAAGACAGGCTTTAGCTATCGGCAATTCCTTTTTCTCTCCTCACCAAAAGCGTTACAAATGGTAATCGTGTGTGATGGTAAAATGCTCATGAGTGAACGATGCTCGAGTGAATGAGCAGTCAAAGCACCGCCGCGAGTAACACTCGGAGAGAGTAAAAAGTATCAAAGTGTGCTGATTGTAATTGGTCTCCATCTGTAGCTTGCCATTCAAATGCGCCTCCTAATTGATTGAGCACTACTGGCATATTCTATTTATTTGTCAAAATTATTTGATTTCATTGTCAGACATTTTACATGTTGTAATTACACAGTTGTAGAAAAATTACAGTATCTGATATTCCAGTCATTAAAATATTTCAACCTCTAATTGTTTTAGCGTGATTGTTTGCAGTTATGTTAGCTTTATGTTTTTTGTGCGTGTGTGAGCGTCTTCCATATACAATACCATTCAAAAGTTATGGATTGGTAAGATTTTTTATGTTTTTAAAAGAAGTCTCTTCTGCTCATCAATGCTGCATTTATTTGATTAAAAATACAAATAAAAATGATAAAAATATTGTGAAATATTATCACAGCTGCTTTCTATGTGAATATATTGTGTCACATCTTCAGTCTCACATGATTCTTTAGAAATCATGCTGATTTAATGCTCAAGAAACATGTCTCATTATTATCAATGTTGAAAATAGTTATTTAGAGTTTTATTTCAGGATTCTTTGATGAATAGAAAGTTCAAAAGAACAGCATTTATCTGAAATAGAAGCTTTTTGTAACATTAAACACTACCGTTCAAAATTGTGGGGTCAGTAAGAATTTTTATTGTATTTTTTGGGGAAAATAAATAAAATAAACTATTCATCAAGGATGAATTAAATTGATCAAAAGTTACAGTACAGACATTTATAATGTTACAAAAGATAATATTTCAAACAAATACTGTTCTTTTGAACTTTATATTCATCAAATAATCCTGAAAAAATTGAACAACTGCTTTCAACATGTTTGTTGAGCATCAAATCAGCATATTATAATGATTTCTGAAGGATCATTGAAGAACGGAGTAATGATGCTGAAAATTCAGCTTTGCCATCAAAAGAATGAATTACATTTTGAAATATATTAAAATAGAAAAGTTATTTTAAATTGTCAAAATATTTAACAATATTACTGTTTTTTTTTTTTGTTAAAACATAAAATCTTATCGAATGGGGGAAACTATACTTTGCACGAGGCTGCAGAGTCTATTTGCTATCTGTATCCCTGTTGGCATAGGGGTTAGATTTCCAGTCCTAACGCTCTCTGATATTTGTTTGCTCTATGCTCTAGCGGTTTGGCGGTTTCGCCATGCATGCCTGAACATCTGAGAGGCGATCTGAGAGAGTCGGCTTGAGGACAAACGAGGCCAGAACAGGTGTCAACGTTCTAGCGCGCCGTGTTAACGCGGATCTCTGTGATGGAGATGCTACGATTCGTGACACAACTAATTAAATCTAAATATACTCTATAGCCAACCCCCCACCCGTCACTCCCCCGACGCATAAACCCACTGCCCTCCGAGAACACGGCTCATCCCTCTTCACATTAGACGTCAGGAGCGGATATTACCGTTGCAACTAGAGCGTGCTTTGTTTGCATTATATCTAATTAAATTAATGCATTTGGAAAAAAAAAGCACTTAAAATTGCAAATAGAAAAGGGAAAAAAATATGCATGCACACCTACGATTTCATCAAAAAGTCTCTCTGTCAATTGCCCGAACGCAGGACCTGTGTGGCGTTGGGTTCCCCTTGCCCCCCCCCCCCCCCTCCCTCCTCTGCCTCTTTTAATTACTTTACTTGTTATTGTTGTAAGAGCAAACAGAGGCAGAACTCATTACACATCCATAAATGAGAAAGCGAACGTGTGGCTTCAGGGCCTGCTGAGAGAGCCTACAATTCACTTATAAAGTTGCAAACAAAACGAGAAAGGGGTAAAGAGCGAGTGAGTGAATGAAGGGAGAGAGGGAGACAAATGCAGTTTCATTCCACTCTTTTCAGATTATTCAAGTTTGGAAAGGAGGAAAGGCTACAAGAGAATGAGCTCAAGAACACATTTCCAGTGTGCGTCCCTGAGCTGCTCCTCCCTTGCAGTGGTGCAGTTTTTTTTTATTTGAGAGTGGGCGCCTTGACTTAGCTGTAATAAAGACGGCAAGTTTTATAGAGCTGGAATGGAGTCTTTACGAGATAACAGGAGAGCAGGGGCCAGTGTGGGATGTGTAGCGCAAGTGTTTGAGACTCTGGGGGACGCTAAGTCAAATCATACCGCAGGTTACTGTACCCACCAAAGGCACCCAGAACTATTGGCAGTGGCTTATTCAGGAGAGAAAATCTAATGATGGCGCTTGGGTGTCTGAATTCGTTTTACCAGTCTGACTAAAGCTAGTCATTAGCCCAGGCTAGCACTTCGCAAGAAGACTAGCGCTTCATTATCCAGCCTGACTGTGCCCACTCTGTTTGCTCCTCTGTAAAATAGCCTGTAATAAAGCAAATCAAGAATCACTGAGGAATTCAGAAATGACAAACCATATCCCTGACAGACGGAGCAGAAACACAGATAGCAAGGCTAATTTGAGGGCTAATTTGTTAGCAAGTCAAATAGCCTAAGTCCACAGTAGCATAATTAAGTTAGCCGCTGATAAAAATGCCTGCAGATGTCAGAGCCGACTCCAGAGGGGAAAACGAAAAATAAACAAGAATGACGGAGAGATTCGGAGCGCAAACAACTCCTAAGCCCCAGTTGCTCATCATTACAGTACTAGAATATTCATTAAGTGGTCTGTGGATGAGTGACCGAAGCCTTACGGTTAAGATAAAACCAATAAATTACTCCGCTTTAGCACTGATGTGTTCACAGCACTTACAAATATATATGCAATGCATATTGAGGGTATCATGCATGCCTACAGTAATAATGCAATTGTAAATGTGTATTATGGTGTAAATGTGTTAATGAACACACAACACGTTTAAATAAGTAATACACTTTTTTTTTGAAAAATACAAAAAAATTAATAAAAATAATGCCTGTCATGTGAAATAAATTTAAGAGTTCTTGTTGCACCCGATAAAACAAAATTATTTTTGAATAAATAAACAAACAAAACAAACTATTAAGACTTTTGTTTTTTTGTCAAAAAATGGTGATGTATTTCATTGCATGCAAAATGTGGAGGGTAAATACTAGTAAAAAAAAGTTAAAATAAAATAAATAAATAATAAAATAAACATTTTTTTTTGTTATGTATGCACACATGGTCAATATTCTGTATGGGCAAAAATGGAATCAAAAATAATCAAAATTCTAAGTCTATCACCTAACTCTTTCAAAAAGAAAAAAAGATGAACAGAGTGGCTGAATGAGCGTTTGATTTCACAAAAAGGAGAGAAAGAGGGTGGAATAAGAGCTGTTGCAAATGAACTGAGGATTAATGAGGATCTGTGATCCACACTGTGCAGGTACACAGAGGGTTAATTCACACAGGCTTTAGCACCAGCGCAAGACAGCGTGTCAAGAGTGTACAATAACACAGCACATCACTTGCAAAATTGCACATACAGCGATGAGAGGTGTTAGAAACTGTTTGATGAAATTGGCACTGCAGACAAAAGCCCTCCAAAACCGTCAATGTATTTGGATTCAGTACATGGGGACATTTTGCGATGGTGACCGCATGAGCATTTGCACATTTCCCCTGAAATTACTGCATGTGCATCATTTGACATCTCTCCGGTCAATTTCGTTTTTTTTTTTTTTTTTTTTTTTTTCATTCTTTCCTCTCTCACACATTTGAGAATATGGACAGAGTATGCGCATAATATAGCTGATAGAGCTTTGGTCTCTATATAGATAAGGATACAAAGACAGATGCTAAAAATCAGATAAAATAAGAAGAAAGCAATAGCAATTCTTACAAAAGGCAATCTCTTACCTCCAACAATCTGGTGCTTTTCCCCTTAAATCTCTATTCTGTGTGCAAACCAGATGTAACACTTCCAGTGAAAAGTATTATTATACACACCAAGAGTGAAAATGCAGCGTGTTTCACTACCGTTCAAAAGTTTAGGGATGGTAAGATTTGTTTATGTTTTTGAAAGAAGTTATTGATCAGCAATATTGTAAAATGTCATTACAATTTAAGGTAAATGCTATATATTTAACTATTTCAAATGTAATGTATTCCCGTAATCACAAAACTGAATTTTCAGCAGCCGTTTCTCCAGATTTCAGTGTCACATGATCCTTCAGAAATCATATTTCTTATTATTATCAATGCTGAAAACAGTTGTGCTGCTTAATATTTTTTGTGGAAACCATACTTTTTTTCAGGAAGTCCAAAAGAGCAGCATTTATTGAAAATAGAAAACTTTTTTATCAATATAAATCAATTTAATACATACCTGCTAAATACAAGTTAATTTAAACCCCAGTTTAGATACAATTGTTCCGACTCACAAAGACCGAATTGATAATGTTATTTCACACTTGATGAGTAACTCTCCAAGCTAGATGTCCTCACTTCCCAATAACTAGACCTCCACACTAAAGCTGATGAGCATCTTCACCTCCGCTGAAGTAACAGATGAACCCTACAGGTGCTGCTACCTTGATAACAGTGCCTGAGAAAGTGAGAGTGAGAAGGGGTGTGAGGAAATCAATGGTGGATCAATACATAAATAAGAACACAGTGTTTGAGTGTGTTTACTAAAGGAGCAACAGGAGCCAGGGACGGAAGAGAGTTCAGCAGTCACACAGCATCCATACCAACACTGTGTAAACTGAAGACGACAATGGTTTCCTCTTGCTTCTGCTAACAGGGAGATAGGTCTATGAAATGGGTGTGTTTGTAGACTGATTCACGAAATTGATTTTTGTGCTGGACATATTTCAAGGAGGAAGGTACGAGCGCATGTGGGATGATGCAACGGAGTGTAAATCAAACCACAGGCTAATGCAGCGAGCACACGACGCAACAGGACAATAATTGAGAGAACTGACTTAGCAAAGTATTTATTCATGTGCACTACATCGGCTCAAGTTCAACGATTTTTCTGTTTAGTAAAAACTTTTTTTTTTTCAATGTCGAGGTGGACGCTGTAACCCAATTCAAGGTCTGTGTTGAGCTTTTCATAATTCATATTTCTTAGAGCAGCCTAATGGAGAATCGTTTCTTAATGCACCCCGTGAGCCAAAAGCAAAAAACTTCATAAGATATTCAGGTGAACAGGGAACCTTGAGAGGAACCAAACTTTGATGGGGCAGCCCATTGTCCTATATATATATATATATATATAATACACACACACACAAGGATATGTGTATACTTTAACCCAGGCCTATTGAGAAGAAAAGTGTATGGAGACAAATATATTATTGCTTCTTACAAGTTTCAACTTTTTTTTTTTAATCATTACTGATTCACGTCTCCTCAAACATCCCCTCATGCATCTCCACCGATACCAAATATTATCAAGTTGCATAGTATGTATAAGACTAGTCACAAATTCTTTGAATAAATTGTTTAGTACCGCAATATAGTTTAAACGTCTAGTAGAGATGCAGACAGCGGTCGGTGAAACACCCCTCGCTGACTATCTGGCATTTTCTGCAGTTGGTGTCGCTCACAAACACAGTGGACTTGGAAGTGTGATCTGAAGCTGCATCGAAGCTAAGTACACAGCATTCACATGTGTTTAGCATCGCAAGAGTGCTCCATGACATACTTTCCAGGTGGAGCTTTCAGAAGGCTGTCTCCTCCAGCCCGAGTGGAGGCAAAGGAGTGCGATCAGCCTCTCGCTGGGCTGTCATCTGTAATTACGGGGGCATCTTCAGAACGGCCCCATGCAAAGCGGGTGGCAGACAGGCTAGCGGCTAATGCACGGGACCCACACTTCACATCAGCGAGGAAGGCAGGCTGACCTTGCTTGCCTCACATTAGCACTCTTATCTAGTGCGTGTGTGTATGTGTGTGTTGTGTGGCTGTGTGGAGGTGTAGGAGATAGTCCTGGAGTGGGCAGCGGGGGCGGGGAGGAGCAGAAATAGATCACTTAGGGAACAAAGTGTAATTAATGGGTGGAGAGAGATAAGAGTACCCTGGCCACTATCTGGGAATGTGCTAATGGGGTTCACACACACTCAGCATGAGCAGGGGATGACCCCTGACAGAGTGTGTGTGTGTGTGTGTGTGTGTGTGTGTGTGTGTGTGTGTGTGTGTGTGTGTGTGTGTGTGTGTGTGTGTGTGTGTGTGTGTGTGTGTGTGTGTGTGTGTGTGTGTGTGTGTGTGTGTGTAAGACAACATGATGTGTACTGATGCCATGGATATGAGCGAGTGACTGTGAGTGTGTGGCGAGTGAATAGTAGGATTTTAACTCCATTTCATTGATATTATTGAAATATTTCACTGAGGTGTTGGTTGATGTGTTGAGAATGTGTTAACATACAGTATATGGAAAGTGAACCATTTCTGACTGAAAGCATACCAGGTTTGTGTGAAGTCAGTATAACGGACTTAGCTAATGCTACAAATTAGGTGATTTGTTGGCTGTAGTGCCAAATGACATTTTGTCCAAATGAAAAAAAAAAAAAAAATCTAAAAACAATCATTTTAAAGGCTTCAGGTATAGATTTAGGCTTCAGAACATATAAAGTACAGCATGAAAAATAGATATTCATTTGGAGATTTGCTGAAGATTACTATATTAACACTATTGTAATATTAACTTGATAACTGAAACCCTCATAGATGTGAAAATGCCCTTAAAAATGAAAGTGTAAAAACGGTATAAGTTAGTAATGCACAATATATCGCCCACCGTGTCGGTATCGGCTGATAAGAAAATTTGGCCGATATATTAAAGCCGATAAATAATGGATTATGTCCTTCAGCTGAGACAGTTCAGATGCGCACTGTTCACCATGGTGGTTTTGAATTGCTTGAAATATTATTGGAATCATATCAAAAAAGGAAAATGCAGTTAAGTGCAACATACAAGTCTGTTATATAGGCTACATAAAATAATTATGTGCTTGGTACATGGCTTTTAATGGTGAGAATTTTGTTTTTGTAATCAGGCACTCAAAAATTATATAAAATTTTGATTCAGATTTATCGGCCAATATCGGCTATCGGCTTTCAAATATAAATAATTATTGATTATCGGTATAGGCCAAATTTTTCATATCGGTGCATCCCTAATAGAAGTTTAAGTTTACTGTAAGGCAAATAAGCTAAACAAATGTTTATTTTATACAAAATCTATATTTAAAAACATAAGTTGGACCAAATTAGAAGTTGGTATAAAAAAATTGAGTTTTTAAAGTGCTGTTTCAATGGTAAGGCACTGTTTAATTTCAAATTATCTTAATAGGATACATTTTTAATACATTTATTGTTCAAGATTTCGAATGATACATAATTTATGATGATTAATAAAATATATCATGTGGTAAAAAGGCAAAAAATAAGTTTGCCAACCAAGTGTCTGGGACCTTTATTTTTATTACCTTAGCAGGTTTTGCATGACAGCAAAGGTAGTTTATGCACAAATAAAAAAAAAAAATCCAATATAAACTGGTATAGATAAAGTTAAATATTCCAAAATATCCCATATCAGCTGATAACCGATATGGTAGAGAAGATATATCATGCATCCATAATAAAATCTAAAAAACTCTCTACTTGTCTATACTGAACCACCTCCACAAGAAAGACAATTTCAACAAAATCAAATTCCATTCTGGAGTCAATGTGCTCTTGTTTTTAAAGAGGTCTAACGCATAGAGGAAACAACTAGAACATGTTGTTGCAGTCGCCACATTCCCCTTCTTCAAACACACCCACACAAAACACAAGTCTTTCACATCAAACCCATGAACAATGTTATTACACTTGGCTCAGTGGCAGGGCTTCAAATGAAGAGGACATTAATGTTTACATTGACTGAAGGAACAAGGAAAGCACAACAGTCAGCTTAAGGTCAGTCTACAGTGACAAAAAGGATGCTAATTGAGAGGAACTTCCTAACAACCTCCTGTATGCGTGGGTCCTGCGTCAGGGGCCCGTCCAGGAGCCATGCAGGGGGCTTCTATGACAGTGGAGCTGCACATGGTAGACAGACGGTGTTTAAAATGCATTTCCTCTGTTTGTCTGAAAACAGAGCATGGTTTTCAGCTGGTGGGTCAAAAAGCAAAAATAGGTAACGGCTTTGATCCAATAAGTTCACAGACGGGGGTTGGGGCGGGGGATTCAAAATTGGTGCTATAAGATTGATTATTATTTTGAGAGCTGGATTTAGAAGTACAGTTTTAGAACGTGTAGTTTATTTGTGCTCGAATTAGTAGCTTTAACCTTATGGTTATCTGCATACTGTAGATCAGACAGTCTCTGTCTCTGACCCCAGTCTGACCCTAAACTCAGAATCCACCAGTACAGAGACCCTGGAGTGACGGAGACTGGCTTCTGTCAAAAGATAGAGAGGAAGAGACTATGGAAAACAACACTCAGCATATATGAGAAAGAGAAACACAAAAAGAAAGGTTGATTAGAGATTAAAGAGATATATTATATATAACTGTGGAAAATTCTTAGGCACGTTAGAAATTGTTTTAAGACAGTTATTTATATATTTTGCTGCAGTGTGTCAGTAGGCAATATCAGTTTACATTTTCAAACATTCCTTTTGTCATTAATTGTAATAATCTAGTGAGATTTTTGTATGCACAATGATTCTGACAACAGCCGGTAAGATCAAAGGGGGATCTTATATATATATAGATCTTATAATATTAATAAAGATTTTAATTGGAAAACTGATACTACACAAAGGCATAAAAGTGAGTGGACTCTGGACAAAACATGCAGAAAGGTAGGCAAAAAAGTAGGCAAAAAAAGTAGCACATTCACACCCAGTTGATGATTCATTAGATACAAGCTGTAAAAAGTAGCAAACATTTAAAAAAAAAAAAAAGTTTAAGTGTTTGGTTTCGAATCTAATGTTGTCATCGAAACTCACTCGAACAGCATGAGAGGGGACAAAAGTTCAGCGCAAACAACCCACCCAAGCAAAACTCCACACACAAACAAACAAACAAACAAACACACACAATGGTAGGCATCTAAAAGCATCTCCGCTTTAGCATACACAAAGCGTGGGAAGAGTTAACACCCTGATAAGCTGTCTCAAACCCCGGCATTATGCATTTTTCATGCCATGTGAGTCAGAGAACGAATAATTATCTCTCTATCTCTCTGCAGACGAGTGCAGAGGACTGCAGCCACTTCCCTCTCTGTGCTCTTTCCACACTCAATGTGAATTAACTCATACAGACGTCAACAGAACATTAGATGGGTAGGTGGCTTGAAAAGCACAAGGACCGTTGGATGTATTCAGTGGTCCCATGGTCACATTGACCTCCAAATGAGGCTCGAGCCGTCCCTGCTGGAGGCAAACAGAAAAAAAAAAAAAAAAGAAAAAAAAAAAAAAACTCCACCTTGACCAAATCTATAGACCCTTATCTGACAGAGCGGTTAGCGCTCAACACGTAGCCTGTGTCAAATAAGATGTACAGAGATGTTCAGATGCAGCGTGACCCTGTAGCGACACACTATTAATCAAAAGTGTGTTAGGGATGAGGACGGAGCAGGACGAGTGTTTGAGGATTGTGCGATTGGTGTGGGTGTGTGAATACAGCAGGGGTCAGAAGTCGCTCTGACTCTCTCAATGGCACTCTATTGACAGCAGAGGTGAGAGTGAGTGCGAGGAACGGCAAATAGAATAAAATAATCAATACGTTCTCACTTGTCAGAAGGGTAAGAGTCCTTTAAGAAGAGTAAACTTTAACCCCACAGTATGTTACATTGATCAGATGATGTAAACTCCTGCCACAGGCGGCCCTGCTATATCTGTTCTGACATATATGGAATGTGAGTCACCGATAACATTGTCAGAGAAGATGTGTGACTGTAAGTGTCAGAGAGTGAGAGAATGAGAGAGCGCGTTCCTTCACAAATGCCTGTGCATCAGAAAATACAATGAATACTGCTTACTACTTTAAGTGCTGCTCATAGGAATTGAACACTGACCCATGAAGTAAAAAAAAACAACTGTGTGTAACTCATCCCACATAATTTTAGTGACTACTATACTGCTACCATTTAGTTTTCCACATTTTCATGACATTTGGTTTTGTTAATGGTTATCAAACATGCATTCCTCTGATGATGATACAGTGTTTCCTGCTGATAATTTACAAGCAGTTTTTTTTTTCAGAATATATTTTGAGCATAATACACTAAGGCTCAAAAGTTAGGAGTACATATCATGTGTGTGTGTGTGTGTGTGTGTGTGTGTGTGTGTGTGGACATGTTTTTCTATTCTGGTGGGGACTTAAACCCGAATGCACACAGACTCATGGGGACTCGAGTCACTGTGGGGACCTAAATAGAGGTCCCCATGGGCACAAAAGCTTATAAATCATACAGAATGAGTTTTTTAAAAAATGTAAAAATGCAGAAAGGTTTCTGTGATGGGTAGGTTTAGGGGTAGGGTTAGTGTAAGGGGACAGAATATACAGTTTGTACAGTATAAAAACCATTATGTCTATGGAGAGTCCTCATAAAGATAGCGCACCAGACGTGTGTGTGTGTGTGTGTGTTGTGTGTGTGTGTGTGTGTGTGTGTGGTGTGTGTGTGTGTGTGTTTAAGAAATACTCTTAATCAGCAACGATGCATTAAATTGATCAAAAGTGACAGTAAATACATTTAGAATGTTACAAAAGTAGGAATAAAAAAACAGTTACATATGAATAAAAAATGAATAATTGTTTTTTTTAGCAGCAAATCAGCATTCTCAATTTTCTATCAAAATGATTTCCGAAGGATCATGTGACATTGAAGACTGGAGTATTTCAGATTTGCCATCACAGGAATAAAATATAATTGGTAACACTTTACAATAAGGTTCATTTTTTAACATAGTTAATTTATTAACTAACACAAACTAACAATGAGTAACACATTTGTCACAGTATTTATTCATCTTTATTAGCTTAGTTAATAAACATACAGCAGTTCATTGTTTGTTCATGTTAGTTCATAGTACATTAACTAATGTTAATACAACCTTTGATTTTAATAACGTATTAGTAAATGTTGAAATTAATATCAACTAATATTAATAAATGCTGAAGAATTATTGTTCATTCTTAGTGTTCATTCTTAACTAAATGCACCTTATTGTAAAGTGTTACCATACATTTAAAAAATAAAATAATTAGGAAGCAGTTCTTTTTAAATTAACAATATTTTATAATTTTTTTAATCAAATGAAAGCAAACTTGGGGAGCGTAAGATATTTAAAAAACATGAAAAAAATATTACAGACCTTAAAAAATTTGATATTTTATATATAAAAAAAGAAATTAATTAATTAAATTGTTACCAATTATGTTTATATAATACATAATTAGGACCAGTTATTGGATTGTAGCCTGTAAACAATTTTCAAAAAGAAAACAATTTCTTATTTCCAAATAATTTCCACATTTAGAGACGAGAATATCATTGAAACATTATTTGGCTCTTATGGGCTCTTTTGAG
Organism: Chrosomus eos; assembly: GCA_036326025.1. Lineage (NCBI taxonomy): Eukaryota > Metazoa > Chordata > Actinopteri > Cypriniformes > Leuciscidae > Chrosomus > Chrosomus eos. The sequence continues at coordinate 21,234,562 of CM070820.1, read as the reverse complement.
TTGGGCCAGTAAACAACCTCCGAGCAATGTGCTAAAACTAAAACCACTCATATGCTCTGGCATTCACCCACAACAGCCTAGATTCAAGGAAGTTACTTTTTTTCCCCTGGCAAGAAACAAGTTTTCCTCTAAAATTGTATGTACTTTCTTCATATTCTCTTCATTGTGAAAATGACGAACGAGACATTGCGTGGTTAACCTTCATAATGTTCCTGTTCAAAGAAATGCTTTAGTAGAAACAAGGTCCTCTGGGTATGTTAATATAGTATCAAGTGATAAATTAGACAGAAAGAAAAACAAGCCTTAAAAGTTAATGAAGAAGTGGAACATTAATGCAGAGAGAGAGAGAGAGATGAATGGAGACAGAGGGAGGGATGCTAACCCTCTGTCATAATTTAAACAAGTAAAAAGTCCCCCACCGTTCAGTTTACAGTGTATAATTAATGCCTGCAAGTTCAAACACAGCTTTATCTGTACTCGTCGGCTTAAGTGATATGATTTCATGTTTTATTGCTGGTTATGCCCCTCTCTTTAGGCAAAAACCACTGGGGCAATTCTATCCCCCCCACCCAAACTACCCGCAGCTAAAGTGCCTCGTTAATTCCCTCCCCACCGCCGACAACAGCCGCATCCATCAATCCGTCCAAAATACACTCCCAATCGCTTAGAGTTTTACTACCATACGTCTCTTGTTATTGGGCTGATGGCATGTTTCAAAGCCTTGTTTCACTCCATGTCTTCGGTTGCTGACCTCCGAGGTCTCAGTAACTTTAAACCCTCCCCGCCCACGTCCGCTTAATGTGCTAAAGCGTTATGATACTTCAGAACGGTCCCACTCTCCTCATGTGCAATAAATTTGATTGTATATGTTCTAGAGTAAAGATGCTTAACTACAGCAGAGCTTCAATGGGCATCGTGGGCGCACTCATGGCCAACTGAGCAGACGAAGCTTCAGCATATATGCTGATAGCGTTAGTGATCATTGGGGGGAAATGGTTTAAGCTAAATGTTGTACAATTTCGGACCCTTTCAAATTCCTGCTTGCAAATTACATGGGCTTTCTCGATTCAAAAGTAATCCCAGTTTTACATAAAAATAAACTTTCTACTAAAGAAAACTCTTGTGCATCACCACTTGTGTATCATCATTAGGAACAGTCTGCTTACATGTATGCACTTCAATTATTCAACACACTTACATTAAATAGAACTTAATCTTTGAATAGTGTATACATTATGAATTCAGAATGAAAGTAATTACAAGTAATTACAATTTAGGAACTTTGAAAGCAAAATTAATCAGTTTAAAACCAATCCAGTTTGGTCAAAAGCAAAGGAACTACATTTGCTTTTGCATTGATTTCAGCAAATATTTAAAGTGAATTTCAATAAATCTGATTTACACCGTTTGATTAAATGCCAGAAAATCTTCATGTTTTTGTGAAGGATGAAATGCTCACTCATGACAAATACAAACACACACACACACACACACACACACACACACACACACACACACACACACACACACACACACACACACACACACACACACATATGATATGTACTCCTAACTTTTGAGCCTTAGTGTATTATGCTCAAAATATATTCTGAAAAAAAAACTGCTTGTAAATTGGCAGCAGGAAACACTGTATCATCATCACAGGAATGCATGTTTGATAACCATTAACAAAACCAAATTCAAAATACAGGTTTATGGCTAATGTATGGCCAGGAAATTTTCTCTATTAAAGGAATAGTTCACTTTAAAAAGAAAACTCTGTCATCATGGTAGGAAAAACATACTATGGAAATCAAAGGGGTATATCAAAGTTTTGGTTAGCGACATTCTTCAAAATATCTTCCTTTGTGCTCAGCAGAATAAATAAATTCATACAGGTTTGAAACAACTTGAGGGTGGGTAAATGATGACAAAAATTTAAATATTCCTTTAACACTCCATTGGCATTTGTGGTAAAAATATCCCACATACCAAAAAGACAAGCACCACTTTCACATGCGTTTTGGATGCTCCAAAATCTATTAAACCTATTAAATGTCCAGGACGTCAGGTTATGACCGCAACAAAACAACCACATACAGTACAACTTTCCCTTTGTACTCCTGACCACAGCATTAAGAGAGTGATCACACGTGTGTACCAAGGGGCAGATTAATGGTTTGTGGTCAAATATCCCGCCTTAGGGAGCAAAACTAAGCCAGGATATGTAAGAATCCCTCAATACCTCCAGCTGCTTGGTTTTGACAGTGGTTTATCACGCCTCATAAAGCAAAGATCAGCGGTTTACATTCTCAGGGACAATAACGCCATGTAGAACGACGGCTATGCGATCAGTTTACAATGACACTTCTCAATCTCATGCATCCCTCATCACACATCTTATTGCCTCTGTTCTTTTCTCAGTTTTCCATTATTAATTCCAACCACCCTTTTCTCACAAACTGTGTGTGCTCGCACTTATATTGCTCGGTGTCTCTGAGGAGACTGGTAATCTCTCTCCTGTCCCTCGTCTTGTGTATTTTCTATCCCGTGTGAGCGCTTTCTCTTCCCTGAGCGTGAGCGATTGACTCCATAAGACTCGAGGAGTGCAGAGTGATTTTAAAGAAGCGAGCAATCCAGAGGGAATCCCTCCATATCTTCTTGTGGTGCTGCATCGCTATTTCAGGGGCACAAAGTGTAATGTGAGCTGATGGTACAACGGTCCGTCTCAGCAAGTTCGAGAGTTTATTTGTCATGCTTTTATGAAGGTTTTGCATCGTTAAGGTGAATCAAACTGTAACAAACCAAGAAATAAAAAGGAACCAATGATTTTTAAGCACAGAATCTGCTAAGGTGTTCCATAAGCTTTGATTATTGCCTTTTTTATTATTAAATGATAAATGCACTCAGCGAAACGCCCTTACAAAAGGCCGTTGTGGTGCAATGGCTGGAAAAGGGATCTTCAGTTAATGGCTTTTTCCACTATCGGTTGTTAGAGTAAACAGCAATTTGGTGAGCGTTTGGGACATCACTCAGCTCCGTGGTGAATAAGGACAGGTGTGTTTTGAATGAACCTATTTAATCACCTTGTTGATCTATAGAGTGTATTTGATGCTCTCCATCATAAACTGGAGAGAGACAGATAAATGGATTGTGTGCCAAAGGTAAATGGTAAATATAAAGTTTGTTAACATTTGAGCCTGATGGTGAGATATTGATTTATCCTGTCTCCTTAATGGAGGTGCCGATGGTACTGATGGAGGAAAGAGAGTGTTTTTAGATTTTGGGCTAAGATGATGGTTTAACAAGAGAGAGTGCTTTGTGTGGTCATGTGGCTGAGAGATGTGTGTGTGTGGATGCTCTTCTAAAGTGAGGGAGATAAAAGGATGCTCACACTAAAGTTTAAGCAGGCGCAATTATGTCAGGCCCTTGCAACAAATAGGGGAAAAAAACAATATGACACTTCAGAACATCTGTTTTAAACTACTAATAATATAGTTGTTACAAATCTACGCCAGATTGATAAAAATCTACTCCAATTTTCCATCTTCCGTGAAACTAAAATCAACAAGTCGTTTATTAATTGAAATTTGCATTTTATTCATGTCGTTTATTTATTATTATATAATGTATTTCCAGCCAAGAGGTCAATATATGAATAACTATGTTATTACCGAGTTCAACAAATTTTGTATGCAGAAATAAACATGTAAATTCTTCACATATGTTTGTGTACCATTTGCATAGGCAACTTAAGAATCCGGGCTGTCAATAAAAAAAAAAAAAAATAAAAAAAAAATGAAATGTATTTTTTTAAATGTACATACAATAAATATATAAAATTAATTATAAACTATAACATTATCTGTATATATATATATATATATTTACACATAATATCATTGTTTGTTTAATTTACAAATCATTGACGATAAGCCTATCACTACCCAACAGTCTATTTTACAATTGTATTAAACTGACAGACCTACTATGAATGAAAGTGCAAGGGTCAAGTGTGACCAACTAAAACCCTCCAGCAACAGCAGCAGTGATAGGCAATATCATAACTGTCACGCTATGCGAAGAGCCGAAATATGCCCCTAAAACAACACCTGACCCATTCAAACAAACGCCCACTTACACTGCGATGAAGAAAAATATTCAGCAGTGAAATCTCATCCTGTCTGAAAATTAGTCATGTATGAAGTCCGAAAACTTGACACCTTGACTACAGCAGAAGCAAAAAAAACTGACAAGCCCGCTTTACTCTTCTGAGATCTCCATCATGTTCTCTGTCGAGGATAAACAGAGACAGATCCATGAATAACTAAGAGAGAGGGATGATAAACGTGTCATATCTTTGTGTTGGCGGAGAGACATGGAGTTAAAGGCGTGAGTGAACTTCAGTAAAAACGAACAACGTTGAAAATGCTCATGACCTTTCAAAACGCAGATGAGCGTATTTGCTAAGTACAGCTTCCTGAACTGGAATGCCACTGTCTCTGAAAGTAAAACGAGACAGAGGAGGATGACAGAGAGAGAGAGAGAGATTAGCACAGAGAACAGAAATCCACGTAATATCTACTTGCCGTCTGTATTTCTTTGCGGTAGCCCGGTGAAAGCGAGCAGGCTTACGATAAACCTAATTTAAATGTTTAAATATTGTTTTTGGCTGGCCGATGGCATGTCCTTATGCTGACAAATCTCTTTGCATGCATTCCCAGAGAGAGAAAGCGTAAGAGACAGGACGCAAGAACAAACAGGATTTGATGTCTGGGAGAAATGGCGGATCGACGTGCACACAAAAGAGTGCAATGACACGACCAGGTAACATAATCGTGCTCGGGCAATGTGATCATGTATTTCTGAGCGAGTGAGTGCATATTTACATGGAAGAAGAGTGCTTTCTATGTGTGTGGCGGTCACAACATGCCTGCTGGGAAAAAAAAAATAACAGCAGGGAGGGCCCTCCGCATCCTCACAAACCTCCTTTGATTTCAGTTACGCTATTGGAAATCTAGCCCGACTGTGTCCCCGGGCCACAGACACACAGGTGTTTGCTGCATGCACCTGTGCTATAGTGCATGCGGAGGGGCTGTCAAAACCGCCCGACGAGCCCTGACCTGGGATCAGCCGGAGCACACCTGTGTCATTCAAACCCAAACCCGGCATCCGCAACAAACGGCGGTGTACATTATAATGTGCCGCACTAGACAAAGTACTAGGACCTGACGAAAGGTTAAAAGGCCATGCCGTGGCTTCGAGGAAAGGAAAAGAGACAGTTGAGAAAGAGTTCAACTTGAGTCTACTGTGGCTTTGCACCATTCTGTACGGAGAGCAGATTTGCACCACATGCTTGCCTGAGCAATTACCAAAGCCAATCTGAGCAACACATGGGAACATGGAACCGTTCCTGAGCGCTGTGAAGGGAGGAGACCAGCCGTACATTGATTACACTCCTAATGGATGACTATCAATGTAAAGAGTGTGTAAGGTTACAATTAAGGCTCCACTTATCTAGGGTAATTAGAAACTCCTGCATTCAGACGACTCAATATTCTTCAGGTCGCGATAGGCTGAGAACTTGGCAGCCCGTTGCGCCCATACCTGAGTGCTCAACGCCACCTAGAGCATCCCTGGCAACCTCGTGCATGTAACATAGCCCATCCCGTCCTATCTGGCTGCTCTATTGTCCTGCCCTCGACCTGTGAACGTTGGCACAACCCCGGGAGTTGGGGCTAAAAAAGGCCTAGGCGCAAGGTACAGAAACATAGTCTGCATTAGCCAGCTAATCCCATTAAATCTGCGGACCTGCCAAGAGCCAGGGTCAGCCAGTGTGCCACGTCACTCACACGCACCTTTGGCACCGCCCGTGACCCTGGACTACTGTCCCAGAGATGAGGGCGGGGAGTCGCCTGTTTTCTAGCTCCAGATGGAATTAGGCAAAAGCTGGGATGCATGGATGCACCTGCTGGCCAACCCCTCGGACTGCTGGAGGCTTTTTGTAAATGAGCGTGGTTGAGGCCGAGATTTAGCCACAAAACTAAGCAGCTTGCACCCGCTCTGTGCAGGGGGAATTGGTTGTTTACAGTGGATTACAGCAGCATACTGACAGTTAAAAGGCACTTGTGATCTGTGTGGTCATCTGTAGTGTGAAGTGTCACAAAATGCTTTATGCTAATGTCATCAAGTGCTGACCCCCTGAGTGAGTGATGTATTACATTCAGCTTGATTTTTTTTTTTTTTTAAATATGGTCACCCTTCCTATTGTATTTTAATGACTTCTAAGTTTCCTGAAGAAGTGGTTAACTAAGTTTTTGAACAGTAGAAGACCTTAGTCCTCAGGTTAAACTCTTTGTTAATGCCCTTTTTTCTCTCTCTTCACATTCTGTTGTAAAACTGTGTGTTTCCTGATGATTTAAGTCAAATATAACCTATGAACGCTGGACCAATTAAGGCAGAAATTAGGTGGTTTCATTGTCTCTTATTTATTTAGCGGTTTATGCGTATTTATTTCATTTTTATTTATTAATTTACTTATTTTAACTTATCTTTTTATTTTCTTGTATTGTTATACCTATATCTGCTTGCATACAATAGTATTTGTGCTGCTATGTGTCAGTTGCTTTGAAGATAGATTGTATGATATATGGCAACTGTTAGCTATTTTTTAAAGCCACGAAAAGGGCAAGGGGGAATATGGTGGAATTGGGTTAAAAATGTTCCTTCATTTTTTCCTTGTAACATAGTGGAAATTTTGTATATTTGTTATAAATGCCCAAAAAAAAAAAAAAAAAAAAAAAAATAAGAACACTGGCCACATTATTTTGGAGCTGTTAAACAAATCATTACAGGGCGACCTGCGTTAGGGGATAGATATGAGCTCCCAAAAAATGTAAAAAATAAATAAAATAATACGCTAGCTGCGCTTCACCTTGATTTGAAAATTCACACATGATTTTGGTTTTATTCAGATTAATCTTGCAGCCTTGATGTGGTCCATTTTATTTCATTTTGATAATGCAGGAAACACAGGCATGAGCACTCTTACACACAAACACAACAAAAACTTGTACATTTTCACACTGACCCCAACCATGGCATCACTTTCCATTGAGTCATTTCACCACCAATGTGAGTGCAGCAAAGCTAATTGGGTTACGTGTTATCGATGCAGAGCAAAGCCTCCATCCTGCTTAACTTGACCTGCGCTCAGACACTTTACCCCACATCTCTGCTGTCCCTACAGTGTGACTTAAGGACAGGATATCTCCTCTTCCATGAATACAGTACCTGATGTAACAAGTCAACCATGATGACTAATTGCATTAGTGATGCAGGTAAGATATACTCCACTTCCAGTGCAAGGGGTCTCTCTATCAGATGGTCCATGGCCTAAATGTCCCCTTAACTGGAGACAGCTCAACGCCAGGTCACTATACCCTTACTTCATGCTAAACGATTCTTTATTAGCCCTAAGACAGCTTGGTGGCAACTGTGCAGTGTTGAGCGGATGAAGTTAACGCACAATGTTTATTAACATCTCCAGCTACAAGGTTGGTGAGACTGAGAATTTAATTTGAAACGTGCTAATGCTCCTGCTCTAGTGCCAACTCATTTACAGCCATTAACATTGACTTAGCTGACTTGGCATGAAACTCTAATTGTTGTAACAATGAAAGCTTGGTAAAATACAGCTTTTCTGCAACAAAATATAAAACCTGATGTAGCTATATTCCAATATTTACAATCTATACTAAAAGTAAAGGTTTAGTCTGGCTCATTTCTGGATTTTAGTCTTAGGTTCTTCTTGGATGCACTGTGGGTCAGTCCTGGTTTTCAGGGCGAAAGAGCAGACATGACCTTCACAACTTTTTTTCGTTCCTTGATCACAATGATAGTCCAACAAGACCGCATGAGATAAAGCTCTCACCTCATTACTTATTGAATGATCTCATGATAGTCCTTGTCTTCAAGTGCTGAGGTATTTGTATCATTGATTAACAGTAGGATTCATTAAAGACTCTTTCTGTTGAATGTATTAATTAATTTTAAATAGGTAATATTAATAAATAAGGCTTAGCTTAGCATCAGGCTCAACCAATGACGAGAGTTTGGGGCGGGTTTTTTTTAAACAAATGGCATACAGAACTGTCATTATTTTGGTAATAGACAAAACCTAAAAAAAAAAAAAAACATGCATATCTAAATTCCCTCAAATGATATTGCCCAATATGCCATTAAATCAGTAATAACCTTCCATGTAGTGAGGCGATTGTTTTGTTTTAAATAAGTCATTTGTGGTGAGAGGCAGGGAGAATAATCCACTTTCGTTGAGAGTTCACATGCCAGCCAACCCATTGCTTTGGCAGAACAGATGAAGATATCAAAGAGGGGGGAGAGAGCAAACCCTGCATGCTGAGGAAGCCGGGAAACTGGCGAGCGAGCGAGAGAGAGAGAGAGAGAATCAGAAGTCAAACTCAGGGCTCTTCTCACAAACAGGACTGGCACCCAGCAGGGTTTAAAGTTCTGCTCGCTTCCACCAGGGGATTTTCCTCCTCTTTCTCTTCCTCACTCACTCTGTCATTTCACCATAACCAAGGAACTTCTTGGTAGTGCACAAACCAAGACTCGTTGCAAAGTGATACATTTTTAATTCACCTCAGTTTTTTCATGTTTGCCAACGCCACCAGGATGAGGGGGCGGTGGTGAAAGAGACTGAACTCTTCCCCAGCACAACACGCATATAGGTACAGGAAGATAAGCAACACCTATGAGCCATTCAAGTTTCACAGGGTGTATCAGTAATAAATGATGCATTGGTATCTAAACCACAGAAAGCAAGAGGTGTCATGTAGATCTGATAGATATGGCTTAGGTGTTATAGAGTTCATATCGAGACTGCAGGCATTGCTCAAACATACAAGATCAAAGTTAGTAATTTCTCACAATTGTCAATCGTACAGGCTTTTTACATGTTAACTGATGGGGGGGGGGGGGAGCAATTGTGTTGCCAGTCACATAAGGAAAGCCACATAAACACACAGATGGCATCGACTAGCCTCCATCTCAGCTCAGGTGGTGTAAAAAAAAGGGGCATACTGGTAAATCCAAGCTCCCGCACGCTGCTGCAGCCACTGCTAATGAGTTGCGACTTCCTGTCACGCTGTTTTTTCTCTCTCCCACTTCTTCCAGGAGAGGAGGCGGATTGTGGAAAGTCGATTTCCTGTGCGCCGGTGCTTGTCGTAATTGCGCCGCGAGGCAGCTTGGTTCGCCAACGGTGACATAGTCGGTGAAAACGAGCAGAAAATCTAACTGTTCCATATCAAGGAATATTTTTACTCTGGCTAATGTGACTTAAATACCTTGTTCCACAGTCGAGTGGGCTGGCACCTGCTGCATGGGAACTGGCCAATTACTGCGCAGTCGCTCTAATTTTCTGATTCAATTAGCATGCTTCAGAGCTTTGCCGTCTAATTGCAAACTACTTCACAGTTACCTCTCTGATTAATCGCTGCCCATCTGCGAGCGATCGGAAACCTTGGTGGAACAAATTCAGGTATTTCAGAATGCAGAGAGCCTGGAGAATCGAAGCCTGCGTAGCTGCAGGTTGAACCCTGCGCTCTGCTGGGCGCCTCAAAAGAACAAGCTGACAGTGGAAACAAATCAATGCGCTGTCACCTCTAAATCCACTTAATACACTGGAAGGTTTCGTAAATCAAAGCAGCCATTCAAGCGCTGGGCAACTGTGAGAAGAAGTCATACTAAACAAATGATCAGTCATCCATAAACTTTGATTAATGCGCTTAAATGTACTCCAAGCAGGTATGATTGAGGAAATGAGGCAATATGAAAAGTTCTGCATTTTCTTGAAAACAACCCCAGGAAAAACAAAACGACAATGTTAGTAGTCTCTAAACGACCTCTAGTCTAACGGACGCCATATTTATGACGACCCCAGGCTCGGATAATGTATGAAGACCAGAGGCTATCGACCCTCACACACAGCAGGTTACGCTGTCAAATCGGTGGCGCTTTGCCCAACCTGACCCACGAATCTCTCTGTACGCTAATGCGAACCTATTGACATTCTCAAGGACACGGACACTGGGGTGTTTACATAGTTTTTACACCATGTTACATCATTCCAACCACTGAGGTATCTGCCCCGACCGAAATGACTTGGCACCCGGTCTTGCCCTCTGCGAGCAAAAGGACTACGGCTGCCTTTCGCTCTACAAAGACATTTATTTTCATTTTACTACAGTCCTTTAAGTCCTAATGAAAAAGTACAGAGGAAACAACAATAAGCATATTGCATATTGTTGCCAGTGGTCTGATAATGATGTATAAGGCAGTGGCTGAGGGAGACCATAATTCCAATATGTCAGGACTCTGATTTGGCCACAATTTGCATGGTTATAATAGCTTATCGACTGGCTCAAGGTTGAGGGAGACCACGGTAGCCAGCAGTAATGACTACGCCGCATGAGTTTATTTCAAGCTGCCGGGGTTCACTCACCCGAGCCCTTTTGTCAATATGCAATTTTGATTCTTCTATGTCCCTTGGAGAGTCTAGTCTAACGGCGAGCACTGCCGTTCCCCACCAACACCCCTTAAACGATTCCTGTATCATACAAACATTTCCCATAAAGATCAATAAAAGTGCCATTCATTAACCCTTGAAAATATACAAAGTCGAATGCTAGAATTATTGAACAGGCCAATTTTTGCCACCAAATATGAATTCATGGTATTTTTGTTGCTTGAAGAAATAAAATACAATTATAGATTGTATAATTGTAGCTCACCTTCCTCAAGTCTTCCAATTTTAGGAGGGTACATGAGGATAAACATATCTCAGAAGAGTTAATATATGAAATACTTTACATTTTGTATTCAGAATTTCAAACAGCTGGTATGCATGAAAACTAAAGCAGACAAAGAAATGTCTCACAGACATCTCAGTGATGCCTGAAGCAATTAAAACAACCAACAACATTTACAAATGTTAATTTCCTTCAATGCAGGCAAATCATATCAACCACTTAAAAGTAACAGATGGAAACCTATATACTTTATAAACATACATTAATACACTGTGCATACCTATTACTTCCTACTTGAAATGCTATCAATTATTATTTAATTACATTAAAAATGAAATTATTAAATGATATACTACTTTAAATGGCATGTATTCATTTATTTAATCCATTTATTTTCTTGAGTGAAAGTGAATGAATGCCTATATATAAAGCCCTGTCAGTGCAGATGCCTCACTAAACACAACGTTAACAAATACAAATATTCTACTGTCTTTTTAGATGTTTTTTGTTATTGTCTGTGTAACACGGCAGCAGACACAACACTAGCAAGACTCTCTCTCTAGTTGTATGAGTTTCTGTCTGACTTTGATTATGTGGATAAACAAACAGCCACCTGTGTGGAGCACTAATGGTTGAATGATGAAGCGCAGCTCAGGCCTCTCTTACACTGAGACTGAAGTGAGCGAGACCTCATCACCCCCTAACCTCCATTATATTCACACATTCATCATAACAGACCAATAACTTAGTAGGGCCTACTCACACATATACAAAACACAAGAACGGCAAATTAGTTCTGTACATAGGGATACAAAACGTATAGTGCTTCTTCAATGATGACGTTTATGACCCAGAGGTTCATTTTGATGAAAAAAGGTCACACTGAAACTTTTACTGTGCCTTCATATATATATATATATATATATATATATATATATATATATATATATATATATATATATATATATATATATATATATATATATATATATATATTTTTTTTTTTTTTTTTTTTTTTTTCTCAAACAATTAAATTCATATCTACATAAAAGTCTTTGATCTTAAACTATGAATCTTCAATATTTATTTTGTGACAATGATTTATATCAAATTCAGAACAATTGTCCCTCGGGCATCATTTATCAAAAACAAAAATGTTGTGCCTAATAAGGTTTCATCAAGCGTTTATCAAACATACTTTTTCATAATTTGTCATTGAAGAGCTTGAGATGAGATCAAATATAAGACATGTCAAGAAAACAAAAAATTATATTTGAAAGTTAATTGTGCAGTCATTTCCATTAAAGCTTTGTTTAAAAAAATAAAAAAAGAATAGCTGTGGACATATTTAATAGTGTGAATTTATACATACATGTCAGCTATGAAATTAGCAAAACAAACAAAATATTTATAAATAAATAAAAATATTATTAAAAAAGGATTATTAAAAAAAGAGAAAGAAAAATAACTCATGTGAAGCATGTTGTACATTGTCAAAAGTGCTCACGGTAAAAGAAACCGCCATATACAGCCACACTGCAATGTACATGAACCTTGAAAAAATGTAGCTTTTATCAACAAAACTTGTATAGCCTACAGTGAGATGTGCAGTAAGTTAAGATAAGTTAGCTGATGGCAGTGGTCGTCCCCACCAGGAGATGAAACTGATCAATTCCAGACGGGAAGCGGTTGAAAAAAAAATTATTATCTGACCTTTGACTATCTAACAAAACAATTCACATTATCAGTGCAGAGGCCTGAACTTAGACTTCTTTAAATGGGAGAGTATTGATTGTCTGTGCACAACAGACAAACGCCTCACACAGCATGTCTGGGACAGTTCACTCAGTGCACGGACAAGCTGTCTGACGACTGGTAGAGCAATTAAATGTGTACACAGCACACAGACCTTAGGAACACTAACCGCATGAGCCAACAAACAAACTGAACAGTGAATCAACCACCGAAAGAAGCACTTCTTTACAGATAGATTATTTTGGATCTGATAACAAGCAAGGTCAGTATCAGTACCAATACCTCTATTAAAGTATACAATTTCTGAGGATAAAATTAGTAATTATAGCCATTTCACATTATATTAAAAGCTATGATCTAAACATTTAATTAGTCTAAATCACACATTAACAGACCTCTGTTTTGTTTATCATGTACTAACAACAATTACATGCACAGTTGTCAGTCAGAAACTTGAACATTAACAGAAACTTTCTGTTACAGTGTTAAACAGAATTTTAGAGTTTTAATTAACAAGTGTTTTTCATAATCCAATTTGTTTCAATCTCATACATTTCATTCATTACTTGCTGCACAGCTAGACATATTTTAACAATGTTTTATGATTTTAAAAACATTTGTTTTGAGTGCAGTAATTTTACCTGTTTCTTACCACTTTATACATATTTGTTAATCATGCATGCGTCACATTAATGTATTAATTTCATTTGTTTATGTTAAAATAGTTTAATCCAAATGGATATACATTGTATATGCAATTCAAATACAAACAAATCTAATTTAGGCCTAAAGATTATAATTGTTGACAGCATGGTTAATTTTTACCCTTTACCTTTTTTAACTTTAACAAAAATAATTTTAAAAAAAAAAAAAAAAAACACAAAACCCCAAATATTACATTTAGAATATTTGTTCTCTGTCATTATTCTTTGCAAGCTCTGCTCTCACTGAATGAGAGCTGTCTTTGACTGCTTGTGTCCTTCAGCATGTGTGTTGAGATGAGCAGAGGGAGAAACATTCCTCTCAACTATTTGCGAATACATTGTCATTCTAAATACATCAGTAACAGTAATAACCGCCCATCCGTAAATCCTGGGGATATTAAAATGTTGTCAATCTTATGTGTAACACTAACATTAAAAAAATGTTTCCATGGTAAACAGATATGCTTATTGCTATTATAAATATAATTCAATGTATGTTTACCACATTAAATTTGCACTATGGGAATTATTATCCACTTCATATCATTATCTTCAATATACCAAATACGGATGGGTGTCTAAATACTAACTGGATGTCAGAGAAAAAAATGCTTCTTAGACAACAGAAAATAATTTAGATATATAAAATAAGAATACTATAGGGTTCCCAACAATACAGTACAAAGTGAGTCCCTAAAAAAGCATAAGACATATTATATATATAAAAAAGTATGTTCCTTATACTATTTCATCTTGTTTTGTTTAAGAGCCATAAATATCAAATGATATCAATTAGATGTACTATAGTGGTTCATTTCAGGGAAGCACTTCTCTGGGCACCTGAAATGCCTTAAGATAGATGACCTTTTGCACTGACCCCCACAGAATATTGATATGCGTTTATGAATTTAGATTCAGAATCAATAATGAATGAGACATTTGTTAAAGCAACAGTTAAATATGAGCAAAAATTTAAATAAAATAAATACAACAAAAAAATATTTGTGATAGAACTACACCAAACAGGGCAAATCAATACACAAGTAATGTAATTAAATTAAACAAATGTAGTTCAAATTAGGGATGATGATTTTTACACAGATGATATGCGAGAATAGAAAGTGATCCACAAATATGAGAATAGGAGAACGTTTCTCATCAAACATTCTTATAGAAATCTAAAATACAATTTGAAAGTGAGAAAATAGGTGACACTATTTAAATTCATTGGTGATTTTGGAACCCCACCTTCCCTTCCTTCTAATGTTTTTCTTACAAACCTGCTGAGAACGCAGAGTTATCTGTCTCATTCTCAAGTCTCTTTTGCCCACCGTCTCTTAGTGTTCACTTGACAAATTAATTCTGTAATGAAGTGTTATAAAGATATTCCAGGAGGGGGAGGGAACAGCAACAAAAAGAGAAGATAAAAAACTGGGAGAGAAAAAGAATATCAAAGATAATCATAGGAATGAGGTAGGAGTGGCCCTGGGCCATGGGGTCAATCTAAAGCTGAGCTTGTTCAGCCTGCCGCAGGCACTGAGCTGGAACTAAGTAAAGCCAAGCGACCATGGGCATGGAAGCAAGCCAGAGCGCGGGATTCTGCAGGGGGCCGTACTGAGCCCCCTCTCTTTCTCTCTATCAAACTCTAACATTTTCATTAACACACAGAGAGAAATAGAGAGAGATGGCAATCCACGACGCAAAAAACCCAGACAAAAAATATACAGACCATAAGGGGGGAAAGAAAAGAGACTCCTATTTGTGATTGGAGAACTTTGGCAGTTATGTTGCTGCATATATTACACACGTTTTAGTAGAAACACTCCAAAAGAGAGGGGGTTAAATAGAGACACAATGAGGCGGAGAGGCGCCATTCTGGAGTGATGACTGAGAGACAAAGGAGGCCTGTCAGGCCGGCCAGACAGCTGTGAGTTGGGTGTCAAACTGCCTCCCTGGACCACCATCTGCTGACACCACCAGATGACACAGAAAATAGGATTACAGTAGCAAGGCATAAAAGAAGATGATGACCTAAACTATGTAATATCATTTTCCAGAAACAAAATTCAGGCATGGATAAAGATGGAAGAGGTGAATGAGGTCAAAGAAACACTGCTATGTTGCACAAAAATACCACACAGATGAGGAGATCAGAGTTTAATTTGGGATTAGATGTGAGCGATCTAGTAAGAGGCCCTAACTCATGCCACAGGACTCAGTTTCATGTGAGCAACTGACAGCTTTGCAAAAGATTGTATCATGTCATTTAATTTCAGGTTGTTGTGTCATTGACCTCTAGTCATTTGTTTGGGTGAAAAAAGAGTTAAACACACCCAGTTTGAGGAACATTCCTTACAAGTATTAAAAATCAACAACATTGGGTTAAAGCTAAAAATAATTACACTGTTTTCATGTCAGAACAGAACCAAAGCTTTTACAATAAGGCAACAAAGGTGTTAAGAATCCTTACATAATAAAGCTAGGAGACAGTTTATTTTTTGTTAACTTGGTACCTAAAAAAATTAATCATACTGTGTTCAACATTAACGCTTGCCAAGCACCAAATATGGTAATTCGCTATGGCTCCTTGGTCATTTGACTTTTCTAGAAATTGCAAATGCAGAGTTGTTGTCTCAGTGTACGCAAACAATTTTCCAAATTTCTCTTTAAAAAAATATCTAATATAACTTTTTTTATTTTTAGGAATCCAGATTTTATTATTATTATTTTTATTATTATTTGGAGTGACTCCTGAATTATTGACTCCTACAGTGACTGGCATGAACACTCCTACACAACAATATGAGCAACATAATCATGTTCCCAAAAATATGAAGTGGTTTTTCCCCGAGAGGTGCTAGTGACACTATGACTTTTGTTGTCTGCTGCAGATATGCAAAAGTAATTTTCATTGAGACAAAATTTATTTTATATACATTTTTTAAAAACACATTTAATATAATTAATTATCATTGAAATATTCAAGGAAACAAGGTAAAGTACAGAAGAATAGCATGTAAAAAATTATTTTATCTTAAAAATAATTATTTTTTTTTTTTTTGGAATTTCACATTTAATGTGTGGGGGAAAAATAATGTAGTTGGCTTGTAACCCTTAAGCAAAAAAAATAATAAAAATAATTATATACATTTATATATAACTATTTATAAAAAAGTATTACCATAAAAGGGATTAAAATTACTACACAGGTCATACACAAGTCATATATTAGTGTGAATTCCATTTTCCAATTCCAATTCCATTCCAAAAACCTGGCATTTGCTTTTACAACTGGAGTCATTAGCTGGAAAGCTAACTACTACTGCTAACTCATTGATAACTGTCAGTGCTCATCAACTTATGCACTGCTTTGAGTGCAAATATCATAATGACTGAGTTTCAATGAACATGGACATACAGAGGGCAGGCTTACCAAACAGAGCCCTTAGAGCTGTAGCATTCCATTTGTGTCCCGGAGCTGCTGGGGTGTAAGGGGTGAGGAACAGCCCAACTCCGGCTGGAAGGACCCACCCTGCCCCAAGGCTGCTGTCGGTTCCAGCAGGAGACCAACCAACATGTGACCAGCAACGACACTTCATGGCCAAAGGTCAGTGAGGATTTCTGCATTTCTGCAAATCTTCCTAGGTATGGCATCCGATCAAAGTCAAAGGGGAGAGTTTGGCCTCCAACCTTAACCCGTTAAGACCCTTGAAGTCTTTTTTTTTGACCTAGACTTGACTCTCTCATCTGTGATGTAAGCTATACTAATTACCCACCAATAGCAGCCCTGCACAATTCATTACGATGTTTCTTGGGCGTTTCAAGCAGAGGCTGGCGCCAGACTCACTTACTCTAGCGAGGGCGAGGCATTCTTAAACCGTACGATAAAGCGCCATTTCCCTTAGTGCTGGCCGTGATGTGCAGTATAGACGCGTTTAGGAGAACAGCACAAGGCCAACAAAGATGGATTATACAGTACCATGGATTTGAAATGTGGGTTTTACAGCTTAGTGATTCCATTCTCAAATGGAATTCAGTCAAGTTAACAATTCAAGGGAGAGTAAATAAAGGAAGATATTTTGAAGAATGTTTCAATATAATGAAAGTCAACGGGGTTCAAAACACCATTGGACCCCATTGACTTTCATTATAAGGACTAAAAACTATTTTTACAGGTTCGCATACAGTGTTGGAATGACTTTAGTGCACAAATACAATCAGCTACTGAAAACTCGCCAAGCTTACCTTAGGTTTACCGAAACACGCACACACATACGGCGTTGGAGCCGAAGCAGGATGGTGAGTGCTTGTGCATGAGGGGATGGACAGCAAACCCCCTGCTGATTAGATAAGTCCTAAACCCACTCAAACACATGCAGCGAAGGCCATGTTTTCCACTCACTCTCTGTTTGCCTCTCAGAGGGAGAGGTGATAAGGTGGGCCATTTGGGGGTCATTGCGATTAGACAGCTAGGGAGAGCGCATTCCTGCCAACTCCTCGCAGGACAGAGAGGCTTTAACACATCACACACTGACAGGTGTGTTACGGCAAGCCTCGTCTGCCCACAGATATAAAGCCGGAGAAATATATTAAAAAGATGTTTCAAGTATTCGCGAGAGGATACTTTGAAGCCGACTGGGTCGGAGTCTCGACCTTCTTGCGGACCCTTTTATCACAAAAGAGCGAACGCTAAAACAGACATCATTTGCATTTCACATGCTCTTCACAATCAAGCCGTGTCGGCGCTTGTCGGAGGGCGCACCAAAGGGCGGCGTCTGAGAGGAGGCACCTGGGGTGGCAGCAGGCCCTGCAGGGCTGTTGGGTGTGGGAGGAAGAGAAGACTTGGGATTACAGCTAATAGCATCATGGAGGGATCAGTGCAGCCTATCTCATTACGCCGAGGCACAATGAGCACAGCGCTCTCAAAGCAGTTTATAATTATGGCTTTCCAGGCCACAAACAAACCTTGCTTATTACCCTTCTTCTCGAAGCTTTAGCTGTAGGAAATCAGCCGCTAATTGCGATATTTCCCTAATACTCAATGCACACGGGTGTCACGGGCTGTTTGCGTCCCGTCCCGTTGACGCTTAATAAAGTTTTTATCTGTCAAGCCGAAGAGTGGGAGACGAGCCAAGGTCACTGCTGCACTCTAAAAGCACGCCGAAAAAAAAAAAAAAAAAAGGGGGGTGGGGGGGTGTCAGCGTTGTTTACATAATTATATAAATAATATCCTATTTTTCCAGCAAAAAGGGAAACAAATAAAGATTTTAATTTTGAGGCTGATTATGGAGCTGAAGGACGTTCAAGGATGTTGCTTCTCTAATCATCATGAGCAATTATGTACGTTCCTAATATATTCTCATTGCATTCTTGTGCAATTTTTTCCCCTCGCCCACTGTTTTCTATAACAATCATATTAAATGTGCATTTCATTAAATTCAAATTTTATTTAAAAAAAAAAAAAATCACACGGTGGGGGAGGTGGGGCTGGTGCACGCCACAATTGCACACGCATCAAAACATGTGCTGAAATTAAACTAGATGCACTAAATTTACCTTAAAAAAAATTAAGCAGTCTTTAAAAAAACAACATCGCCACAACATAACATGGGATGACACATCGGGTCCTAATTAATTGATTTGTGTTCTCAAATGGAGTATTTTATTATGTGCATTACTGCTGCTTTGATAGTAATTATCACGACTCCTGCAGTTCCCATAACCCTCGGCAGAAGCAGAGACTTCTCAACCTCCCTTATCAAAAGCTGTCAAAGCAAAGCGCCCCATTAGTCTCCAAATGTAATAAATTGGTTGCATGAAACACACTCATAGCACATCTCTTCTGAGGAAAAAGGGGGAGAGCTGTTGCAGGAGGATGAGAAAAAATGGAAATAATAAGTCTAATATCCTCAGATGGGGCCCCTGTCAGAAAGGAGTGAGTAGATGTTGACAGTTGTGTTGCGCGGCGTGGCAGGGGCTCGTCAGTGAGCCATTTATTTGCGCTGATGGACTGATAGAAGCAGACTGCTGCTGATAATAAGGAGTTCTCCCACACTGTCTTCTGTGCATCTGAGTGCTAACAAACCCACTGCGGATCAACAGATTTGTCAATGTTAACTTTGTGCTGAGAAAGCTTAAAGACGGCTGGGCAAGATGTTCACTTTGACATAATAAATACTGTATTCGTTTTATTAAAGGTTTGGTTAAAAAAATGTTACAAAACACTCGACGCTCTGATGCAACTACTAAAAGCAGAAGCATGCATAAAAATATTTATATTATATGCAAACTAATAATATTTTTCAGTGGAAGACAAAAAAATACAAACACAATAAGAATAGTCTGGTCGTTTCCATGCAATTGCAATTAAAGTAGCTTTACAAGCAAAATACATCTTGCGGCTATGCTAAAATATGCATAGGCACCATGAAAGTGTGACAATTCTGAAAATGGTAACAATGTCAGATTCTTGAACGAATCGTTCCTTTGGAAATTATCTATTCACTCGAATCAACTCACTGACTGTGATTCAGCTTCAACGGTTCACGAGTTAAAATCGTGATGAAACAAAAGTAGCATGTATAGTACTGCAATGTACATCCGAGAAATACAGTAATGAGGATGGAAAAAAAATTGAGGATGGAGGGCTCTATAAATTGGTTGTTGATTGGATGCAGATCTGAATGTGAGCTGGCAGTCAATTGTAAAAAAAAAGATCAAGTTAAACATTTTGATTTAATTTTACGCGCACATTTGATTAATAAAATGCACTTAGAAAAAATATATTTTCATTCCTGCCAACTTTGGAGGGGAAGGTTCTCAGTAAATGGCAACTTAAATTTCAGTATGTTTTTTTATGCACAACTATCGCTTGGCTTCAGAAGATTTAAGATTCAGAGCTGTTTTGGTGCTACTGCATTCTTTTTTAAAGCTTGAAACACCAGTTCATTATAATTACAAGACAAATTTTTTCTTTTGTGTCCCACAGAAGAAACAAAGTCATACATGGGTATACGAGGGTGAGCAAAACAAAGATGAGCAAATGAGGCCAGAATTTTCATTTTCGGTGAACGGTCCCTTTAAATTGCTAGTTTGTATGCATTGCAGCAAATTCATATTTGCTGATGTGCACCGTGAGACAATAACCAAACAACACCACGTCAAAGCAGCAAATTGCATTGAGTATGTAATTTGCTGTCCAATGCAGTTTTTTTCCCTTACATTTTACTCGCCCTTGTGTTTCCATGGGAGGGTTGGTTTTCACGTGTAACAGGTTCAATGAGAGACAAACTCCTAATCCCTTCCCTGAAGCCATAGCTTGAATAGTGTCTCATATATAGTGTCTCGCAGCTCTGCACAGTCTCACCAGCAAATCCTGAGAAAAAACACAGGAAACATTCTGATGATCAGGTCTTACCCTGATTAACCCCCAAAAGTTCACTGAAGGGGTAGAGGGCTGTCCCAATATAGCACAATTAAATAAATAAAATCTAAGATTGGGAACCTGAATTGTGAAATGCAGCATTTATACATAATAAAAAAAAATGCTAGAGATTGATACAAATGGAGGTACGTGATTGCTGTTCATCTGCAGGGTTAAGGGTCTAGGTTTAATCCTCTGCTTAAGCTATAGGATGCACCATATGGCTCAATGAGATCCATGTCCCAAGATCCTAATCTGTCGCTGCCCTCTGTCTGACTCCGTAATAAAGCATGGTGGTCAATAGGATGTACACTACTGTGTTAACACACTTGGCTTGTACCAGGAAAGACATGTTTAAAGAAAAGTGTGGATACTCGTTGACTTTTCAACTCTTGACTTAGTCATGATTTATTAGGGGTGTAACGGTACACAAAAATCACGGTTCGGTACGTACCTCGGTTTTAAAGTCACGGTTCGGTACGTTTTCGATACAGCAAAAAGAAAGAAATGCCAGAGAAATTTCCTATTTATTAAAAGAAAAAATATTTTTTATATAAGTGGAGAGGAAACGCCAGAGGAGAACTGGCCCCGACTGAGCCTGGGTTCTCCCAAGGTTTTTTTTTTCTCCATTGGGTGATCTGATGGAGTTTTAGGACACCATTGGGTCACTTGATGGAGTTTTTCGGTTCCTTGCCACTGTTGCCTTTGGCTTGCTCAGTTGGGGATATTCAAATTAATTAAACAATCATACCATTGATCAGCTCTACCAAACTTGGATGTCCTTTTTGGATGTCCAGTAATAAACAAACATTGTTGAGTTGTTTTGATTGATACTGTAAAGCAGCTTTGATACAATCTGTATTGTGAAAGGCGCTATATAAATATATTTGACTTGACTTGACTTGATATAAGTGTGAGTTTTCCTACATCTTGAAATTCAGGTTTAAATGGGGATAATTTTTGAAGGATGAATACATAATGTTTTGGTCATCACATTAAAAATTTAAATATATATTTATTTAGGCTATATAATATTTTTGAGTTTTGAAGTGCTGGAAAAAGATGTGTGAAGTATTTGAAAGCGTTTCACTATTCCAGCCAAACTGGTTACAACTAGTGTTACTATGGTGAATGTTGCTGATCTGTGGACTTAAAGCCTAACGTTATTACTAGTTCATTCACGGCACAATGTTTCTCCTGGTTTCCACGTCAGCGCTGTTTGATCTAATAGAGATCTACGATTAATAACAGAGACATGTGAATGCTTCTCACTAGATCTCGCAGCGATGTTATTACTTCAGTGGCGAATTCAAATGCTTTCTTTACTGGATCTCTTAGCGCTGTGTAGTAACAGTGTCGCTTGATCGAGATCGGCTCGCGCTCATAGAGCTTGCGCTGCACAGATCTATGTTGCTGGTCCGAACTGATAAACGGACAAATCATTTTTTTTTACAAATCATTCTAGAAATTCTGATTTACCATTGCCTAAAGTGCTGTTTCCTAATACATTAAAAGATACAAATGTTTAATGAGCACTTTAAACAAAAACAAGGTTTACAAATATCATACTCGTCATGATGTGAATACAGAATCAAAAGAGAAAAGATTTATTATGAAGTTGAATCACATTCTAGTGTAGCGCTTACCCTCTATCAGAATCTGCCAACATTGCCTCTTCAACGGTTAACAGTAGTTGGGGGGCAAATGTTGGCCTCTAATATGCTGTAATGTCCAGAAGTCCTCATGGTCAAGTCTGGGATGATAATGTAATTACAAAATGGTGGATGTTGCAGAACTTTGTGCAATTTTTCATTGAACCCTGTTGAACTCTTTTCTATTCGCACCAGCTCATCCCACACTTTAAGGCAGGATGGATAAAGCCCAGATGGAATGTGATAGGGAACAACAAATCTGCAATTTTTAGGAGTAAAAATGTGTTCAAGTGACAAAATTACAAAATGTAATAATGCCCTATAAACTATATGAGATGTATGTGCTGTACATTTTGTGATAGCAGAAAGGAAATGATAAATGGATACAAAAACTACATGTCCAACTTGACCCATGTGGCTCAACAACTAGTTTCTATTTTACACAAAATGTAAAATTACATAAATAAACGGTCTGTGGTATACAGCTGAGAGCAGGGTTGTTGTAAAAGAAAAGACTGGGAATGTTAAAGGACGGCGAAAGCTTTTTACCACCGACAGCTAAGGCTTCAATCACAATAGCCTGGATAAAATGAGTCTACCCTATAGACTCATTATGACAGTACACTATGCCACACACACAAAGAGACAAAATGTGTCTTCCATTCTCCCACAGGGACACACGCACAGCATATTGATTTCTGCCTTGAAAGGGAAGCGAACACGCCATTCACGGCTTACAGTCGAAGAGGTTTTTTGCTCCAAATTCGAAACGTAAACAACAAAGACGTATGCTGATTCAAACCTCTGATAAATTAATCTTCAACTACATAAAATGTTGCATGTATTGACTGGTTGGAGGGTAGTGATTCAATGCTAACCGACAGTGATCTGGTGGACGCTTACCTCACAACAGTGGCAAACATGGAAAGCTCTTATGTGATCGTGATTAGGATTGAAAGAAACCCATAGGATCTGTCAAGTTCTGATCTGGACTAAAGTGGTAAAGACGTGGAAGCTATCAAGGCCAGATGGATGACGTTTTGGTGTTAATGTACTTAACGCAATGCACAAGTTTAATATAGACAGAGAGGCCTTGTTTATCCAACAAACAGTGTTAAAGAGGATAGACGCACCATCCTCTTTAATTGCTGCCTTAATACAAGCACATTTCTTCTCCTACTTCGGCTTAACAATTAATCTAAATGAAACTGAGACTACAATAAGGCCTAGTGTGCAAAATGGTACGATTTCATTAATACGAACTGTAGTATGTACCTTCAAATCCAAGTACAATGTGAAAGCAATAAGATCTTTTTCTGTCAGCTCGCGTTTGGCTTAACTGAAAGAGAGTGAGTTTAGTTCTGTGTAAAGGACTTCAGGACTCTTTCTATTAGCAGTAAAGCAAACATGCCTTAATTTGGATTCAACATGTACAATTGGCGTCAGGCCTTCGTGATAGAGAGAACTCTGATTGGCTGTTCAGTTTAGCAAACGAGCAAAGAAGTCATGATGGCACAGACAGAAGGATGTTCTAATTTTACATCACCTTACCTGAGCATTTCAATGTGCATGTGTGTTCATAATAACATGAGCGGAATGGAATAAAGAATGTGATCAGCATAGTTGATATTCAAAACAGTAGGAAAGCGCTACTTTGTTTATGGTTTGTATACCTGCAGTCTTAGTTTCACTTTCCCTTTTTGAATGACAAATATAGAACATAACGCACGTGCTAGTTGACAGTCGCCTGTAGTTCTTTCGGTGAGTTCAAGCACAGATTGTTTTCCAAGACGACAACACAGTCGGCTTGCAGTTAGTGCTAGTTCTTTGGCGTCGGTTTAAGCAATATAAACAATATGAAAATGTTAAATATTTATGATATAAAAAATTTGAATCGCAACATTTCGTTTTGACCAACTTGTGCACATTTGCTACATCAACATATTATTCCTATAATATGTTTGCTATGTGATCCCATCTGAATTCCGAGGGTGTAAGAAGAGAGACAGACAGGCAGCAAGTGTGGGATGAGATGACATAAAACTCCTTATACAGCACAATGCTCCTGCATGGTGCGCTCTTTAATCGGAGGGCTCATTACATAAAGCCAAGAGCCAAGTGGGTCAGGCCCTGCCACTCATCCCGTGAAGCAAACGGATCAAAGATGTTTAGGCTTTAAAGAGAAATAGAAAAAGACATTTTTGAAGAGGAATAGAAAATGAAGGCCATGTCTTCTGATCCCCGACGAGGGAGAGCAGCCGTGAAAAGTAGACTGCACAAAAACGCCATCAAACTTTTATTCTGCTCCACCAATGGGACTTATGAAAAGAGCATGGAATTGAGAAAAAGGAAACACAGGGAGTCGCTGCACTGTGATATAGTGTCAATATGTATATTGATAACAGCTTGATACTTTACTCATGGGTTCTCTGGTAACATAGAAGGGCGAATGACAACAGATCTCCATATTTGTATACGGATATAGTAACAGAATAAGCACATTCATTTAAATAGAAATGGAATGGGCAACATGAGAGGGTATCATAATTCAGCACTAAAATCTTTATGTATAAATAATAATGATGTATAATTAATAATAATAAAATAACTGGCCTAAATTGCAGAAGTGAATTGCTTTTAATGCAGAAATATAAAACATATATTTAGTTATACGTTTAAAATATTATAGTTTAAATTAAAATATACTAGTATTTAGACTATTGTGGAATCAAAAAAAAATCATTTTTAATTTAAAGTCATTTTATTCTTCTTCAAAAAAGCAATACGGATTACAGACTTATAATGGAAGTAAAATGGGCCAATCTGTAAAAATTAAAATTAGGGGTGTCAAAATTAATCGTTTCTTCGATGCAACGCGATGCAGACGAGGACGATTCGGTTTCGGTTCAGTAATAGACCATAACGTACTCGGTTACTAACGTAACCTCGGTTCTCTCTAGAGAGGGAACGAGTACTGCGTAATATCTTACGCTATGGGGGAAACACTCTTTCCTCGAGATATTGAAGCCAAAAATTATCCTTAATTTTTTTAATCATGCAAAACGCTTTTGCAGCAGCAAGCAGACAAGGGCGAAACAGCTCGCGCGCCCATTGGCTGCCTCGCTGGAAAAGCTGCAGCCTATCGAGTGAAGGCACTGCGTGACGTAATGACGAATGAAGACGCTTCGCGCTCATTTCGTCATGTCCCGCCAGTATAGGCGTGGTCTCACCCTATAAATACCCCTCGATAGCTGTATTTCTCTGATTTTGTACACCGAAGCGAACCAGAGCATAGTTCAAGCACGGCAAGATACGCAGTACTCGTTCCCTCTCTTGAGAGAACCGAGGTTACGTTAGTAACCGAGTACGTTCTCTTACGAGAGTATCTCTCGTACTGCGTAATATCTTACGCTATGGGGACCCCATACAAAACGCCGTGCGGACAGGGATCCAACACCAGAGTCCCGGGGCAAAGCCCGGGGCACATCTAGTGCATAATCACCATAACTCACATAGAGTAGAGGAGGAGAGGCTAAAAGCATCACTCCTTTATAAAGTCCCGTAGGGACACTGACCCGTAAGGGCAACATAGCCGCATTGGCGGCCAATAAGCCCGAAGTTCAGACCGCCAAAAGCTTAGCTTGTAGGGCGGGCACCTCCAGGTTATAGTACTTGATAAATGTCGACGGCGAGGCCCAGCCCGCAGCCGTACAGATATCCTGCAGGGAGACCCCGCTATACCATGCCCACGACGAGGCCACGCCTCTTGTGGAGTGCGCTTTGACACCCAATGGGCACCGTAGGCCCTTGGAAGTGTAAGCCAGCGCTATGGCATCCACTATCCATCTGGATAGGCTCTGTTTTGAGGCGGCGAGTCCCTTAGAACGGCCGCCAAACAAAACGAAAAGCTGCTCGGTCTGCCTGAACCCAGCCGAGCGGGACACATAAGCCCTTAACGCCCTGACAGGGCAAAGGAGACTCGCGTCCCTCTCTTCATCGAGAACTGGAAGGGCTGACAGGGAAATCACCTGGGCCCTAAACGGTGTATTGAGGGATTTCGGCACGTAGCCGTGCCTCGGTTTGAGTACGACCTTTGAGTCGTTAGGCCCAAACTCCAGACATGACGCGCTTACAGAAAGCGCCTGCAAGTCCCCTACACGCTTCACTGAAGCGAGAGCCAATAGAAACACCGTCTTAAGGGACAGGTGCCTCATATCCGACAGCTGGATCGGCTCGAACGGGGCGCCTTTCATGGCCTCCAAGACCGTGGAAAGGTCCCAAGCCGGGACTGAAGGGGGCCTGGGAGGATTTAATCTCCGAGCCCCTCGTAGGAAACGCACGACTAAGTCGTTTTTCCCCAGTGACTGGCCAGACACAGGTTTAGCAAACGTTGCTATGGCCGCCACGTACACTTTGAGCGTGGATGGGGTTCTTCCCTTATCCATCAGCTCCTGAAGGAAGGCAAGCACTTCCTCAACCCCGCAGTCCACGGGTGAAAAGCCACGGGCTCGACACCAAGTAGAGAACACCGACCATTTCGAGGCATAGAGCCGTCTGGTAGACGGAGCTCTAGCCTGTGCGATCGTGTTTAGCACTCCTTCTGGGAGGCTAGCGGGTACCCGTTGATGGCCCATGCGTGCAGGGACCACAGTTCCGGGTGAGGATGCCAAATCGAGCCCTCTGCCTGAGAGAGGAGATCTCTCCTCAACGGTACAGGCCACGGGGCAGTGCTGGTCATCCGCATCAGGACCGGAAACCAAGCCTGGTTCGTCCAGAGCGGAGCCACAAGCAGCACTGGGCATCCATTTTCCCTGATCCGCTCCAACACCTGTGGCAGGAGCGAGACCGGGGGAAAAGCGTACAGGGGACCGCTGGGCCAAGTATGGGCCAGCGCGTCCCTGCGCTTTGAGAAGAATACTGGGCAGTGAGCGTTCTCGCGGGACGCGAACAGGTCCACCTGCGCTCTGCCAAACGTTTCCCACAAGAGCTGGACCGTCTGCGGGTGCAGCGACCATTCTCCTGTCAGGACGTTGTCTCTGGACAGCATGTCTGGACCCGTATTCAGGTGCCCAGGCACGTGCGCCGCTTTCAAAGAAAGGAGGTTGCGCTGGGCCCAGACCAAGAGGGGTTCCGTCAGCCTGCAAAAGCGTGC
This sequence comes from Chrosomus eos, assembly GCA_036326025.1. NCBI lineage: Eukaryota > Metazoa > Chordata > Actinopteri > Cypriniformes > Leuciscidae > Chrosomus > Chrosomus eos. The sequence goes on along the minus strand of CM070820.1, from coordinate 21,207,047 downwards.
GGACCTGAGGCCGCCCTGGCGATTTATGTACGCCACCACTGACTTGTTGTCCGACCGGACCAAGACGTGGTGGCCCCTCACCAGGGGACAGAAGCGCCGCAGCGCTTTGTCGACTGCTATCAATTCCAAGCAGTTTATGTGAAGGAGCTTCTCCCGCTCTGACCATAGGCCAGCCAACGGTCTGCCCTCGAGCAGCGCTCCCCACCCCGTGGTGGAGGCGTCCGTAGACACCACTTTCACCCTTGAGGCGGTCCCCAGACTCACACCAGACTGATACCAGCTGGTTACTTTCCAGGGTTCCAGAGCCGAAACGCACCTTTGGTCGACCCTGAGGCGACACCTGCCCGTGGACCATGCCCGGGGCGGGACCCGTGCTTTCAGCCACCACTGCAGCGGGCGCATGCGAAGCAGGCCCAGCTGGAGTGCATCGGATGCTGAGGCCATCAGGCCCAGCAATTTCTGAAACCGTCTGAGCGGGACTATGGAGCCGTGGCGGAAGGATTCCGCGACGCGCTGAATACTTAGTACGCGCTCCGGTGACAGGCGTGCCGTCATGGAAAGTTAGTCTAACACTGTTCCCAGGAAAGAAATTCTCTGGCTGGGACACAGCAGGCTCTTTTCCCAGTTGACCGTCAGGCCCAGTGTCTCGAGATGCTCGAGCATTGTGGCCCTGTGTTCTATGAGCTCTGACCGTGATCGAGCTAGAATCAGCCAATCGTCCAAGTAGTTCATAACTCGCATGCCCTGAAGTCTCAGGGGCGCGAGAGCCGCGTCCATGCACTTCGTAAATGTACGGGGTGCCAAAGACAGGCCGAACGGCAGGACTGTGTATTGATAAGCCTGGCCCTCGAACGCGAATCTCAAGAATCGCCTGTGATGGGACGCTATTTGTATTTGGAAATACGCGTCTTTCAGATCTATCGACATAAACCAGTCCCCTTGGCGCACTTGCGCGAGGATTTTCCTGGTCGTAAGCATCCTGAACTGGCGCTTCACAAGCGCTTTGTTCAGCTGTCTCAGATCTAGAATGGGTCTGAAGCCCCCATCTTTTTTCGGTACCAGAAAATATCTGCTGTATATGACCCTTCGCTCTGAGCCTGAGAAAGGGGCTCTATGGCCCCTTTGCTCAGTAGTTTCGCTATCTCGGCTCGAAGTAGATGAGATACTTCGTTTTTCACCGAAGTCTCGACGGGCGCCGTACAACGGCGTGGACGTCGTGCGAATTGTAGCGAGTAGCCTCTCTTTATAGTGTTCAGCACCCAGTCTGATACCCCGGGTAGCTTCGACCACGCTTCTGCGCGAGTAGCTAGGGGTAGGATGCAGACCCGGCTCTGGCCGTGACCTGGCAACGGCTCGAGAGCCCCGGTACCCTGGGAACACGACGCCGTGTTTACAGCGTTCGAGGCGGGGGGCGCGCTGGGCACAGCGGGCAGCCTGGCCGCGCTCATAATCTCTATGGCGGGACGCACAGCGAGAGTGAGCGGGGCGAATCCCGTGGGATTCGGCGTGCTTGCGGGAGGATGTGGGCGCAAACCTACGGGCACATCTACAGCACTGTGCACGCTTTCGGCCGGAGCCGATAGATTGTGTGTTGGTTTCGTTTTTACAGAAACCAAGGGACACGGGGCATGCAGCGTGAGCGGGCATTGTATGGGCGCAATCGCTACATTGTTTGCACAATCGACCTGAGTCAGATTTATGTGTGCTCGCCTCGCACCGTGGCGGGCTGTGTCTGGGTGTGGGAATGGGCACTGGGGCGTGGGCATTCTTACAACACTCATAACACCATCGGCCGTGGCCGGCATACCAGAAAATACACTCTTTATTGGATTTATCTGGGTAGCCATGAAAACGGCTTTTTTGTGCAGGCAAGCGGGCTGAGACACCGGCTGCTTCACTGCTAAATACACTGGCACAGTCACATCGCAAGGAACTGAACGAGCGAATCTTTTCGGTGGGGAGCCGGCCGCAGCGGGCTCCGAACACCGTCGCTTTCTTAGAGTGGCTAGGAAAGCTTCGAGGCCTCGGGCTTGAGCTCAATCTTCGGCCGAGGCCCGCGCTGAGCGGGGCGGCGTCCAGCAGAGCGAGAGCGCGGTCTCTGATCCCGGGCCTGGCGGCGCTGTGTAGCGGCGGCTGCGGGCGATGCAGGCCGAGGCTGCGAGCTGCGAGCAGACGGCTGCTTAGAGCGACCTGCAGCGGAGCTCGAGCGCTTCGGAAGGAAGTGCTTCATGGCCTGCGAAGTCTTCTGCTCCTCCGAGAATCTGTCCGCGAAATCCTTGACGGCAGATCCGAAGAGGCCCGCAGGGGAAATGGGCGCGTCGAGGAATACAGAGCGCTCAGCTTCCGTCATCTCAGACAGCGTCAACCACAGATGTCTCTCAGCAACGGCGAGAGAGAGGCCATATTCCGCCCCATGGCCTGAGCAGCGGCTTTAGCGGCGCGTAGAGCAAGGTCCGTAGCGCCTCGTAAATCCGCCACATTGATCGCACCCGGGCCTTCCTCGTCCAGTTTAAGGAGAAGGTCGGCCTGGTAGATCTGCAAGATCGCCATCGTATGCAGCGCTGAGACCGCCTGTCCAGCGGCTGTGTAAGCACGCCCGTGCAGCGATGAAGTCACCCGGCAGGCTTTAGAGGGGAGCGTCGTCTGCGCGCGCCGTCCCGCAGAGGGCGGGCAGAGATGCGACGCGACCGCCGCCTCGACAGGAGGAATGGAGAGATATCCTTTATCTCCCGCGCCGGTGACAGAAGTGAAGGCCGCAGAAGTGGAAGTGCGCAGTCTGGCGGAGAACGGGGCGGTCCATGACTTAGCGACTTCGTCGTGGAGCTCAGGGAGGAAGGGGGCGGCCCTAGACTTAGACGGGGCTTCGTCTTTCTTGAGAAAGCGCCCGTCGAGTCTGTTGCGCGGCGGCAAGGCGGGCGCCTCCCACTCGAGGCCGATGCTTTCTACGGCCTGGGTGAGCAGACGCATCAGCTCAGCCTCAATGCCGGGTCTCCTCCCAGAGGGTTGGCTAGACACGTCAGCGGGGGGGAGGTCCACAGAGCTCGCCCAATCCTCGCTATCGGAAGCCACAAGAGAGCATACCTCGGCAGGCTCGTCCAGCTCGGGAGCGGAAGCGGCGGCAGACGGCGGGCGCTGTCCGTCCGGGAGCGACTCAGGTGAAGCCGGCGAAGCAGGCGGGCGAACCGGCGAGCTTTGGCGGGCTGGAGAAGGCTCGGGAGCGCGCTGGGCGCGACGCTTCTTACGGCGCGGCACAGAAGGCTGGGACGCGGGTTCAGAGAACGACGCCAGGCGAGTCCGCAGAGTCGCCATAGGCAGAAGTTCGCAGTGCGGGCATCCACCATCCGCGAGCGCGATAGCAGCGTGCTCATGACCCAGGCAGGACACACAGATGACGTGACGGTCCTCATCGCTGAGTTGAGAGCGGCACGAGCCACAGAAGGCATCTTTAAAAAGACGCAGCTCTTTTAGAACATATACCGTATTTTCCGGACTATAAGTCGCACTTTTTTTCATACCTTGGCTGGTCCTGCGACTTATAGTCAGGTGCGACTTATATATCAAAATTACCAAGATTTACTCGTCACAGGATCGCTGATGGCCCCAGATTATTATTTGCGAGTTTTTGATGTATTTGTGGTATGACGTGAATGCATCATTTGCCGAAATTGGGGGTGACATTACCGTCTACAGCCACGAGAGAGCGCTCTATGCGCGCTAGACTCTCGACACGGAGGATGAAGAATTCAACGGGTTCAGTGATGTGGAATAAGATCGCGGGAGCTTGGTGAAATTGCTTTACCGATAACTGTTGGACTCGCTGTCTTATGTTATTTTATTTTATCCTATTCAGCCTCTCAGGTATTGTAACGTCTGTCAGAGTTTGATGTCTGCCCAGATGAAAAATAGAAAAGACAGTGCAAACGAACTGGTAGTTCCACGAGTCTTTTATAGTTGCTTTCTTTCAGTTAAGCACACTCTTCACATACATGTCGAAGGAGCGGATGTTAACAGGGAAAGGAAAACAAAGGAAACCCTGTAAAACGTATGTTCTTTATGCTATAATTGTGTAGCTAACTGTTGATGTGTTACGTTAACAACATACCGAACACATATTCAGCCTGTTGTTCTTTGTGCTATTGTGTGTAGATGAATAACTTATGCCTTCTGTTTTAAATAACAGTCTGTTTTCATAAAAATTAGTCTGTTTAAATAACTTTTTCTTGGTCTTGGATTTTGTTAAATAAATTTCTAAATAAATGCGACTTATAGTCCAGTGCGACTTATATATGTTTTTTTCCTCGTCATGACGCATTTTTGGGCTGATGCGACTTATACTCCGGAGCGACTTATAGTCCGGAAAATACGGTAATGGGTGTTGCGTCACGTAAGCAAACACACACACACACAGTGACAGAGTAAAGGATATAGTACGCCGGAAAGCGCAGCAGGTACGGCAGTTGAAGGCGGCTGGGCCAGCGACTTCAGAAGATGGCACGTCCCGCTGAGAAGGCTACAAGTCAACGGCGCGGCTTCTCACTCTGGATCCCGCGATGCGTGAGCTTCGCGTGAAGAATGAAAAAATCAGAGAAATACAGCTATCGAGGGGTATTTATAGGGTGAGACCACGCCTATACTGGCGGGACATGACGAAATGAGCGCGAAGCGTCTTCATTCGTCATTACGTCACGCAGTGCCTTCACTCGATAGGCTGCAGCTTTTCCAGCGAGGCAGCCAATGGGCGCGTGAGCTGTTTCGCCCTTGTCTGCTTGCTGCTGCAAAAGCGTTTTGCATGATTAAAAAAATTAAGGATAATTTTTGGCTTCAATATCTCGAGGAAAGAGTGTTTCCCCCATAGCGTAAGATATTACGCAGTACGAGAGATACTCTCGTAAGAGAACCGGTTATAATGTACTGACGCTTTTCTGACGTCATTTAACGCGCATGTGCTTTGTCGCGGTAGCAAACACTGCTGGCAGAGGGAGACGAGACGCGAGTGCGAGTAATTAAACATTCTTACATATGAGCATGCAAGTTACATGCGCTTCTTGAGGCACACACACGCAAGGTCTCGCTCTCTCCGTGCACGCGGTACACGGTTTGAACATACATTCACGTAGCCTCTCGAAAACCGGGACGTTCAGTGTCCCGGGAATCGGGACAAACCGGGACAGATGGCAACCCTTCCGCACCCGATGGTCAAATTACACTTATTCTGTGTTGTTTCGCGTGATTATGGATGATCGTCTTCAACAGCGGACTCGGTGACGGTTGATGCGCGCATCTCCAGGGTAACATACACTGATGAATGAGCACTGCTTTTAATGAACATTTCTTTAAAACAAAATTATTTTGAAAGAATTTCATTTTCTTAATGGCATTAACAGGCTTTAGTCCCATGAAACTTAAACTGGAATGTCTCTGTTGTTGTCACTGGGACTTCCTGAACAGGCGAACACTCACGCACACGCGCGAGCACGCATACATCACTTTTTAAGTAAAATTGAAAATTAAGGATGCGGTGCATCGCAATGCATCGCGATAATCGAATTGAACCGAATCGATGACATGATAATCGTAATCGAACCGAACCGTGAGACCAGTATAGGTTCACACCTCTAATTAAAATACTCATTCAAAAGGTGATTTTGTAACATGATTTGAGCGTGAAAAAATAGCTTATCTGTGTAAAGTTATATCCATTTTTTTTTCCAACTTTACCATTTTTGTGACATTGTGTCATGACAATCCTAAAATTATGATTTAAACAGCTTTATATCTCAAACGTTTTAACGGAATAAATAATTAAAAAAAATTACAAGATGCACCTTTATTCTTTTAAAAAAAAAAGGCCCCATTCAAATCTCTTTTAAGTGCCTTACCATAACGGTTATTTATTTATTTTTTAAGAAAGCGAGGTTCGAAATTATGTTTTGTGGTATTCAAAATAATACCACAAATGTAGTAGATATTAAATCTGGAATATTCCTTTAATTTGCCCATTATTTTGTTATAGAGAGCATTTCTTATTGCTGCTCGTCTCCGAGGAAATTGACTTCAGTGAGCAACTTGCATCTCCTGCAACACATCCACAGCAGATAACATGCACGATTTGTTAACGAAAAAAAGAAAAACCTGAGTAAAAAAGTGAAAAGAACAACACAACATTAAGTTGCTTTGAAATGAGAAGTGAAAGTTCAACTAAATGAAAAATCACTGATTATTAAATAGATGTAATGTTCATTACAGGAACATTCAGATCCAGGTTGCAAACCATGGCAATTCCCACCTATGAATGTGCACATCTACAAATTTTCAAAATAGTCAGAAGGTTGCCTGAATGAGTCGACTGATCGCCTTAAGACAGGCAATTATTTTTTTTTTTTTGCCAACAGTCAATTTGTTTACTAGTGTGAATCATACCTGACGTGCTAATTTAGGATACGTTTTAGTAAAAAAAAAATGCTGAATAAAAAAAGTCACGAAGTTCAAGTTCATGATTTTTTCCGGGAATCCAGACCAGAACCAGCATCTACTTGAAAGGAGGGTGGGAAAGTACAACTAAGTGAAGATCTGTCATTCACAATGGAAGATCAAACAAGTGGATTTTGCTGTGTCAGGGGCACATGGTCAAAGGCATTCAATGACATAGAGACACTGGGCCCTGTGGACCGCTAAATAAAGCAAGTCTATAGACTGAATGCAACATGCGCCAGTGACTCTCCATTGAGCAAAATACATGGACCAGTGACATTGTATATGTCAGCAATATGCACCAGTGAACTTACACAAATGGGCCAAACGACTGCATGCCAACAGTTTCAATCAAACACATCTTTATTAAGACGTTTGCGGAGAATTCATAGAATGTTCAAATCAGTCTTTTTTTCATGTAATACATGCAGCTAAATCCCATTAAAACTGCACTACTTTGTTTCAGGGTCTTGCTCACGAAGTTGAAACAAAGGCGATTTAAAAAGAATTCTGCTTCCAACCATAAAAGGTGAAAAAGACATAATGAGCCAAAAAAAAAAAAGTTTTGAATAAATCAACTGACAAATATCTGGTCCTACATCAAAGGAGGCTTATTTTTTTTAACAAAGTTATTCTCTGCTCTTGTGATCCTCACATTGCAAATGCAATTAGGGTTAATTACCCACCTGTGTTGGGATTCTTGTGGTGCAGAACAGATAATTACAGTTCAGGTACACATTAACTAACTTTTGTTAACAATTAATCACTGTTTACATACTGGACACTGTTCTCTTTGTAATTAATGATCAGTTCTAGCAATGAGTAATCTCATCTTAACACA